>JAEVFL010000002.1:692955-1385910 GCA_021018615.1 Phlebopus sp. FC_14 | reverse complement strand
ATAGAATTCCGCGATGAAGAGGTGAAAATGGAGCCAGAACGAACAGTATTACCTGGGATAATATAATTGCCCGCTATAGACAGTGCCCCAAGGAGGTTGTCAACCGCGTCGTTTCGAAGTTGCGACAATGGTATTTGAGCACCTGTAAGGATCTTACATTGGCGTCAAGCGATATCCGCTAAGCACGATCCTCGTGAAAGATGAAATGAGGCCCATGATACTAACCACAGTCTTGCCCAGGTCTTCGAGCAGAAAGCTCAACGCGCTGGAGGAGTATGACATGGTGTCGGTGCCATGAAGAATGACAAACGCGTCGAACGAGGTGTAATTGAGCTCTATCTCCATAGCTATCCGGATCCAATCTAAACGACATGATGAACAAGAGCTATGCCACTGAGAAATTATCATGTGCACCTTCTATCTCAATATTACTGCTATCCAGTAGTGGATTCCACTAGGGCGCGTTCTCACAACCTAGTCAACGAACTGATGCTGCTACTGACCTCCAGGATGGCGTAGCGAATGCGCTTTCCACGGCCTTGGCCGGGCACGACGCTGCGAGGAGTGACCAAACTCGGGAGACGCGCTTGGTAGACGCCTTCAGCGACTTGTTCACATTCAGGCGCCTCGAAAGACATCCGATTTTCTACAGGTACCAACGTTTGTGCCATGCCTATTGGACGAGAAGATCTGACGACCAGCGTTGGATGCAGCATGCCTGAGCTGCTCGACGGGATCGATGCTTCACCTGTAAGCGGGGTGGACCTCCCGCTGCTAGACCATTCTCTATACCCTTGGACTGATGCAGCATTCGAAAAGAGGGAATCTTGTAACGGGTCATGAAATCGCTTCTGACTTCGCAGAGTCTCCGTCAAAAAAAAGGGTTCGGGTACATAACCCTGTGTGCTGACGAGCATGCCGATCGTTCCTCCAGTGTAAATGATGAGGACCCTGGCCTCATCGGAGGACTGGAGAGGGTCCATCGCGATACGACGACTTATCCTGAGCGCGATGGAACAGAGTAGCGAAGATTTCCTCCTGATCGCTGACAGTAGTGCCAATGCCAGACGATATCCAAGACTCGTCTCCCATAGATCACATGATCCCGCTATATCGTACTTCGCAAGTCGCTTGTCGACCTGGGTCTTGTTCTCAACCCTTCCACTTAAATTATGGTCGCAATCAGGTCTGTATTCGACGCAAAGAAGAACGAGGTGGGCCCTTTGTTTTGTACGTGAGGTTGTGTAGTCTTCATCAGAGCGGCAGGGTAATCGCGCACTGGTGACGTTCGTCACCGCCGGATATCCCAGATTGAATGATACTGTCCCGCTACTGCTTTCCATGCAAGCAGGAGGGGCAGACATAATAGAACTCGGTGTTCCCTTTTCTGATCCTATCGCCGATGGACCTGCCATCCAGGAGACAAACACCGTATGGCTATGCTTAACCATCATCAGTAAAATTGATCTTACTTTGCCATTCCCCAAGATCGCCGTAAAGAACGACATAGACTATGCCACTGTTCTTGGTCAAGTCAGAGAAGCACGCGGCAAAGGACTCACAGTGCCGGTCCTTCTTATGGGTTCGTTGCATATAATGCTAACCTGTTCACGCGGCCTCATTCAATGTCTTAGGGTATTACAATCCGATGTTGGCCTATGGAGAAGAAAAGGCTATTCATGATGCGCGTGAAGCTGGTGCTAATGGCTTCATCATGGTCGATCTTCCTCCAGAGGAGGCGATCAACTTCAGGGAGAAATGTCAGAAGGCTGAGTAAGTTCACGGAGAATACCTTTGTGTACCGGGTGACTTACTCTCTTCGCAGCATGTCCTACGTTCCACTCATTGCTCCATCTACATCAATGAATCGCATCAAGTTTCTTGCATCGATCGCGGACTCGTTTATCTACGTTGTTTCCAGAGTAAGTCACGCCTGACTCCATTCCATCTGTAACTCTCAAAGAGCCATAGATGGGCACTACTGGATCATCTGTCCAAGGGAAAATTAATACCGAACTGCCCGAAATCATCGCTCGTGTGAGAGAGCATGCTTCAGTTCCGATCGCTGTAGGCTTTGGTGTCGCAACAAGAGCCCACTTCGACTACGTGGTAGATGCTGGTGCCGATGGTGTTGTAGTTGGAAGCCGGTTGGTGACCATCATTAAGGAGGCCCCGCTGGACGCACTTCCACAAGCCGTGGAGGCTTATTGTCGTGAAATTAGTCTTAAGGACTCGCCTTCACACGTCCGGTCACCAATGACTGTTGTCAAGCCATCCGGTCCAGTTGTTACGGAGAGCGTACCTGCACCATCGATAATGACCTCCTCACTCCCCGCGCGATTTGGCCAGTTTGGTGGGCAGTATGTGCCGGAGGCCCTCTTCGATTGTCTACTTGAACTCGAGGAGGCTCATAATTCAGCCATCAATGACCCTGATTTCTGGAACGAATTCGAGAGTTATTATGGCTACATGAACCGCCCATCCAAATTATACCTTGCGGAATCGTTAACCAAGCACGCGGGCGGTGCTCGAATATGGCTGAAGCGAGAAGATTTGTGCGTCTTAAGTTCATTTTTTGGAGTCATGCGAATCATTGAGCTTCGTAGGAACCACACTGGATCGCACAAGATCAATAATGCTATAGGCCAGGTATGTCTCTCTCTACAGGGCAAGGTTCGATCGCTGAACTGTCGAAGATCCTGCTGGCAAAACGCCTAGGGAAGAAGCGAATCATTGCTGAGACTGGTGCGGGGCAGCATGGTGTCGCGACTGCAACTGTATGCGCGAGGTTCGGCCTGGAATGTGTTGTGTATATGGGATCTGAAGACGTGAGGCGCCAAGCCTTGAATGTCTTCCGTATGAGGATGCTTGGTGCGAAAGTGGGTTTTCCTTAATGATTATGTATCACTTTTGATTGAACTTCCTCGAGGTGGTGCCTGTGGAGTCTGGATCTCGTACTCTCAAGGACGCTGTCAATGAAGCCATGCGCGACTGGGTGACTAATCTATCAACCACTCACTACCTTGTAGGGTCCTGCATCGGGCCCCATCCTTTCCCTACCATCGTGCGAGACTTCCAGAAGGTAATTGGGCAGGAAATAAAGTCGCAACTTCATCAGGTCAGGGGCAAACTTCCGGACGTCGTAATTGCATGTGTTGGTGGGGGGAGTAATGCCATTGGCACTTTCTATGACTTCATCCCCGACAAAGACGTCCGTCTGGTAGGTGTCGAAGCTGGTGGCGAAGGTGAGACTTACAGAGATTTCCCTCCTTTAACCGCTAACGTTCTGCGGATAGGCGTGGATGGCGATCGTCATAGTGCCACTCTCGCAAAAGGTCAACCTGGTGTGCTTCATGGTGTCAGGACGTACATTTTACAGTCGAGTGTCGGCCAAATCATCGAGACCTACTCTGTCAGTGCTGGCCTCGATTATCCAGGAGTCGGACCCGAGCATGCGTGGCTCAAAGACTCTGGCCGAGCAGAATATGTTGTCGCGACTGACGAAGAGGCGTTAAGAGGCTTTCGTACGATCACACAGCTCGAGGGTATCATTCCTGGTTTGTGATGCCTTCTACCACGACGGGTCGAATTTAATGCGTTTTCGTAGCTCTGGAATCATCTCATGCAATCTGGGAGGGTCTTCGCTTGGCGAAGACACTTCCGAAGGAAGCAGACCTTGTCATCGTACGTGATTCACTCGTATATCTCATACATAACGTTTACGAACCTTCACCTTCCAGTGTCTCTCCGGACGGGGGGACAAAGATGTTGAACAGATATCTGAGCTACTTCCTGGGAAATGGGCTGACAGACTTGACTGGCATATTTAATGTTAAATTATGACAACTAGAGAAAAAAGTAGACAAGTCCATAGGAGATGGCTATATATGGCAATTTGATGAGGACGAGGGTGACTCGATGTCCAGGTTCTTAATGTCAGCGCATAGTACAACGTGTCTAATTCCACTGCGACTTTCCTTTCGACCACGTAGGATATGGCGACAGAATTGGCGAGCGCGGCGAATCAACGGATTGTCGAAAATCTTGCGGGTAGACTGCGGAGACGGTCAGTAAAACAGCTACATGTTGTACCCACTTCACCTTTTTTTTGATAGGCAGGTTGTGGGATCACGAGAGACGGCATTAGAGACGGTCCTTGTTCTCCGCCAGGTTGTATCAAAGGCTCGGTTCTCTAACATTGACCAACTGGTGGAAATCATCCGTTCAGTGGGTCGAAAGCTAGTTGAAGCACAACCAAAAGGTGTACACCAATGCCTTTACCTATATATGACTTCGGAGACCTGATCCTCTGCTCTGCTCTTCTACCAGAACACACGGTTGGAAACACGGTTCGGAAAGTCTTGCATCATATCCGAGAAGAATATCACACTGCATCTCAAGGAACCGCCGCTGCATTGACAGTGAAACCTGCACTGTCCATCGCCAAGTTTGTTTCCCAAGGACAGCCTCGCAAGCAGGTTACTCCACAGAAGGTGCTCAACGAAACGAGAGGTACACTAAAAGAAAACAATCCAGACGATCCAGATGCGTTCGCACGGACGTTGAAACCCGTGCTCATGGAGGCTATACAAGATGTCCTGGACGAGCTAGAGACTGTTTATGATAACATATCGAAGAATGCAAAGGACCACATTCACTCGGAGTAGGATGATGCCTTCACGCTGCTGATTTTGGGCTGATGACTTGCAAGTGAGATAATTCTTACCATCGGAAAGTCGAGCACTGTCAAGGCTTTTCTGAAAGCGGCGGCATCCCATCGGAACTACACTGTTATTGTAGCTGATACTGCACCCTCGTCAGTGCCTCTTGTATTCAGCGGGCTTTCTGAGAGTCTTGACCACATCTCTAGATATAGCGGGCAAGACATGGCTCAGTCACTTTCGTCAGCAGGCATATCTACTGTCCTTATACCTGACTCCTCGATATATGCCCTAATGTCTCGAATCAACAAAGTTATAATCGGCGCGCATGCGATCCTCGCCAACGGTGGGATGTTCGCGACTACCGGATCACTTGTAGCAGCCACCGCTGCTCGTGCACATAGCACGCCCGTCGTCGTCTGCTCGGGGCAGTTCAAGCTAACTCCCCAATGGAATCTATATCATGAATATGGCGCACTCGATTTTGCAGATCCAGATAGTGTGCTTGGATTTGAGGAAGGAGATTTGGTCGACAAAGTGGACGTCGTGAATCCATTCTATGACTATGTGCGACCCGAGATGATTGATGCATATGTTACAAACGAGTGGGTATCCAATCTTTTCGGCACTGCAATTCCATACTAAACGACCATGCACAGTGGCGATCATCCCCCGTCGTCAGTGTATCGGCTAATCAAGGAGGCATATGATGATGAAGATTACCAGCTATAGAATTTTTCTACCCGTCATCTGCCATGCGCAACCTGCAGGTCTTGCATCTAGTCTATCCACTATTTCATTTTTGTACTCAAAATATCGAAGAACGCTTCCTGGGGTAGGTCAACACTGCCAATCCGCTTCATCCGGCGCTTGCTTTCTTTCTGATTCTCAAGGTGTTTCATCTTGCGCTCGTAGTGTCCTAGAAAGCAGTCGGAAATGAGGATAGTGACTATTCTTGGTGCACTAATCTTCCCATACCTCCATACAAGCCTGCTGTCACGTCGGCGCGCATTGCTGACAATGTTTCGCGAGCGATGATTTTCCTCCCTATGGCAGCCTGAATAGGCACTTCGAAAAGCTGACGGGGAATGACCTTATCTGATGTCATCGTTCAACAAGGTCATCCCATGGAACACGAGACTAGCTACTTACGCAATTTCTTGACCCACATCTTGCCGACGTTTTGTTGGGCTGAGCGATGCACAACCAGGGCCAAGGCGTCCACTTGTTTTCCGTTGAGCAGGAAGACCATCTAACCAGCGAGGCCTCAAGTCGAATAATGGGACGCGCATCTTGTAACATCTACATACCTTTGAGAGATCGCTCGCTTTATACCCAGCATCTTCATAACTGTTGAAGCAGTCGGTCAGATTCTTGGGGCTAATGAGAAGAGACTAACTCAAAGCTCGCGTATCCGGAGCTTCTGCTCTTGAGTTGATCGAAGAAATCCGTCACGACTTCGCTCAACGGTAGGGTACAGGTCAAGATAGCACGGGCAGCAGTAGCTGTTTCAGAGTCCAGGTATCGGTGCTTTACATCCTCTGCACGACGGGAGAAACAAAGTTCCATCATCCCGCCGAGGTACTCTGTAATGGGACCAACGATTAGAAGGAAACGCGGGAAGTCAATCAACCCAAACCTTCGGGAACGATAATAGATGCTTTCACCACAGGCTCTTGGACCTCCCGGACTTGTGACGAAACGTCCAAAGAGTCTGGGAACTCTGTAGGATTACTGATTGTGACCGTTCTATCCTTGTAGATAACTACGAGAATTTAGTAGAGAACGGGCGATTTTCATGAAGACTGTATGCCGTGCCTTTGTATGGGACGGTAGGAGACGTAATGATGATGCTAGCATCATACTCGTCTTCGAGGCGTTGACGGAAGACGTCCATGTGCAGAGTGCCTAGAAACCCAAGCCGACAACCTTGGCCGAGAGCAGAAGATGATTCACGCTGCACGGTGACACTTCGGTCCGTCAGTGTAAGCTGTGTCGTGTAGTGTCAACAGCAAAAGTACTGAAGAACGGCCACCTACGCGTTTGATGGATTCCTCGAGCTTGATGAAGTCGTTTGTGTCCACAGGGAAGACACCGGCGTACACCTATCTCAGTTCAATGAGAAGAGTACCAAGGCACCAGAGTGGTCTCATACCATCGCCTTCGTAGGATGGAACCCTGGCATGGGATCAACAGGAGTACCAACATGATGAAGCGTGTCGCCAACATGAGCTAGACAGAGACTCGACCATCAATTTAGCTGGTGATGAATGCTCATGTACCTTCTGAAGACTCTTTCATATTACACGTAATGAACCCCACTTGACCAGGGAGCAAACATGTGGTCGGACGTTCTTCTGGGTGCATGATACCCACCTCTATGACCTCGTACTTCTTTCGAGTATGACAGGACGCTATCCGGTCACCTAAGATGACACTAGATTGAGTGGGGAGAATTATCAAATGGCATTCCTCAGACCTTTATGCATCATTCCATCCATGACGCTGACAAGAGAAACGACACCTCGGTATCGATCATACCTAACAAGCTTTAGCGCGAGGTGCCACGTGAAACCCGGAGAAAACACTTGCTGTGAGTCAAAAAGTATTGCTTTCAAAGGCCTACTGACAGATCCTGAAGGCGGTGGTATGCGTTCAATGATGGCCTGGAGCACAGCTTCTACGCCTAATCCTGTTTTCGCTGATATTTGCAAGACTTCGGCAGGGTCAATACCAAAGGTTGCCTGTAGTTGCGCGCGTATTCGTTCGGGCTGTGAAGCAGGCATGTCTATCTGTGCATCGACTCAGACGTGCGTGGTGTGAAAGTATAAATATAGTCTACCGACTTTGTTTAAAACTGGGATGATCTTGAGGCCACGTTGTTTTGCGATGTGGTAAACGGAAATCGATTGGGCCTGAACGCCTTGGGTGGCATCAACGAGTAGAAGCGCGCCTTGACAGGCCGCTAGAGAACGGGAGACCTCCCACGAAAAGTCGACATGTCCCTGAGGTACGTCAACAAATAGCAAAGTGCAGCTGCAAGGATTCGCTTACGGGTGTATCAATGAGGTTGAGAAGGTGTTTGACTCCATCAGTAGTGTGAATCATGCTGCGGACGGAGGATCAAAGGTGTTCCGGCTCTGGCGGTCGGGATCTAACCTTGCAGTCTGAGCCTTGACTTGAGTTGGACGTGAGCAGTGCTAGTGATACAATCTGCAGCAGTACACACCGGTGATACCGCGTTCACGCTCAACTTTGAGCTTGTCTAACACTTGCTGATTAGACCCGGAGGCATTTTTCGGAATGGTTCCTGTGAGCTGCATCATGAACTGACGTCGAACCATGTCCGAATCCGAGGCTCATGAATGGAACGCACTTCCAACAGGCTGACGGCGTCAAATATCAGTATGTGAGCTATGTGGACGGACTACAACCTGTTCCGACTGACCGATCCGCCAATGTTGATTTACCGTGGTCTGGAGTCGAAGTAAGCACATGGCTCTGGACGAAGGAGGTTGAACGCACCGATGTGGGCGATGATAGAAAAGTTACTGGAGCAAAAGGTACTGTTACGGCCATATTCCGACAAGTGAAGGATGCCGACATACCGAATAGCGTCGCAAGGAAATTCGCGCATGTTCACGGTGGGGGGCGTACTTGCGAATAGCACGGCAGAAGTGCTGAATGGCCTGGAGGGGAAGGAATAGACTGCTGGGCGTCGGAGTAGCGCCTGCAGACAAGCATTGCGCCATGTTGGATGCATAACAAGTGGCAGTTGAAGGAAGGTTTCGAGTGAGGTGGTATATGGGTTGTGCTTAGTCAGCTGAGGGAGGGAAGGTGAGGTGGGTGTTGAGGACGTTGGACACATCAACATGTCTCTTCAAGAGGCATCGGAGGCTCGAAAGGCGCGCCTCATTTCTCTGAGGAAAAGAAAGGAGGATGGTGCAGCCAAAACGAATGGGTACGACCGCAGTATAGCACTCGCATTCTGCCCTTATGTCTGTTCGGCAGTGACTTTGAACTGCTGAATCGCAACTTTGATCCCGAGAGACGGACACTGCGACACCATTCGCAAAATGGGACGTTGACACAAGATACCGTCGAGAAGGACGTGGAGGGTATGGCAGAGAAGATCATAGCCGAAGATGAGCACCAGAGGGCGCAGGAGCTGGCGAGTTTCGTTTGAGCCGGTCGAGGACGTCTGCATTGACTTGCTCAGCAGGACGTGTTTAACATTGCCCCCAAGCGGCCGAACTGGGACCTCAAGAGGGAGATGGATAAAAAGCTGGCCAAGCTGGAAAGGAGGACGCAGGAGGCCATTCACACTCTCATCCGTGGGTGTTGTCCAGCCTCGTCGTGCCAGCGCTCAGCGACTCTGTCCAGGCCAACGACTAGCTGCACAAAAGGGACAATCCGACGACCTGCTGGGCGCCATGAACGCTCAGGCAAAGACGCGCGAAGAGGAGGAGCGATCCGACGAAGAAGACTGAGGCGAGGTCGTACACGAGCTCATGTATTCTGTATCCCTAATATTTGTTTTCCTCGCCATCGTCGTCGGCGATGAGCAGCAGCGTCGACGCATTAGGCAGTCTGCGGTCACGTGGTGGACACTATTAAGACGGGCTCACAGCGACCACAGCTTCTTCTCACCGACGTCCGTCAAGTAGTTATGTCCTCTGACACAGACAGTCAACAGCGTCGAGTACCATCCCTGGTCTCATACTGTCAGCGTGGTGGGTCCGTCTCTCGCTCCTTCGCTCTCGTATCAACGTTTGTCTCCACACTTAGTCCTCGCAGCCCATGCCGATGGTGCGCTCTGTCGCCGTTCTTTCTGACCTTTGCACCCATTCATCTCATCATCAGACATAAGTTGCCTTGGGGATGACATACGGTACGGTGTAATCAAACCCGTGCTGGAATACTGCTCTGCAGATACCCTTCTCCGTCTGGAACAATCATCACCGGTCAGTATATATCTTTGCATCGCTCGAACCCCCCCGCCCAATCCTCATACCCGATACAGTACTTGGAACATGATACTTCAGGTACGTCACGCTCACTTCTGTCTCTTCATCGTCCGATGGACTCGCCAGATCTATGGGAGCGTCTGTGCTTCAAGTCCTATCCTTTGCTTGCGGAACAACTAACACGTCATGGCGACGACCAGCATGAATCTTGGCGCGACCAATACTTTGTATGTCTCCTCAAGAAATTCGCAATGCCATGCCTGATATCCGAACAACACAGCTACTCAGGGAGGCCGAGGCGCGGCGACTCGAGGAGGTAGCTTCCAGACTTCGAAACCAACGCATGGAAGCCGCCGAACGCAAGAAAGAGAGGGAAGTCAAGCTGACCGACAGATTACCTCCCGCTAAGCGCGCACGCGGTGGATGTGAGCTCATCGTTTCTTCCAGTCACGCTTTCGTTCACTCCAAATCAGGGACAACGTCGACTCAACCGAAAACTCTCTTCCAGAAGACGAAGACCGAGACGTCGAAACTTCGCAGGTCCCTCTATGCCTCGCGTATGATGCCCCAGGGAAATGCGCACCGTGTGCTACCTAGTCCCACGAGTGCGAAGCCACCTGCTGCTTCGTCCTCTAAACCGCTCAGTAGCCAAATTACTGTCAAGACAGTGACGATTCGTCGTCCATCGACATCCACCACAACACCAATATCCCCCTCCCTCCAGTCTTCAAATCCAGCACGATCTGGACCATCCGTTACACCCAAGATCACCCTTTCTGCGCCTTCACCTTCAAATTCGAACAGTGGCCCACCACCAGGCGTTCAGTCGCTGTCTCCCACCGTTGATCCACGTTCATCGAAGCCGCCATTACAAAAGAAAGATCCCATGGCTTCGCTATTTATGCCGAAGCATCGCACCCTTTCACAGCTTCCTTCACAGACTAGAACCACGCCTAGTAAGCCTACACGATGATCCCCGCATTCTATGGACAGCAGCTGTATCCCGAGCTGCCGTCTCGCGACACTGTAATATACAAGAGGTATTTAACTCGGAAATAGCTCTCTTTTGTTGTATGTTGTACTATTCGCGACTAATCGTTCTTAACCAAACTTGTTATCTTTTTATCTTATTTTTTGTGCGCTTTCCTGGTGGGGGTGGTTATCTTTGCTCCATGATATAGAGCACGCTTAATACACAACATTATAATGGCAGCACAAACGTCAACTAACATTCCATGTATTGTGTAGACCAACCGTATCGTCGGCGCCGTTGATGGGCCCGTTAGACATCGCAGGCGCCCTTCCATGAAACCCGTTAAGTCTGCCCTTCCCCTCAACGACGATCTTATCCTTCACATGTTCCGCCCTTAAAGATTCGATGTAGTTCAAGTACGCCTCGTCCACGCCCCCAGTAACATATTCACCTGTGAATACCGAGCAGTCGAACGCCTCGATGGAAGGGTTAAACTGGCGGACAGAGGCTACAAGATCAGGAAGCGTCTGGAAAATGACGAGGTCGGCGCCTATGGCCTCCGCAATCTCTTCGGTATTTCGACCATGTGCGACGAGTTCCGATCTTGAGGGCATATCAATCCCATACACATTAGAATGTCTGTGGATGTTTCAGCAAATGAACACGCATTAAATCCTGGCATGCTACCGAATGGGCGGAGCGCAGCTGGCGACGATAACCTTCTTCGCGCCAACATCCTTTGCCATTTGGATGATCTCCTTGGATGTGGTACCCCTCACAATCGAGTCTGCAAAGAACTGAGCTAAGCGAAAATCAGCTGTAGAAGTCCTACCATCGACCAAGAGGACATTCTTCCCAGAAAATTCGAGTGCCATAGCATTAAGTTTCTTTCTCACATTCTTCCTCCTGGAGACCACCGGGCCTCAGTATCGACGAATGTCGAGAAACAAGACACCTGCCTCATTTGTTGACCAGGCATGATGAACGTCCGTCCAACATAGCGGTTCTTAATGAATCCCTCCCGGTAAGGAAGCTGAAGTTTCTGGGCAAGGTTGAGAGCAGCGACGCGCGACGTATCAGGCACCTAACAACAGTTCAATCAGCCTCACTCCACCGTCGACGCACGGAATAGCAACCGGAATGACCACATCCACGCTCAGGTTCTTTTCTGTCAACACCTTGTGAACTTCCGCCGCGAGAGCATCACCCATAGCCATCCGACTGCGGTAAACGCTCACACCATCCAAAACAGAGTCAGGGCGAGCGAAATAGACAAACTCAAAGATATCGGGTGCAAACGTCGCCGGCTGCGCGACAAGTCGTCTTGAAACCCCTGAACGAGTGATGATAACGGCTTCACCTGTAGGTGGTGGATGTTTAGGTCACAAAGGCTCAGAAGCGTGCGTAAGACAAACCAGGTTTGACGTCTTGCCATTCGCTGAAACCGCCAGCGTCGGCGACTATACTTTCACTGGCAAAAAGATAATCTTTGCCAGTACCTGCCTTCCGGGCTGCCATGCCGACAGGACGGATACCGTTCGGGTCTCTAAACGCAATGATCCCAAATCCAGCAAGCATCGCTACGCAGGCGTACGCCCCCTTGCATTGTTTCATTAGGCCCCCAATCGCCGCGAAGATATCTTCCTCGTTGATGCGAACCTTGCCCGTCTGTTGGAGATTATTGGCAAATATGTTGAGTAGAAGTTCGGAGTCGGAGGAGGTGTTGATATGTCTATGTGCGATGGCGTCCATAAATTGGAGTAGAGACGAGCTATCGATAAGATTCCCATTCTGCAGGATACATGAGGACGATGTGTCGCGGGTTGATCATGGACATACATGCGCGAATACAATACCATACGGCGAATTAACGTAGAAGGGCTGGGCTTCGGCATGGTTGGAGCTGCCCGCTGTAGGATAACGGACTAAGGAGAGGTTCTCTGAGATGGGATCTGGGCATGAAAGTCGACAGCACGAACCATGCCCAATACCCATCCCACCGGTCAACCTTGCGATGGCCTTGTCATCAAAGACATCTCGGACCATGCCATTGGCTTTGCATTGGTAAAATCGGCCTTTTGGTCCACAGGTGACAATGCCACAAGCGTCCTGGCCACGATGTTGCAACAGAGAAAGTCCCTCACAGATTTCGGCAGCTGCATCGATAATGGGATCATGCAATAGCAGACCTAGTATACCACACACTGTCGACGGGTCTGTCAGGGTAGAACGTGGAACGATCTGCAAAGTACTCACTCGCGAACGGGTCGGCTAGATATGGCGATCAGACCGTGATGGCCTTTGGGTCGTAGTAGTGAGCGATGGACGTGTGGACGACGAGCCCTGGTAGAAAACCTTGCAGATCTCAAAAGTCCGGGCATCCACGTAACTTTTTTTTTTTTTTTCGGAGGAAATGTTTGGCTGTCCTCCCGAGTTAGACCGCACGTGCGCGCCAATAACATGCACTCCAGCAGTCGAAATTCATTTGCTCAACTCACACCCAATTTCCACACGAGAATGATTTGGTTGAATACGCGGTTGAACGCGGTCGTATTCTTCAGTACTACGTAGAGCTATACGGGTTATATATATATGTCATCAATGCGTGGCTGGTATGGGGCAGCTGCCCGGGTAATAGTCGTGACATGTGCGTCCGCAGAGAGCAGGATGTGTGTTCTACAGGTTGATGGTTGCACGGTAAGTAAGCGGAAGGATGAACTTCCGATGCCAATAGATAATTACAAGGTCGCGGAAAGAGCGGACGGTGAACGCGATTAAAAGGAGAGCTTCTTGGCCTTCTCCCAAGTGTAGTCGGGGTTCCCAAAGTGACCATAAGACGCGGTGCGAAGGTAGCGAGGCTTCTGTAGGTCAAGCTCGCGAACTACAAGGCGCTTCAGCAATTGTCTTTCATAGCATGCCCTACTTACCCATAACACCTGGACGGAGATCCCAGTTCTTGCGAATAATGTCAACGAGTTCCTCGTTGGACTTCTTGCCAGTGCCGTAGGTATCAACATAAATGGACAGCGGTTCAGCAACACCAATAGCGTATGAAAGCTGGACCAGGGCACGACGAGCCAGGCCAGAAGCCACAAGAGACTTCGCTAAACCAACTCTGAGTATCTGCGCCCACCTTACGAGATAAGTCACTTACCGATCCAACGGGCAGTGTACGCAGCCGAACGATCAACCTTGGAGAAATCCTTGCCAGAGAAGGCACCTCCACCATGAGCACCCCAGCCGCCGTAGGTGTCGACAATAATTTTACGACCAGTCAAACCAGCATCACCTTGGGGACCACCAATGACAAAGCGACCCGATGGTTGAATCTGGGCAATCCATGAATGTGATAGTAAGTCGGCAAGCATGGTAGACGTACGTGGTAGATAATCTTGTCATCAAGGAGGTTGGCAGGAATGACTTTCTTGACAATCTTTTCCAGGATTTCTTTACGGAGATCCTCCGTCGAGATTTCCTCGGCGTGTTGAGTCGAGATGACGACAGTATCAACACGGAGAGGAATCATAGCCCCACCCTCGTTCTTGTACTCGATAGTGACTTGGGTTTTAGAATCGGGGCGCAACCACGGGAGAGCGCCAGAACGACGAGCGACAGCCATAGCAGCGTTGAGCTTGTGAGCAAGCATGATCGTCAAAGGCATGTACTCCTCGGTCTCGTCGGTAGCATAGCCGAACATAATACCCTGGTCACCAGCACCATGCTCTTCCAGAGAGCCATGGTCAAGACCCTGAGCGATATCAGGAGACTGCTGTTCAATGGCAACGAGAATGTTGCAGGTCTTGTAATCAAAACCTTTGGAAGAGTCATCATAACCGATCTGCTTGATAGTGTTACGGATGACTTTTTGGTAGTCGATCTGGGCTTTCGTAGTGATTTCACCGAAAACCATGATCATCCCAGTCTTGGAGGCGGTCTCACAGGCCACTTTCGACCAGGGGTCTTGCGCAAGACATGCATCGAGCTGAATGGTGACCCTTAGACTGCACCCGGCGCTAAACCATACACCGACTCACGATAGCATCAGAAACCTGGTCACAGATCTTGTCTATTCAAACAGGTCAGGCCATCGCCTACGCAGCGGCCGAGTTAGCGCTCACCTGGGTGTCCTTCACCAACAGACTCGGAGGTGAACAAGAAATGACCAGGGGGGAGGGCAGCGCGAGCGTTACCGTTGGGGGCCATAGTAAATAATAAGAGTAGGAAGGAGGGGAAAAGAAAAGAAGGAAAGATGGGACAACTCGTCTCGCGAAAACCCAATTAAACCTCAAATCGGATTACATAAGCCGTCATCACGCCATTCCTCCCGCCTTGGCTAGTGCGAATTGAAAAGGAATTACTAACTCGCACACTCGCAAGCTCAAGGGAACTACTGAGGAGCGTGGTATGATCTGGTAGTCCTAACAGGAAATTAATGAGAGTACAGTGCGATATCTTGTCAACATGTTCAAGCAATACATCACAATAGTCCAACCCCGAGGGGATCTGTGTTTGTTGATGATGTTCGCTTCTCCTGCTCTGACACGATCCTCTCACCACTAGATGGCGTGAGACTAGCTATACCCACACCGCGGTTCTGGCTAGGTGCATCAAGGCTCTTCGAGACTTCAGCATCTAGTCGCCGTGGGGGTCGAGCGATCGTTGGGTCTATCGGCAGTGGTCCGGGATCAAAAACGTCCCGCACCGACGACACTTGTCTCGGTGACGGGGATCTGGTCGTGCTCCAAGGATTATCTGCGGGTAAGGTAGGTATGAGCGGCCGCTGCGGTTTCACGCTGTCCCAAGGGTTATACGATGAGCCAATTGTAAGTGGTTGCCCAGTTCCACGCGAAGCAGACGATTCCACATCCCCAAGTCGATCACGAGTTTGAAGCTCGGACGTCTTGCCATAAGTCTTCTCGTTATCTCCAGTTGACTTAGGAGCTTTCAAGTCTCTAGTAACACCGTCGTATGCCTCCTGCACTACTGAGAACGCCGCTGTAGCATTCGATGACAACTTCCCCCACACAGATTTGACTCCGCTGCCAGCAAAGAAATCTGTGGGAGTCGAGGCTCTGAGATTGGAGGTTCGCGAGTGGCCTGGCGATAGTGACACATTTCCAGGTGAAGACGGTCGTGGGGTGGGCCTCAGCGATGTTGATGTAGTTGCACCAGAAAACCCCCCTGTGACTTTCTGGGGCAATTCAGGCAACGAAGACCACAGCCCTTGAAGGCCGGTCGATAGGGCCTCAGCAGTCGAAGAAGCACCTGCAGAGCTGCTAGGAGTAACTTCAGGGGACGGCACAATGGAGGGTGATGGGGGCCGGGGAACAGAAGGAGTATCTGTGCGTGAATCGTCATCCAGACCGTCTATCGCTGCGACCAATTCTAGGCCGTCCTTCCCCTGGGACATCAGAAACTTCCCATTCATCTCCTCATCTGAGCGTCCGTAAAGCTCGTGCCAGAATCGGATATCCTTGGCATTGGGGTACAGCACTCCCATGTCCGCTCCGGGATCTCTGCTCTTTGGGTCGTCTATTGAAGGTTCATAGTGAGGGTTCTTGAACAGCTCCACCTGGGATGAAGAATTGAGATAATCCCAGAGGTTCGCACTGCGTTCGGACGGGACCATTCCGTCTTCCCCAAACCTTCGGTCCTGCTCGCAGTTGTACAAGAATGTGCCAAATTGGCACGAGTATAGGTGATAGTGGATCGTACGCAAAAAATGCTCGTTGAATTCAAAGCGCTCAGGATACTGTCTTTGCAGCTGGCGTACGCACTCCAGGAACTGGTGAAAGCAAGGACTCGTTTCCTTGACATGATTTTGCGAAACGAAGCGGTTTTGCACAGAGGCAAGGAAGGCCTGAGCAGCGTCGGCACCGCTGCCTGTGATGGCAGCGTCAGCTAATGATGTGAAGAATTTCTCCGAAGATAGATGACCACAGCGGTCTAGAAATCGGTGACCAAAAGATAGCCAGTCCTTTTCGACGAGTATTTGGAAACCTCGCATGGTACGATAATAGGGATCCAGACAAAGCTGGGATAGGGCGGAAAGCTGCGAAGTTCGATCCCACCCATCCGAACAGTGGATCAAGACATGCGACGAATTGATGTGGATGTTCCGTACGATGAGCACCACTGCTTCAAGAATATTTGACATGTGGCGGAGCCATCCGGACCGTCGCAAGGCTTGACGGTCTAGGACTGCGAGCTGTTGCGCCTCCCCGGGAAGGTTCCCACTAACACTCGCGGCCACCGTGTCTGCTTCCCGAAGGGCATCAACAATTTTACCCAGAGATTCACGCATCGCGTGGATGTGGTCAATGCCTGAATACGTCTTCTTTGCTTCTTTGTAGTGTTCCATGTTTTCAGTACCTGCGCCCCTGGCGGTATTTGCCATGGCGTTTGCCGTCGGTCTCGCATCGACGATTAGGTTGGTGGCAGTGGCACCGTAAATGGGAACATTCATGGACCTGGATTCAGGGGAATGGTGAGATTGAAAAATTGCCTCGACAAGTTTTTCATCCTGGATCGATCGACTCTGTTTGATTCCAACCATGGGCTGGCTGGACCGCGTTATGGTACCCTGCCAATACATAGCTCGTCAGTTACGCTGAGATGGTGTGGAGTCACCTACAAAATTTGCCCAGTGCAGATAGGTGAGGGCGGGAATTCTGGCCTTGCTTCTGTACTTCGCCGCATATTGCAGGGTGGAGTCACTTATTCGCGTTGGAACAACCAAACGCGAGGGATATGAGGGACAAAACTGATCGAGTTTGAACCATATGCAGGATGTCCAGATGGATCATGACAACCCACTTTGTAATCCTTATTAATGTCAGTGAAACGCCATGCTTTGGTTCGAGTACCAACACCCATCCGACCGAATTCTTCCCTGGGAGAATATATTGACCATCCTCCCTCAGAATCAAAGATAGGATTTGGTACATAGAAGAACGCATAGAGTTGGTTAACTGACGCTGTTTAGCGTCAATAGTAGTCACATGAGTAGCGAACCATTCAACGTACTGCAGACGGTCAATTCTTTGACACTGTCGAACACATCAACAGCATCATGACCGTTACTGAATGATAGCGAGAACGTCTCAAATGTTCGCGTATGGAAGGTTATCGGACTTTGGCCGTGCAAGGTGTGCGGAAGCTGGATGACCAAGGATATCAAGGGATATGGGATCTATTGTCAACGTCAATGGGAGCGTGCACGTGCGTGGAAGATGAACTCGCCCACATCTCCTCTTTTCCTGGGTCGTCATAACGAAAAATTATATGATGTGCGGTCAAGTGAAGTGATCCATATTGAGCGCTCCCTGACTTGCCACAGAGTACCTTTTCCACCTGCAGAAGCTGGGCGGTCAATCAATCGCAATGATATGGAAACCTTTACCTTAGAAACCCTGATCGCGTCCATGGATTAGTATCAGCCCAGGTGAAGGACAAGTGGTGAAGGAGATGACGATGTAGGCTAAGCCCAGTGTTTGATTTTGTTTACGACACACAGCCTAAGTCCTACTAGTGTTTAGATCTTTGGAGTCCATCCATCGCGGATCGACACATTCAAGTGTCTTCGTCAAGAAGAGTAGGTTGGTTCACCTTCGAACAAAGCTACTGGACTATGTGGAAGCGCAAATTCACCTAGTTACACAAAAATCCACAACCCGCTGACTGCATCACCCTCGCCCGCGTTGTCCTCACCGTCGCCTAAACAAGTTGGAAATGGGGTTTTGACCAGTTCCATCGCTAGCGCAGGTTCTTTTTTTATTTTACGCTTCATCTCAGCTTCTATCATCTGTGTTGTGACATTGTACTTCAGTGATCAATTGCCATCCAGAACACCAATTACTACTCACTGTGCCGTAAGTATGATCCAGGAAGTCTTCCATTGCGTATCCCGGCTTGGTGAAAGCTTCCTCAAATATACGTGCCAAGGTTGACACTGCCGAGTCATAGTGGTATTTATGCGAGTACAACTCCCACAACGAGGAATCCATGGCATTGGTTGTGTTCGGATTGACCTCGTCAGGGAGGAAAGGATCTACAGGCATATTGGAAGGGTTACATCTACAGGGAAAACCACCAACATACCGATGAACGAGTCGGAGGCATCCAAGGGATTGTGTATCATCGGCATAAGTGATGGATGCCGCTTTAGTATATTATAGGTAAAGGGTATGATCATGATTATTGCAGCAGGGGGGCTGGTGAGAGAGAGTCGCGATAGCCTTTTCACGAATGATGCAAGAAGTGTCGCGGGCAGATGTCTAAGGGCTTACGTTTAGTTGACCATTGGAAAAACACAAAGAATATGTCGTACGTGGAGCTTAAAAAAACTTCGGTTAACCGGAAAAATCGGGCGCGATGTTTGAGGTGGAGAACATCTCTGTCGAGGAAGGCATATAATCGAGGATAAAACGAGGGATAATCACTAAACCACAGATTCTGAGTTGAGTATGTCAACCTTTGGAAAAGGCACGCACAGGTTGTAATCCTTCATCAATGCAAACAAGGCATTCAGTGCCAGAAGTCCCACACTTCCACCTTGTTCTATGGTGAGCACCGCAAACTGATTCCTAAGAAATGTCACCTACCGTAATCAACGCACGCACTAACCCAGTCCATCACGAGAATGGGCCGGGTAAGATGAGGAAGCACTCCTCTGTGCATGATATTTAAAGCCCGTATCGTAAACTCACGGTTTGCACCGCTTGACGTGGATGAGAGAAGCGGCAAGAAGCTCAACCACATCTTCGTGAAGACAGCGCGATGCGCTTGCAACGAGTGTAGAGACTGATGGAAGGTGAGCTGATGAGCTCTGCCCCGCACCGCCGCGGTTTTTTTCACATCGTTGGCAGTCGGTTCCTCATCGAAAAACTTGCGCCAGTCATCTTCCTGATCTTCCTGTGCGTCATTACCGATATCTTCATCCTGTGCATCGTCACCATCTATTCTAGCGCCCTTGGGCTGAGGTGGCCTTTTCCCCAGTTCTTGTATCCACCATGCATTCAATTCCGATGGCTCAGTTGGAAACGTTGTTAGCTTCTCCATGATAGTCAGTAGGTTCGCAAGCATATTCGAATGCTCGGCCCCTGAGAACTTGGAGAGTAAATAGCTACAGAAGGAGAGGATCATTACGAATATAGTGGGAAAGACACGTATGCGCACGTTGCCTCTCGGAGGAAACACCATCGAATATCATCGTGAACAGTGAACCATGTTTCAACGAAGTGGTCGCGGACATCTGGTGCTGTTCTACCTTCTCGAAGGATGTCCTGATGCGAGCGAAACGATGGAGGGCATATTAAAAGACCGTGGACGATACGCTTGAAATGTGAAAAGTGAAACTGAGGTTGGCCTGGTGGGCTGGATTTTGTAAGAGATGTGGAGAGATGCCTGAGGAGGGAGAACAGGATGTCTAAGGCAGATCGCTGAGGGAACGTGAGAGTTGAAAAGCGGCGAACTGCGTCAAAAGAGCGTACTCTGAGAGAGGACTCTTCATCTTGCAGCAAGCCCACTAAAAGTTCGACGTAAGTATCCAGCCGTTCCCATATCCATCTCCGCACAACTTTGGCAGCATCGCCTCCACCGGGAACAAGTTTGCCGTTGGATATTATGACGACGAATACTCGATATAAGCTGTAGATGATTTTGGACAGCTCCTTGGCCTCTGATGTTTGCTGTGTGAGCTTCAAAAGATCGGAGAGTGGATTCAACGAAGTG
This sequence comes from Phlebopus sp. FC_14, assembly GCA_021018615.1. Taxonomy (NCBI): domain Eukaryota; kingdom Fungi; phylum Basidiomycota; class Agaricomycetes; order Boletales; family Boletinellaceae; genus Phlebopus; species Phlebopus sp. FC_14. The sequence goes on along the minus strand of JAEVFL010000002.1, from coordinate 1,365,577 downwards.
TTGTCGGCTACAGCAGCGGTGATCTGCGACTCAAGGTTTTTGAGAGAGAATGAATCGCTCGTGGTTTTCCGTCTCTTGGACGGGGGTGGGAGTGAGCTAGCAGGCATGAGACAGAGACGCAATTGAGCACATATGGACCAAGGCAAGTAAGTCGTTCAAAAAAACAACACCATAAAAGGCAAAGGTCCCTAGTCGAGAGGGCTGTTAGGTAGTAGTATATGTCGTGGTCATTGAGCCTTGCATTAGCTTGCCAGTTTACCGAGAGAACGGTTGATCAATTGTTGCTAGTCGACGATTCTTAAATCTCGGAGGAGCGACGTTCATCGTCGTGTATTACGATGGGTGATGCAGCGCGAGTATAAACATCGACTTGCAAGTTCGCTCCTTACTTGTGTCCTTGTCTATTACCTCTGCATCATGAGCTCCAGGACAACTACCTTTACGCGACGATGCCTCAGGTCTGCGAACACCAGTATGCACGCGCGGCGTCTCCATTCGTCCCGCCCACGTCGTGAGCAATATTTCGATGTCAGCCAGCAGGTGCGTCCAAATGTCCCCATGGCCTGAGGTCTCATCATTGTCCCGATGGTCATTGCAGACCTTCGAAAAGGTCGCTCTCAATGAAGACGCAAGCAACAAGGTTGTTCTCGTCGATTTTTACGCCGAGTATGTGTCAACTTTTGCTTGCTCTGATCGCATGCGTTTCTCATGCCGGTTCGTGTCAGCTGGTGTGGCCCCTGCAAGATGATTTCTCCCATATTAGAAAAGCTCACAGCAGACGCTACCGTCAGGACCGGGAGCGGTCGTTCCCTTCACCTGGTCACCGTCGACACTGACAAAGAGATTGAGCTGGGACACAAGTATCAAGTCAGTCAACAGTGAGCAGAATGTCGTTGGGTCTCATGGCATTTCTTGGACAGATACGATCGCTGCCTACTGTTATGGCTTTTAAAGATGGAAAGCCGGTCGACCATTTCGTTGGTGCGTTGAACGAGGCGGATGTCAGGAGCTTCCTGGAGAGGGTGTAGATCATGCCGGGAGCGCTAGTAGCTCTCTACACTTGTAAGCCTAGGAATCGACAGGCTAGTTACTTGTCAATACGTTGGATTGGCGTTGCGATACACCTCTAAGTCTGTAATGAACACGAGTACATAGGAAATAAACCACCTGGGCGACCACTGAAGCGTCAAGTGTATTACAGTGCAGTGGTATAAGGACTCATCCATACTATAGATGCTGATCGGAGTGCGAAGGCGGTCATTGTATGCTACAACATCCACGAGAACTTTGCAGTGTGTAAGGGTCTTCAGTCTTTTGTACGGGACCCCACACAGACGGAACCTGATGTGAAGGTCAGCATCACGGCGAGCTTGGGCGACGAGAAACGAGATAAACGAACGAGATGGTCTTTCGTCGTTTTACAGTGTCGAATCAGGCTGGCGACGGGTGAATTTAAATTGAAAAGTGAAGGCAGCAACCCACCTCGCACTGGCTTCACTGACACGAATCCTTGGCCTGGCTAGATCTTCTCGTAGACGTTGGTTGTGCTCCAGCAGGCGACGATACCGTAACTCCGACATTGACTGTCTACCGCCTCGAGTGCTCATCCTGGGTGAGAGGTGATGAAGCTGGATAGAGGCGACGAAAATCGTGAGACATGGCTCTGTACGGGGACCTTCTGCGGACTCACTACCACGACGTTGAGCGTATAGTACGAGGACGTTATGCGAGATGAGCTGTGACGGATGGCGGTAGCGGGAGAAACCTACGCGCCAATTTCTCAGTGACGAGGATCGGCTTACTCACATAATAATACTACCCGTACTCGACTTTCCTGGCGGGACCCAGCCAAAAGAGCTGTGTTGATAGATGGCAACAAGTTATTTACACAGTCATGACTCTGATATAGGTTGTAAAGGTGAAATATGCCCAGGCTTTGTGCCAACATCAACAGGCCCAGCGACAAGCAGTCCCTGGGACACGACGTTCACGTCACTAGTACTTCTCCAAGATACCGCGCAAGAGCTTCTCCTTGGCCTTCGCGTGGTCCTCCGCTCCGAGATGCTTCGCCTTCTTGTCCAGCTTGGATATGAGGCGCTCGACGTCACCCGCTACCTGGCCGACGCATTGGCGGAGACTATACACTGAGTGAAAACTGTGAGATAGCCAACAAGGAACTCATCCGCAAGATGTCACCATGTCTATCGAGCGCTGCCTTGAAGTCCTGGAAGAGTATGTCACTTTCTTTGGCGAGGTCCCCATATTCCGAGAGAAGGATTTCTAGTGATTTCTATCAAGCGCAAAAGCAAGATTAAACCACATGCATGATAGTGCGATTAACCAGCCTTCGTTTCACCGTAAACAGCCCGAACTTTGTCGCATTCGCATCGTGCAGAATCCTCCAAACGCCGCGAACTCTTGTCAAAGAGAGTCATTCCTTGCAAAAGTCGAACGTTGATATCTTCCTCAACGATGTCGTGTATATGCTTGGTGTGTTGAACGACCGGAATCAATATCTGCCTTGTGTATTCTTTTAATTCAAGACGTTGGGCTGTAAAGGCGGGTCCCAATCGATCGACGACACTAGTCTTGTTTTGGGACTCTGGCTCGTCGTGACTGCAGCTGCGAATCAGTCGATGGTTGTGTTACGGTCGCGTGTGCATTACTCTTCGAGAAGCGCGATCAGAGTAGAATCTTCGTCCCAGTCTGCGTTGTCGTCGTCCGAAAGAATTTTACGTTCGTCCAACTGGTCGACATCGCCGTCATCTTCATAAAACCAGTTGTCTCTGGGAAATCGGTCCGATTGATCAGAGCGCTGCGCATTGTGAAAAGGGAAGCGGGTCGTCCGAGTCTGACGTCTGGCCAGCATGTGATTCCGAAGTAACAAAGCTACATAGGTCGCGTTAGTTGTGATGACGGCTGCGACGCATGAGACCGCCAACGTGATCTGGATGACCGAGAGACGCTTGACCGTGCTCCCGGTATTGTTTTGCGTACATGAGGGCTTTGTCCGCGAGCCATTTGTTGCAGTGCTGAGCAGTTGTGATGATGATGGTAGTGAGAGACGCAGAGTTCAAAGTCCGACCTTACATTCTCACTTGTCTTTCCTCTTCTTCTTCCTGCTAAACCGTAATCTTGGCCTGCCACTGCGTTGCTAGGTTTGTTCGTTTCTTGCTCCAGTTTCCGTGCTAACTACCGTTCATTGCGCAGTTAATTGCAAAGAATATCGCGCATTGTTCTGCGGCTCTTTTTCCCTCAAGTTCCACCATGAACGCTCGTCCGCACAAACAGTCAATGTCCGAGCTTAAGCTTCGCCGGCTCACGGAGCACAATCAGCGACTGCGTGAGGATTTGGCACGACCACGGATGCGAGTGAGCGAGGCCAGCGCAAGGTGGGCCTTCTTTGTTCGAGACAGCTTGCATCAGACATACTCAAGCGCTTGCACCAGTCTGATTCGTTACTGCAAAACGACGAAGGACCACTTGGTACGTGTGCGGATCCGCCGCGGGCGAGTAAATGCGGCTCATATCCCCTTCGTACCTTCGTAGGTACCATCCGTATGGGGACCTGTTGGGAAGGGCGAGGATCCATATGCACCACCACAGACGGGCTGCAATTGCATTGTGATGTAATGCCCATCCTCGCTATACCCTAACTCAGTGTCATACCCCATCCGCTCTTTCTCAACCTCATCAAAGAAAAACGGAGAAGGCGTCGAAAGGTCCCGCCAGCTTTTCCGGGTAACTTTCTGCCAATTTCCGTCTTGCAAGCTACCGCACCACACACGTTCATTTTGACCACTACCATACATCGCTCCATCGTGAAACACCTGATATCTGCCATCGTGTTCCGGCTATTCTCCGTTGCCTGGTCATGCATCGCTGTTAAATTTTTTTTTTTTTTTTTGAACTGCTCTCTTTCGCGTCCCGTCTTTCTCGTCTCAGCCCATGCTCCCCCCCTTTTCCGTCAAGGCTATCACATCTTGCATATACATCATATCTCATTCTCTGCCCTTTTATTTTTGTCTTATTTGTCGTTATCATTGTCTGGGATGGATGTGCATCTACGCTGTATATGTTGAGGGAGACCGAACTTGAGCTTAGACATAGCAAAGTAGGCGCCGTGTTCCACCTCAAGATCAACACTTGGAACATCCGAGACACCCACAAACAACTGAAACAGCTCTTTGTGAGGTGATTTCAGACACGTTCTTATGGACCGGCTGCTGGCCCAGCCTTCTTGTTCACTGCCTTTATTTGCGAGCAGTGTGTACAGGGTTCCCGTGTTGGCTCCCAGTTGTTCTTGATTACTACCTGGACCATGGTCCTGGACATTCGAACCCACATACGCGAATTTTCTCGTCCGTTTGCGGAACGAGCAGGGCTGAAATTATTCTCTGGCTTTGCAGATGTTGTCGTTCTGGCGGCTACCTTTTTCACTGTCGTCCATCTGGTCGTGTCCCCTGCCTTGAGTAGGGCGCTTTTCCCGACCTCATATGGAAGGGTAAACAAGAAGACAAGAAACAGTTGGTCTGCGTTATTTTGGTTGTTCGGAAGCACGCAGTACTGACAACGCGGTGCAGGAATGCCCATGTAGTCTCACTGGTTCACGCAGTCATTGTGGTAGTACTCTCATCACTCTGCTTGCACGCGAAGAGTTTAGATGAGGATCGCGCATTCGGTTCACATGAGGACGCGACCTTTGTTACTGCAGTCGCATGCGGGTAATCGGCCTTTCCCTGCCCACCTGGAACCCAAGCGTTGACGTTATCATCTTAGATATTTTATATGGGATGCCGCAGAAGCTGTCATTCATTTCACTGATGTTGGATTCGTCTTGCATGGTGCGCACTTTCGTAGAGCGCTTGTCTGTCCTTCACTCACGCATAGCCAGGCTTTGCTTGTCTTACTATCTATGTCCTTGCGACTGTGAGTACCTCATCAAGCATCGATTTCTCCCTAACGCAGGTAGCAGAGGCCATTTGTTCTATATTACAGCGTACGCTTTTTGTTGTGGGAAGTGTACGTGCTCCTAGTTGACTCTCATGCCACGTCTGTTCACGCTATCACGTTGCAGAAGCACCATATTCCTGGATATTCACTGGTGGGTACTGCGTTCCAGCGCATTCCAAGCTATTGGTTCAATTTGTACAGGTTCTTGGACAAAACCGGAAAAACTGGGAGCACCGTTCAGCTCATCAATGGCTTTGCTTTGCTCACGACTTTCTTTGCCGTCAGACTGATTTGGGGTGGTTTTATGGTAGGCTCAATTTCAATTTCCAGAAAGCTTTTCGTTGATTGACCAAAACTACAGTCATATGACTTCTTTGTGACGATGAGCGAGGTCTACAACGAATTGCCCCTATTTTACGTCGTTATTTATGGAGGAGGAAATATCGTGCTCCAGTGCCTCAATTGGTTTTGGTAATGTTTTGTTAATGCACTCGCTTTGTTCTCGCTGAAGCTGGGACCCGTATCAAGGTTCAATAAAATGATCAATGCGCTGCGCAAGCGCTTCGTCGTGAAGCCCGCTAAGAGCAAGTTGAACGGACAAGGACCCGGAAACAACGACGGAAAACTAGAGGCCCACGGCCACAAAGATACCTAGTAGTGACGTGTAGACAGCGAAAAGACAGCACGTAACACTGATGCCTGAACGTCGATGCGATACCGCGTTCAACCACCTATTGCCGCGATGCCGCACTAAATGCAGCTTGGACTTGTGTCCTCACTCTACGCTCCCAGGCGACCAGATTAGCGCGCCGCGCAACTTCTATCCTGATAGCATCCTGGCTGCAGAAAATGCAGTGGAGATACGCAAACACGAGTGCGTCGAGCGCCGTGGGTTCTCTGTGAGGACAATGTTAATGACTGCGGATTACGATAAAGTGGAAGATTTTACTTTGAGCCAAGGAACCATCTGTCTGTCCCAAGCCGTTCAGAAAGCGAGGATATGGCGTCAGCATATCTGCCTTGGATAGCAGACAACGTAATGTTTGTCCCGAACGAAGGAAACAAAGAGCTGTATCCGGTGAGGGGAGCAGGTGGAGGGTTCAAGCTAGCCTCAATTGAGCGGGCTTTCTTGTCATCCGGCTTGAAGAGTGAGGAGAAGAGAGTCGGTGTGGGCTGAGATAACACCTGGACCCAGCAAGATTGAGGATCTTTAATGAACACGGAGATGTGCATTGTGCTCCACGCACCAGTGCGGCATGCACGACGCCCTCGAGTAGGGAGATCCATGCGTGACTCTCGTCCCTTGCCTTGTCGTCTTTGTATCCTTCCAGCTCGTCGACGGGGTCTGTGACACGGCCGTCCACCCAAGCGGGGATGTTGTGCGGTGCGACCAAGTGGTTGACGTCCCCCGCGGCTGGAACGTGCAGAGTGGGCAATCTTCCATCGAGACCGCCTTGTGGGGATATGTCCCAGCGAACGGCAATGTCAGTGAGTCCTCGGAGGGCAATATACGCCTGCCATTTCAAACACTCTACGTCTGCACTGAGAAGGTGCGAGCCAGGATCTCGTTCGAGGGAAGAAGAGCTTCTTGGAGGAGCAATCCAGAGAGTTGGCCGTGCAAGAGGAAATCTTACGGGTGCTGGCACTGGCGTGTAAGTGTGCAGCGGGAAGAGACTGAAGAACTTTTGCAGCGGAGGGGGCAATGTCAAAGCCATGGTCATGTCCAAACAAGAATTCAACCCATAATCACCTATAACAAGGTGTCTTTGGTATGCAAAACAGGATTTTATGCCGCAAAGTATGCTATAAGAGGCAATTCCGGTCAAACCATCCTACTGCCCCTTCAGCGACGTGCTCGGCTTGCCCAACGTATGTCCGAGCATTCTTCAACACCTTCTGGTCCAGCTTCTCCCGTGGGCCCTCTCCCTGACCTTTCTCATCCAACTGCTCGACCATTCAGGTTTAACTGGGATGCTGCTTCTCGCAGAAGAGGTCCTGGTAGTGTCTCCGAGACCACAGAAGGCCGTGGAGGCGATTATTTCGCTACTCCACCTCGCATTGACATTCCCAATACTTCCACCGTCAATCTTGTCCCAGGTGCTTTGCCACATGAATGGAGCAGCTCAATGCAAGGGTTCAATGGCAAGTAGTCGCGAAATATATTCTCAAGCCGTGCAGCTCAATTCCCTGCAGCGATATCTACCGTGCTCAATAACCCTCACAAACGCCAGGCTCCACCAAAGGCACACTCCTCACTTCCTTCCATACTCCCCGCTCAGTTGCCTCGAGTGAAGCGCAAGGATTTCGATTCGTATCTACGCGGAATAACCCCAGAATGGGAGAGATTCGTTCGGACCACGCAATCTGGCCGCGATCCGTATGTCCACGGTGTTAATGCGTCGCGCGCATCTTCAGAGATACCACTCACTCCCAAGACCCCACCAATAAGCAAACTGCTGACACCTCTAAACACGGTGCCTTCCGTGTTTTTCGATTCAGATTTTGATTTGGGCAGCTCCCGCATTTTTAATGCAGTCATTGGCCGTCAAGATGGTGACGAGGATACTTCGGACCCGTCCTCTCTCTCATATTCGCTGCCTCTCTTGGAGAGACTCTCGCACCATGCTGACACTGTCGAGCAGCATCTCGTCCGGGAAATTTCCATACGTTCCACATCGTTCTTTGCAGCTTTAACAAATCTTCAAGACCTACAAACGGAATCAGAAGAATGTTTAAATCGGATAACCACACTACGCGGATTGCTCAGAGACGTCGATGACAAATGCGCGAAACGTGGATTGGAGATAGTAAGAAAGGAAAACAGGTTGATGAACCTTGAGACAGTCTGCGAACGTTCCAAACAACTTGGTGCCGTGGTGGACATGACTGGGGTGGCCAGGGGCTTGGTAGGTGCAGGGCAATGGGGTCAAGCGTTGGATGTGATCGAGAGTATCCAGTCGCTATGGGAGCCACCTCCCGCAGATGCCACCTTGTCTCCTCCAGCTTCACAGCGGCAATTGTCTCGCAAAGGCAACACAAACGTATCGCATATTCCTTCAACTCCCGAAGCGTTGGGTCCAGAAGCTGTCCAATGTGCAATCAAGAGGTCCATCGTGGGGTCGATCCCCCTATCTTCATTGAATGCCTTTGCTTCTCTACCTGCGCACCTTCGTGCCTTAACAATGGAGATAACATCCTCTCTGACAACAGATCTCATCAACGTGCTCAAACTTGATCTACTGGAATGTGTGCAGCAGGAGTTTAGGTCTTTCGAGCCGGCGGACCACGTAAACCTGACTCTGAAGGACCGGCTGCGTCCATTGCTTCATGGGCTTGTGCGCACAAAGGGTATGAGGGAAGCTACTATTTCATGGAGAGAAGTGGTGACCAAAGAAGTGAGGGAAATTATCAGACGCGTAAGTGACTATATGGCAGGAAGGAAATGGAAGAGTCCGAGTGTCTAACAGTCTGTGCCAGCATGTGTCATCGTTCGATGCAGACGATGAAGATAGAAGCTCTGATGTAATGACGAGGTACGCCGGGGCAGCCTGCGCTTACCTTCCAACGCCAATCTCAGTGAATTCCCCAGCACCCTACGCTCGAAGACGCACGCAGAGTTTTTCGCAACTATTTCTCAGGTATACAAGAACCTTCTAAGTGGTATCGAAAGACTTCAAGTCCAGAACGGCATTGTCATAGACGTACTAGAGAGCCAGCAGTGAGATGCACATTTCATCTCCTTGGCCCCATTCATTTTCTCATTTCCGTTCCACTCGCAGCGCGTCGACACTTACCCTAGGCCTTCCTTCTTTACAGGACGAGCTATCGGACATACTCTTTTCTACGGCAGATCTCTCAAACAAGCTAGCAGCCAAAGTAATCGGATATCGATCGGAACAGCATGCGCAGCTTGATTTGCCTAGCTTCCTTGCATTTTTTAACGAGTCATGGGACTTTGTGCTTGGGTGCGAGGTAGTGTGCCGGCGCGTGATCGTAGGTCTGAGGGGGGTGATACTTGGTCAGGTAGGTTTCGGACCTTGCTGAGATCCTTGTGTTTACCGTTTTGATGATGGCATGCTTTTCCAAGGCAAAGTTGTTCCTGCAGGCCTTCCACCAAAGGCAAATCAACCAGTCTGCAAAGCTCGTTGAGGACGAGCAGTGGAACCAAATCGAAGTTCATCCTCCTCTCCAGCATTTGGCTGACGTTCTGGTGGACTCCGCTGTTCGTGATTCTCCTGACCTTATCATAGGAGGCAATACATCGTTGCCGAGTCCAGCTACACCTTCTGCAAATAGCACCGCTCCATCGGTACCATCTTCTCGTGTTGGAAAGGTGAATGGGTCGGCGACGTCCGGATCATTACCATCAAAATGTCTTCGCGTTGAGGAACGACCTTTTTTTTGTGTCTCGGCCACCGGCGCCGTTCTGGGCCTCCTTTTGGACTATCTCAGGCTGGTCGTCAATCTGTCGATGCTCAATACCGATACAATGAGCCGAGTCATTGAGTTCCTCAAGGCGTTCAATTCTAGGACATGTCAGGTTGTTCTTGGCGCAGGTGCCATGCGGTCAGCGGGCCTGAAAAACATTACAGCAAAACATCTAGGTCAGTGGACTTCGTACTGCTGTGGATGTTGAGCGGGGTGTGAACTTTTCCTATCCAGCCCTCGCGTCTCAGTCACTTTCCATTATGGTCGTACTCATTCCGTACGTGCGAGAAACCTTTCGACGCCACCTGAGTTCCAACCAGGCCGTGATGCTAGTCGAATTTGATAAACTGAAGCGGGTGCGTTGGGTTGGTACTTGATGAATGGCGTAACTGTAATCACTACCCTCCATGGGGACAGGACTTCCAAGAACACCAGAATGAAATTCACTCCAAACTGATTGCTATTATGGGTGACAGAATTAGTGCACATGTTAGGACATTGCAGGCAAGTGTTTGCGCCATTTGTCACCCCTGGCGAATCCCGTAATGAGTGAACTGTGTTTCCAGGCCGTAAACTGGGAGATACCAAAGCAAGGAGACAGTGTCAACGACTACATGGAGCTTTTAGTGAAAGAGACGATCACGCTGCACAAAGTTCTTTCGCGGTACCTCTCTGCTCCTATAGTAGAGGTGCGTTCTTTGAGCAGCTTACATGGTGCCAGCGTTCTCACTTGTCCCTGTGTTCTACTGCGCTGGTCAGTATGTCATGTCGCAAGTCTTTGCCGCAATCAATCACCGATTGTCGGAAGAGTACAGTAAGATCGAGCTGCAGAGTCAGGCAGCGAAGGATAGGTATGTTGTTCGGCTGAGGTTTATGAGCATGCCGGTTTACGACCCTTTCCGAAAAGAATGTTGGCGGATACTCGGTTCTTGCACCAGAAGCTGACGGTGCTAAAGAACATTGGGGCCCCAACCAATATGCTGGAGACTCTAGTGGCTGAGAAATCGGTTCCCCGTAACTCCGGATTAAGCAACCATCGTGCGGTGACCAGTCCAAACGAGCGCATCAAGGGGCTGCTGTCACGAATGGACGGCATTAAGCAAGATAAGCCACTACCATCACCCGGGCGAACGGCTGCGCGAGCGTCGGGTGCGACACCGCTAGTGGATGCTGGAGGAGATCCGGATAGCGTGATTCCGCCTCCTCGTGGTAGCTCACTTGATCCTGGATCGCTGGCTGGCGCCGCAGACGAAGAGTGCACCCTTGCGGATGGCAATGGAAGGAATCCTTCACCTGTGGCTGGCAAGGATTCCGAATCCAACGACGCACGCGGGCCAGAGTGACTAGCATCTATTTAGCAGGATGGTCCAGTGGACTGGTACGATTGGAGTGCTTGTTAAAGTACATGTGTGGACTGGTTCACTTGGGTTCCCATGGCTTGTCAGCTTTAACAGGCCGGATATTTCCCCACCCCCACTGCAACCGATTTTGGATCACTTATGTACGTTCGCGAGTCGGTCTGCAGGCTTTTACGTATCGTGCACATGTCTGATTCAGACTCTACGTTGTACACTACCTCAATCGCCATGGACAGCGGCAAAGGTGCACAATTGCGCGTGCATGGACAGGTCAAGGCTGGAGGAACACAAATGGCTGGTCGGCTGGCCATGCTGAGGCGCGAGTTGCACACGGCGCACTGGACGAAACCACTCGCGAGTGTTGTCAAAGCCATACATTGTTGTATTGTTCTAGCAAGTGCAAGTCATGGTAGTAAGGGTGACCAGACAAGCTAACATAAGCATTTCGTGCGATCATAAACGCTCGACACACTGGCGAGATGGCATCAAGACGGACAACTGATCATGATGCATGGCAGTTGCTGCCGAGCGTGTGGTTAGGTTAGGGCTGGATGCTCGTCGGTTGTTGTAGCCCGCAACAAGCTGGTTTCACCAGCATCTGTGACCTCCACAGCATCACGACTGCTGGCATTCCAGCATTTGAGACATGCAACATTGCTGGAGCATATTTCCTGCAAAAGGCGCCAGTTGTCGCAAACTGCCTCGCTTTGTGCTGGACAGCGCCATGTCCTCGCCATCTCGCGCGAAAAAAGCACCGCCGCGGTGGTCTCCTAGTGACACGTGACGTTACAACCCTACCAGCTCCCGCAGAAGACGAAACCCCCAAGCCAACGTTGCGCAATCTTTGAATCAAACGTGCGACAAGGAGAAAAAAGAAAAAGAAAAAAAAAGGTATGCGCCCGAGTGGGAATCCAAACCCAAGGTTGTGGCACATTTCACAATATGCACTGCGTTTGCCAGACAGCCCGCATCAGTACATGCGATCTGCGCTGCTGTATGCAGACATATAATTTTATTAATTAGTTATTTACACAGATAAGATGTACTCGGCTTTCCTTTTTGTCGCCTCCACGTGTGTGATATCCCGGTCGTGTCCTGTTTGAGTCATTTCCTTTTCTAATTCATTACACCCATTTGCGAAATTTCCATTCCTCCTGTGCCCCATATTTAAGGTCCTGAGCCAGTCCTCCCTCTCTCCTCCAAACGTCCACCAACGTCTTTTCCTGCGTCTTCAGCGTTGTTGTATTTGCACGCTAGGCTGTCCCATTCACCCAGGCATCCTTGACTCTCTCGTCCTCATGTTCGAGGAAATCTGCCTCACATGCTCTAAACACCTTCCCGACGACCGGTGGGTATCTGCACCACACACACGGCTCCTCTTGTTGACCCCCATAAAGCCGTGCTTACTGTAGTGACGACTGCGAGTTGCTAGACACTTACAACTCGCCTTCAATCTCCTCCGCTAGCAGTGCCCTTTCTTCTCCATATCTCGACTATACAGCGGGCGGCGAAGTCCCTGCCCTCGTCTCTTCTGCATTGGGCACCGCGCTCACCAATTTTCAGAAACGGGACAGGTATTCTGCTTCGTCTTCGTCTACGTCCTCCATGTCTTGGTCCATCTTCACCGATGCCGAAGACGACGATGCTGCCATCGGAATCGACGAGGATTGCAAATACGAAGGGGATAACATAGACGTCAATATGACTAGTATTGATGGTTACGCTCGCGCCCTGGGGCTACATCATTCTTCAAAGTCCTCCAGTTTGATGTATGCTCGCCGGCCCTCTACCACCAATCACCGTTCCTTGATTCCTCTCTTGCACCACCGCACTTCCTCAGCTTCTTCTACTTCTTGCCTTGGACAAACTCCGTCCACCGAAAGTGGCGAACCAGATTTGTCACATATAACATCGTTCCAGAGTTATCGCGAAGAGGCGTCCTCGCAGCGAGAGCGCGAAAGAGACAAGTCAACCGTCACTTCCAAGATGAAAAAGAACCGCAATCGTGCGAGTCTTCCTGCCTATTTCTCCCTGCTTCAGATCAGTTCTCCCCAACGATCACCCTCCCCTTTCTCTCCTGATAACACAGACGACAACAACCCTCAGCCGTCTCCTCCGACCCCAAAATTAGCATCATTACTCACTGCGTCTGGCTGGCGTTCTTCACTGGAAGTCACCCCCCGTGGTCGACGTCGGGAGCCAGAAACATCACAAAAGCATCGACGCTCACAGTCGCGATCCCATTCGCGCTCGCGAACACGCCAAAATGCACTCTTGGCAGGTGCGCGCGGACGTCAGGACAGTCGGAGCAGCGTTGAGCAAGTCTTTGACTGGTCCTGCGTGCCAATGTCTAGGGGTCGGCCTGCTGCTCGTCGCAACAGTTCGCCGCTTCCAAAGATGATGCTCTCGATGCAGGAGTTTGAAGACCCCGCATTGATTGCGGGTACTGCGATCCGCGGCGGTGAGAGGCGTGGGCGCTATCAGACGCATGAGCTGGATGGGCCGGGATCATCACGGGATGGCCCTGGCTATGGCAACGGACGCAGCGGCTTGAAAGAACGTGTTCGCGGCGCTGCCGGTCGCAGGTAGCACCGCACTTCATGAGTGCTCAAAAGTCATCTGAAGTGACTACGTTTTTGAATCCACGTCGCGGCAGGCAATTTGTCCCCTGCCGGAAATCGTCACTATGCCCAAGGACACGAAGCACAAGCACTTGCCGACGACTATGTTTGGTTCCACTCAGTTGGTCCTGCAATATTTTTTTTTTCTCTTCTAGCATCGCACGCTCAAAATATTGGCATTACATTGCTCTCTACTTCCGCCTCCTACATATCTATATATCCAGTATACACGACGGTCTTCGGCTCGAGAACACCTACGGAAATCACAACGGTACTGCCAAACTTTGCACATACATTCGTTATCTATCACTATCGATGCAACAAAAGCAAAAATTCCAGGCATTTGTCACCCACATACGCAGCATACATCGTTCCTCTGTTTTTCCTAAGTTCATATCACTTGGCAATGAAATCAGATCGACTACAAGCATGTTTTACTATAGAATGGAGAGCTAATGACGTTCTTGTTGGAAGTCGAGGGTGAAACGCAGCTGCTGTGTGTACGTCAGGGCTCGACACTGACAGCTGCATCGTTCCCGGTATGCTTGTGCGATACACGGTGCTGAAACGTGTTCTGCGGAACGAGAAAACTGATGATAAACGCCGTTCTTTCGCCGCTGTCCTCATCGTCGCAGCCATGGCTTTGCACGCTTGGACCAGTCATAGGAATCGTATACGTCGTCGGTTGCGCATAAAGTGAACTGTAGAACAAGGGCATGCTTTCGGCAATCCTTGGACTTGTCTTCTGCGTGTGAAGCTCATCGCAGGGGGGTCGACTTCCATTTCTGGACACAGGGCATGGTGCTCTCTTCAGCAGCCAGACGAGCCTCCATCGTCCTTTCTTCACTACTGACCGTCATATCAGGCCAGCGAACACTCCCAGAAATCTTCTAGCTAGTAGCAGTACGAAATTGCTGCATGTCAATCCAAAGAGCACAACGACCAAGTCGCCACCATTGATCCAATTACTCAGCTTAACGAACCTCAGGACGCCCGTCCTACACGCCTAGAGCTGTCTGCAAGCCTGGAATCCACTACGGAAGACGGTAAAGCTACCGCTCCACCATCCGAGTCAGGGCAACTCTCCGTACAACCTCATTCAACAGGCTCCTTGATCCCCTCTACGCGTCCCCGGTCAGTGGTAGACGATTCTGAGGGTGACGCACCCCCTGCCGTTTCAACAGGTGCGCCCTCCCCAGTCGTTCAACTGCATGTGCTAACATGGCCACAAATGCACGTGGACACCTTTCCGCGCGTTTACAGAACCTCTGAGGGCACACAAGAGACAAAGAGTCGAGATTGCGACCACCAATCCTCCCTTTGCAAACCTTCTGACAGAAACCAACCGTCGTCCCCTCATACCACAATCTTCTGCTGATAAAATGCATATCTTACAATCGGGTCAGTCTCCCGCTCTGTCAGCATCTGTCGATTCCGTGTCGGAGGCCGGCCCATCATCCTTCACGCTGGACAAAGCTGCTCGTTCCAATGGCTTCACCAATGGTTTTTCCGTGTCGAAAGCCAATAATACGAATAATGGTACATCCCCAATGAGCAATGGCGAATCCAAACACACTTCCGCCATTGCACGAGTGTCACTTCCAGGCACGACTTTATACGAAGATCCATATGTTGACCGCGAAGAATTCGTGAGACTTGTCCTGCAAAGTCTCAGAGATATAGGTTATATGTAAGCTATGCGACGACTGATCGTTGGCATGAACCTCTGACCTTATCAATTGACGTGACTTCAGCGAGTCGGCTGCCACTCTGGAAGCAGAGTCTGGTTATACCTTGGAATCACAAGAGGTTTCTGAATTTCGTCAGTATATATTGAATGCGGAGTGGTCTAATGCAGCGACATTACTCCCGCAACTTGCAGTTGCAGATGAGGAGACGCTGTTGGTGAGATTGTCATACTTGCGTTACGGTCTTATGGTCTCTAACTTTTCTTTTTTCAGGAGGCAAAATTCCTCATAGGACGGCAGAAATACCTCGAGCTCCTGGAGGCGCGGAAAACTACAACAGCCCTCCAGGTTTTGCGGAATGAGTTGGCCCCCCTCAGCGCAGATCCAGAGCAGTTGCATGCCCTGTCCAGGTACGTATGGTTGTCGCAGCTTAGATGCTGTATAATTACTAGATTGTTGCGCGCTAGTTTTATCATGTGCTCGGACCCTGAGGATTTACGTCGGCGCGCGTCCTGGGATGGAGTGTCGGGGCTGTCCCGCCAAACTCTGCTCTCAGATCTACAACGTGAGTCTCCCGCACGACCGCATGTATTATCGCTGCTTAACTGTGTTTATATATCAATCAAACAGAGTTCATACCCTCCGCAACCATGATTCCCCAACGACGATTTGCAGCTCTCTTGACGCAGTCGAGATTTTACCAGCGAGAACGGTGCATTTACCACAATACGTGCATGAATGCCACTTCGTTCTCGTTATTTGCCAACCACCATTGTGATAAGGAAGGCTTCCCTCGTGTAACGACCACCATCCTTGACGTGCATACAGACGAGGTATGGAACCTGGCCTGGAGTCACGATGGTTTACGCCTCGCCAGTGCATGTAAAGATAAATCAGCCATAATTTGGCGAATCGGAGTTAGTGTTCGTTTGTTTGCCCCTGAGTATGTCGACTGACAAGTTATTATACACAGTCGGACACTGAACCTACCTCTCGCGATTGTGCGGTGGAGCTCACACTTCGAGAACACCCGTTTCCCGTCGGCGCGCTGGCGTGGTCGCTCGACGACTCAATTCTAGCGACTTCTGCGGACAATTTGATAAAATTGTGGGACACCAAGGTCAGAGTCTTCCATTTCCAAGTGATTTCTTTTAAATTCCTCTGTGAACAGACCGGAAGTTGCGTCCACACGATCGACTCTCATCTTGAGACTGTATCAGCCCTCGTGTGGTTACCAGACGGCTCAGGTTTCATGTCGGCGAGTTTGGATCGCAAGATCGCTTCGTGGGTACGTCATGCGCGCCACAGTTGCAACTTTTTGTCATACGTCACCCCAGGATATGACTGGAAAGCCGCTGGATCAGTGGAGCGGAGTGCCTATCCGGGTTACTGATATGGCTGTTAGTCCTGACATGAAATGGCTTGTAACAATTGGAATGGGGTACACTCCACCTACGCCATCCCTACCCGAGGGACATTCCAGCCGGGTAATCAGCAGGGAACCAACGCCGCCTGTGACAAACAACGGAGGCGGCATCGCGAACGGTCAGCGTTCGTCTGAAAATCGAATGATGATATATGATTTAAAGACCAAAGCTGTTGAACTGTAAGCTACCGCCCTGGATGTGTTTACTCATTGATGAAACTCTCTATAGGTCGTTTCCCACAGATGGGGAACTGACGAGCGTAAAGGTTTCTGACGACTCGCAATATGCTTTGATAAACCATGCTCCAGATGTGATAGCTCTCCCCTTGTTATTCAGTCTATATACTAAAGTTTTGTGTAGGAAATACACTTGTGGGATCTGAAAGAGGGCCGGTTAGCACGCAAGTTTACTGGACAACGCCAGGGTCACCATGTTATTCGAAGCTGTTTTGGGGGCATCGATGGCAACTTCGTGGTGAGTGGTAGCGAGGGTAAGTAGCGTAAGGAAGTCTTGCCTTGGCTGTGCTGATAGTGGTCCTAGATCGTAACGTCTACGTCTGGCATCGGGATACCGGTGTACTACTAGAAGCCCTACCTGGCCATGGCATGGGCAGTGTGAACTCCGTTTCTTGGAATCCACGAAACGAACGGATGTTTGCCTCGTGTTCTGATGATCACACTATTCGGATATGGGAGCCACTCCCGGATGTGCGTACAGTCGCGCCAACGGGAATCGACAACGGACTGAATGGGAAGGGCAAAGGCAAAGGACGCACGAGCTCGTACTGGCGCGGGCTGAGTGACGGAGCGTCGTGAAGGACGAACACCTTTGTTATTTCGCGGACAAATCCTTACATCTTCGTCTTGCTTCGTCATTGGCTTTGATCCACACATGATTCGACCTTCTAGTTTCCCATCAAGCAACCTACGAACGTGTTCTGCATAGCATAGAATGTCACATTAGCCTTCCTACTTGAGGAGAACGTACAATTTCGATCACGTGAGCATCAAGCAAGTTGTGCATACTCAAGATCTAGAAAAAACATCTTCGCCATCGTTTTTTTCTCTGACCTCCATCCTGTCTTTACTTTTTCAATGAGGACGCTCGTATTTCACTCTTTCATTTTGCTCGTCTCAAGGGCGCATTGTAGAGAAGCAGCGTGGAATGGCCAAACACCAACAGGTTCAGATCAACCACGCGATTTCTGGCCATACTACGTCCCGCCAGGCGCGAAAAGCTACGACTCGTCCTCTCCTTTGATCCAATATAGTGGCCCGTGGTCGGAGACGTTTTCCAAGTCGTACATCGAAGGCACATCCCGGTCGACAACCAAGCCCGGTGCTCGCGCCTCGTTCGTTTTTGCGGGGACCGCGATTGAGTGGTTTGGTTCGCAGGACAGAAGCCACGGCATCGCAACTGTCTATATCGACGGTCGCAAGGTGCAAGATGTCGACGCCTGGAGCGAGTTCCCCTGCAAGCAGCAACGTCTCTTCTGGAAATACGATCTTCCCTACGCCAAACATGTCATTATGATTGAACATACGGGGCGCGGACATGATAACAACACTACTCCAGTCACCGATATCGATGCCATGGTCGTCACGAAAGGTCAGAACTATGCCAATCCATTCACTGGTCCTTCATCCATACCAACTGGGCTCTCTGGTTACGCGATGCAGAATGACACCCTTGTGCAACGAAACCGGTGGTCACTTGTCCAGAATGGGACCACTGGAGTGTCGGCTATGCAGCTGACCGTCATTTCTCCTACTCATGCGCTCGTAATAGACAAGGTGGAGCACAATCCGCTCTCCATTGAAGGTCATCCTGCATGGGCAGCCCTCTATAACCTCGATACGCACGCCGTCATGCCCTTGGAAATGCAGTCAAATTCGTTTTGTGCCGGTGGTACGTTCTTGAGCAACGGGACCTTGGTAAACGTCGGGGGGAATCCTGTCGTCGGCAACTTCACATCCGCCGCCGACTTTGGTGATCTCGATGGACTGCAAGCTGTCCGCATGTTCGCTCCTTGCGACTCTCTCAATGTTTCGACCTGTCTCATGTACGAAAACCACGATCGCATCCGTATGGCCACTCCCCGATGGTATAATACGGCGCTTCGGCTTTCTGATGGCAGCGCGATGATCATCGGCGGATCCAAAAAAGGCGGTTGGATAAATAACTCAACTGTGAACAACCCCACAGTGGAGTACTGGCCCCCCAAGTCTATCCAGGGATCCAATGGACTACCGATCCATCTTCAATTTTTGGTTGACACACTCAATGCCAATCTGTTTCCGATTGCCTTTGCCCTACCTGATGACAGGGTGTTTGTAGCTGCCAATAGGGATGCGATGATCTATGACTGGAAGACCAACACGGAACAAAGGCTCCCAAAAATCCCCAATGGTGTACGTGTCACATATCCCATGGCCGGTGTTGGGCTTCTTCTACCACTATGCCCTGACAATTATACCGCCATGATCCTTATCTGCGGCGGCTCGGATATCGACGATACCAGGCCAGGCTACCGAATCTCTTCACAAGATCCTGCGTCTTCTCAGTGTTCTAGATTGGTGCTGACTGAAGCAGGGATTGCCGCGGGTTGGGAAGTGGAGCATCTCCCAGAGCCTCGTCACATGCTTGATGGTGTCTTGCTTCCTACCGGTGAAGTCTTCTTTGTCAACGGTGCACGTTCTGGAATCTCGGGGTATGGAAACGTTATCGATCAAGTGGGACAATCCAATGCGGATGGCCCAGTCTTCACACCTATTGTTTATCGTCCCGACGCGCCTCTGGGTCAACGGTTCTCCTCTGCGGGCATGCAATCCAGCGTCATACCGCGCATGTATCATTCAGTTGCAACACTAACACCCGCTGGAGATATCCTGGTCGCAGGAAGTAATCCCAACCTGGATAGGAGCGAGGTTCGATACGGGACGGAATACAGAGTTGAGCGTTTTGGCCCGCCTTACATGAATGCAGCCCGACCCATCATCCGCAATGTGCCAAAGAACATTGGGTTTTCCCGGCAATTTCGACTCGACGTGAAGCTGCCTGTGGAAACTAATAACAGGACTCGGTCCGTCAAAGGTGTGTGTACAGCAGCATTCATTATCCCGACGTAACTCCCTTGATAAATCTCTTGCCTCAGTCGCGTTAATGGACCTCGGCTTTATAACTCACGCCGTGCACGCAAACTCCAGACTGGTGTATCTCACCACTGTCCTATTGGATGACGGGAGTACTCTCGTGGTAGATGCTCCCCCAAACCCCAATATATATCCGCCCGGACCCGGTTGGATATTTGTGGTCGTTGACGACGTCCCAAGCAAAGGGAAGCAGGTGATGGTTGGTGACGGACGAGGGCCCCCGGTGGACCATGCTGCCCTGGAAAAGTATGTATGTGCGGCAACTCCTGATCTGGCGCTGACACGCTACACAGTATGCTCACGCAGACTATCGTCGACCAGTACGAATCTTCAAAGAAGACGAAAGGGGCCAAAGGCCGATAACTAGAGAAAGGTGCCTCATGTCACTGAAAAGCTGCGGGACAGTTTGCTTTCGTCCGTTAATCAAACCATAGCACGCTCGTTCAAGACTTTGATTTGTAGCCATGTCTTCATCGACTGTAGTAGTACTGAACAATTTTGTGCAGATCAGAGTGCTCGCTGTTTCATTCGACTGCTCACGGTTCTCAAATTCGCATACACCTTCCCGGGTGGTGAACCGAGGATCAGTGATACGACAGCATCTCGCGCGATTTTGATGTTTTGGAAAGAACCCATGATGTGAATTTTTCTGCAGCGACATGAGACTCAGCGAGACAATGCATGAAAGCTGACGAACGTGTCAGCAAGTACGATTCGTGTACGGCTGGCGTTTTCGATGGTGAACTTGGTTTTCCCATCCTGGCCCGCTATTCGGCCTGAAGAAGGGGTGAATTTAATGTAGCAAGCCTCGATACCGGACATACCGATGGCGCGAGAAAGGTGATCACCATGAAGCGTTTTCACGTCCTTGATCTCAAATGAATCGAGGTAGAGATCATCTAGCCGAAGGAGCGCGATGGCGTCCTGTACCAAGTCCTTGTAAAAAAAAAAACACGAGCACTAGTACAACTTCCTACTCACATTGACGTCAAATCCTAGTGCGTACGCCTTTACGAAATCGGCGCCCTTCTGCAGTGCACCAATTTCTTTGGTGTGTTTTGAAGTCTGTGAACAGGGTTGAGCGCAAACGTCACGAAGCTGAAGATGGCTTAGCTACTCGGATTTCAACACATCTCCGTTGCACGTTCATCCGAACTTGCAGTCCGAGAATCTCAGTGAGGGGAGAAAAAATGTTTATCCAGTCCTTTTTTATGGGGGTCATGCGATGTGGGGGAATAGGGATTCGTCTCGTCTCCGATTTAAGTGTCGCTGATATCGCAGACGGAGGGAGAGCGGGGAGCGACGGCGCTGAGGTAGGCTGGGGCACGGGTTCAACGTCAATCATGAGTTCGTCGTCTTCCTTGTTGTCAAAGTTGGCGATGACAGGCTGTTCCGCGATGGGCTCGGCTACCATTTCCTCATCGATAGTGACCTGTTCCACAAGTGCCACCTTCGAGTTGGTGTCTGTTTTCTTCTTGGAAAGGCTTCGGCGGTTCTTCTTATGAGGAGCAGATGGGATAGGGATAGCGGCCTCGATGTGAGCGACGACCATAGCTGCGAGTCAGAAACTAAATAGACCTGCAGTAACGTTGTACTACATACCGGTAGTACTACTAGGTAAAGACCACGTGACCTTGGGCACCACCGATTCCTCTCTCATGTCTCCTCTGACGTCTTATGATAATACCATGCCTGGAAGCGGTTTCGGGAACGTCAAGGACGTTAGTTCGAGCAGAACAGAGGGTAGCTTCGTCGTGTGTTGTTCAACCGACGTGCTCAGACACAGTCCTTTTCAGCTTTGCAGGGTTTACTTCACTCCCTTGGAATTGGTGCAACGTCGCCGGAACAGTTGCAAAATCTCTCGGACAAGATCCAGCAAATACTAGGGGACTCATCTGGAATCTCTGGTGATGGAGAAGTACAGCAGGACGAGAATGGTCAGGTAGGTCTTGTTACCGTTAACTTGATCTGCGTTGATCTCTCCCCAGCTCTTAAATGCAGACGGCCTTCCCATTATCGACATCTCTGAACCCATATCTGATGAAGAGCGTTTGCACCCTTCTGTCCAAGAGCTGGACACCACTCCTCCCAGTTCTCTTCCACCCTCCGAAAGGGAGCGGTGGCGTCACGAACGTGACCGTATTCTAGACTTGTTGGAGGAGGAAGAACGTTTGCAGCAGCTGAAAGAACAGAAAGATGAGGAGGAAGAAAGGAGAGAGGCAATACGACGACGCAAGGAGTCGGCGAAGCTGGAGCTTCAGAGACTCAAAGCAGCTAAGGATCTGCAGATGAAGATGGGAAAGGCATTCATACAAAATTTATCGGGTCGAGAGAAAGAGGTAGCCGTCCCGAAAAATCCGCAGGCGTCTGCGGCATTGCAGATGAAGGTCATTTCTCCGGATCACCCCGCGGCAAACGAGAGAGGGAAAGAAGCAGCCGATGCACAACAGGACGTATACTTGGGTAACGTCACTGCTGGCAGGTTGCGGTCTTCGAGCCGCGCGCCCATAGTCAGTATGGCTCAAGACGGTAACTACCCTGTGAAAATGCAGGTAGTAGAACGGCGCCCTGGTTCTTCAGTTGTGTCACCCATTTCTTTAACCAATGTTGTAGACTCGGATGACGAATCTATCACAGCCGACGCGTCGCAGGGGAAAGAAAACGCGGAACTAACGGAGGAAGAGGCAGATCACACGTCCGAACAGATGTTCGGCAGCGATGAGGACGAGTCTTCGGATGAGGAGCCTATAGATGATCTCGATTGGGACTCTGCGCAACATCATCGGGAAATTGCCCTGGAATATCTCAGGAAAAGACATGCGATTGGGTCAGACGTAGCAAAAGCAATGTCCACGCCTTCACACGATGACGACGAAAGCACTGAATTGGTAGGCGGCGTGATTGCTGGAATTTAAGCTTTCTCTGAGGGTGACGACAGGAACTTTCGGATGCAGGCGTTCCTAGTCAACACAGCGGAAAACCCGCACTGTCGCGTTTCAGGGCCGATCGTATGACGGCCATTTACGACAGATCACAGACATCTGTTTCTACATCGCTGGGACCGTCTGTCATCCCAGCCGCGCGTCAGAAGTCTCTCCAAAGCGCAGTACGAGTAGGAAAACTCGAGAATGATCAACTTGTGGGCGGCGTTTCTGGCGAGAGTGGGAGCGAGGATGAGGGCGTCAAAGAAGTGCTTAGGATGCTGAAGAACAGCGAAATTCAGAACGTCGGTCCAAGCTTCACCCCATCGTCTCGAACCCAGGACAGTTCGCCGTCATCCGCGGGAACAAGTACGAATCCGCCGGGAAAGACGTCTGCTGAACCAAAGCTCTCAAGGTTCAAGATGACGCACGTCAGCAGAACAACCGAATCGACATCTATAGCAGCTGTTCACGCTAACGCCGGAAGCGAACCTCGATCAAAGCCTGTCATGTCTGGCGTTTTCGAGCACAAGCCCACTAGACGGTCACGCAGGGAAAGTGTGTCTCTAAATTGGTCTTCACGTCGACACGCAGGAGAGGTCAAGGCAACCGATGATTCGAATTCAGCTGCAATGATAATAGAGTCTCCATCATTTCCTTCGACGACCAATCCCTCGTTGGACATCTCGGTTTCACCCTCTTTCCCAGCACCTACCAAGCTTAGTAACGTGGAGCAGGAGGTTCCTAAGCAAAATGCACGCCCACAGCGCCCGCCTGCAATTATGTCGTCTACAGTGATAGAGTCTTCAAGACGGCAGAACGATTTTCACTCGCTAAAGGAAAACAGAGGGCAGAAGACATCTAGATTCATGGCAGGAAAAAAAACCGTGAATTTTGCACAAAGTTAATTTAATAGTCATCATGTATTTACAATTTCGGGAAATTGAGGTTGAACATATGATCTTGTTCTGTCTCTGCTTTCGCGTTTTCATCGCAATTGCGACTCGGTCTTACTTCCAACCAGATGAATATTTTCAAGCACTGGAACCAGCTCACAGATTCGTTTTTGGCTATGGCCATCTCACTTGGGAGTGGGTAAACCCGACTCCTCTTCGAAGTATCTTATATCCCGCACTTAACATACCGGTGTTTTACCTCCTGAAATTGACGGGGTTGGATGTATATCCTGTATTTACTGTACGTCGTCTCGTATGCTTTCCTGAGACCCCCTCATCTTTCTGCATAGATCCATGGGCCCAGGGCTGTCCACGGAATGCTTGCTGCATTGACGGACATACGGGTTGGCAAGTTGTCCCGCGCAGTGCTCGGCGACCTATCCGTACCCTTTACAGTGGGTGGTGCATTTTCTACACGGATTCGAAACGTTGATTGCTATCGGCTGACAGTATTTACTATCCTTGACGTCTTTTTTCCACTCCCTAGCTCTCTCCAGGTCATTGTCAAATTCCTTGGAAACCTCGTTGACCACCACTGCTTTGGGGTATTTCCCTTGGGCTATTCTCACAATGCCACCTTCAAGACCTCGTCTGTACGTCCTACGATCAGCTCTTCCAAGCCCAGTGCTCATACATACTGGTGAAGTCGAAAGTCAAGAATATTCGTAACCTTTGCCGTGCTTGCATGTGCTGTTCGTCCAACAAGCGCCATTATATGGATCTACATGTTTTCAATCCTCTTCTGGCGACTTCGAACGCATGTTAGACTCATGACAATCGTACTACGTGATTGTGCAGTCATAGGGTTTGTCTTTTCAGATCTGCACGCTCTTTCAGGGACTGACCAGATCGTCCAGCCTGACTATACTTCTGGCGATGTTTACGCTCGACACATGCTTCTACGGAAAGCCCACACTGACCTTGGTCAATTTCCTCCGTGTCAACGCTTCACCAGTCTCGTTATTCTATGGATCGAGTCCTTGGCACTACTACCTTTCCCAGGCCCTGCCAATCTTATGCACTACGTCGCTTCCATTCGCGCTGCATGGAGTATACGTGGCATTCAAGTACAATGAGGCAAAGGTGAAAGCGTTAGTAGGCTGTATCGGATGGACTATTACTGTTTACTCGTTCATGGGTCACAAGGAGTGGCGTTTCTTGCATCCTTTGCTCCCCATGTTGCATGTCCTCGCCTCAAGGTCCATCATCGAGCTCTTTATCCGCGACGAAGCTATCGGAGAGGTTGGTGTGGATAGCAAGTCCTGCCGATCGCTTATCCATCTTCCGCTCGTCGTTCCCGTTCTCTTACTACTACCAATTCCAGCCGCATTTTACGCAGTCTTCTTTCACGGAAGCGGTCAGATCGAAGTCATGTCGTACTTGAGGCAGCTGCCGGTCGATGACCACACAACGATTGGATTTCTTATGCCATGTCACTCGACTCCATGGCAAGCATATCTTCATCGGGAAGATCTTGCCAATCCTGGCAAGATGTGGGCGTTGGGATGTGAGCCACCATTAGGGTATACCGCTTGATTGTTGTTGTTCATTGAAAAG
Organism: Phlebopus sp. FC_14; assembly: GCA_021018615.1. NCBI lineage: Eukaryota > Fungi > Basidiomycota > Agaricomycetes > Boletales > Boletinellaceae > Phlebopus > Phlebopus sp. FC_14. The sequence continues at coordinate 1,340,516 of JAEVFL010000002.1, read as the reverse complement.
GTCTGATTGATTGATCCCAGCGTTGAAAACTCTACCAGATACAGGGACCAAACCGACGTGTTCTTCGAATCCCCGGTTACATATATGAAGGACCATTTCCCTCCTTGCGTCAACTCAACGTTCCCCCTATCTCCGCTACCCAGCTCAGTCCCGGACATATCGTTCGTACGAACTCTTCTGGCTGTCGAACGAACCTCGGGCTCTTGGGACTTGAATTGGAGACATGAGTGGCCTAAGTATATCGTCATATTTGGTGCACTTTTGCGCGAACCAGGGATGCAAGATTTGCTCGAAAAGAATGGATATTCGGAAGTTTGGAAAGGTGGTCGGGAATGGGAGGGTGAAGGTAAGAGGAAAGGTGGCGTACGGGTTTGGACGCATGTAGGTTAGATACTGACCCCACGTCTTAAATGTTTGCTGTGAGTGGTGGGTTAAGTTCGTCTTACAATGAAGCAAATGCACGAATAATGGATAACTCATTCTGCGAGGCTTTAATAAGACGACACAGTGACTGTGGTCATTAGGCTATCTATTGGACCTTCCAATCCACAATCCGATAGTATCCTCAGCTCACTTCATGTTCTGACGCGCCGCGCGAGTCAGCTAAGAGATGTATCAGTGTCTACCCGTAAAGCAGATCCTGTGTTGCAACTTACTCTGCGACGCTTCTTCAGCCTAGGATGACGTATGAGAGAGCGTTTGTCCATTGAATGAAGCTACTCACTTGTGTTTCTTCATCTTCTTTCGCCTCTTTCTTTTCGTGCTATCGGCATGAATACCTACCCATTTCTGCGCGGATTCCTTGGCCAGGGCCATGTCGCCCTCTGTTCCATCTGCGCTGAGGCCGAGGCGAGACAGCGTGTTCTGCCAATCCATAGCACTTGCCACGCGATTCATGACTAGGGTGTGCGCAAGCTGGCGAGCTGCGTCCGCATCAGCTTCCGGGGACGACTCCGGGGGGTCATCGATAGTACCAAACGGAACCGCGTGAGACTGGCCATCATCCTGGTGCTTAGACACAGGGAACAACGGGGTAAAGGGATCTACGGAGTCGAAGATGATAGACGATGGCTGTGACAGAAGGAGGAGGGGTCGGTGTAGAGAGAAAAATTGGTGGAGCTTGTAATCTTTGGACGAAACAGAGGGATGAGACGGAATTTGGGAAGGGTCGAAGGATGTGTGCGAGGTGAATGGTGAGGATTCTGTTCCGGACACAGCTTGGGACGGGTGAGGTGATGAATCAGTTGGCTTTGGGGTTATTGAAGGGGAAGGCGTAGGCGAGGATCTGTCCTCTGGTGGACCGGTCTTGACCTTGCCATTGGCAGGAATGCTGGCACTTGGATCTGTGGGCGAGGCGACGACGTTACTTTTATTTTCGGCCTTGCCTCTTCCTGTTTGGACGACTTGTTTGGGAGATTTGGCAGGATTGAAGTATCTACCACCTCCTGGTTTGGAGGAGAAGAAGGACGAGTACGCTCTGCCTACGCATGGAGTAGGTCGGGCTAAACGAGAAAACAGCGACATTCCCTCCACAGTCGCCAACGGGGACGGCGAGACTGAAGGAGATGGTGGTAGTCTGACAGAAAGACGCACCTGCCACATTTGGTGAGGAGCTAAGCTGGCTACTGCCATCAGGCCATCGCCGTCGATGGGCTGCACGACGACCAGGCCAACATCCTGTGCTCTTCTCTGTCCAACGGCGTCGTCACAAAGGAGGAACTATTCCAGCCGTTCCTGTGGTCGCCTGAACTTGCTTTGTGTACGCTTCCTAGCAACAATTCCCCTTGTGCTAAGACTTTCGCTTTTACAGGTTTGTGCCGGGCTGCAAAGTCACTGCCGCCATGGCATATAAATGCGAGCTCTCCACGATAAATGATCGACCACCCCTCCATCGACATCCTCTCTGATTTCGTACGCGCCTTTGATTCATGTATCATCTTGCTACCCCTCAGGCGCTTGCGGCTCCCAACGCAGCCAGACGCAACCGACTGAGGCGTGGTCAACTGCATCTCCTCCCCTCCGTACCCCTTGACATTGTTCATGAGGTATCGTGCTCGTTCATTGTCTCATGCGATTGCTTACTGTTCCCAACAGATTCTTTGCTTCTTGTGGCCAGGGGACCTTCTCGCTTTGTCCCGGACCTCCAAGGCATTTCGATCTCTCTTAATGTCGAGGTCAGCTGCATTCCTCTGGACCGCAGCCCGTCAAAACGCCGGAGGACTTCCCGAGCCACCCTCGGATGTTAACGAAATTCAATACGCTGCCTTAGCGTTTGGCACAGAATGCAGTAATCAGGTAGACATCATACCCCCGGTGCTGTGATATTTTCATTGCCAACTTTTTCCTTCCAGGGTTGTCATAGAATTGCCCGCCATACGATCTGGCATCTACGCATCCGTTTGTGCGGAAGTTGCCGGACTAAACACAAGTGAACGCCACTTGTTCAACTCGTTACTGATTTATTCATTCTGCTGTCGTTAGGCTTGTCATGCTAAGCAAGAGCCAGGACTGGGACATAATTCGTACAATTATGCATTGTTCCCCTCACGACCTTAACCAATACCTACCTCGAGGTCCTTTCCTAACTTGCAAAGGTACATGTACCGATTTTTCGCACGAGTCATGGACTGACTCACCTTCCCAAAGGCAACCCTACCGAGGGTTTTCATACCTCCCAGCTGAAAGCTTTTCGACAAGGTTTACAGACAGTCTCTGCTTCGGAGCGTGACGTTTACCTGGCTCGCCTTCGTCAGGAGACCGAGGCCATCACTAAAGTAAGAACAGGTATTTAAGCTAACGTTGGACATATTATCTCACGGTTCCCGCAGCACACAGGTCTAGTGGTGAAGTGGCAACTGCAGGTCAGACGAGAACGGCACGATCAACTGAACGACATGCGAATCGCAAGGATGAATATGTCAGTCTGGCCCGCAATTGTCCTCCACTGTCGCTGAAGTTCGTTCAGGATACGTGATTTGCTGGTGAAAGCTGGGTTCTCTGAAGAGATCCAGCACTTCACCTGGGAACGCATTTCTAGACATCACCTGATTAAGAGCTCTCAGGAGCTGACAGAGCAAGGCATGATCTCATCTTCATCTTTCGTTATCTGTGCCAAACTCTTCTCAAGCCCAACCCAGGGTATTGAAACAGTTACAAGAATACATGAGTTGTTGGCGAGAACTTCTTCGTGAGGAACGAGTGTACAGTGCAAGACGGGTTGTATTTACTGAAGCTTGGTTCCAATTTGCGTCCGCTGTTTTCTTCAATGCTCCCCCGGAATGCCCTTACCTTCCTTTACCGCCCACCTCTAGTATCGGCTTTTCTCCGCCTATCGATTCAGTCATTCGCCAACCTGGGCACGTTCCACCGGAAAATCTGCTCGCTCAGCTTCATAGGGGTTTCGAGCCTGCTTGCGACTATATTCTCCAGTGGCACAGGGGTGTCCGACGGGAGCTTGCAAGCCTGTTGCCGGACTACAAGCTGGATGACGATGATGAAAAACTCCATACCCGATTGAACCTGGCGATCTCTGTCTTTCGTTGCACCGCAAGCAAAAGATGTCAGCTCGAAGCCAGGGTGCTTACTTACCCTGAGATGCTATCCCATCCCTGCTTCTCCCACCCTCTATTCAGCAGACGACCCAAAGATCCATTGGGCCACGCTAATCGGCAGGCTTGTATCGCGATGGGTGGTCCAAGCTGGAACTGGCAAGGTCTCGTTCGGCCACACCACAAGCGAGAAGCAGTGGTGAATATCGTCACCTGCTGTGGCAAGGATCCAAAGATTACCACAATAGCGGACATGGATGTGGAGGACCCTAGAGTGATGTGCATGTTGTGTCTGAACAGCGGAGTAATCATCTTCATGAACTGGCGTGTCGCGGTAAGTCCATCTCTCATCTTTTGGTTGCGCCTTTCAAGTATGTCACACAGGTGCAGCACAGCGCTGAAAGGCATCCGATCGAAACGGGGCCAAACCGTTGGCTTTCGGCGCCTCCAACCATTCTTACCCGTCTACGCCAGCTAGAATACCAGAATCTGAGCCACGTCGACGGGCAAGAGCACAATATGTTCTCCGTCTGTCTTCTATGCCCTCGCAGTGTTGCCTCCTGGTTTGCTATTGGCCCTGGCAATCTGTTTGAGCACATTTATTCAAAGTCGGTGGTTGGTTTTCTTGGAATCAGTCGCTGGAGCCTGATCTAGCTTGGTTTGCCCTCAGGCATGGCATTAGGCCCGCTGTGCGTGGGCGCGACTTCGAAAGCGACACGAGGATAAGTCTGCGTCTTCCGGCTCCCATCGAAATCCGGGTGCCACCCCCCGGTAACGTCCAGCTACCATGAATGTTGATGTTTCTTGCCGAAACCACGAGTTTCTGAGGCAATGGAGAAGGCTTGTAGATACCACAAGTTAGTTCGCTGACTAAGCCACGGAAAGTGTACAAGTAGAACCTCGTCCCCGCAATGAATGCCCGTTGTATACCACAGGTGTACGTATCACCCATTGGCCATGTCCGGAATTTGCAGACCGCGTTTGGCTGAAGAACGCAAGCAGTGGAGGAAAGATCATCCTTTTGTGAGTAGTTCTTTGTCTCTTTCTACTTAAAGCCTATGGCTCATGTTCGTGTCGATTGGCAGGGATTCTACGCGAAGCCTGTCAAGGCTGCCGATGGCTCCATGAACCTCATGGAATGGGAAGTTGGGATTCCAGGCAAAGCAGATGTGCGTAGCTCACTGTTTTCAGTCAGTAAACGGGCCGCGAGCGTGGAATAATACGCCAATTAGACGTCATGGGAGGGCGGTTTGTACAAGCTCTCGATGACTTTCCCTGAAGGTCAGCATTCGAAGTTTGACCACAGAGGCATGCTCATTGGGTGTGGGCGCTCTAGACTATCCATCCAAACCACCAAAGTGTACGTGGCGGGTGGAGCTGATGGGACCAGCAGAGTGTGGCTAATCCGTCTGGCCACTAGGTAAATTCGTCCCTCCACTATTCCACCCTAACGTGTACCCTTCTGGAACGGTCTGTCTTTCCATCTTGGACGAAGAAAAGGCTTGGAAGCCTGCCATCACAATCAAACAGGTATTTCTCGGGGCTCATTTGGGGTACATGTGACTGACGATCCTTCAGATATTACTGGGAATTCAAGACCTGCTTGACCACCCTAACGTGAATGACCCCGCACAAAGCGACGCATATACCATGTTCAAGTGAGTCGGAAATTTATTATCATTGGTCAAGCTGTAGTTCTGGCATAGGAACGACAAGGTTGCGTACGAGTAAGTTTGCTCTTGGAATCATACTCGCGGTTGACCAGCTCGCCGCAGAAGGAGAATTCGGCAACAAGCCAGAGAAAACATGCCAAAGTGACCAGTCGCGGGTTCGACCAATTCTGAGTGCCGTGATGTAACCATGTCAAATACCAAGTCTAGCTACTGAGGCTAACAATCTACGAGGCCAATGACTCAATATATCAGCTTCTCAATGGCTAACTTGATATTTCGAATTTGGCTTTGAAGTTCGCGGGCCTCGCTGGTGGTTACGCTGGCAGCAATGACTGGTCTGGAGACATTGCATGCACGACCTAGGGCAGCCTTGGAAGGGATGAACACATATGGAACGTTCTGCAGACAGAGTCAGGGCAAATCACGACGGATGGCAACCAAAATTACCTTCTCCTCGCAAAGGAGAGGAAGATGGAGTAGGATTTCCAAGGGCTCGGTATCCGCAGTGAGGACGATGAATTCCGCCACACCGCGGTTGAGAGTTTTTGTGGCTACGTCGCGATGAGCAACCTACAAGTCAAACGCTATGGCCACAACCCGAAACTGACCTTCGTTGGCGCCCTTTTTGAGTTGCTTGTACTGACCGGCCTGCTGGACCAGATCAAGGATCTGCAAAGAGCAAGTCATGAAGATGAGAGACTCTGAACGAGAAGTCAACTTTACAGAATTTGTCAGTATTTCGTCGGCCAACGGCCATGCTTTTCCTCGAGCTTCAGCCATAAAGTCGTTTGGTAATTGTTCGTGAAGTGACCTCACGTCGAGTTGATCCTTGGTCAAAGTTGTCCTCAAAATCTGGGACCAAGCAACACCTCAGTACTCAGCTCGATTATGTAATCAGGTTTTCAAATCGACGTCAACGTTTTCACTCGAGGACAGTTATGTGGATCAGTGTATCCCTCCAACTCACTCCGGGCCATAATAAAGTATGGCCACAAAAATGCTTATGGAGAAAGGAGCGTCAAAGGGAACTTGGCGTTCTCAGTATGGAGTGATCCAAATTTTACTGGGTCTCTATGGGTCGTCCAAGTAGACATCTGGCCAGAATCCTGTCGTGTCGACAGCAGTGCAATGAAATGTATTGCGACGCCTTTACGCCAATCGAGTCTTAAATTGTGACTAGTGATCGAACTTGATCTCATGACTCTCCAACTGTGATGTATAGAAACAAAGGTTTGTGAGGCAGACCAGTCAGCTAAGGTACCACTTACAGTGATCTCCCCACCGCGATAAGATCCCCTCTTCTTCTTGTTCTTCTCCTTTCGAAAGCCGGCCCCGCGGGTGATAATCAAATCGCGGTGTGCCCGTTGACCGTAATCATTGGCTGTACCTCCCTAGACCCATGTTTCAGTACGTTATGCGATGGTACGCTCCCACTTATTACCTTTGCTTCATATCCATTGTCTAAAAGTAATGCGGTGGGCGTATTCAGGGGCTTGATCCTCTGGAAACGTTCATTCACCTTTCCTGGGGTCCTACCGCTTTTGTTCGAGGGCCCAGCATCGCTGACGATAGCAGTTATTGCTGCAGCCCCTGTTTCCGAGACTTTGCGCTTCTTCGTCACACGCGTGCTTTCGTTGGAGGCGAGGGTAGTGGTCGACTTCGTCGGTGCACTGACAGTAGATGCTGTGTGCTTTGCCTTTTGCGCTTTCGGACCATCGTCTTCAGATTCTGAACTGGAGCCCGAAGAGCTTATACTTGAGCTCGAACTCGTCGCGGCTCGGCTGCCAGCATTTCTTTTGGCTTTGGCTTCTTCAACGTTGGAATTTGAACTGCTGGAGTCTCCCGAAGAAGACTCTGACGTAGAATCTTCCGAGTCTGATGCATTTTTAGTAGAGCCATTAGTTTTCCCAGATTGTTTAGATATTTTAGCCTCTTCGGCTGGACAAGGGAACGGTCAGAAACAGACGACAAAATTGTACTACATCTAACCTGAGGATAATGTTGCGCTGGTATCACGGCCGTTTGTTTTTTTGGATGGTATTGATACGTGTGCCTTTGGCTCCTCCTCATCGCCACTATCGCCATCATTTTCGCTGTCAGAAGCTGCCAAAGAGTGAGTCACTAAGAGTTGACCTAACGACGGACCATACTTGAGCTACTGTTTGAACTGGTGAATAATGCGCTGTCAATACAGGTGGACGGAAAGGTTTGATGAGCCAAACCTTGAACACGAGCTTGATTCTGATCCTGAGTCGGACGAAGAGTCTGATTTGAACATCAATATGAGATTCAGTACTTGCATAGTAAAGCGAGTCTGACCGTCAGATGATTCCTCGGAAGATGCTGATGTAAAAAGTGAGACGACGGAACGCGAGCCAGTCGAAAACATACATACAGTCTGATTCTTCACTATCACCCTGGTGATGAGCACGCCTTGATGACATGAAGCTCAGGAAAGAGAACACACCGTTTACGAATATTTTGGGTGGCTTTCCACTGCTTGACAATGTCATCGAGAGACGGTCCGACAGGTTCTATATCATCCCTTAGGACCACAATGTCTTTGGCCGCCTTTTTGACTGCATTAGCAGCCTTTATCTTTGACTGCTTTTTCAGAAAATCGTGAATTAAGGTATATGTTGCTGCAGGCAAGCGAGTCTGTGGCCAGTACTGGGTTTGTGAATGCAACTTACCTGCAATGTTTCCTTCCATGAAAGTCTAATTCTACTACGCAAAGGTTACGATTTTTCAAAACGGCTAGACATTGCGATGTTACTTACTTCCTTGTGGACAGCGACCAGCGACGGTTCGTCGAAAGTTGTGGTACAATTTGGATGGACCAAACAAGACACTTGCAAGCTACATACCACTATGAGCTCCATCAAGGGACCTTCTGCAAACCATTTCGACGGTTCTTCCCTACACATTGCCATCGTGCATGCGAGGTGGAACAAGACCGTGATTGATGCTCTGGTAGCGGGTGCGGTCTCGAAGCTCAAGGAGTGCGGCGTGAAGGATACCAACATCGTAGTGCAGTCTGTCCCAGGCAGCTTCGAGCTTCCGCTTGCATGTTCCAGGTGCGTATAATCCGTTCATCGGTTCTTCGCAGCAACAGAGACAAGGCTGCCGCCCAGGGTGATAGTCGGTTCTCGTGTCCAGGCCGGGGCGTCGACTGGTGACCTACTCGGGCTCAGCTTTGGCGGCTCCACGCCCTCTCTGACACCCAATAAACCTCCAGCTGCCGACGCGCCAACCGTAGCTGGGACTACTGTCAACATCAACACTACGCCATTCGATGCAGTCATAGCTATCGGTGTTCTCATTAAAGGCTCGACGATGCATTTCGAGTACATATGCGATAGCGTTTCGCACGCTCTGATGAAGGTCCAAGTGGACACTGGTGTCCCGGTGATCTTTGGTGTTTTGACTGCTCTCACGGATGACCAGGCTTTAGAGCGGGCTGGTGTAGGTAGAGGAGAGAACAAGGGACACAACCACGGGGAGGACTGGGGACTCGCTGCCGTGGAAATGGCAACCCATTGCAGGCACTGGGCAGAAGGAAAGTTTTTGTAAAGAAATTTGACTGGAGACGCAAGAACACTTGGCGGTCTGTACAGAATAGTACGTCAAGTTTTGTCTTGTATGGTATTCACATTCAAAGAAGGTCCCTAGGTCGTTGTAATATCATTCAGGCACAAAGACGCGATCCTGACTCGCACTCGGGGATTGCATGACGACTCGGTCAATCTCCCAACTCGGGTATTCCTGCGAGCTGACTTTTGCAGCTGAACGCCGAGCTGTGCCCGGATGGTGAACAAAACCGAGTGATTGCTCACAGGTGTGAGTGGGCGCACATTCAGACGACCTACGATGGAACAATATGCATGAGCTAAGATGATGACCGGAAATTGATACCGTCGAGTTTGAGCACAACCAGATGCAATGTCGGTCGGTACGTGACGAGAGCTACGCACCTGCTCGAGAAAGAGTATTGTACTCTTTGGTAATGTCATTGTAATGCGCACTACGGATTAACTCCAATAATTTAATACGCCAAAAGCAAGTAACACATCTCATGACGTTGGACCGCAGACTACAGCACAAACATTCAAGATGAAAAAGAAGGTAGGCCCTATGTCTATGAACGGATGGACGACTTGAGAACCACGCAGGTACTGCTCATGGGTGCATCGGGCAGCGGCAAGACGTCCATGCGATCCATGATATTGTGAGTGGTCATCACATACGAGTCGCACATCTTCCCGTCTCAACTTGCTGAGACAAGTTCCAACAACCCCGCATCCTTGACATCGCGCTTAGGCGCTACCATCGACGTCGAACAAAATCATGTCCGTTTTCTGGGCGATCTCATCCTCAATCTATGGGACTGCGGTGGCCAGGACGCTTTCATGGACTCTTACCTGTCCACGCAGCGATCCACTATCTTCTCTCATGTCGGCGTCATGATCTACGTCTTTGACATAGAGTCTCGAGAAGTGTCCAAGGATCTCGAGTACTATCGAGACTGTCTGGATGGTCTATCACAGTTTAGCAAAGACGCCAACATCTTTCTATTGGTGCACAAGATGGACCTTGTGCGCGAAGGAGAGCGATCCACGATTTTGCAACGCAAATTGGGTGATTTGGAGAAGGCGAGCGGTGACGTGTCCGTGAAAATATACGGGACCAGCATTTACGACGAAACGCTGTACAAGGTATGGAGAGTCTCTCTGAACCCAGGCGCCTTCGAGTCCGGCTGACATTCAACTCCAGGCTTGGTCGAGCATTGTCAACACGCTAATTCCCAACGCTCGAAATCTGTCGAAACATCTGCGCATCTTTGCAGAGGCATGCAACGCAACTGAAGTTGTCCTATTTGAGCGGACTACCTTCCTCGTCATCGCAACGTCAACGTCTTCCGACAACCCTGACTCATTGTCCTCTGATTCTGTGGCTGCATATGCACTGGACTCAAAGCGATACGAGCGAACTTCTGAACTAATCAAGGCTTTTAAACAGTCATGCTCGCGCCTGCGCGAGGAGTTTCATTCGCTTGAAATGGAACTCACGGAATTTACTGCTGTCCTGGACGAGATGACGAAGAACACTTACGTCTTAGTCGTAGTGCATGATCCTCTTGTCGGTAGGTATCGATGTACTCGTCTTCACGTGTGTCCAACGCACGCCCCTCCAGAAACTGCAGCGATCAAGATGAACGTCCGAATAGCCCGTCGGAAATTCGAAGAGCTTCAAGGAGATGGCTTGTTATCATAAGACCTTACGTCACGTACTGGTCCCCTCGATGCGTTCTCATAATTGACAGAGTGGCTACTCCGCTCACTCACTGATGATAGTATGTGACTCCCTAAGACACGATGACTAAACTGCATCAACGCGGCGAACGCTCTTATACTACAACCCAGACTGAAGAATGCAATGAATGCAAATTCATCCCCGCGGATAAAATTACACTTACAGGCAAGCGCAGTCACCAGATATAATGTCACGAGCATCATGCCTTCCATGTAATTGGATTTACCGTCCCTGTTGCGAGTCAGCATGTGGGTAGACACAGGCGAAGAAAACGCATCAACATTATGAGCAGCGAGACCAGCAGCACCGATACGAATAGTATAATAGTCTGTTGCGCAAATGATCAGCAAGTGAGACAAATGAATGGAAGGTTCACGAACCTCGAAGTTTTGGAATTGCAGTGTCAACGGCTGTGCGACGCTAGAAAACAACCCAAGTTATTGCGCGCGAACCGGAAAGTAGAACAGTCGTACATCCAACCCACGATAACGAGAAGTGGTACAACAAAGGTGGCGATTTGCTATGGCATGTGTCAAATGATGTTCATCTAGAAGTCCAAGGCAGCCCCACAATAGAGCTTCCAACGCATATTCCGATGGTGAGCTCATATTTGTTTTTCATGGCCATCCACACAGAGGTGACATGCTCGGCGGCGTTTCCCTTGTAAACCCTCGTTACACCATGCCAAAGAGATTTTACGCTTTCATATCTACTCACTACGATAGGGAGTAGGATCACTCCAATGAATGCCTTTGGGATATTGTATCTGGTGGCAGTTTCTTCAATTGAAGCGACCACTATGCAACACAGGTCAAGTACGTCGTGCACTGTGAATAAACACTTACAATATTCTGCGCAGAAAGCAATGACAACGGTAACGAGAAGGAGCCTGTAGTGGTAAATGAGAGAAATTTCTCGAGTCCGTATAACTGGCCAACGCACGCTGAAGCAGCAGCGACAGTGCTCATACAAGGCTCAGCCTCTTCAGTTTCTCCTTCTTGTCGGAAGAAATGTGGATGGGTACGTAGCTGACGTTCGGGGTCGTCAGTTTCAAACGACATTTCAGATTGAAGAGCAGACCTGAAACACGAGATATGCGCAATAAACCAATAGAAGGAGGACGGCAGTTCCCCTAGAAATCAGTAAAAGTCCGGAAGAGGGACAGGCCCCTGCATCATCAGGTACAGGACATGGTGCGTTGGGAACTCCGGCCTTGGTGGTACTCGCATATGCAGCTGGGATCACCAGCGCTGTAGATCAAGATATAAAGAACAAATCAGGGCGATTTAACAACAACCGTACTGATGCAAGAAAGCGTCATCAACTTCAAAAAGAGTTAACGGATGGGAGAGGAGCGAATGGGATTGACCATACCGAGGCAGAACTATCAAATTATACGTCATCGTTTAATAGTCAGGGCGCTTGAAACACTCACGCTTGAGCACCCGAGAGATTAAATTCCCCTTCGCTTTGCATCAGGCCACCTGACGAACGACTGAGACTGCAGCGATGCGGAAGTAAAGCAGCCTCATACCAGCGAGGAAGGAGCATCCAAGTACGAGGAGTATATTCGAGAGAATCGATCCAAGCATCTGAATCGCTCGTCAGTCCAATTCTTGCAACGCAATCAGTTGTCTCACCGATGTCTGCACGATCCGAAGTTCGCCTGGCGAATGTTATAGGGGACGGGGATGGGAGCACACGGAAGCGTACCATTTAAAAGGGCAGCGATACCAACAATGATCTCAACCGCGTTCCCAAAGGAAGCGTTAAGCAGACCGGATAAAGTCTGACCAAGCTTAACAGACATTTGGTCGGTTGCGTCCCCGAGTAGCTTGTGACGGTTGATAAAAGAGGCAAGGAGATTGATAAGGATACTTACTTTGGCGAGAGGAATGATGGCGACAAAACTGAAGGTAAATCTGAGGGCGGGGTCCCACTGGAGGTTATGAGCAACGGCGCTTAGTGGGACAAACACAAGAAGGATGTTCAACCAAGAACCGAAGAGAAAGAACTTGTAAGATTGGAACCAGGAAGGCTCGCCGTCGCCCTTGAGCGTCTGAAACATTCTGCGGGACCATGACTGGGACTGAAGGCTACCACTTTCAAGAAGAGGAGATGACTCTGTCGGGGGCATGTTGAGGGATGGAACAACTTTCATTTTCTTGCTCCCAAGCTGAACCAAGACCGCGCCGAGTTCAAACCAACCACCGCGGTCACGTGAACATCTATATCATAGTTTCCCCATTTGGTGCAGTCGATCCCCACGTGGCAATGACCAACATAGCCTACTAGTACTGGTAGTAGTAGTAGTAGTGCAGGTATAATGAGCTGCAGGCTCATCCCACTAGTTCATCAGCATTGACTTCTATGCGACGCGTGTCCTTCAGATGAGCAGTATCCGAGTACTTGATCATGGTCCCCACTAGATATTTCACCTTCCCTTCCGTCACCACGGTGTAGTCGATGATCGATACCCCAGTGTTGAGGTAGTTTCCAATCGAGAGGCCTTGCGCGCAGTTGATCGCTTTACCTACGACCAGCGAGCGCAAGAGAGTTGAGATGAGTCCTCCGTGAGACACGACAAGAAGGCTCTGAGGCTCTCCGTCTGCAAGACCCTTCTTGATGCTTGACATCATGTAGCCAACGATCGACCGGTTATACCACCCCTGACACCTTTGGATGAGAGCCTCGGGCATCTCAAGCGACGGAGCAGGCTTTTTCGACCGTCCTATTTCACCTTGCAACTCGCCCATGTACTATACCAGGGACGGCGATACAACGTTTCCAATGAGCAGCTACCCACCATCAGCCAAAGAGATCTGCTTACTCTCTCACGAAGCGCTTCGTCCCTCTCCAGGATAACATCGGGTCGATGTTGCAGAATTGTCTCGGCTGTCTGCGCGCGATCAGCGATACCGATATGTCGGTGAGGCAAAAGTTGCAAACTCACTTTGGATGCTCTTTGCAAGTCGCTGGTAAAGCCTTTGCTGAAGGGTACATCCTTCAGGGCTTGCGCTAGCATGCCGGCTTGACCTAAACCGACGTCGTTCAGTTCGACATCTTCGTGACCCTGAATCCTCCCTGATTTGTTCCACTCCGTTTCGCCGTGTCGTACGATGTACAGGCGAAAATGTATCATCTTCCCCCGTGCTGATATGTGCTGATCGTGGATGTACGACCACAGGTGTTCGCTTGGATTACAATTTGAGTCCCATCACAAGTTAGACGCTGACTCGATATATATTGAAAACATCAACAAAACTTTGCGACTCTTCGACGGGTTGGACAATTATGAATACAGACAGGTACGAAGTTGTTGAACGATCCTTCAAGCCTGCGGCGAATTCTCGATTATTGACGAGACAGTATTTCGAGACCAGTGATTATAACTACAAGGTCTAATAGGCTGCGTCTTAGGTTCAGAACACAAAAGGGTCACATGAGGGCAGTGATATCCTCCAAGACAGTGCTAATCCTCTGGTCTCTAAATGTGGATGCTGCCGCCGTTACTGCACTATTGACTCCTTTCAAAGACGGGGTTTCCATCGCTGTGTTCCGGCTTTTTGCTGCGTAGAGCTTATAAACCAGATTACACTCAGCGGTTCAGCAGGAGCGTGCAAGAGGTAATCTTACGATGTTGCCAATTGCCACACATGTCCGGTATGCTGCCTCCGGGTCTTCCCTTTCCGATTTCAATAACTGAGAGTGGTCAGCATCATGTCCGTAAATTGACGGTATTCTATACCTGTGCAGAAAGGGACAGGTGCAGCGTCTTCACGTCCGAGTCGACAGATGTCCTCAGGTATGTGCAGGAGAAGCTGAGCATGCATGACCAACCTGTGTTGATAAAGTACTCCTTCAAACTCACTTGAACAAAATTGACGCTAGAGCAATTCGTTGCGTCTTCGTTAACTGTGCTGTTGGTGCCTTCGCCAGCGCCTCGAAGACCTGCGGAAGTTGGTAAAAAAGACCTACAAGTAGAAATGGGACTGACCTGCTTAACCCACTGCCCATCATTTATAGGTGCTCCCTCTTGGAAACAATTCGCTATGGTGCGGAAGAGCAGCAACACATTCGTCTCTTGCTCTTTGGACATAGGTTTTCCTTGTGAGACGACAGATGTCCAGTCAGATGCTTTAAACAGGCAATCAAAGAACTTTTCGCGGCCGCCCGAGACACCTGGAACATCTGCACCGTATATGACCACCAAACGGGTCAGATCCATCACTAGCGTCGTCAACGTGTTAGTAATCACTGGTCCAACAGATTGGAAGACGCACCGGGGAACCTCTGTGACGGAGGCCACCTGTTCAGAATTTGTATAATCACCTCGACGTGAGGAGCTCCCAAGGTAGAGGCGGGAGGCGGAGATTGTTGCGAGGTAACATGAGATAAGAACGTGAACGCCTGACCAATCATACCCTGTTCCTTGGGATCCATTGCCAGAGATGCCGTTAACTGAAATGATCCAGAAGTAAGCAATGGTGGAGAGCTGTAGAGACCATTCACTTGCTTACAGTTTCTTTGCGAAGAACCTCATCAAACTGATGTAGCTTAGCTTGCATGGCTGGAACATTGACTTGCTTGAAGGTGACGAATTGAGACTAAACGAAGGCCATCAAGAAATCAGATGAACGATGTGTTAATACTCTCACGTATGGAAGAATTTTAAAGGTAGCCTGAACCGAAGCTGCAGTTTGAAGTGATGTGGATTGTGGCATGCCACTGTATCGCGATGCTCCTGTGTACGGGTCTACGGAAGATAGTGCTGGTGTTGTAGATGTCCGTGATGATGGTTGATACCTGGTCGCCCCTGTGGACGAAGACCACTCGTAAGACCATCGAAAGACGTAGAAAAAGAAGCTCCAGGCCAACCAGTATAGGGGTCCGCATAGTCGTTGTCCCCGCCGAGTTTCACGCCTCCGGTGTTTCTCTCGATGAATCGCACAACTTCATCGATGTAGTTCATAGAAATATTATGTTGCTCGAGAAAGCGCTGGGCGACAGCGTAAGGATTCTCTGGTCATATAATAAGCGTATGTCGTATTAATAAGAATATGGGATGGATCAATTCACCGTTAATGTTGACGGGAAGCTTTAATGGAGGTGCACCTTCCTGAATGTCCACGTCAAAAACATAGTCATATTCTTTGCCATTGTAGAGTTGTTTTCGACCAGATCCAACAGCATCAACCACCTCACCAATTTTCTGCCAGCTAGAGGAGAAGCTGTCCCACTGGAAGACAATTCAGAATCACCTTCAAATCTCATGACAACACGAACCTGGTGGGCTTCTACCGTATCCCCGTTGCGAACCATCCTCACCTCCCCTGCCTTCTTACCTGATTGGCACCTGTCAACGCACGCTACATAAGTGTTCCATGGCGCCACGCACCTGGGATGTGCAACGCATCAAGACCAGGTAAGTCGGTTTTTTGCAGATCACCGACTTGCTGTGACGGAAGACTCTGGCTTTTCACTTGATCCTCAAATGCCTTGAGTTTGTCCCCGCTGGCCCATCGCTCTTCGCATTCGCTGAAGACATGAACGACGCCATCGCTGCATCCGCTGACAATATCTCCGTTCGGCATGGTGGACACAGTCCACACGGAGATTGCTGGATGGACGAGAACCTGACTACATTCTCCGTCTGTGGGCAGATATGGCCGTAAAAATTTAAATTCTTGTGTCGAGAATGACAGCGTACCGTTCCAAACTCGTACAGACCGGTCTTCTCCCGCAGAAACGATGCCGCCATTGGGTAGCACGGACAAACTGTACACAAAAGATGTATGTCCGGACAAGGAATGGACTACATCGCCGCCGAAAGTCCAGACTCGGATTTCGCTACGAGCTGTCAGTGATTGAAATTAGGAAGCCTCGATTTTACCTGTCGTTGGAACACGATGCAAAGCCAATGTCGGGAACCAAGGCCAACCCACGTACAGCGTCTTGATGGCCGCGATAAGTCTGCATTAGTTTATTTTGGTTCCAAAATCTTATAGTCTTGTCTGCGGAGGCTGCGAAAATATTCAGCACGGCTGATCAGACGAGAGAAATCAAGAAGCCTTGCCAGTCAAGAACTGGTATTCATCCAGCGCTAGCACCGCCCATACGGATTGCTGGTGACCCCGGAGGTCATACTGCGACACGAAGTTTTTCCATACTTTTGCAGTCCTGCCTGCGTGGTTCGCACCACACCTCGCTATGGAATGGGGAATTCACGCACGTGTCCCAAGATCCCGATATGATCGTGCCATTTGGGGTGGTATTTAGAGCGCAGACATTGTCGGTGTGTCCGACGAGAGTGTAATCAGGATCCTCCTTGTCTGACGAGCCGATAGCGAATATGTTGATGACCATGTCTTGGCCGCCCACTACAGCGTAGCCTGAACGCGTCACGATATACAGCAATCAGTTGGAGTGTGGTAGAAGCATACATAATCCTACCGTGTGGCGCGTCTGGCGTGGGGGGAAGATACGCCACGGCGTTGACGAACTTGGAGCCCGCTCGTAGAACCGCAGTGGAGGAGAAAGAGGATGGTGATTCCCTGCGCCAGGAGATTGCAGTAGAATCCCGGGATGCAGAGATGACCGTATCATTTGTTGGTGAAACGACAGCCCGAACCTAGCGGGTGTGATGGTCAGCCGTCTGTAACAACAAGGACATACGACCCACGTCCGATGAGTGGCGCGATAGCGTCGCCGAGAGCTTATAAGGCATGGCAGGCGTGTTTTCTGCTAGTCGTAAGAGATCGAACACTGCGATGTTGCGGGGCTGTTGTAGTTCGAGAGATGGGTTACTCGGCGCTCAGCGTCAGACCTTCCGTGCTGTCACCGTTCAGGACAATCGCGAAAGCCGCAGAATGAGTCGCTTAGCTACTCCGAATTCTTGATGGTAGTACAAGTCTTGCGAGAGCACAAAAGGTGTAACTAAAGTAGATGTGCACCACACTAACGAGCCCTACACGCTACAATGATGCAGTAGGGAGATACGGAGGTGTATACTATGCCAAGCACCATGACTTCATCTCCTGCGAGGGCCTCCCGATGCAGTTCGTCGCGAGTAGCTGCAAGCACGACGAGTTGCCAAATCGTGAGGGGTTTGGTTTTGGAGAAGGAGAAAACGGTGAGACGACTAGGTAAATGTTTAGGGCTGGCGCGAATTTATCCGTGTGCATATCCACATTCTTATTGCATCTCAATTACAAGTTCTGGGTAACAAAGCGTCGTGCAACAAAGCAGCTCCATCCACGGTCGCAAAGCAAATCGTCGATGGACACGGCAAGCAGGCGGAATCGTTTCAGTCACATAGATCGACACCAGTTCCGATTGCGATCTTGAGCTTCTTCGCAGCGCCGTTGATATCGTTTCCAGCTTTACGCTTCAAGGCCACCTCCGCTTGACGGGCAACAGCCAGAGTGAGTATGTTTTGTGTCGGCTCTTGGGTTTGCGAGTCGAAATCCAAGGCATTGCTAGATGATCCGCCCTTCACATTTTGGTCCACGACAGCGTCCTCCCTAGCACGAAGCAAACCTCATCACTGTTTGTCTCAATGTCCATCAAAAGACGTACAGGTAGCCCTCTGTGGCACGAGGCCTGGTCGTCTTCTGAACATTCCGCAAGATCCATCCGAGATGTAAGTTAAATCAGTCATAGCACATACCGTGTTTGATAAGCCCATAATCCGATTTTCAACTTGGGGGTCAGGGTTGAAGTAGTCGCCATATGCTTTGGTATTCTTAGACGTGTTCACAAAAATATATTTCGTTTTCTGGAGTTCTTTCTGCGTTTTCTTGGCCTTGGTTTTTGTCATCTTCTTCCCCTTTTTTGTTTGCGTGCGTGACGAGCCAAGGTCGTCAGTGACCATGGTTTCGATCGCAATAAATGCTGGCAGTAATTTCAGTCCGAATAGGAGGATGGAGAACATGACTGACCTTCATCTTCCAATCTCGTGAGCAGCTGACCAACCAATGCCGCGTTACAACCTAACGTATTGGTAAGAAGCGAGCTGTACCAAAGTCAAAAGGGACACACACTCAGGTGCTCCCGGAACCGCAGTGCTGTGGTGGGCCGGTGAATCTCGAAGATTTTGATCGCGCGCCTGACGAAATAAGTAATACGATGAACAAGCGCTCGACAGCATACCTGAAAAGTGCAAGGTCTTTATATCTGCCTATCATATCTGCATGTATCTTGCCCGCTATAATGTCCCATTCACGAGACCGTCGAAGCCGACAATCGAAGCAGAAGAACTGTGACGGAAGGCGCTCATCTTGCACACCATGATAGCTACGAAGCTCAGCCATTTCGACAACGTTGAATCTTCTTCCTAGTAGACGAAAACCTACCCCATGCACCTGTGGAGACAGGGGTGGTGATAATAAATATGTTAACACATGTTGCATAGTTGAGAGAACGCACCAAAGATGATGCCATCTCTTGCACCCGCCGTCACATAAAACACACGGATCTTCACCCTGAGTGTTACGTTCAGTGGAGCCTTTGTGATGGAGCCGGGTGCATGTAACGTACCGATGTGCCACAATCACATTCTAGTTCACCCTCGTCTGCCGTCTGCTGAAGAGGTCCCGTCCTGATCTTGCTACTGGCTTTCGTCTGCTTCAAGTTTGGTTCAGAGCACTTTTGCTTGCTGAACAGACAGTCAGGCTCTTGGGTTTCCATGTCTGTTTTGCTTCCTGATTCGGTTGATACTGCCGATTTTGTCACATTCGACCCACCTAACATTTCCTTGTCGGACGTGACCGGGCTGCTCCTTCTTTGCCTCAGTCGCTGCTCGAGAATCAGTGTATCAACCTGCTGGGTCGATATGTCAGAATTTGTGAAGCCGTAAACGTCCGATGGAGGTAAAGAAGGTGCAGGGTCTTGCGTACGAATGACCGGTGAAGATTGCATGTCAACTTGCTCTGTGGCGGGGATAGATCTAGTGTCTCTCATCTCATGAGACGTTATCTGCGCAAAGCTGGAATCAGGTCTAGTGAATGGATCTCCATCAATAAATGTGCTCACAAGACGTCCAACACACGTCGGCGTATGTTCAGAGACGCCGCCATATATCGGCCCAGAGCTTGCACTTGAACGTTCGTGGACAGGAATGGGAAGAATGGATCCATCATCCCCTCGCACTCCGATAGGAACCATAGTCACTTCCCCGCTGTACCTGGCCAGAACTATACCATCCTCTGATGCGTCTTCCCCCTGTGCATCCTCATCCTCGTCAGCATCCCACACTACATTACGATTTGATGCATCCTTCCTCTGAAGCTCCACGTCCTGCGCTCGCAGCTGAGCCTCCTCCACTGGAGTTAGCTTAGGGGCGATATTGGGTGTGATGCCAGTGAACATCGCATTGTTGTCCTCCGTGACAGAAGGAAGATACGATGAGACGGAGAGAACCCTCATGTTAACACTGAGAGCCTGTCAGGAAGTAGGGGTTTGCAACGAACACGATTCCATACCCATGCCAACCAGTCTCAAAGGTGCCAACACTCGCCCGCTCGGGCACTTCGCCTGTCTTGTGCGTTGTGAAATACCATCTATGCGAGTCGATGTCACCCGCCCTGAAATATGGCGGCTGATAGTCGTCGGGGGTGTTCTCGTTGAAAAATAGTTTGAAGTTTCCGAATCGACATTCTGAGGTTAAAATTCAGGGGGATCATAGGTAGTCAGGACATATACTCACTTGGCAAACTCTCCATGTGGGAGATCGTGGTCACGAGTGTCTTGATCATCGCCTGAAATCATCAACACGGAGGCATGAGTGATGCTCAAACGCTACCTTAAGGCTTCGCTTCACTTCGCCAAGAGTCGGTGGTTTACCGCGCTTGAGCGCTTCGGACATGAGATCTTCCCCGCTTGACTGCGCGATAGACATCTTGGATAATTGGTCCCCCAAAGACATGATCGGCACTGCCGTATCACTTCCCGGCACTTTATGGTACTATGTGATGCAAGATGTGGACCACAAGAGTACAGCAGTCACAGCAAGTTTACCTGGAAATTGAATGTGTATGCCTCGACGATACTAGAATGACTTTAGCATGACGACGTTTGGAAACAGGGCGGCTTACTTATTGGGGTCGTTGCTGTCCTGAAGAAGAGGATTTCAACAAACAGGGACAGTCGATGCAAGTTGAACCAACCAAGTAAATCGCAAAAATAAATTTGCGAAGGTACTGCTTCTCAATCGCCTCGAAAATACCGTGTTCCTGTAAGAACACGCGTACACGTGTGTAAGCTAGGTGCAATGCACATATATGCGCACGAGATAGTCCAGAATCTTATCAGCCTCATTGGTAAAGCCCCGCCTGAGGTTCATAATAGTGACACCACTGATGGTTTGCTCTACTTGATTCGTAGACGGCGACCCAAATGGCTGCATCGATAAAGCCTTATTGACTTGGGCAGACAAATGATCTATAGGACAACGTAAAACGAATGACGACTCAAATTGGCATGCTCTTCACATTCAGAAAAATTCTCAAAAGGTAGAAGGCCCCTGAGGACGACACGTTGACCATGATGGAAGGCGGCAAGGAGTTGAGTTACCTCAAGTAAGCAATACAACCCAGCCCAGCTCTGAGGAGGGTCTGGACGCATAGCAGGCTAGTACTACTGCTCAAGGTCTGCAGCGCAAGTCAGTGGTGTGGACAACAGTAGTAATGGCTCTCACCTGTCCTTCACTGTTTGTGGAGGTGGCTTGCGCCTGCATTGTGACTCGTCGGTAGTATTTGTGAGGGAGAGCTCAAGATGGTGGTGGAAAGAGAAAGTCAAGGACTTTGCGATGGAAGCGGTCGAATTTATATCAATCTTTGGTCACGTGTGCGCATGTTACTGTGATCATCGATGATAATGAAGGATCCTGGCCGCCACCATAGTAATTCAGATCGTTTCATACCGGCCTTCAGTCCTGTCAGTCAAACCTACAGCTATCTGCATTTCCAAGCCATCTCAACGTCATATCAAAGGCTCGCGGTGGGTCGATGCCCCATCATTGACCAGATCCAACGAGCGCAGTGATTCGAGAGTCAAATCCATCGCTACGTATCGGCATCTCGGGTGTATGGAAAGGATTTTTCATGACTGCATCTGCGTAAACTTCATATACTTTCTGTAGAATGGATTCGGGGCTTGTCTCCACCAACGAAGTGAGGAGGACAAATTTAGTGCCTGTGCAACGTGAACGGATTACATTATTTGGCCTTGTGAATCGATACTGCACCGATAGTACACACCAGTTGCTGTGAGGAGAATAGTCATCTTGAAGGTCTCCCCTTCGATAACTTGCACCCCAGAACTTGTTCCAGTGGGCGAAAGCCGACTAGTAATAGCGTGTATGCCGTGGAGAGTTCCGGCAAGCACAAGGTATTCATTGGATGTCAACTGGGCGAGGCCATCTGCGCAGCCCACCCGCGTGAGCATGGTGATAGGAATAACCTCAGGGACAAACAGAACCTGCGAAATTGCGCTGGTAGACGAGCCCCCCCGCTTTGTTGATTACCTGGGGTCAGCTGTTAGGACACGTCTTTCTTCACCAAAGGAGCTGGGACTGTACCCAGAGAGCAAAGATAGCCATGATTGACTGGAGCCCTAGCCGGCGTGTAAAACTGAAAATCTGATTACATAAGCGCCCTCAAGCGCTTAAGTAACAGGTAGCTGATGCCAGCCATCCATGGCCGCTGGTCATCTTTCCTCTAGCCTCTTGTCATTCTGCAGCGAGCTGGTCAACCGCGACTATGATTCCAAGATCAATCTTAACCGTATAGGCAACCTTGTCGCATAATCCTCTGATAGCTTCATTGACCTCTGCGTCAAAGTACTTGAACCCATCAATTGTTTAACTTTATTTACGGCTTATCTCTAGTGAATATAATGGCACGAGTCACTGGCTGCCATGATCGTTCTTCAAACTATTCCTCCAGTCACGAATCTCGATCGTTGATATCATGTCCCCACGAGACGTAGCAGGTCGTCTCAGTGGCACTGTGCTCATTCACGGAGATCATGCCTCTGGTGTTGAAGTTGCTCCTTCCATCTCCGTGACTTCCAGTGAGCTTCCATACTCGAGATCGTCCTGGCTTCATAAATAAATCCGTGTCAAAAAGCCTTCAAAGCAGTCCCCGATGATGATCCTGAAAGCCTCGGGGCCATGAAATCCGACAGACATATCTACTCCCGATACACTCAAGACGTATCTTCGAGAGCAGAACAAGTCCTGAGCAAAGTCAACGTGTGTTCTTGATTCTGTTCATGTTCATACGGCGCACTCATTCATTTGATCACAGCAAGGCTATGCCATCACTTATGCGTCCGGTTTGGCTGCTGCATTCTCGGTCAGTTTGAGACAATGGTAATACGATGGTACTCGCTAAGACAGTGAATCCATCAGGCTCTGATGCACTATACCCCGAAGCGTATCGCTGTTTCTGGAGGATACATGGGATGTCACGCTGCCATGCGCGTCTACTTAAGGGGCAGATCGGACAGCTCGATCATTAATCTCGATGATGAATTCCAAGAGGGGGACTTGTGCTGGCTCGAATCCCCCTTGAATCCGACAGGAGAATCACGGTACGGAATTCCGAGGCTTTGTGACCACTTCTAAATTTGCAAACTAGCGACATCAAGTACTACGCTGACAAGGTATCGCAACGTAAATTCTGAATTGTGCCAGACTGACCGATGTGCATTTAGATCCACGCAGTCGGAGGGAAGTTGTTGGTTGACTCAACTTTCGGGCCTCCGCCACTTCAATACCCCTTCAAGTTTGGCGCCGATTGTATCTTCCATAGTGGCAAGTTTTTGCAATTACATGATATTCGAATAATCCATAAACCTTATGGTCGTCGTCAGGGACGAAATACTTCGGAGGTCACTCGGATCTCCTTTGTGGGATTCTCGTCGTCCAGACAGCGGAGGAGAAAGAAGAGGTACTGTCTTATTGTCAGTCGTCAGTTGTGACTTCATGTTAAAAGACAGCAAACCAGCTATGGCACGATCGTACCTACATGGGGAACGTGATCGGATCCCTAGAGGCTTGGCTACTCTTGCGATCTCTTCGTACCATGCACCTTCGTATTCCAAGACAGTCTGCCAATGCAACAGAAGTGGCCCAGTGGCTCAGCAAGACCGTCGTTCCTGAGGGCCAAGAATTTGACGGTGTTCCTGGTGGACTTGTCACAAAAGTGTGGCATTCGAGCCTGCAGGGCACTGATACCAGGGGATTTAATCCTGCTACCCAGATGGAAGGCGGTTATGGAGCAACTTTCTCTTTCCTGGTACGACGGATTGAGATTTAGCTGTTCTATCGATACACTCACGCCGACTTGTAGCTCTCGAAACTCGCATACGCAGAAGCCCTGCCATTCTCTCTCGAATTCTTTGTGGTAAGACACATGGCGGATATCATATGCCTGCCTAACTATTGGGACAGCCCGCAACTAGTCTGGGTGGCGTTGAATCTTTGATAGAACAACGCGTGAAATCCGACCCCGACGAGAACCCCCTTCTCGTCCGAGTTAGTGTTGGAGTGGAGGAAGTAGAGGTGTGTTGTTTCGTTTGATGTAAGACTATCATGTTTATTCCTCTCCAGGATCTTAAGGACGATCTTCGGAATGGCTTGCAAACTGTAGCAAAGGTACGTGGTCCAAGATGAGATACCGGTCTCGCCAACTGACCTTCCCATTACAGATCGCCGCCAACGCTTGAGATCCGCATCGGTATCAAGCTAGGAACTTGAGGCGTCTATTAGATGTTCACATCACACGAAGTCACCTATGACACCTGAGTCACATCGAGCTTATTGTTGTCATACCACAGGAAATACAGTAATCATCGATCACTGGTGTGATGAAGTCATATAGCTTCCAACGATCGTGCCCACTCGATCGAGATCCACGGCGAAAAACCCATTGTGTCCATGGTCCCCTGGTCAGTCAGGATAGCCAACACCTGGTCTGGGCGTGATGCTTGCTGGAGGACAACGCTGGGCAAATAATGAGGCATGACCGGGAGGATTTTGACAGACAGTATTGTTTCGCGATTGTTGAAGGAAGTCTCAACTTCCCTAGGCATCTGGCTGAGGTCAAAACGGACGAGGAAGCGACAATCATACAAAACTTCGATTGGTCCCAAAGATTTTTCCGACTTGACGGCAGCAGCAAGTTTTTCTGTCAGGTCAACAATTAGTCGTGACGCAGATCCTACTCCGGCCTGCGGATTCCTGGAGAAGGGCGGCATCCTCGAAACAAGCCAAGTAATTTCTCGAGGATGTTGCAGGCGATGGTCTCCGCCTCCGGGACGCTTGGAGGATTTAGGTAACATAGGAGCCCACAGCACACCGCCACCCGCAGTGAATCTCTTGACTTCTTGGGGTTTGGACATCCAGAGGGAGCTCATGACCTGCTCGATACTGCTCTGACGCCGGAAGCTCTCGGCACCAGTGGAACCCCACGGATACAAGGATACATATCGCATCACTCGCCAGACCATAGCGCGACGAACGTCAGGATCCGTTACTTCTGAGAGCTTAGAGGTCGATAAACGTATAGTTCCTGGAGGAGACGGCCGCACAACGTGCTTGAGTTGGCGAGTGACTGCGGTGTATCAGGTATAGAGCATGAGCAGGGGTGTGAAGATTAGGATTACCTTCTCTGTCGACAACTTCAAGCCTTTCAGAAAGGACCTTGGTTGCACAACGCAGCCGCTCTTTGATGCCGTTTACGCCTGTGACCAAGGACTCGAGGTATGAGGCGGCGTCCTTGACTTTCGTCATCGGCTCCGAGATATCTTTCGGTAAACGGGCCAAGTCGATTGAATTTAGCAAGTCACCGGTGCTCAGTGTATGACGGATGGCATTCCTGAGTGTGAGTGCCGGTTGGAAGTTGGTTGGGTCATTGAAATAATCCAATCCATATGCGTCGCAAGTGGCCAAGATCCTGTCCTGTGCTGATGTCGACTGATACCGGGTAACAATTAAAAAAAAAAACTACATACCTTTCCAAAGTCCAAGAAAGGCCTGACGATGTACCGGTCCATACCACGGTGCCCGAACCAACCAAGGGCATCTTCTGAGCTCTCAGAGCCCATGCCCCACCTACGACAGCGGCGCATTCCAGCTGCTCCTGCCAGTGTGGAGCCTCGCACCAGACGCATGAGCGCCGTTTCGATCTGGTCGTCAGCGTGATGTCCGAAAGCAACTGTGGCTACTCCGGCACGCGTCATTGCATGGAAGAGGACGTGATAACGGGCTTCGCGAGAGATTTGTTCGAGCGCGCCATTGAGAGGTCGCGGCGGGAATGGGGGTACCCCCCATGGTATCTCGAGATTAAGGTGTTCGACACCTAGTAAGGCCGCGTTGGAAGAGGCTTTTGCTGCCATGTCGGAGGATGCAGGCTGAAGTTTGTGATCAACATAGAAGGAGACAAGGGAAGTTGGGAGAGTTTTTCGGGCGAGATTTGTTTCTGGATGAGCGACCAGCTTGGCCAAGAGGAAAAGCAGACAGGTTGAGTCGGGACCTGCTGAGTTGGCCACGGCTGTGGGGCCATTAATATAGGTCTGCACTGGGCTGGATGTGATACTCACCGATTTTTGACGGTGTTGGCCAACCTGACGGAGGGGTACATTTTGTGAACGCGGTGAGGAACTCGGACAACAGTATGGGAGACACGGGTGTCATAGTATTGACCTGTTGGCTGTCACAAGCACTCACAGGAAGAACAAGACAATCCCGTGTGCAAGACAAGACTGTTTCCAACTGCTCCACGCCGACGCCGAGTTGATTCCAACTGTCTTCCGAGTAATATCTGGCACAAAGGCAAGTCAAACAACCGTTACTGGTGACGACGGGATGCTGTGCAAAACGTTGACAGTCGAATCAGGGTCTATCCAGCAACAAGAGCAGAAAATCTGCGAGAACCGTGACGATGTGCACCCATCCGAAACATATGTTGACCAGCGGTCTTCGCTCGCCCATATGAGCTCATATGAGCTGCAGATTTTGACGGCGATGCCCGTGTTAGTCGACATCGACTGTCATCGAACGAAGCGAGGTAGGGCCGCGACAGCTGGACTGATGGCTATAACAATACCTGCCCTCTACCACGGCTTGCCCTTCTCCTCCTCCCCCCCGGACGGTGCTGTCGATCTCCCTTGCTGTTGAATACGTACATTTGCAATGGCCATCAACTATGCCTCATATGCTGGCATCCATTCCCTCGCAGCAGCCGTCATTTTTGCCATCATATACGGGCCACTGCTAGCCTTCTTCGTACTGAAATCCGTCCAACGACCAACCTACGTCTATATTATCCTCGCTCTCTTCTCCACAGGTAAGATTTTTCTCAACTACTCGAGATCCGGCCTCACCTCCCATGCTTCAGTTCGTGTCACTGCATTCATCCTACGTGCTCTCCTCGCCAACGTTGCCGCTGATGGCGAAAATCTCAATTTGTTGATTGCATACGAAATCTTGTACAACGTAGGCTTCTTCGGTCTACTATATTCCGCATACACTCTGGTCGCAGACCGGTGAGAACACTTCATGAAAAAAAAATTCCGAGTTTTTAATTGACCTGCACCAGTGTCGCCTTCGCAAAGAACCCACCCAATGGTCCCATTTCCCGCCTTCTCCGCATGCGCTTCTTCTTCCGCCTTGCACTTACTGTAGCTGTCGCTATCGGCATCACGGGTGTCATTCAGTCGAGCTTGGGCACAAGTTCAAGCACCGTGAATACCGGCAACACCCTGCGTAAGGCTGCCATCTACATTTTCCTTGCTTGCAGTGTCCTTGTCCTTCTGCAAACTATTTTCCTCGCTCGAGTGGAGTTCACTGGTAAGGAAATTGAGCCCGACATTGGTCGAGTGCTTATCGCTTCACCACAGAGGGAGGTTATCGAGGTTCCAACCGCGGCATTGGCTCTACATATGGGATCTACATCCTCCTGATCATCTCGCTCTTGCTCGTTGCAAGGGAGGCGTTCTTTACCGCCACTGCGAACAACACTACGGAGCAGAGCAAAGAAGGAATTTGGTACCCACTCTCAGCGCTCACGGAGCTACTCGCTGTGACGTTGTTTGCCACCCCTGGCCTTGTGCCTGCCCGTTCTGAATTACCGCCAGACTCCAGCTGGGTATAAACTACTGGTTTGCTAACAAGTACACTACGATACCCTGTCTAAATCCATGGTTGGTTTGTGCCGGACTGCAAGGTGTACTCGACTGTCTTGTATGTCATAGGGCGCACTATATGATATGTTTTTGCGGATGTGTTTTTGGTTTCCGATGTGGCAAAGAATGTCGTTCTTGGACGCCTGCCAAATTGTCGTGACCACTCCCATCGTTTGCTCGCTACTTATTGCGGTCTCACCCAGCTGATTGCTGCAAGATCTCTTCGTCAACTTTTCTCCTTTCGATCTATCATCTGAGCTACAAGGCAAGACGTAAAGTGTAACTACGATGTCGTCCCAGGCCACCACCCACCCCATTTCTCCGCCTCCTGTGCCCGTTTCGCCGCCATCCACTGGCGTGCGTCGACATCACACAATCTCGGCTTCGTCTCGCACAACAAGAGCTGGCGCACGCGCTACGATATCAGAAGAGGCCCAGGAGCAGCAGCTCTGGAACGACGATGAACCTGTCGACGAGGATTGGATCGGAGGAGTTGGTGCGGTGGGAGAGAAGACATCTTTGCACAGACAGAGCTCGCTCCCAACTAACTCTAAACGAGGTATGGGATCTTTCCCTTGATAACGAGTGTCTTCATCGAGTGACATCGTCTGTCTGGATGCATCTAGCCTTCCGCGCACAAAATTCAAGGCAAGCTGGGAATCTCACTCCGAGAACGATGAATAGTTTGTCCGCTATCGCTGGCCATGAAGGCGATGAGGAGGACTGGGAAACAGAAATGCGCGGATTCAACAATGACGACGAGGTGAGTGTCTGTACGTGGTCTTTCAGTCTTCCACACAAATCCATGTTACCGCATCCATACTGCCCTTGGCATCTTTTGTGTAGCTCCAACCCCGTGTGACCTTGCATACTCATCTTGCACTGTTTAGCATGACATCTCCAACGCGGAAACTGCCAAACACCAGCAACACGTCGAAGCCCAATCCCAGTCCTCCGCCGGCAACCCATCCCCGCTTTCTCCTCATTTTGCTGCTGGCCACGTACCATCTCCGCCTCCACCTGGCTCAGGCGTACGTCGTCATCAAAGTCTGACGTACGGTGCTCAGACCAGCGTCAAACAAATGACTTCATCTGGCCTTAAACGTGCTGGTACTCTGCAGCAGACAGGCTCCAGACACCCTACTGGCGTGGGACAAAGTCCCAGCCCTCCTGATGCGGAGGAAGAATACAATGAAGAACAAGAGCTTGTCAATCCATACGAAGATGAATCCTATTTCTCGTCACGTTCCCCTCCGCCAAACCCGTTACAATATGCGGGCCAAGGCCAGTATCCCACTAGCCCGATGGGACGCTCATCACCGTGGAATAACTCCGGAAGCGGTGACTGGCGCACACCGGGCGGTTCGTTCACAACAGCCGGAAGTATTGACGATGTTACCCGCGCGCTATCGGTAATGGAGCTGAACAATGCTAATCAAATGTACTCCCATCCTACTGGGTTTCATGGGGGACAGTCTACCCATCCCCCGCGGTTCAATCCCAACCATCCACCCCCTGTGTTGTCGCCTGGCATGCGTCATAATAACATGCAAGGTGGTAACGGAAATTCTCGAAAGTTACAGTTGAACACGGATCTTGATGGACGAAAGACGCCGACAGCAGCAACCACTAACGGGCCAGTAAGTCCTTAATCCTTGGTGAATGCTGCATGTGTTCATCAGTGTCGGTAGCGTGGTGCGGGTAACGACGGCGATCGATCGCTGGCTGCGACAGGAGCGACTCCTTGGGATCAGAAGGAGAAGCTTCTCGGTAATCGCACCTCGAACCCGAACCTAAATTATGTGTACAATCAGGGCCAGAAGGCAAACGTCCCCAGTGTCCCACCCATCCCTCCCCAGTATCTCAATCAGACAGGAACCATGCAGGCCCCTCGGATGGGCGCGGCATTTGGACAGGGTCAAGTGCAGCAGAGCCAAGGCCAGGACGCTACGACACAAACGCTTGCAGGGTTTCTCACCTCTCCGGTCGACTTACCTTCGTTAATTGCAACGAAAGGGTATAACCCAGCGAATTTCGATACTCGTCCGCAATTCGTTAGGTTTTGCGCTTATTTTGTTTGTTCATTTCTCAAGGTTTTTTTTATGATAGGCACGTTACTTTGTCATCAAGTCGTACACCGAGGACGATGTCCACAAATCTCTCAAGTACGAAATCTGGAGTTCTACTGACCCAGGGAATAAGCGCCTTGACAAGGCGTTTAAGGAGTGCGGGGGAAGAGGACCCATCTATCTCTTTTTCAGCGTCAACGCTAGGTCAGTCACTGTGTGTGGATGATGGGACCACTGACGAGAATGCGTTCAGCGGGCATTTCTGTGGCATGGCGGAGATGCTGACTCCTGTGAGCGTGTTTCTTGAGCAAATTGTGGTGCACATCGAGGCTTACACAGAGTGCGTAAAGGTTGATTATACCCGGAGTAGTACCGTATGGGCATCGGACAAGTGGAAGGGTGTATTCAAAGTGCGGTGGGTCTTTGTCCGCGATATACCTAACGCCAACCTTCGTCACATCCGCTTAAAGTCAGTTTACGTTAATTTTTCTCGAGAATTGTACTGATGTGCAAACACAGCAATACTGCTGAGCGCAAGCCTGTCACCAACTCGCGCGATACGCAGGAGCTGTTACCGGATGCAGGGCAGGAGATGTTGCGCATTTTCCACACGCACCCAGCGAGGACTTCTCTTCTACAAGATTTCGCATTCTACGAGGTTGGTTCCTGCAGTTGGACCACGTGTACCCGATGACTAATCTTTCATCAAGCTCCAGGCCATGCAAAAGATGCAGCAGCAGGCTAATGTTGGCACGGCGTCCGACGGGCCCACACCTCAGTCGCAGTCTCCACCCCCGCAGCAGCAACAGGCGGTTTTTACGATGACGAACATGGGAAACCCGAGCGCGATGTACGGCGCGATGTCCCCCAACATCAGCGGAGGCATAACCCCAGCGATGCTCCAGATGCAAATGCAGATGGGCCTCATGAGCCCACCTTTCGGGATTCCACAGCCGCAGGCAATGCACCAGAGTGTCATGCGGCATCCAAGTCCAGGACCAGCGGGGGCCCAAAACTACATGAGCATGGGTGGCGTGCCATTCTGACGTAATGAGCCACCATTTTTTGCATCATGAAAAGTGGAAGTGATGAATGCTGGAAAAGCCATGCTACTCCTTGTATAGATTTCCGTTACTTTCCGATCACACTCGTGGTTTTCAAACGCTGAGTTCCATGATTTCTTATTCCCCTCGACCTAACGTTGTATATCTACAGTCTGATCTCTCCTTATGTTTTCCCCTTTATTGTTGTCACACAATGCTTCAACTTCACACGTAACGATGTTACCCCTCCCCATTCTTTGGTATTGCTTATATTGCAGCTATAACAACGACCATGGTCATGGGACATTGAGTGGACGTGGATATCCGCTTGTTTGCTACGTTGTAATTGTTCTGTCTAGTTTTTCTTTACTTACACAACTTGATGACAACGTTACTGAATAACAACATCAATTTCGGGATATCGTTTGCGGGTGTACCGTACGAAAGTCATGGCGACCTCATACTCCTCCCTTCTGTCCTCCGCACTGAACCACCAGCTTGTGAAGGGCCATTGCCGCCGCTACGGCGAACGATGGATCGTTAATATCTGTGTCAATTTCTTCAATTCCGCATTGTAGGTTCCCCCCCCTGAGGGCATCCAGCAAGGCCGCGTCGGCTGTTACGTCGTAGAACGGTCCGCCGCGCTTGTCAATGCCCGACAAGCCCCGTAATGGAAGGATGACGCGAGTCTTGTTGGGCAAGGCTTTGCTGAGCTTTTCGGCAATTATCTCCCCCAATCTCGCACACTCCCCAGGTGATGTACGCATAAGAGTAACTGTGTCGTTGTGGTGGACAAACGTCCGATCTCGAAACCTTTCGGGTACGGTCGAGGCAGGGCCGAAATTGACCATGTCAACGGCGCCAACCGAAACTACTTGGGGAATACAGGCTTCTGCCGCTGCCTCAAGACGGCGAGGGCCTGCACTCAGCACACCTCCGACGAGTTCATCTGCCAACTCTGTCGTTGTGAGGTCCAGAACGCCGATAAAGTAACCTTCCCTGACTAATCTCTCCATCGACAGCCCCCCCGACCCCGTTGCGTGGAAGGCGACAACCGAATAGCCTAGCTCTTCCAGCTTCTTCGTCGCCACCTGGACGCAGGGAGTAGTAAGGCCAAACACAGTCACGGCAACGCTCGGTCGGTGGGACTCGCGAGTCCGCTTAGCGGCAGACCCCAAAGACATCCCGGCAATAGCGTTGGCCGCGTTACCCAATACAGTTTCCAGGAAAGGATTCATCCCTGCTATGTCCGCGACAGAGTACATCATGGTCATGTCCGTCTCGCCAACATAAGGCGTCGTATGCCCTGATGCCATAGTGGATAGTATAAGCTTCGGGAACCCAATCGGAAGGGCACCACGGAATGCCGCCGCGCACACGCTCGTGTTCCCCGAGCCGCCAGCACCTATTACACCGGCAATGGTTCCATCAATGCGGAGGCGCGCAAGGGTCATCGACAGGGCGCGAGCCATGACATTCAGGGCAGCAGCCCGAGTAGACGTGTCTTTGATATCCTCAGTAAGCGCGCCCAACACCTGAGAGCGACTGATGTCAATTTGTTCCGAATCAGGAGGCTCATAGGTCCCAATGTCAATCAGGATGGCTCTGCACAGACCACCAGCGTTTATGGTATCTTTGACGTAGAGGAGGGCCTGATATTTCGTGTCGCAGGTGCCAATGACAGCGACAGTAGGCGGTGAACCCATCTGGAGAAGAGAAACAAGGGACTGCAATGCCAAACAAGTTTTAAATGCTCTAGCTTATGTCAGCGCTGGTATATAAAGTATTGAATGGTGAACCAACGTCCCATCTGCGGTGATATCCCCACGATCATGTTGAATCGAAAAGCCGCACTCGAGCGCTTGAGAAGCTTCATCAACCGGGGAGAAGCGATCGTTGGGGGTGGAGCCGGAGTCGGGCTAAGCGCAAAGACACAGGAGGCAGGGGGAGTAGACTTGATCATCCTATATAATTCTGGTCGATACCGGATGGCGGGCAGAGGATCTCTGGCGGTAAGTCAAGATGCGGTCTGTTTCGGAAGGATGTGACACTGACAAGTCGTAGGGTTTGATGCCTTACGGTGATGCGAATGCCATCATGCTTGAGATGGCTCGTGAAACCCTTACCGTGGTCAAAAAGACGCCAGTGTTGGCGGGCATTTGCGGCACTGACCCGTTTCGTGACATGTCGCGCTTGTTGCAGGAAGTTAAAGAGCTAGGCTTTACCGGGGTGCAGAACTTCCCTACCGTGGGACTGATTGACGGAGTTTTTCGCCAAAATCTAGAAGAGACAGGGATGGATTATGGGAAAGAGGTCGAGATGATCCGGCTGGCTCACGAACTAGATTTGTTGACGACACCCTATGTCTTCAACGTTCATGAAGCGGAGCTGATGACTGCAGCAGGGGCAGACGTGATCGTGGCACACATGGGACTCACCACTAGTGGGACCATTGGCGCACAGACAGCCCTCATGCTGGATGACTGCATCGACCGTATAAAGGCCATTGCAAAAGCGGCAGTGAAGATCAACCCGGAAATAATAATCCTTTGCCATGGCGGACCAATTGCCACGCCTGATGATGCGCGGTATGTCATCCAGAACGTGAAAGGTATCCATGGATTCTGTGAGTGTCGCACATCAACACAGAAATGGGTCCTGACTTTGGTGCGCAGTTGGAGCAAGTTCGTTGGAACGATTACCCGTCGAGGTCGCCATACAAGACGTCGCCCGGGACTTCAAGTCGATTCGCCTAGCAGATTAGTTAGAATTCAGAGGTAAAGCACGGACTTGTTGAATATCAGGATGACTTACGTTTCGAGACAAGCTCAGCCAGTAAATGTCAAGCACCTAATAGTAGTAGTAGTCGAAGTTTCTTACTACTGTTAGCATCACGACGCGACTTGTGATCAACAAGGCAAAACAAGATCTGCCAGTAGTACTAGCGTTGTCCATTGCGAACATCTCGACCAAGATCACTCACGCGTCGTCTTGCTCCGTTTACTCGCAACCTCAGACGGTCAAGTCAAGAGCGCTGGGATTACCATGACCCTCCTTTCTGACCGGCAAAGAGAAGAATTGTGTGTGGCATTCACGATGTCACGGAGCTGATGTTCACCACTAACCGCACATCGATTCAGGCATAAATCTATGCTCGAGTACCTTCATGCCAGCAACTTCACCGCGGCATACAACGCCCTGAAGGAGGACTCTGGAGTAGAGTACACCCCGGATCCAAAGGGCAAATACGCTGGCCTTCTGGAGAAGAAGTGGACTAGCGTTATTCGTTTACAGAAGAAGGTGCCGTGGCCCCGTCGCGTGGTCAGACGGAATGTGGATGAAGTTTTCTGAAATTTAGATCATGGACCTTGAGACTCGAAATGCTTCTCTACAAGAAGAACTCTCGCTTGCTCCGTCAAAGCGCGCTGCCATGCAGTCTGATTGGGTTCCTCGCGCACCCGCAGCACATGTCCTCACAGGACATAGACAGAGTATAACACGTGTAGCTTTTCATCCACAGTACTCGTTGCTTGCCTCTGCAAGTGAAGACGCGACCGTCAAGATTTGGGACTGGGAGACAGGTGAATTCGAAAGAACCTTGAAGGGTCACCAAAAAGGGGTGAACGATGTCGAATTCGATCACAAGGGTCATTTACTAGGTGAGCTTTACTTGATGCATGGTCTTGGTGCGTCGGCGAAGACTCCCGCTCAATGCACCTGTAGTAACATGCTCGGGAGACTTGTTCATCAAGATATGGGATTCTCAGAACGAATGGAGGAACATAAAAACCTTGACGGGGCACGATCATGCTGTGTCGTCCGCACGATTCATGCCAGGAGATCAATTTATTGTCAGTGCGAGCTGGGACCATTCCATAAGGATATTTGATGTTGCCTCTGCGTACGCGAGTACCAGCTTTTCTGGTATGATTCTGCTGATGTGCTTCTGCACAAAGGCATCTCGTGCGGACGATAATCGGTCACAGCGACTGGGTTCGCTGTGTTATTCCGTCTGATGATGGCCGACTTCTTGCTAGTGCCTCCAAGGATCAGGTATATTCTCTTTGGATGGAGCCCGACCTTGTAACGGTGCTGAGGTAGCCTGCTTCAGACTGCCAAAATCTGGGATCCTCTCACGGGAGACCAGAAAACGGAGCTGCGAGGACACGATCACCAGATTGAAGTGGTCTGCTTTGCTCCTGTGGCATCGTACAATGCCATCCGCGAGCTTGCAGGGGTTCCGGTTCGATCTCTTACCTCACTGTGTCAATGGTTACCTGACTGCTTGGATCTGTTTAGAACACTGACCGGATAAAGAGGCCAGGTTCTTA
Source organism: Phlebopus sp. FC_14 (assembly GCA_021018615.1). Taxonomy (NCBI): domain Eukaryota; kingdom Fungi; phylum Basidiomycota; class Agaricomycetes; order Boletales; family Boletinellaceae; genus Phlebopus; species Phlebopus sp. FC_14. The sequence continues at coordinate 1,305,349 of JAEVFL010000002.1, read as the reverse complement.
TGTGGCAACAGGTTCAAGAGATAAGACCATCAAACTATGGGACACTCAGAGTGGACAGATGTTGAAGAATCTCGTATGGAGTGTATTTTTCATTTCTGCGTATGAAAATCGTTAATACCCCCGAAAGGCCGGACATGACAACTGGGTCCGAGCGCTCGTATTTCATCCTTCAGGAAAACTACTTCTTTCGGCATCGGATGACAAGACAATACGGGTGTGGGAGCTCTCAACTGGAAGATGTATGAAGACGGTGGAGGCTCATACTCACTTTGTTGCTACGATTGCTTGGGGACGACAGAAAGTTTCTTTGGGCTCGGGCAAGGCTAATGGAGCGGATGGAGCCGATCCAAAATCAGGCGAGAGTGAAAAGTTGGTCAACGTGCTTGCCTCTGCTGGGGTAGACCAAATGGTGAAGATATGGCTGCCATAACGGCCGGGCTAAGACACTCTCAACGACATCCCGCTGTCGCACGCGCAGGAGGAGAAGATCCGCCAGAAGACCGTTCTCTTTTCTACTCGATGTCGTAAGATTTTTCTCTGTAAGAACGCGACGGTGGGCTAATACCAACCTAGCCACTGCAGGGTAACCACTCGTTACGACAACGCTTCGTGCGTATAACTCACGATCCTTGAATTCATGCCTGCATTTCTCTCCACTGTTTCACTTTCTTCCAGCATACCCATATTACTTCTATATATTCACTTGTAGCAGCTATGCACCGCCAGGCTTGCAATAGTCGACGAGGTTTAGAAACAGGATGCATTGCAAAGCGCACAGCTGCACTGACTTGAGGTGCGAATGTAGGGGCTCGATGATTCGCGGCTCAATTTCCATGATGAACACCACTTTTGACTGTCGACGTTTGAACGTTGACCGATGGCTGATCGTCGCGGTCACAATCCCAAGCTATGTCGTACTCATCTTGGATCTTGAACAGCATTTTCCAGCCACACAATAACCTCCTTTTTTTTTTTTCTCTCTCTTTTTTCTTTGATTGATGAATAGATCTGGTGCTGGCATGTACCTTTTGATGGGTGCACCTTGGTATATCACTGTCCCAAGTTTTTTGCATCTATATCAATGATGATACTACCCTGACTTACCTGTCGACTTGCATCAGTTGGGAAGATTGAAAAACATCTGTCAAATGTGAGCTGGTTGGTGTGAGCATCGGCAACACCCGTCCCGCGTTCACACTCGCCCACCTTGACAACTTTCGGTCCCAAAGCTTCGTCCATCGCGAGGACCGTCTGAAGCGATGGCGCCCTCGTCGTCGTCGTCCCCTGCGACGACATCCGTCCAAGTTGGCGAGTCATTTTTCGTCCTGTAGCGGTCAAGAAAGTAACGTCCAATTACTCACAACAGCCCTCCGCATCCGGCCAACGACCACTCAGGACGCTGCGTCCATACCCGCTCGTTTCCAAAGGACTGTCATTCACGCAACATCTTCGACAACCGTAACAGTCGATGCTGCGTCTGTTGCTTCCTCAGCTGCTTCCTCTGCTCCCGGCCTCTCCTCTCCTGTCGCCACCACCGGCAAAAAGCAAGTGTTTATCTTCGACCAAGTCCACTCGCCTCATACCACTCAGCATGCGCTGTTCACCACTACCGCCCAGCCTCTCATTTCACGCTTCTTGGAGGGCTTCAATTGCACCATCCTCGCCTACGGACAAACAAGCAGCGGAAAGACATTTACCATGACCGGAATCGACCTAGATGCTAATCCCTCTGACCCTAATAATGACATGGGAATAATACCAAGGGCTGTATCAACTATATTTCATCAGGCAAGGAAACTAAAAGAAGAACGCGGCGGGACCTGGAGCTACAGTATCAAAGGATCGTTCATCGAGGTGTATAATGAGGATCTAATCGACCTTCTAAGCTCCGAGGGAGCTTCTGGTACTCGGCGCGAGGTTCAGATCAGAGAGGGAAAGGATGGGTCTATTATTTGGGGTGGTCTTCGAGAGGTCAACGTCCGCAACACGAACGAAGTTATGCAGTAAGTAATGCAGGAGCATGTCTATGTTGGAGGTCCGTGCCGACAAGTTTTAGCCTCATTCGCCAGGGAACTTCCATAAGGCGCACAAATGAGACCGACATGAACGCCCAGTCATCCCGATCGCATGCAATTTTTTCTTTAACTCTTACGCAGAAGAAGTACGCTGGCACTGCTTTACCTCCACGGTCATCATCGCCTTTACCCCCATCTGGCCGTTCGCCTTCCCGCCTCGCTCGCCCGGGATCTCTCTACACCAACGGCTCACCTTCTGCTGCAAGAGTGTCATCACCTACCATGGGTCGTCCTGCCACACCAAGTTTTCAGGCTGCTATGGGAAGGGGAGGCGGACTGAGACCAGCTAGTTCGCTTGGTTTGCGACCGCCTGATACTCGTGCTAATAATGATGACGATGATTCTAATGGAGATTGGACAACTATCGTGTCGAAATTCCACTTTGTGGATTTGGCCGGTTCTGAACGGGTAAAATTGATTGTTCAGAAGGATAAGAAGAGAAGTTGATCTAAGCTTCACAGCTCAAGCGGACCGCAGCTGCTGGTGAACGCATCAAGGAAGGTATCTCTATCAACAGTGGTTTGTTAGCTTTGGGCAATGTGATCTCTGCCCTCGGGGACCCATCTCGCGCAAAATCGCACACCAACTTACACGTTCCCTATCGTGACTCCAAACTTACTCGTCTTCTCCAAGATTCCCTTGGAGGCAACGCCCATACTCTGATGATAGCTTGTGTCAGCCCAACGGAATGGAACGTCGGCGAGACTGTCAACACCCTCAAATACGCCAATCGCGCCAGGAATATCAAGAATCGCGCCATCGTCAATGAAAAAGAGGATGGATGGGATGACATCGAGTGGCTTCAGGGCACGGTCACTCGTCTGCGCAAAGAGGTCAAGCAGCTCAAGGAAGGTGGTGCGCTCGTTGCCTCAGGGTCTGGCGAGTCAGCGTCTACGGTCATCGAGTCAACCGAGAGCCCTCATAAGAAGGTCCTTGCACAAATGACGGAGCTCCAGAATAATTACGAGGATCTGAGAGAAAAGTACGTTGACCGGACAGAGGAACTTGCAAGATTACGTCGTGAGCTTGGCGAGCGTCACCGCATGTCCTCCGGTGGGTCCATTGGCGGAACCGCAAAATATGAGGAGATCGTCGGGCCTGTCATTGAGGAATACGAGAAGACGATTAGTGCTATGGAAGCGGAGTTGGGCTTGAACCGTGCAGCCCTACGTCTCACTAACGAGATGGTTGAAGAGAAGGAAGAGGAGCTTGCCCAAATCACCGAGAGGCATGCTGCTACGGAGCTTTATGTTGAAGAGCTCAGGTCGCGCCTGGCGAAGCTGATGGAACGGGAGGCCTCCACTGAAGTATGCCCGTCTTTGGCGCGTAGACAGTAACTAACCATCACCTTTTCAGGCTTATGTCCGTGACCTTGAGGATAAAATGAAGTCTTACGACGAGACTTCCATGTCCTCTAGCGAATCGATGTCGGATTTGAAACGTGAAATTACTCGTTTGAAAGAGGCAGAGTCACATTCCTCCACTTACATCGCCGATCTGGAAGCACGCCTATCCAAAGCCGACGAGTCTATGCTCTCACTCCAGCAAACTGTGGAGCGCCTTGAGAATCAAAGCGAGCGACGACGCGAGGAGGCAGCGTCCCTTCAAACACGACTGGACAGCCTGCAACAAGATGGCACCAGGTGGCGAACTGACTTGGAAGAACGGGAAAGAAAAGTCAAAGATCTCGAGCTTAGGATGGAGGAGTGGGAGCGGAAGAAGAAAGAAGCCAAGGAAGACCGTGCGCGACTGGGAGGTATGGTCGGAGAGGTTGAACAAGCGAAACGCAGCTTCGAGGATCTCAATGGCGCAAATGTTAACGGGAGTTCGGCCAGCTCCTCTGGCATGAATACCCCGATAACAGTCGATCTAACGGTAGAGAATCAGCTTGTCGCCTTGCAACAAACGCACGCAGCGACACTCGCCGACTTGTCATCTGTTTCTGCGAAATATCGTAATGCACTGCAAGAAATAGCCGACCTCGCAGCTCAGATTCAAGAAGCTAAACTCGCCAACCCAACCATTCCGGAGCTCTCCGCCCTTGAAACTACGGATATTCCATCTTTCAGGAGGCGGATGACGAGCGCAAAGAGCAGAGAATCGCTCGCCGAGTCACAGTACGACGTACCTGCGAGACGCCTTTTTTTCAGGCAGGCGGCCTCAGCAGAGTCGCTGCATGCGAGGTAGGATTTCATATTTCCTGTAAATACCGGTACTTATACTTATCCACCCGCAGGTCGCTATCTCAATCGCTGTCGCCGTCGGTGTCGCTGTCGCAGGAGCTTTCATCAGCTCGTTCGCGCAAAATGTCTGGATCAAGTCACGGGACTTCTAGCTCCGTTCCACATTCCCCATCACATCATTCTAACCTTTCCATATCAATCTCCAGTAGCAATGGTGCCACTACGCCAACGGAGCAACGGTCTGCCTCTAGCATGGAGAAAGAAATCATGCGGTTACAGGAGGTGCTGCGGGAGCGTGAAGCTGAGATTAGTGCCCTTGAGGCCTCCCTGAAGGAAAGAGAGCAAACAGTTCTCATTCAGGCAGCTTCTGAGCCTCTCAAGCCGTCAGACGACGCAGAAGACCCTGCGACGCATCTCTCCCCAACTACGATGCAGAAATTCAATGCCGTGCGGAAGAGTATGGAAATCCATCACGGTGTATCACCCCTTGAAAGTGGGACGGATGACGATACTGAAGTTGACGAATCGCTGGATCGACTTAACGAACTCATGTTGTGGGTCTTTCCTAATTCTTTTACGCTGCGCTCAGGACTGAAGATCGTCCAGGTCCATGGCACAAAAAGAATCGCAGCACAAAGAACTGGTGGACTCGTTAAATAACGAGCTGGCGCAAGTTCGACGTGCGCACGATGAGCTTACTACACTCTCTAGAGACCAGGTACGTAGCATTCGCTTATCTGTCGCATCCTCCCCCGTTGATCCGCCGCATAATAGGCCTTGAATATGTCGACTGAACTTGAGGGGCTGCGTACTCAACATGATAAAAACCTTACGGAACTGGAAAAAGTTCGTCAGCGTGAGCTTGAATTGATGGAGGCCCTTAAGGAAGCGGATGCTGAATACGCCGCCACCATTGAGGAGTTATGCTCGCAGCATCAAGAAGCGCTCGATGCCAAGGGAGCGGAGATTGATGCACTCGTCACACGTCTTGAGAAGGAGCATGAAGGTTCCCTTGCGAACGTTCAGACTGAGCTTTCTGAAGCCGCCGTTGCTCTGGAGAAGGCCGTAGAAGAACATAAGGAGTCGTTAGAGAAGCTTCAGGCAGACCACGCAGGCGAACTCCAGCGTTCCTCTGAAGAAGCCAAGGAAGCCCTCGAACGATTGGCCCAGGAGCATGAGGCTGTACTTGCCAAGGCAGCTCTTGAGCATGAACAAGCTATGAAGCACAAGGACGATGCCGCCTCCGCCGACCTTCACCGAACTGAGGAAGAATATTATAACGCCTTGACGAAGCTGCGCACGGACCACGCGGAAGCGTCGCGAAAACAGGCTGACGAAGCTGCCGCAGCGTTTGAGCGTCTTCGTGAAGACCATGCAAGCGAATTGCGCATGGCCGAAAAGGCCCGCGAATGCTCATTATCGGAGTCTCAGTCCTCCCGCGACCAAGCACTCCGCGAACTTCAAGACGAACACGCGGCAGCTATTGCGAGGAAGGAATCTGCATATGTGGAGGACATGGACAAGCTCAAGTCCGAGCATGCTCGCATTCTTTCCAGCAAAGAAGAAGACTATAGATCTCGACGGGAGACTTTGAAGAAGGAACACGCTACCGCGATGGCTTTACTCAGAGAACAGTCGGAGGCCCATATCGAGGCACTCACCAACACACTCACTTCAGTAGAGCGAGAGGCAGCGGGAGCAGCTATCAAAGCACGTGAGGACAACGAGTTAGCTATTCAAGCACTTGAAGAGCAGCACGCTGCTGCTCTGCAGGCTGTGACGCGTGGACACGAAGACGAAATTACGCAGCTCAAGGTTGCTCACGAAGAAGTAGTTCGCGCTGCCAACGACAAGGCTCGCGTTGAACACGCCTCTCTCAACCTGTCTCACGCTGACGCTGTCTCCAAACTTCAAGTTGATCATGAGTCCGCCTTGGCGGAAATTCGGTCCCGCCTTGAGAGCGCAGAGAGTCGACATGTCACTGCTGTAGAAGAAGCTCGCGCCACTGCTGAGCGTCAGCTTGGCGAGGAACGGGAAAGTTCAGCAAAAGTCCTCGCTGAGCTTGGCCAGAAACATGCCGATGAACGGGACGGGCTCCAGAAAGATTGCAACTTGCTCCGTCAGGAACTCGAGGCTGTTCGTATGAATGTCAATACCACTCATCAAGAGCACGAGCAGGCACTGGAGGCAGAGCGGCAACGGGCTGCGTCGTCACTGGCACAGTTAGAGCAGACGCACTCTCTTGAGCGGGAGGCAATACTCAAGGATCTTGATTCTCTCAAGCAAGAGGTTGATTCTCATCGTACGGCGTCAGATGAGTTTATTGAAGCGCGAGCGGCCTACGAGCGCAAAGTCGCTGAGAAGTCCCAGCTCATCACTGTCGCGGAGAACGACTTGACCAAGGCTCAGTCAGAGAAGGACAGCTTACGTGCTGAAGTTGCAAAACTTAAGGGCGAGCTTGAAAAGACTCGGACAGAGCAAAGCAAGCTGATTGAAGAGGCGTCCAAGCGTGGGTCGCTTGTTGACGAACTGGAAAAACACCGCTCTGTTCTCGCTGAAATGCAAGGGAACCTACAACGGGTCAAGGACGAAAATGATACGTTGCAAGCGGCGAAATCCAAGCAGGAAATTGCGCTGCGCGACCTGCAGGGTCAGATCGCACGCAGCTCCATCATCCAGGATGGAGCCATGCGGGGCACTGTGGAACGCAACCTTACGTTCTCAAGGATGAATGGCTTGAACGGCAAGCTTCCGCCACCGACCCCTCCGCCGTCTGTACCACCGCCACCTGCACCGAAGACTCAGGAATCTCAGTTCAGTATCTCGACGCAGTCGTCGGTGATGTCGCCTTCATCGTCGAGAGACTCACAAATGGATTCTCCTGCCACGTCTGTTGTTTCGATCAGTGTTCCGGGACACCCACCGCTGGATGCCAAGGCTGCAGCCGCGAAGCTCGAGGACCAGGGGAAACATATAATTGAACAAGAGGTGATGATCAAGACGCTTAACAAGCAGCTATCTCACTGTGAGAGCGATCTTGCGACTCACATGGATCTGGTGAGCACGCTGGAGACGTCGCTGGGGGAGTCTGAGAAGAATCGTATGTTGTGCAATGTGTGTGTGGAGAGAAAGATACTGATGTTATAATTAAACTGGCAGTTCGTAAGGCGCGGATGCAGGCGATGGAGCTTGCGCGGGAAAGGGACGGGCTGCAAACGCAAAACGAGGGCCTGCGGCACGAGCTGGAGGAAGCTCGGCGGGAGGTTGTGACGGTGCGGAGGTCTATCGTGGAGGAGAAGCAATCGTTGGAGTCGCGACTTGACGAAGAACGGCGAGCGAAAGAGCGGGCACGCGCACAGCTGGACACGCGGATGGAAGAGCTTCAGAAACGCAAGTCCAAGTTTGCCTGTCTGTGAGGAAGCTGCTGCAGACATGGCTCAGCCGCCTGTTTTATTCGCATTGCCTTGGTGTTCTTATACCCACTGGATTTGCTACTAGCTTATATGGTCTACTATGGAGTATATAATACGGTCGTTGTCATCGTGTGATCGCAAGAGAGGTTTGTTTCCCCACACGACTTGTGAGATTCTCCGGCTGGACGTCGCTGCCAACGACGAGGCCAGAGACGGATCCAGCCTGTGGAGATGCGTGTCGTAAACCCGGGACAGCTGCCACTTTCTCTACCGAGCTTCCCCGCCACTTAAATTCTCCACTTGTCGTTTCTTGTTCTGCTACCACCACCACCACCACCACCATAATGTCCCTCCTCCGTCTCCTGCCCCGACCTGCATCTACCGTCTTCGCTCGTTCTCTCTCCACCGAAGCTCCCAAAAGACTCCCAAGAGTCCTCCCATCCTTCTCTCTCCAGGACAAGGTATTTCCTCGGCCAGTTCCCCAGTGCTCGCTCATCTCGCCCTTCATCAGGTCTGTGTGGTCACCGGAGCAGCCAGGGGCCTGGGCAACGAATTCTGTCGTGCATTCGTCCAGTCGTGCGTTCCCCGACTCTACTCACAACCACCACAATCACGCCCTTTCCAGCGGATGCACCAAACTCGCCATCGTCGATCTAAAGGAAAGCGAGGCCCAAGTGGCCGCCTCTGAGCTCGTCACCAGTGCATGCGGTCAGTGACGCGCTATCCGCCGCGTAACAGTCACTGAAGATGTCCCCCAAGTTAACAGCGACATGAACCCACAAGACTTTAACGTTATTGGAGTCGGCTGTGATGTCTCTTCTGAGCTCTCCGTCCAGCGCGCCTTCGAGACCGTCATGGACACTTTCGGCCGCGTTGACTCCGTAGTCGCGTCTGCCGGTGCGTGGGCGTTCTCCACAGCATGATCCATCCCTTGACACCACCTGTCGTCATCCATTCAGGTATTGTGGAGAACTACTCTGCATTCGAGTATGTGGCGTACCCCCTGCTCCATCGTTGCTCTGACACCCCCACTTTTAGCTATCCATTTGACCGCATAAAGCGATTGTATGACATCAATGTCCACGGAGCATTTTTCACTGCCCGTGAAGCTGCCAGAAACATGATACCCCAGGGCGGTGGCTCTATCGTACTTGTCGCCAGCATGAGCGCTTCCGTACGTTGCCTTATTTGTCGCTTCTCGTGCCTGCTAACGTCCTGCGATTAGATTATCAACATTCCCCAGGTCAGCGCAGTGTTGTCACTCTGACCCCTTCCCACTCACATGTCCCCCCGCACTAGCCCCAAACACCTTACAACGCCTCCAAGGCAGGTTCGTGTCCATGCCATCCTACATGGCTGCTGGCTGACGCTCGTTTGCACAGCGGTTAGACACATGGCTTCCAGTTTGGCGGTAGAATGGGCAAAGAAAGGGGTTCGTGTAAATACCCTCAGGTGAGCGATTAGTTGTGCCGTCGGTTGATATACGCTAAGCGCGCCATACCAGTCCTGGTTACATGCTCACCAAGCTCACCAAGACAATCCTCGCTCATGATCAAGATCTAAAGGTCAGCGTCGTGTTGACTGGGTTACGGAAATCAATTGATGATCTTGTAGAAAACCTGGGAGAGCCTTACTCCGATGGGCAAGGTGAGGGTTGGCTTCTCGTCCTTGTGTCACCATACTGACTCGGTGCCTCAGATGGGAGAACCAGAAGATCTTGCCGTACGTGTGACTGATTTCCCATGCAGTAGTCGCGCTGAGATTCACTAGGGCGCCATTGTTTTCCTTTCGAGCGACGCCTCGCGTTTCGTGACTGGAGCTGAACTCCGTGTCGACGGAGGGTACTGCATCATCTAAAATGTCAATTTTTGGTCAATTTGTGGATAACCTGTTGGGAGTATGCATCTTGATAGACGATTTATAGAGTATCATATAGCTTGCACGTCGTAATGCTAGGAGTTGGTCGAATGTCAATTTTTTTTTTCCTCTCGTAAGTCGGCAGTAAGTCGTCTGCTTGGCCGTCATTTCTTTAATGGGCGGCTTCGATGGACTCTTTCGACGTCATAAAGTCCATTTCACTTGGAGAGCCTTCCTCTTTTCCTTTGTCCTCTTCTCGCTACTAATGTCCTTTGATCCCTCCTCGCTGTCCTCCGCAGCGACGGCCGCTCCTTATACCCTTTCCCATAGACACTTGCAATCCAAACCCAGCACCAACTCCTCCAGCTTAGCTTCAAATTCGCCCTCGACCTTTGAGTTCACCAAGAGGAAGCGTTGGGCCGATCTACTAATACACGAACTCTCAGAGGCGATCATCTTTGTTCTGTCAAACGATGCCAAAATATGGTTTTGTGGGAGAGCAGTGACCGAGCTTTTGGGCTGGAGGGATGCAGAGCTCATTGATTGCAATATCTGCGACTTCGTCAACAGTAGGCTACATCGTTTCTCCTGCACACATTCTGCTCATTCAGCCTCCATCCTGGTCAGCCGAGGATCTTCATGCTTTTCGTAATGCCTTTGAGGACTCCCTGCGCACGCGGACAGAGATGAACTCTTACGTCCGACTTAAAACTAGGAATGACCATCCTCCACCAAACGCACCCCAGGCTGAAATTCTCTTCGAGATCAAAGGCTATCCCCACTACATCGAAAACGAGTCCACAGCTCGATGCTTCTTCGCCGTCGCAAAACCATATCCCAGTCGCAACGTCGCCATGTAAGCCTATCTGCGTTATCAGCCGAGCTTGGGGATGCTGGCTTGGGGATGCTGACCTCTTTCACTTGAGGCTCAACACTTTTCTGGAGCTTAAAATTGAGAACGAACGCTTGCAGCAACGTCTCGCCGAGTTACGTGTACGTGCTCCTTCCCCTGGACCGCCATCGGAGGCTATCTATACCCTCGGATCGTCTTTTACGACCCGCAGCATCGCGCCCTCTGTAGCGCCACGACCACTTGATACGCCTGGATCTTATTATACACCCAATCAGCGCAAGGTCTCCTACGATGATATACAAGGTAACCAGATGCGAGGCGGATACGAGTCGGTCAGTGTCCAGCAATTCAGAGTATCGGGTCCTCTTCCCCCAGATGACGATGCAGGGGAAGACGTTGCACGAAGAAAGAAGGTTGGAAAATGTCTTGCGCAACCTTGTCGTAATGCTAACCTTTCGTCGCTAGCTACGCAAGTTGCACATGACGGAACTCTATGTCTGCGTTACTTGTGGGCGAACCGATTCGCCAGAGTGGCGCAAGGTGCGCTCCGATTCATGCCTATATTACACCGATCCTGATCTATCGACGCCAGGGTCCCCAAGGGCCTAAGACTTTATGTAACGCGTGCGGCTTGCGGTGGGCAAAGGAGGTTCGCAATAAGGCTGACGAGAATAATACGGCCGCGGGGTCGGGGGCGATTACGGCCTAAGGCTCTCCGTCCATCAGTCCCACGTTCAAATCGCGTTTCCTGACGTCAAGTTGATTCAGCCATAACAGTATGCAGGACAATAATATTTGAAATGTCTCTTGAAATACTGCACACACTGACTTTCTCGTTTCTTGCATTAGACGCTTTACATACACGGACTTGAGCGACCCACACCTGTGTAGCATATCAGAGAAGAAAGACGCACTTTTTGCTGGAAATGAAGTGGCACTTTGTGGCCGTTATTTTTCAGATTCTCCAAGCCCGCCCTTGTGCCGTTATTGCTTGGATGGAATCCAATAGGAAGATTCGATTTGATGCGGCCGTTATGGTAAGCCAGCTGCCAGCAGGACTATTACTCGGGAAGCCAAGATGATATGGGTAAGAGCACACTCAGGAACTTTCAGAAGAGTAAAATTCAGCTAACTTGGCAGTGCGATATAACTACATCGCATTGCAAGTATGCGAAGTATATCGACACCAGTGGCGAGAATGCGAAGCAGAATCCGCTAGGAGAGGTGCCAAGAAGTACGAGAATGTCGGACGTTCGTTACGAGTTTTCTCGTCTGCGCCGTCACCATAAATGAGGTCCTACGGCGCAGTGGTAAGCAATACCAGACCAGGCTTAAAACCAGGTGCTGTAAGCTGCTTGCAGACACTTTTTTTTGTCTCTTCCGGAACGCTTCGATCATCGATTTGCAACACGACATGGAGCTTTATGTATTAGGCCGTGTAACTGGCCTTCGTATGTGCATATTCCTGTGCGCAAAAATCGACCTGCAGTTAAATTTAAGATAAGTATCAGCAATGTAATCGCGGGCATTATCTGCAGCTAATATGATGCAACTTACCCTCCGACATTCAGTAAGGTGCTTTCGGGCTGCTGGTGGTCTCGCGGCGTACATTTACAAAGTCGTGTACGAATATGACATGTTTGCAGCGTTCTGTGGATAAGCATGCGATGCTAGTAGCTCATGATCTTTGCGGCAAGCGTGAAGTAACTCCGCGAATATCCCGGTCGAGTCGACTGTCGCCGCAGTTTGTCACTTACCGTCAACTTGCTCTGCAGTAGTAGACTGCTGAGTCCTCTGCAGCAGTTTCGCTCCCAGCATCTTGGATTTCTATCATACTAGACTGTATTCATGTCCGTGCCAGAAGTCTACTCGATTGCTCAAACGCCGATCACTTGCCATGCGTTCAATGCAGACCGCAGCCGTACGTTCGTCTTTGATCATTCCGTGCCCTGCTCGCTGATCATCTCGTTTGCTGACCACAGAAGTCGCCGTCAGTCTGAACGACAATAACGTGCAGATTTACACCAAACGAGGCAAGGAATGGCAGGTTTCAGAGACCCTTACAGAGGTGAGCTGCCTCCATTGACTCGTCGAGTGCCAACTTATCGCACTACGGGCTATGTTAGCATGACAAAGTCATCACATCCATCGACTGGGCTCCAAACTCGAATCGCATTGTCACCGCGTCGCAGGATCGTAACGCTTACGTTTGGTCCGAGACCCCAGACCCACTCACGGGCAAGCTGGTGTGGAAACCCACTCTGGTGTTACTCCGCATCAACAGGGCGGCTACGTTTGTTCGGTGGAGCCCTAACGAAGATAAATTCGCAGTGGCCAGTGGTGCAAGGTATGTGATGAAACGGTTTGGGTGCTTTCGTATGACTGATGGATGTGTATTCAGGGCCATCGCCATCTGTTCGTTCGATTCCGAGAGCAACTGGTGGGTAGCGAGGCAGCTCAAGAAGCCGATCCGCTCAACTGTGCTATCGGTTGACTGGCACCCCAACAATGTTCTGCTGGCTGCTGGCAGTGCTGATATGAAAGCACGCGTCTTTTCGGCATACATCAAGGACGTAGACAAGAGGTAAAGACATTCACATCTTTGTTCCGGCTTTACTTACATTTATTTAGGCCAGCTCCGACTGTTTGGGGCGAGAAGTTGCCTTTCAACACTGTTTGTGGAGAGTACGCCAGCCCCGCTGGCGGGTGGGTCCATGCTGTTGGTTTCTCTCCGTCAGGTGACGTGCTGGCTTTCGCAAGTGAGTGTAGCTTGGCCATTCCTGCGACGATTTTTTTTTTTGATGGCATGCATCGTTAGGCCACGATAGCTCAATCAGTATCGTCTACCCGGGTGGGCCAACCATACACACGATTCGGATCAGCACCTTGCCTTGTTTGACACTTAGTTGGACTGCGGAGGACTCGCTTGTCGCCGCGGGGCATGACTGCCAACCTATGGTCTTTTCTGGATCCGATGGTGGTTGGGCGCTTGTCGGCACTCTCGATGACACGAGTTCCAGTGGGACCAAGTCAATGGCGAAGGCGGGTACTGTTGGGAGACTGAACAGTGCAGCGTTCAACACCTTCAGAAATGCCGACACAAGGGGCCACACGACTGCAGGTGATGGGACGACCGACACTGAGCTTCCCACTGTCCATCAAAACACGATCACGAGCGTAAGGCCTTACGAGGTTGGCCACGATGGTAGTGTGGTTAGGGTAAGCACAAGTGGGGTGGACGGCAAGTTGGCGATCTGGAGCGTTGCTGCGGTAAGTGTTGGGGTGATTACTGGGAGACTTGGGGCGATGAGAGTGTAGGTTGAATTGGGTATGAAATGGCGCAAAGAATACAAGGACATGGGATTCTATATGTCATGATACTGTTGTATCTGCATACTGGTCAGTTGGTGGCTGCTCGTTAATGACGGCCCAGACGGAGGCCTTGAACTGAAGAATAGGGATAAGTAACAGGCTGCGTCAAGGCGCTGATAACGGTAGGCACCAAGGTAAGGACAAGGCCCATTTTCCTTTCGAGCAGTCGTAGACGCGCAAGTAGATGTTGATCTGGTTGCTCGCTCAAGTCTTTTGTTCTGGCTGTTAACTGGGTGGCATGGTTGAGTAGACGACGATGGGCCGGCGACGGTGAGGACACACGTCTTTGATGTGCTGAGCGAGCTTTGCATATTCCCAGAGGACTTGAGCTTCGTGCGTTGTGAGCGCGGCATTGGACTCGTACGGATTCACGGTGAAGATGTCGGTGATGGTAGTGGACATGTCGCATCTGCGGGGGTTACATAATCAGCCTGACCGCCGGGTGAGACATTGTCTATTACCACCGATAAGTCTTGACATATTATTAATTATTTTATCCGAGCCGAACGTTGCCATGGCGGGAAGGACATGGACAATAAAAAAACAAACAAAAAGATGATGTCGCTCAGGACAAGGCGACTGAGTCGACATATCGCATGCAAGGAAGTCGCACAAAAAACATTTCTTGTCGTGGACGCCGTTCTTTGCAAGAACACATGAAACTTTTGACCGCAGATGAGTCGTCTTTTCTTGCGAGCGACGGCAGGTTGTTGTTCTCTCGCACTGCTCCTCCTCCCACAGCCGCTGTGCTCCTGGACAGATATTGGGCCCAGACTACCTTTTTCGGCGTTCAATCCATACGCTGAGGTCCCCCGCCAGACAATAGCTCTGGGATTTTCAAAAAACAAGATAAATTCTCTCCTCTTGTTGTGTCTGCCCAACCTTCAAAGTGGCCCCCTCATATGGACCCCACAGCCCTCCCCTCGCCATCCAGCTTTCACTCCTTCTTCACAGCAAGACCCTTCCCTCCACCCGCACTCGCAGACGTCCCCATCGACTACATCTTTGACCAGCTTCACAACCTCGCTCCTCATTATTGGAATAGACCAGAGACCGCAGACTGCACCATCAGTACGTCCTTTGCCTCCATTGTCCCTCATCCTGTTCACCCGTCTCTCCACAGTTGTCCCCGTACCCAACCACACGCCCTCATATTCTCCTGCTACTTCATCCGAGTCTTCGCCCGATTCATCGATAAGATTCGCGGCAGATCCAAATCCAACCGGTCGTCGCGCAACTGAGCCTGTTATCTATGTCCCTCCGCGACTGACTCTCCGCGTATGTCTCCTTGGCTGTCCTCCGTCCATCCCATTGACGTATCTCATAGCTGCATATGGATTATCTGTCCGCCAAATCGTCCTTCCTTCGTGCCCTTTTCAGCGGCGCTTCGCCATTAGATCTGATCCAGACCCTACATTTATCACCCTGCGGCCAGCGACTCCATGTACCCCCAAATCGTCTTCCTCGTCTCCTTCCCTCCTCGCCCTCCAACCCCGTCGTTCTCTTACCTGTTCCTGACCCTCACTCAATACACCTTCTTTTCCATTGGATGTACTTTGGCGACACAGATCAAATCGAAAGCTGTCTAGATCAAGGCCTCGTACATTGGGAAGGTCTCGCTCGCAACGTGGAATACCTAGGCTTACCAACAGAGATCAAAGTTTTCCTCGGGCGCTGGTACGGGAATTGGCGGTTACCAGCACGGAACCGTCGTGGCCCTGCTTCATATGCAGCCGAGCCCGATGATGACTCTGATGCAGAGTTGGACTACGATGATGATCAAGACGAATCGGAAGAAGACGAAAGTGATGTCTACTCCATGTACAGTCCTCATACAGATGAAGGCGCCCATACCATCCTCGAAGACCGCCAACGCGGTCGCACACAAGGCGTTCGTCCATTAGCGCGATTGTGTGGACAATTTCAGATGTGCTCTGCATGAAATTGGCCCTGTATCTTTCTCTCACATTGTCTTGCATTCTAGGATACTTGTAGCTTGTAATTGTGGCATTATTCATGATAACTTTATTAAATCTGATTGCCCTTCGTCTCCATGTCGCTGTTGCTTTCTCACTGTTTGTTAGCCCACTTATGCGGTTTGTTCTAGCCAGAGAAAGATGACGTGGAACAAGCCACACCTTGTTTCTATGGAGGGGCCACAATAAGTTGTAGGATGAAGCCACACAATTGTCTTGAGACTTTTGTGGACAAGGTAATTGTGAACATTCCGGGTGTTCTACTTTGTCATGAACCAGGGCCGCTGATACGCGCCAAATACAGTCCCGCGCTTGTGTGAAAAGACAAAAAGAACCCGGGTATAGCCAGTATATCCTCTTTGACTGTTCAAAAGCTTGTGTACTGTGTACTCGGAGCGGAAGCAAATAATGGCCACAATACGACACACCCAAGAAGTCGGGCCGAACCTGAGGCCTGACCTATAGCCACAATAACTGGATAAATCTCAAGTTTCACAAAATAAAGAAATTCCTAGAATAGCAAGCATCTACAGCGGGTAGAGACCATATTTGCGCCAAGGTCTCATACGTCGCTGGGTTTCTCCACCGCTAGTCGATGGTCATTTCTTTTGTGTTCGGGCGGAATGGCGACCCGCAACGCAGGGACCTGCAGCTGCTCCGGAAGTCTTTGTTCTAACCAAGTTTGGGTCAGGGGAGGCGTACCCGGGACCCACGGCGCCTATGTAACGTGTCAGGACGTTACGCAACGCTAGAACGCATAACATACAATGTAGCGGCCGCCGTTTAGTTTCAGCCAGTCGATATCTTTAAGCCAAGGATGGTCTGTCACTGGCTCAATCACGCCCAGTCGACTGGCGGCATTGGGCGTCAGCAGACCTGCCACTAGTGACTTGAGGGATTTGCCAACACGAATGTTCTTCGGCCATCTGCATCTCCCTCGCTCAACCCGCAGGAAAACTTCCTCGTCTTCCTTTCCGTAAAATGGCTAGGTGATAGTGGAGGTATAAGCGCAAGGCTGATAGGGCAAAACAGCTACCTACCACCCGTTTGACAATCATCTCATAGAGAACCACGCCGCTGGCCCACCAGTCCACTCCACGACCCATACCGCTTTGGCTGTCGTTGAATAATTCTGGAGCCATGTAGACGGGCGTACCGACCAGATTCCAACTACTCTTCTTGGCGTCTTCCTCTGGTTTCGCTAACCCAAAATCCGCGAGGGTGAGATACCCATCCGGTCTGAGGAGGATGTTCGTCGGTTTGAGATCACGATGGACTACTCCGTGTAGATGAAGGAACGTGAGACCGCTGACAATATTGGCATAATAAAAACGCGCGGTGGCAGCATCCAGAGGTCCCCGTTTATATATAACGTCATGCAGGACACCGGATGGAATGCATTCAAGCATGAGGTAGAGGTTGAGCGAGTCATGGAAGGCGGAAACAACACCGTTGATAAACGGGCTCCATGGCAGTTTGGCGAGAGTACTCCTTTCATCATCAGTATCGCCTGGAAATCGCTAAATAGAATAAATTTAAATCGCATGTCCTTGGAACGGAAGTGGCGTCGCACTTGGTCAAATTCCTGCATTTCAGTTTTTTGCAGAACCTTCATGGCAAACAAGGAACCTGGCTGGTCAATCGCGGTCGGATTAGTGCTAGGTCGTACGCGGACAACCACGACACTGCCATATGACCCTTTGCCTACCAACGATTTCTGATCAGTGTCGACTACAATCCAAAAACGGCCCACTCACCTAGTGTGCGTATGCATTCAAGATCCTCGAGGCAAAGTGCTGCCGGTCGTACTTCCTCAGGTGCCTGGACCACTTGACCTTTATAGTAGCCATGAAAGCCATGGAACTTGATGGACTCCTGCACAGCTCAACGACGTGGTTAATGGAGAAGACAAGGTAGACCGACTTTGCGAGCTGGTTGATGGGATTGCCTGATAGACTTCTTCAAGGCCAGCGCGCCCTTCAACGAAGGATTCCCCTTGGGAGCTCGAGAAGGGTGTCTTGTGCACCCTGGGCTTCCAGGGGCGCGCCTGGTTGTTGCGGGAGTCGGTAGACGCATAGTTCAAAGGGATATGTTGACTAGCGAAATTCGTTGCAGCTGGAGGGAGGAGGGGAATGACGGGGGAATGATTCTCGCGAACGGCGAGCCAATAAACTGTACAGGAGATGCGCTTTGGCCTGCATGGTCGGTGCCAAAGATTCCATTGTTCGTCCAAACCGTCTGTGAAATGCCACCTTGTTGCTCGCTTTGGCAGAGGCTGTGGTCCAAGCGTGGTTCGTCGACGGTCACGACGGAGCCTATTTCCACAACTTTCGCCATCTCATGGACAGCGTTCGCGTGACGGACAGTGCACCGGACGACTGGAAGTATGTTTCTGAAGGTGGTGCGACCATCGTATTCGCTTATACGGGCACCTCGAAAACAAAACATTTCCATGGTCGGGTGCTCCGACTGCGCAAAGTGCTGATCTCAGATGAGGATCAGATAAAATATATCGACGATGAAGAAGAGCCCGATGATCCTATGATCGCCTTCCAGGACTCCATCATCGCCAACTTAGTCCCTCCGGAATATCTCCCTGACCTGGACGTCGTCCTGCTAGACCCTCAGTGGCTGTATAGGCTCGAGCAGTTGCGCGACAATGATCGGCCCGCCCAGAGAAGGAGGAAGGACAAGATCGACAAACGTCGAAGAAAGGGCATATTGGCGACTGATCTTGTCGGGGGAGTCAATACCCTGGCGGTTGAAATCAAGGTTCGTTTCGAGCGTGCTCCTAGCTTTCTCACTCATCGTGAACGTTTCATGCAGCCCAAGTGGGGCTTTTTGCCAACGTCCACCCATCTATCCAAGGGAACCGCACCTGTGAAGACGATGACATGTAGATTTTGCATGCACACACATCTCAGGTCAATGGACGGCGATGTTCCTACCCAGTATTGTCCGCTGGATCTCTACTCGGGAGACGAAGCGCGCGTCAGAAAGGCCATCCAAGACCTCTGGGATGGCTGGGTGGCAAGTGATGGCTCTCTCAACAATTTACGGCTCTTTATTTCGGGAAAGATGCTCAAACCCTCTGACGTGCGGGCCTACTATGTCTGATTGTATATCTGCTTGATTTCCTTGCTTTCAGCGGTCGAACAGCGGTCTACAACAACTCTTGGTGCCGGACGACGCGCTAGGAAAGGACCTTAGAGACGTCTTCACAGCAGCGCTCCTCCCTTTAATCCTTCAGACCCCTGTCCTCGCGACGATATCTAGACTACAGCGTACGCTCGATGCTCTTGACGTCGAGGGTCTCTCCAAGCTCTATGCCAGTGCAGCTTTAGACGCAAAGAATGACTTGGGATCCAGCACAAATCCGTCCTTTGACGAATTGCAAGACTTTGTCGCTTCTTATCACTCGAGTTACTGCGCCTGGGATCATTCGAAACCTGACCCAGCGCATATCCGGACCTATATGACGGCATATCTGTTGTCTGCGACATTCAAGGATTGTTCCATCATAATTAAGGTCAAGCACGGTGAGGCTGCATCATTTCGTGCGGAGCCGATTCAAAGTATCAGCGTTATCGACCTCGATCTGAAAGATATGGATCGGCTTGCGAGGTGGACGGATCTAGACAGGGAAATAGTTGAACGTTACAAGGCTGTCGATGTAGCTAGACGGAAGATCTGTGAAGCCACCTCAAATCTTGCTGTTTCTCACTAGCTATGGATGTATCACTACCCCACTTCACGTGACATTTCCCCGCAGAGGTCTGCTGCTGTCAGTGTTTGCATTCGCTCATGTTCTCCGCATCGTCGACGAGGCGTGCAGCGCGACACGTACGATTCGTGCGTCCCACCTTCTCGCGTTTTGCTGTGAACCGCAGAAGTATATCAACGTACAACGCTGACGTTGCAGGACTGAGCGAAGACCAAGCTGAGGTATGCCCATAGTTGGCTGGTTGTCTCAGTTGTCGCGCGAGACTTACAACCGCACACTACAGTTCAGGAATGCTGTCACTGAATTTGCGCAGCGAGAGATTGCCCCAAGGGCAGCGGACATCGACCGCACAAATACCTTTCCAGTTGTGGGTACTCAAGAGTAATCCTCCGAGCTAATCTCATTCGCGCCGCAGGATGTCTGGGAGAAACTTGGAGACATGGGCTTGCTCGGCATAACCGTTTCGTCCAAGTATGGTGGGCTCGAGCTGGGTTACTTCCAACATACGTTAGCCATGGAAGAACTTTCGCGAGCGTCTGGTTCCGTGGCACTTTCATATGGTGCTCATTCGAATCTGTGCGTCAATCAGATTCATCGGCACGGCACAGAGGCACAAAAGCAAAGGTACCTTCCTGTCCTCGTATCCGGGAAGAAGATTGGTGCACTCGCCATGAGCGAACCGGGAAGTGGGTGTGTATGTCTCCTACAAAACAAGCAACGGATATCTGAATCATTCATATCTAAAAGGAGCGATGTCGTTAGCATGAGCTTACGGGCCGACAAGGTCGACGGCGGTTGGAGATTGAACGGAAACAAATTTTGGCAAGTTTCCCGTCTGCCCATCACGGACATGTGTACTGATCTAGTTCAGGATCACCAATGGCCCTACTGCCTCGACTCTTGTAGTGTACGCCAAGACGGCACCTGATAGAGGCTCGAAAGGCATTACAGCGTTCATCATAGAAAAGGGTTTCAAGGGCTTCTCTACTCATCAGAAGTTAGACAAGTTCGGTATGAGGGGAAGTGATACTTGTGAATTGGTCTTCGAGAACTGCGAGGTACCTGATGGTCCGTGGTATCTCCATACTTGTGCGATCATGTCGAAACCAAGTGCTCTTCGCAGAAAACGTCCTTGGGCAAGTGGACAAAGGGGCCGGCGTATTGATGTCAGGGCTTGATTTGGAGCGTCTTGTACTAAGTGGAGGTCCTCTTGGGTGAGTAGGTTGCATTCAACGTCACGTCCAGACGCTTACACAGGGCAGTTTGATGCAAGCTTCGTTTGACTATGCGGTTGAATATGTCCATCAACGGAAGCAGTTTGGCCAACCTATCGGAACGTTTCAGCTGATGCAAGGCGAGTGGTCACTCGCGGTGAGGAATGTGGAATCTAATACATATTATGCAGGGAAAATCGCAGATATGTACACGAAGGTCAATGCAAGCAGGTCGTACGTGTACGCTGTCGCACGAGCGTGCGATAGGGGTCAAGTGATCCGTCGAGTTCGTGTTCAGCATTTCCAGGTTAACACATGTTGATATCTCTGTTACTCTTCAGGATTGCGCAGGGGCAATTCTCTACAGCACTGAGAAAGCTATCGAAGTTGCCTTAGAAGGCATGCAATGTCTAGGTGGTAACGGATATATTAACGGTCAGTTGGTCGGGTGTTCCTTCCACTGCCCAAGAGACTGAGATTTTGACAGAGTACCCGATGGGGAGGATATTGAGAGACTCCAGGCTATATTCCGTCGGTGCTGGTACACAGGAAATCAGAAGGATGCTAATTGGCAGGGAGTTCAATGAGCAATTCAAGTCATAGCAAGGGCATCGAACACAGCAGCATTTCTGTGTGTAACTGTAATATGGAGGCCTGTAGCCAAGACATTGCTACAGCAAATGCACGAGTGGGGCCATCTTACTCCCGTCTTCCGTAGCTCATCGATCGTGCCGATGCGGACCTTGTTTGCAAAACATCTTTGGGCATAATAGCAGCCCAGAAATGTTTGTATACCCCAGGATTCCCGCTAGGTGCTCAGAATCCGCAATATATTTCTGTTTAACCTCTGTCTGTTTCAGAGTGACTCTTAAATAGCTGGGCTCGCCTACTTTCTCATCATCTGCGGTTTCGCGGTCATTATGTACGGCGTACTTGCGTCGGCGAGAACTGCAGAGACTCAACTGGCATGAATACGTTCGGTCCACAAATTAACGCATGAAGAGGTAGAGTCCACGAGTGCGTCGACGGTCCAAGTCTGCCAGTGCGATTGTTGTACGCTGTTCCTTCGTGCCTTCTAGTTATACTTACAACCCGGATGTTGGTGTGTTGTGCAAGTTGCGCCTACTGGAGGACATTAAAGCTGCGTACGTCGACTCCGCGAGTTAATCTCGCCGACGTTCTACGAGCCATGAGCTTGTCGTCGCGGAGTCGTCGTGTTGTCTTCACACCAGCGAGCCACACACCACTCAACCTCAACTTCAACAGCGCATTTGCGAGAGCCGTCCGTTCGCGCCGCACCTTCTAATTGGTGGTATTGGGTCCCTTCCGTTGATGTGTCACCCTTGACACCAGCGTCCAAGGGCCCAACAAGTGCCAGTGGTCTTTCAACTATCTATCCTTTGCATAGGTGCAAGGAAATCGCAGAGGGTTGTCGTTGCATGTCCACCAAGGCCTAAATCTTTGAACGGTGGGTAAATAGATTGTTTAGATTCCTAGATTAAATTCCGGGCATAATGGTAAAGGGGGAGGCATGTAAGTAACAAACGAGGGTACATGGAATGCAAGGTCCGTGAGACTACAATTATGCTGGGGTTTTCATTATGATGTAGTGGAATACACAAGACAAGTGAGCCAACAATGTGAAAATGATGCAGAATGAGTGTAACCGTGGTGTTGTGATACAACATTTTTTGCTAATGAGGGATGTTTTTGGATTAGGAAAAGTCCGGGAAATGAGATTGCCTTTAATTAAGAAAAGAAAGAACGGGGGAAAAAAAAAAGCAAAGACTTGCATAGTCGCCAATGTATGAACAGGATGCTTCTGGGCCGCTTTAGTCCGAGGCGGATGTCGGTTGGGACGTGTCTAAGTCGTCGGAAGGTGGGCTCAAGCGAGGCTCGAGTAATTGAGGGTATTCAAGAAGATGAGGGTGTTTGGACTGGAAGTGGCGTTTAAGCGAATCCTTTCTAGCGTAACTATGTCCCCTTCGTCAGCTATTCCAGCCGGCAGACTTCAAAGTTGATACGTACTCTTTTTCACATGTGGAACACCAGAATAAACCTACTCTGAGCTGCAGGTGTCTCTTGGAAGCCTCATGGTGGCGCTGACGACTCCTCATTACTGTCACGTTGCATTTGTGGCATAGGTAGCGTTCATTCTGAAGGGGTCACCAAACTGAGCTATCAACTCGAGGTAACGAGACGAACGAACTTACAGAGAGCCTGCGACGCTTCTGGGCAGATTCCCCGCTGTCGCCAACTTCCGCATAGTCACCCTCGTCATTCCCATCATCGGATGAGGGACTAGATCTTTTAGAACCAGATGCCTGTCCCGTTGACGGTTGGTAGCTTGGCGCAGGGTACGTCGGCTGAGGGGCGACAATGTCAAGGGTAGCGACATTAGGAGCGACAGCGCTTTCTTGCTGGACCGTGTCGACTGACTGTTCAGAGGCCAAAGGTAGATCATTACTAGCCGACCGACCCCCCGAGAGTACGTTAACTAGCAATGATATAGCAACATTGAATTCGGGATCCACTGCGTCCGGTGCTGAGATTTCACCTTCAGAAATGCTGACGAAGGACTGCTGCTGAATTCCAGTGGGGCCCTCCACAAGATATGTTGAAGCGACGTCAGGCAGGACAACATCCGTAGGCTGAAGCCCGGTGTAAGCACCTCCATTGAAATAACCATCTTCCTGCAGGGAAACCGGAACGGGAGGGTGCGCAAAACCATCGCACTGAGAAAGTGAAGAGGAGTTCGCGTTGGAGTACCTGGTTAATGCAGTCTCCTCGTCGGGCAGCGGCAGCACGGGGCCGAGCGATGCAGGGTAGCTTGCACTCATGCTTGTGGACGGCTCGCCGTATTGCAACAACAAGGGGTCCACGCGATGAGGGAGCACCATTTGCGGCTGCGCAGTAAAGGTGAAATCGTACGAACTTGGCAACCCCGTTGT
This sequence comes from Phlebopus sp. FC_14, assembly GCA_021018615.1. NCBI lineage: Eukaryota > Fungi > Basidiomycota > Agaricomycetes > Boletales > Boletinellaceae > Phlebopus > Phlebopus sp. FC_14. The sequence goes on along the minus strand of JAEVFL010000002.1, from coordinate 1,281,731 downwards.
GGCAGCGGTAACGTACGCGGGAAGCTGATTCGTACCCTGCTGAGAAGGTCTGAACGGCGTGTGACCTTGGGCATGATGAGTGGTGTGGAGTAGATGGGAGTAAGGAATTGAGGATGACGCGTGAATTTGAGGGGTAAAGCCCTCGTACGCCTGAGTGTAGTACATCGGGACAGTGGCGGCGTTGTCAATCTGAGGGGGAGAGGTTGACAAGTAGTTAGCCTGAGTCACGTAGGGTGGCTCAGGATTATTTTCATCATGCCTGGTCGAAGTCGTGTATGAGGTGGTCCAAGCGGGTATCTGTGGATTATTTAAGGACGTAGCAACTGAAGAGGGGAGTGAAGAATCAGACAACGGGATCGCGTCTGGCGCCAAGTAATCCGGGTGCGGGGGGAGCCCGGGAACATGTGCTCGCGAGTTCGGGTAAGACGCGCTTTGACGCGTCAGAGTCGGCAGACCGTGTTCCAAAGGAACATGAGCATGATTTGAACCGAAAGGCTGGGCCATCGCGAGAGAATGTCAAAATATTGTGAGTGTACGTTTTAAACGATTATGAATGTCGCCGAAAGCTGGGATGTGAGTGTCGTTATGAAGGAAGGAGGCTGAGACCAACCACAGTCGAATTTATAGATTTTCTCGACCACAAATCGCTTTGAGTTCAACAGAGTCCAACAGTGCTTGTTGTACTTGTGGCTTGGTCCCGAAATTGAACTTCCCACATTGATTGTGCCAAAGCGCGCCCGCAAGTTGCGGGGTTGTGAATTCGTGATCGACAAAGGGAGACTGGCACCTGTATGACTAAAGTTGTCTGTAGTTTGTCGGCTCGCGGACGCATTGTCCCCCCTTGCTTGGTTTCAATGTCACAGAAGCTCTGCCAAAATGGTAAATTACACAGGAATATACACTCACCTGCATGGACCAACAATGCACGGATGTGTTGTCACACAGCACTAAAGACGCTTTGACTCTTCACCTGGATGTTTCCGATACTCGTTGCAGGCTCCGGGTCCCTTCACCCCTTCACGTTCTCCGAGTGCTCAGAATAGACACGGTAGAGAAAGAGATGTATTCCATCACACCCACAATTATTATCATGAATCAGAAGGCGCGCCTATGTTATTATTGACGCGGAATTAATGTCCACCTCAGCGGTTATATACACCACGCAGTTCATAGTAGAGTTTCTCCTTTGGAGGGACATTAGCTTCCTCAATAAGTACCAACCATCATGTCTACTCACCCAATGCTGACCGAACAAGCGAACAGCCGACTGCCACCGTCTGCCGGACACTTTCCGGATCCGCAAGTGACGGGTTGACTTCCTGTACGATCATAAGAAACTGCGGTCGAGACAAAGGACAAGCGTACCATCAGATCCAAGGCCACAAGAAGACCGGTCTCGTAAATGGCTTCACAAATATAGTGCCCTTCCCTGAAGGTTAGTCCCCCACGGACCTAGCGGCCACTTTAGTGGGATTGACCAAAGTGTTCTTAGAGACTTACCGGTGTGCCAGTTGAAGGAGCTACCGACGGATCCAGCGCATCGACATCAAAGCTGAGATGGATGGGCGAATCGCGGTTCGGGTTTACATGGTCAAGCGCCATCTCAACCACTTTTCCTATGCCATATTTATCTACCTCATGCATACTGAAAGCTTTGATGTTGTTTTCTTTCAGGATGCGTTTTTCACCCGCGTCCACATCGCGCAAACCAATGTAGACAATGCGCTCAGGCTTGAGCATGGGCTTGACCCAGGAAAATTCGGGTATCTTGTCTCCAAGCCCGAGGAGGAACGATACAGGCATACCGTGTATGTTACCTGTTTTTACCGTCAAACCTGTTCCGAGAGAAGCTGAAAAATATACATACCGCTACCCGTTGTCTGCATGGTGTTGATGTCAGCGTGAGCGTCTATCCATACGACACAAGCGTCCGGGTACGAGCTGAATGGTCAGGGTCAGTGTCCAGGAATATTTCGTATGAGGTAGGCTGACTCTAGAGTGCCAGATATAGTGCCCATAGCCTAGGGAGGATCGTCAAGAGCTGAAAATAGACTCGAAAGAGGATTACAGACGAGAGAATGATCGCCACCCAAAGTGACTGGTAGCTGGCCATTCTTAGCATGTGCTCCGACGACTTTTGCGACGGATTCGCAAACGCGGGAGACGAGTCTTGGGTTCTTCAAAATGCCAATTGGGGGGTCCGAGGCAGCGGCTATCTCCTCGAATTGATGATGACCATCGAAACAGACTTTCCACCCGATTTCTTCGAGCTGCTTGGTGAGACCAGCTTCTACAAGATGGATTGGACCTTTGTCGACGCCCGGCTTTGGCTAAAACGCGGGGGAAATAAGAATGGGGACTTGGATGGCTGAAAGCCACAAACCTGGCCACCACTTGACACGATGATGGAAGATCGCGGTAAACGGGGGGACATTGCTGCAATTTGAGCTCACCTGAAGGGACAACCGACGATCTGATCTGCAACTCAGCGACAAAGGTTTGTCGGAAGGTCGAGTAGCTCACCGCAATGGTCTTTGGGTTTGGAATAAACTTACTGGCGGGCGCGGACATAGCTGAGAGGTATAGCGAATGAAACGGACACTTGTGAAGAAGTGGGGAAAGTCGCAGCGCTTTTATATTCTATTTCATACAGCAAAGGCCCAATGCAAGACAAAGATCCGCTGTGGCGGGACTTACCGACGGCGACACCGCTGCCAGCAGCCGAACGACGACGGCGACGAGCAACTCAGCCACCTTCGCGACAGTCGTCGACGAGGAAGAAGAAGAAGAAGAAAAAAGTGCTTTTCGTCGTTGCCGTCACCCGTTGCCGAGCGTCGTTTTTTTATTGGCATTGGTATGTATAGCCTTCCAAGACCAGTTGAAAGGCCCACTGACTGCGATTGGCGACCGTAGACGCTGTGTGCGAGGAGAACGCGCTTTGGAACGTTGGATGGAATCAGAGCCGTCGTGAGGCAGACAGCCGCCGTCGCCATATATATAAGACGACCTCCATCGATTCGTCTCTCCACCATTTATGTTCCCCTCGGGCCTCATGTTCGCACCTTCCAGCAGACCATCAAGCGCGTTGCCGTCTCGCACCGGAACCCCCCATTTAAGAGACATCGTGAGTCTCAATCGCCCTCGTTGTCATGCACCTTCACTTGCCCCGTCTACCCTCCGTCGCTCATCTCGCCCACCAGGTACATGAAGTCATGAGACAATTTAAGCACGAAAAAGAGTCTGAGGCTCATCAGGTCCGTCTGCTTTTCTTAATTCCTCCATTCCTAAGTCCTCTTGGCAGATCTTCCGTCAACGAGCCGGTCATCAACCCAAAGGCGTCCTACCCCAGACTATCAATCCCGTGCGTGACTTATCTTAATGGCTTCCCTTCCCTCTTCCAATATGTGTATCTTGCCCAGGATGAGGAAACCGTACCTGGCATCGAGCATCCCGGCAGTACCGGCGTCATCTACTGTTCCGATCGCGCCATGGCCAATGGTTTCAGTTACGCTAACTCCCATGAGTGGGCAAATCTTGGCCAAGGTGCTCCAGAAGTCGGTCCACTTCTGAACGCCCCTCCTCGTCCCGATTCCATACCCATGCCTATTGATTCATTGGAATATGCACCCACTACCGGTGTCAAAGGTCAGGATCTTTGTCGACCGTATGACCCTGCTCATCCTCCCTTCAAGCTTTGCGAGAGGCGGTCGCAAACTTGTACAACCACACTTATCGTCAGGGCAAGGAGAGTCAATATACCTACGAGAACGTATGCATTGTTCCGGGCGGGCGTGCCGGGTTGTCTCGCGTCGCTGCCGTGGTGGGCGACGTTTACTGTGTACGATTTCCTTTACTCCCCTTCAAGCTCATGACCAATTCCTGAAGAACCTCTTCAGTCATATCAGATTCCCGACTATACTGCGTATGATCAAGTCTTGAGTGCCTTTAAGCGCCTCGTCCCAGTTCCAACCGCGTGTGTATTAGTTAATTGCCCTGACCGATGTGCTGATTTCCTCTTAGCCTCGATCCAAAGGTCATGGTCTTCCAATGCCTACCTAGCTTACTCCTCACTAGCTGCTCTTTCAGGATAAGTACAGTCTTGACATTGAACAGACTAAGGCGCGTTTTGCCAGCTCTTCTTGTCACAATGACTACAATGGTATCACAGAAAGATATCCGTACACAAGGTCTCGCTGTCATCATCGCATCAAACCCCCGCAATCCTACCGGACAGATGATTGTGTAGGGTAATTTCACGCGTACCGAACATCATCATTGATCATTACGTGCAGCGGAAAGGATCTCAAGGAGCTCGTCTCCCTAAGCAGGGAGAGTACGACAATCATTCTCGACGAGGTTTGTACAGCTTTGTTTCCACTTAGCTTTCGTTCACTCACGATGAGGTTATTTCGTATGTAAACCCATCGTCAGTTCTACTCCTGGTACATTTATCCCGAGCACGAGCGAGACTTCGGAAAGTCTGTCTCCTCAGCGGAGTATGTCCAAGATGTGAATCAGGACTCCGTCGTCATCATCGACGGTCTCACCAAGGATAGTATGACTCCATTGTTTGAGCCGCTCAAACTGATTTCGTATGCAGAACTGGCGTCTACCTGGCTGGCGTGTGTGTTGGGTTATTGGACCGAAGAATTTGATCACGGCTCTTTCTCAGTCAGGTTGGCTTTATCGCGTGGCATGTCTTCCATGTTTACCCCACCATATTTACAGGCTCCTTCTTGGATGGTGGCGCAAACCATCCGTAGGTCGGTTATCACCACGCTTTCTATCGGATTCACGTCTGCGTTTCTAGCATGCAACTCGCTGCCATCCCTCTCCTAGAGCCTAGCCGTGTAGCACAAGAGAAGGTGCTTAGCCTCAACTCACCTATTGTGCTTAATTTCATCCAGTGATTTGCATACGTACAGATGGCTCTTCAGAGACACTTCAAGGCCAAGCGTGATCATGTTCTGAAGCGCTTGCACGATATGCGTCTGGATGTTGATATCCCACCTGAAGCTACTTTCTACATCTGGCTTAATCTTGAGAAACTTCCGGCCCCGTTGAACAACGGCTTGGTGCGTGTCTGCCTCAGATTCCGGCCAACGAATAATTCACGTTATTTCAGACGTTCTTTGAGGAGCTCCTCAAGGAAAAAACTATTGTCATCCCTGGTATCTTCTTTGACATCAACCCAGCGCACCGTAGAAATTTGTTCAACTCGCCTTGCCACCACTTTATCCGACTGTCATTCGGTCCGCCCATGGAGGACCTTGACAAAGGTCTGTTTCTCCCAGTGCTGTTGTAAAACTTGTTGACAAGACGTGACATAGGTCTTGACGCTATGGAGAGGGTTGTCAAGGCCGCCAGAAAGGAGGGCACGAGGAAGTTTGGCCACAGCTACAAAAAGAGTCTGGATAGCTCGACCACCCAAGTTTAGAAAGTGTAGATAGAAGTGTAGGTCTCTGTGTGCCACAGGTACATTTGGAACGTGTAATGTTTTACTGCCATTCATATGACGCTACCACGTATGGTCTCCTATCACGTTCTACCGGGGTCAATGCGACGGGTCAAACTGAGCAAAAGCTTTCTTGAACGTCACTACGTCGGCTTTGTCCTCTTCCTCGCGTAGCATACAGGTCTTCCAATCCACCCGATTCGGTATGCTTAGAAGAGATACCAATACTTGTCTGCAAGACTTGTGACATGGATCTATTCCACAGGTAAACATTGCACACTAACCTTCCAAACTGAAGGCTGAACGGAATGTGGTCTTTCATAAGATGTACCAATTTCCGTCCGTCAGGTAGATCGACGCGGAAGTAACTCCGTGCACCATTGGCACAAGCATCTAATGCACCCTCGGGGTCTTGCTCAAAATCAATGCCTTGAGCATGACCTTCTCTCAAAAAGGCATCTTCAATTTTGCCTTGGAGCCTCTCTGGTACAGGGACGACCTGAATATGTGCGTGACCGCCTGTAGCCCTTAGTCGCGCTACTTCAAAAAATACAGGTACTGCGCCATGCTTATTGAAGAGACTGCGAAGGGCGGACTTGTACCTGGGTCAAAACTTGCATGAGTTCAAGGTATGGACGGCGACAGAGGGATACCGCATGATACCTTTCTGTCTCCTGGATGATAGGCGGCTCGATATCGGCCGGGATGGTGTTGTAGGTGGGCTGGTGAGCGATGGGCACGATGAGGACGTGACCACCTCCAGGAACGCAACAGATATTTCCCTCGTCACTAGCAGATTGCGTGGGGATTATTTGTCCTTTCGGTAATGTGAGATAGCATTCGATACCAATGGACACAATGAGGTGTTTCCTTCGCATTCAATCAGCAAGACCGGAACGACCACGGGTGCCAGAAGGTAACGTACGCCAGATTGGGGTTCGACAAACAGAACCAGCATTCATCCGCTGAAGAAGCGCGCCAACGTCAGAAATAAAAGTTATAAATATGAAAACGTACGTCCGATCTCTTTTGGTGGTCCCCTTTTCCCTCTCTCCCCGTGCGAGGCTCTTGCGTTTGCCACCGCGCAGTCTTCGATATAATGCAATTCACTTCCACAGGCACGACACACATAGCCTTCCCGTGGTTTGCGACCGCCGGTGTCGCCCACGGCGTGTCTGGTAGGACAGTCACGAACAAGGTGCCCCGGGATCCTGCAGATTTTGCATACGTAACCCTCTGGAGGCTTTGTTCTCTCAGGGCAATCGTAATTAAAATGCTGGAAGCCACGTGAGTAGGCACGATTCAATAAATAGAACGTAGAACCCACTTCCGTAGATTCACACCGCTTGCATTTGTATCCAGGTGGTCCTCCCTTGCCCTCTAATCCGATAGTAAACTTCGCTTACTAAATCAGGGTCTACGGACAAAACATACGAACCTGTCCGTTGTCGTTTTCCAGGCTGAGATACGTCTCCCCAGATGAAGTTTTCTCCTTGAGTTAGCTCATGGTTTCGTTTCTGAGGACGTGATTCCCCCTCTGTAAAAGGATTTTTGGTCGCGTTTGATGGGCGTTCGGGCGGCGGCGCTGACGGCGTGATGGAGAATGCATAGAACCACTTCACAAAAATATGAGATGGCAAATAGGCTCGATGACATGAGAAACAAACACGCTGTTTCTTTCCCGTCCCTTGGTCACCTCCAAATGCCCCAAGGCTAACGAATCGCGTGACTCTACCGCCCTCATCATCCCACACGAACGGCTCTCGTTCCCAGAATCGTGGGGCCCACCCACCACCGCTAGCAAAGTGGTACCTGGGTTTTATTTTGCGAATGATTTCGTCGAGAGGTGGAGCACCAGAAGAAGCGAGTTGAGGAGAGGAGAGTGGGATGGACGATTGAGAAGCGATAGAAGCAGGCCAATCATTAGTGATGAAAATATCGACGAGTTGGGAGGATGATGCAGTATCGCGGATCGAAGCCAACGAGCTGTAATTTTTACCCTTTCCCGCGTTTGAGATGGTGAGGGAGTTGGACAGTAAGCGCTGCACGGTGTGTGTGGTAAAGAACGGCGAAGCAAAACCCTGCGCGAGCATTGTTGAGAAGTGATTGGCAAGGGGGAAGGATGACGTACAGGCGGTGCCTCTGAAGAAGCGTAGATGTCGGGGTTGTGTATGCCTCCTAGACACGCAATTCGAAGGCCATGGGCGGTGGACATTATTCCCGACTTGTCTGAACAGAGTGAAGAGGCTGGTATGTGGGATATAGTTGTTATTGCTTACTCAAAAGAAACACATTGTTGCACAGTTCTCCTCCTGTCCTCGCGTACTTTTCTATGACGGAGTCTGGCAAGGGAGTGTCACCCTGCATGATGTAGCACCTCAATGGAGCTGGAGATGAGGAATGTGAGGCGGATTGATTCCAGGTGGATGTGCTGTGACATGCCTTGAATAGTCCCTTCAAGCAACTGAGAGACCTGATTCTGCTCAAGCTTTTCAGAGGAGAAGTCCTGGAGTGGGCCGAAGAAGTCCCCAAGACAAAGGGCACAATCGAATCTGCCATGTTTCGCGTCGATTGCTTTTATCTTTGCAAAGAGGTCGCGTATTGAGCCAGCAGCACTACCGACTGTCAATCTAACGAATGCATTATTTCCTGGTGCAGGAGTCTGAGGGCGCCTCGCTCACATTTTGACGGCCGGGCTGGAGGATGTGGACGCCATGGTCAGAAAGTTATTGGCACGTGACCTGGACGAGGTGGACGGACAAGGTAGGCGCAGAAGAATGAGGTAGATGCAGAGATCGACATTATAGTCAAGCGACACAGGAAATCGTCGACCAAGTCTGCCATGTGAACACCGAGTCGAGCGAGAACAAGAGACTCGCTGGCCTGGAGACGAACCCAAGTCCTGCAGACATTTGGAGAACAATGGCTGGGAGAAGAACCACACACACGGGCGCCAATTGTCCGAGTCCCATATGCTCGTCGTTGTCTTCTTTCTCGCAGGTTCGTCTATTTAACAAAGTCGTTTTCTTCGCTGACAGTGGTGCCGTACAGTTCGAGTGCACCGCTGGTCGTCGAACGATGTTCGCTCTCTCAGCATTTTTGTCGCCTCTGCTGCTCGCGTCACTCGCCATCGCCTCTCCCCTGCCATCCAACACGCAGTTCGAGCCTGGTATACGATTATTCTTCCTCAACGTCCACAAGACGTGGCCCAGTCTCTGTCATCTCATCCCATATGCCCCAAACTTTCTCTGTCCCCGTCAGACTGCCCTCGGAAGTGTAACCGTATCCACACCATTGGGCTCCGCGCAAGGTGTTATTGATTACCCAGGTGTTTCCAGATTTGCCGTAAAATATGCCTCCGCGGAGCGTTGGCAACCCTCCGAGCTCGCGACCACCTGGGAACTCCCGTATGTTAACCTCCCGCCAATCTCGATCCTTTCACTCACGAATCATCCAGTAATGGTTCCACTAACCTATCCACGCTACCTCTCATGTGTCCCCAGCCTTATGTGGACGACTCCTCGTTTTCAGAGGACTGCTTGTCCATGATCCTCTACGTCCCAACCTCCCTGACCTTGAAAAGTGAAGCGCCAACTCTAATGTGGTAAGTCGCGCTCATTCCATCCTTAAAGCCCATTCACCATTCTCCGTAGGATTCACGGTGGTTCCTTCATGGTGGGTTCTGCTACAAATCCCGGTCTTGATGGTTCTGCCCTTGCTCTTGCCACCAATTCGATCGTAGCGGTCATCCAATATCGCCTGGGCGCAGTATGGTATTTTCCTTGGCAATGCCGTACCCCTCACTCATGATCTTCTTAGCTCGGTTTCATCTCGCCCAATGGTCAAACCAACCTCGGTTTGAAAGACACCGTCAATGCGCTCCGCTTCTTGAAGAATGTCGTCCCTAGCTTTGGTGGTGACCTATCCAAAGTTACCGTTGCTGGTCAAAGCAGTGGTGCAAACATGATACGAGCTCTCCTTGCAGTCCCATCAGCGCAATCCTTGTTCCAGTCAGCAATTCTCCAGTCCGACCCAATGGTGTGTCTTTCGATCTTACCGTTCGATTTTGAACTCAATAATCCGTAGGACTATGGATTCCTCTCTGTAGCTAACCAAAACCAGCTACAGGACTATTTTAACTCCATCCTGCCTTGCCAAGCATCCGACACTCCGTGTTTGAACGCCATGTCACTTGATGAGATTGTCACCACTGTGGGTCTGAACCAGTTCTTCAACGCCTCCATGATAGTCCCGGCTGCCACTCAGTCAGAGCCAATGCGCGTTGTAAATGACGAGTCTTTCATCACTTCCACCCTTGACTCGACTTCCCCGTTTCCAAAAGTTACTAAGCCAATCCTCCTCTCCAACGTCGCCGAGGAAGCTGGCTACATCATATACGGCAATTTTCCTGAGCCCGTTGCTGAACCGGAATATCAGGCGATTGTGAATGGCACCTTTGGTACAGCACGGTATCAAAGTCTCATGGGGTCACAACTCTATGCTATTCAGGCTTCCACTGTTACGGATTACAGGCCGCAGTTGCAGGTCCTTGGATCCGACTCCATTTGGCGATGCGCAACGTGGACATTTGCCCGCAATTGGGTATCTAATGGCGGTACCGCATACGTCGCAGTCTACTCTGTCGGCGCCAGCTATCCAGGCAACTCCGCGGTTCCATATTGCACCGAGGCGGGTGTGGTTTGCCATCAAGATGACATTGAGATTGTCGTAAGTTTAACTACATCACTCGGTACTACCGCTTCTTTAACTCCTCCGATCCCTGACAGTTTGGCACTGCCCCCAACCCTGACTCTGCCCAGGCAGCGCTCATTACAGAAATGCAAGCTCGGTACAAATCGTTTTTGTACACTGGGAACCCTAATCCGGCAGGTTCGACCTATGCCAACTGGCAAGCGGCTGGCACGTCCGACGTCAACGCTATTCTTCTCGGCAGCCCAGATGAAGCGTCCATTGGCGCATGTACCACGACATACTGGGGCCAAACTGTTCCGTATGACTATCAAGTGTACGGCATATAAGGAAACATCTACACCGTCTACGAATACTCACCGCCACGTATGACTTGGTAACTTGGAACTCTACTTTGATACATATTGTCGCCTCTCTTTTTACTTCTAATGTCTTCGATTTTCTTTGTGAACTTCTTCATGAACTGTTTCATGCTTGCTAGATAAGTTGGGATTTTGTAGCATTAGATAGTTCGCTGTACCCAATGTTGCTGTAGCTCAAATGCTCTAATCCGCAATTCAGGATGCCGATTCCCGTCTGCGGTGTGCCCTCGTGCAGTCACTTCCAGAAAGAAAAAGAAAAAACCAAGTAGAAAGAAACAGATGACAAGATATCACAATTTCGCATTTGTCGACGAGACCGATACATCGTCTGTGAAGATATCAAAGTTCCGTTGCAGCTCAATTTGCGTGAACACCTGAGAATTTGAGTCAGCCGTAGAACCTTTGCGGTGGAAGACTCACCGCTCCATTGCGCTTGACACTGGCACGGTGCAAACGCCCTCGCGGACCCCTACGTAGCTCATCTCCCTCGTAAATGAACAATTCCCAGTCCGACGATGGGAGATTGCGTATCGTGGGATTAATGGTCAATTTCCCAAATGCCCCATTGGACAGCAGAATAAGCTTGTCTCGTTGTTCAGGCGTAGTGGTATCACCGTGTAACAGTTCGCTCAGTGTTGCAAGGACGTAGTACTGCGGAGGCATCAAGCCAATTCGGTGGGCTACGAACTCGGAAATCGCGATGTCAGGTCGAATGAAACGAGCGGAAACTACCTCCTGCCCTCCATCAGGGCTTGGAAGTCGATTCTCTTTGTGCCCGGAAGAGAACCCAGGCTGCACAGACTCGGAGAGAAAGGTGACATAGAACTGGGTTCGAAACCGTCTGGTGACAGTCAAAAAAGAGTATAATTGAAGACGTCTCACGCACAATCACCTGGCAACTGTTGGTGGAGTGATCCACGTCGTGAAAGGATGTAGCAAAGATTGGTCGCATTTGAGATTTTTGTCGCTAAGAAATGACTGGAAATCCAGCTTCTGCTCATGGACGGCTTTGCGGGCGTCGTCCAGGGTGTCGCTGTCCAAAGTATGCGGACAATTACTCCGCGAGTCGAATGAAGCTATCAGGAGTCCTGATTCTTCGAATGTCTCCCGAATCGCGGTTATGGCCAGAGACGAATCCTGAGCAGAGTCGAAATTGCCTCCGGGAAAGACCTTCGGCAAATCAGCGGAGTACTAAGTGTTGCATAAGTCAGTCTTACGTGTATGCCCGCGAATGAGCGTGCTTGAGGATTACGCTGTACGAGAAGTACTTCGTTGCGGTCGTTGATGATAATGAGGCTCGCAGATGGGCGTGGTTCCACGGGAGTAGGGCTACGCTCAGCAGAGTGCATGATGGTGAGCTCTCGGATGGATTCTGATAATCGTCCTCGTAGAACTTGGTGACCCAGGTCAGTTGGTCGTAGTTTCGCTCGAGCAAAAACCCTGCTGGTGACCAAGCGAATACCCTGCATGTAAGTCAAACAAGTACTGCAAAATCGAATACAAACCTCCGTCAAAGTGATATCTGTGGATCATCCCCACCGCACATGACTTGCGAGACGCGTTAAAGGGTAGTCCTGTAGTTGTTCCGATCCACCGCCACCATCTCGATTCTGCTGAACACGAGCTGCCTCAGACAGCAGAGTCTCTGTTCAACGATGGATGATATGCTAAGTGCTGATTGTGTCGCCACGTCCAGCAATGTCGACCCAATACTAAATCCTATCGCCATGGAGGTGCGCCAGGCGCGCCATCGTGGCAATACATGTTCTGAACCAAGCTGAATGCCGTGTGTAGGTTCACGGCAACTCAACTGCACCAGAGACATGGATACATCTTTCGTTTTCTTGGGCTGGTAAAATTTTCGAACTAGAGCTGGCCGAGTCTGACAGGTATGTCGACTACAATTGTCCAGGCTCTCATAGCTAAGCAGTAGTGCTACTTAGAGTGTATGACCTGAAATCATCTCTTATGGACCTAACAAATGTTCCACCCGAGAGACAAAAGATTCTCGGGCTTGTAAAGGGAAAGCTACCCCCCGATGAAGAGAGAATGTGAGCCGATCCTACATTCGACACAAGGCACTTAAGTTACACTTGTGGTGATCAGAGCAGATCTTAACATAAGCCAAGGAAAGAAGTTCACCTTGGTCGGAACTCCAGCGGGAGATGAAATCAAAGATCCATCTCGTGAGTGTTGCACAATCAGGTCGTCAAGCTGTCCTGACGATAGTTTCAGAGTTAGAGTCCCTCCCTGATGTCGTGAACGACCTAGACGTCGATGTCACCGCGAACCCCTTCATTGCCGCATCTTACCTGAATGACCAGAGAAATATTCGCAAGGTCAAAGAAGCATCTAATAAACTTCGAGTAGACCTCATTCACCCCCTTCGCCAAGGCAAACGACTCCTTGTCCTAGACATTGACTATAGTACAAGCAGTTGGTTCCACCTATGAACTTCTGTCACTGATTTTGCACGTCGACAGCGATCTTGGATACCAAAACGCTCACGAGTGGCTCGCTGCCACCTGCAGAGTGCGCAAGGCCTGGCCTGCACGAGTTTCTCGAAGGGATATACCCATTTTATGATATATGTATCTGGTCGGTTTTTTTCAGCCCTCGAGCGTTTCCTGTAACATAGTTGAATAGGTCTCAAACGAGCTGGATATGGCTGGAAGCAAAACTCGTCGAACTAGGCATACTGGGATCGACACGAAATTATCAGGTTAGCTGACATTTATCCCGATATCATGTTCTGATCTTACCTAAGATATCATTTGGTGAATAATACACCTTGACTGAATTCGGGTCGTTGACTTCGAGACAGTTCTCGACAAAACCAATATGTTTACTGTATTTTCAGAGCGCAATGGACAGCCTTATGTGCATCATGTCAAACCTTTGCAGATTATTTGGAACCATTTCCCTCAATTGTGAGTATTTTGATGCTTTGATAGCTCCAGTGAAAAAGGAAATGGTATCTTGACAGTAGCGCAAAGAACACAATTCATGTGGATGATCTGGTAAGCACAGTATGCTACGATCTAAACAAGAACTGGTTTACCTACTAGTGAAACAGAGTCGAAACTTTGCCCTCAACCCCAATGAAGGGCTCAAAATCCATGCTTTCAAAAATGCTCAAACAGCGGAAGCCCAATCGGACAGAGAATTGGGCGGGGTTGCGCAGTACTTGATTCGCATCGCGTCTGTCAAAGACTTCCGGATTCTAAAACATAAAGTAAGGTCACTTGCATTAGACCGAGAATTGCTCTGAGCGCCTGCGGTCAGTATTGGAAGCAAGTCGTCAGAACTCTTCAGCGTCCGTAATCGTCCTCGCCCTCTATCTCAGGGCGGTTTGTTTGTTGTTCGTGGGAGACGTGAATCGATCGTTAGAGATGCCTTAATTTGCTCATTTTGTTTCATCGACCGACCCCTGTTTATGCTCAATTCTCTGGCCCCCTCGCTAGTTGATGGGCTTAGCCCCACAGAGTGCATTGATCGAAGGTCGAAGACCTATGGTAACAATTTTTCGGATATGTACAGAATCCAGGAGGTCCTCGGCATGCCTGTACAGTGTCACTAGCTAGCTTGTTTACACAGCGACATTTACAAAAGTTGATCAAAACTTCCACACCCCGAAACGCGATTGGAAATACGCGGGAAGTGCCAGTGGCACACATGTAGGTACATCCAGAAACGAGGAGTGGAAACAGGCAGCCAGGACAAATCTCACGGGGCAGATGACTGATGAGATAGCTGAGTTGTGGTGTTACCGGGTCACTCGTGTTACAAAATGATGATGACAACGCTTAGAACATGTTTGATGACCTGAATTGCGAGCACTCGGCGGCGATTATCAATGTCATTGAAAGGGATGCGCACTTTTTCAAGCTGGTGTAAGATGAGCTACGTTATTTTTTCCGGCCGCCTGGCGGAGGTGGTAACAAGGGCACACCTCCCATACTTGTCAAGTTCGTAGCTGAAGAAGACTCAAGAAAACTCGAAGCACCGCCCTGCTTGCTGCTCTTTCCAGGGATTGAAATTGAGAAGGTCTGTCCTTCTCTAAGAGAGTAGTCCTTCCTCGGCCCCGTGGGTAAATGTGGAGAAGCAGTATTTGTAGTGGGACTTGGAGGATTCAGCGTTGCTTTAAAGCGTCTGCGGAGGAGTCATGAGAAAGAGTAACACTCATCCACCCTTTAAAGACTCACTTGGTGTAATCTTGCAATGTGACATCTGAAGAACACACGCGTGAGGCGATTACCAGATGGTTGGGGAAAAATACCTACTGAAGTCGAAACTATCCGTTCGTTCTGCAAAACCCATGCCGATGTAAGCCTTCTTGCCGGCATCTTCAACTCTAACCACAAAATAACGAGACGAGTCGAGGACAGCTTCGACAGATGGTTTCAGAGGATCGTATTCAGCTCGGGCGAACACTGCATGCTGATCAGACCAATGAAGTCCAAGAAATTCTGTGCGCGTACACTCTCCTAATGCAAGCAAGCTCGCATGAATTGGTCACCCGCGTATACAAGCGTGAATCGTCGCATACCTGTCTGGAGATCTTCAAAGACCAAGGCTACTTTCTTAGCCTTCTCGACGACGCGTAATCTGCCCTTCCAGAGGGGATTTGCAAGATCGCCCCAATCATTTGCTCGGTGTCCCTCGTTTGCTTTGAGTGGAGGGATCTTGTACACTAGACGTCGTGTTTGAGCTACAGTTAGGACTATGCAGGGGTCTTAACAACCTGAAATCTCTCTTGCAATGTAAAGAATGGACTCGATCTCTTCATCTAGGGTGTCCATATCTTGAGGTTGGGACCAGACGGAAAACAGCTGATGAGTGTGATTGTCCACGTTGAGTCGAGCATGGAGGCCATTCACTTTAGCTTATCTCAGCCCGCCTAAGTGGTAATATATAACTAATATCCTGTAACTCAAGTACAGTCAAGTCCACCAATGAACCAAGGGCCGCCAACGCCACCACCAACGAGCACCACAGAGCTTCGAGATGAGGCTAGAGACTCTGCTGTTTCCACCAGCAAGACCAGCTCGTCGTTCAGTCAGTTCCCACCTGCGGCCGTCGACTCCTACCAGCAGGCGTTCCCTCAGATCTACGAGTTTGCAATGCGAAACGACTTTTCGGCGGTTGCGCAGCTGGCACAAATTCACGACCTGAACGTGGGTTTTATCTATTTAATTATCTTCCGGTAATTACTACATCTCTCTGCAGGGAACAAATGATAATAGTTACACCCGACTATTACTTGTCGTTCCCTTGGTTCTGGCGTATCTGGTGCTTGACAATCTGTGGGTAGGTCATCTCTGGAGCATTCTCATCTGACTTCTCTTTAGCACACTTGCCCAACATGTGCTTATGCGACTGCCGGAGAGCCTCTTACACCTTCCAATATCCCGAGCGCTTACAAACCTTCTGGCGTCTGCATCAGAGCGTAATTATGCAAACATCTTTTCACGTGTCCAGACACTGTGTATATTGGTCGAACAGCCGGATTTCCCAGATAGCGCGCTCGCAAAAGTCGTAATTCTGATGGCGGCTGCCTTCGCAGGTTTGTAAAAGCCTCTGAGGTAGATAATCATTGCTGACCTGGCATCGTCAGACTCCTTCAGACAACGAGCGTTTACATTGCTTTCTGGAGCTTTTGCCTCTATCAAAGTATCGCAGGCACAGATGTACCTAGGGTCCACTCGTGAGGAACTCCTTGCAGGTAAGACCAATATAACTATACCCTATGTCACTGTGAATGCCTAGTAGCGAGCAGCACCCGATGGCAATATGATGCCGGAACAGACACACTGCATCCTATTGCTGTAGCTAGTTCGTCAGGTAGTACGGCGCCATCCCGTAAGTTTTCACATCAAAATGCATGCATTTCGAAGGTTGAAGCGATCTCGCACTTAGTGCCATCATCTCTGGGCACCTTCCAAGTGGTTGCCAATGGTTTGGCAGAACGGGGAGGTTGATTGGATCGGGCGCAACTCTCGTTTTGAGAAGACGTGTTGTTCTTATTCAGAGTTTCTGATCCACTGAGTGATATGCAATATGGCAGGTCGTATGAAGCAATCCTCTCAATCATAGTGAAAGACATATTATACAACGCCTTCCCTGCAAAACGATGGCGGAGCAGTAGGTACAGACATTGACATTAAATAAATACATAGAAACTGCCGATTAGATAAGCAAGATTCGGAAGTGTCCGGTGTTACCTAATATACTCACACGTAACCTCATTATGAGGTGTTGGACGTCACGTTCCCAAGTTGTCGTTTTACAGTCAGGCTGCCTTGACCCGCTTCTGCCGAATCTCATCTTGGCCACTTTCGCAATGTTGTCTAGAGTTTCTGCAAACACGACCACTAAAGCTGTGCTCGGAAATGCCGTCAGGCGAGCTGTTACCGGTGCCCACAGAGGGTTTGTGCAACCCTCCGGTACAGACCAAGCCAGCATAGTCGATGTTCCTCCTTCTTTCCGTGAGGAAGGGCACTTCACTCCTCGCTCAGGTTTGTGGCACTTTAGATCATTATATTGTCTGGCATTCCAACCTGTTTTGCAGACATGCTTGGTTTTAAGCTGGAAGTTCCCAGTCGTGAGAATTCTGTAGGTCAGAAGGCTCGCCCTATCTACCTCGATATGCAGGTAAGAAAGATTGATACACAAGGGGTGCTGTTTTGCTTACTGTCGCAAGGCCACTACGCCTGTTGACCCGCGAGTTTTGGATGCGATGCTGCCATATCTGACAGACCAGTACGGTAATCCCCATAGTCGCACCCATGCGTATGGATGGGAAGCTGAACAAGCCGTTGAGGACGCTCGAAAAGTGCGCCTTTCCAAAGATGTTTTCTACCCATATTTGATCCTCCCTGTGTAGCACGTTGCGGATCTCATCGGTGCAGAGGCCAAGGACATCGTTTTCACTTCGGGAGCAACAGAGAGCAATAACATGTCCATCAAAGGGGTAGCACGTTTCCATCAGGAAAAGAAAAAGCATATCATAACCGCTCAGACCGTCAGTCGATCTCTAACGCTCACTCTTTGGCTGACCCTGTTCTTCCTCAGGAACACAAATGCGTGCTGGATTCGTGCAGAAAGTTGGGAGAAGAGGGCTTCGATATCACATATCTTCCTGTTCAGTCCAACGGTGTCATCAATTTGCAGACACTGGAAGCCGCTATCCGCCCTGATACGTCTCTTGTTTCCATTATGACGGTGAACAACGAGACTGGCGTCATTCAACCGATAAAGGAGATCGGTGCCATTGTCAGGAAGCACCGCGGCGTATACTTCCACACTGACGCAGCTCAAGCTGTCGGAAAGATAGCTATCGGTGTAAATGAGTCAAACATTGACCTCATGAGCATATCGGGCCATAAGATATATGGTCCAAAGGGTATCGGTGCTGCTTATGTCCGTCGGAGACCACGAGTTCGATTGGACCCGATTTTCAGTGGAGGCGGTCAAGAACGTGGCTTGCGTAGTGGTACCCTTCCTGCCGCCCTTGCTGTTGGTATGGGCGAGGCTGCACGACTAGCGAAATTGGAAATGGCTGTGAGTAAATTTTCGTTTGACACCTCATGATGATACTTGCACACTCGCGATACTGCGTAACCAAGTGGCCGAAGCTCTGGCACATTGTTCTGGAGTTACCAGCTTGGTCATGAACTCAGTGCAGGGGTACTGAATGAGATCCAGTTGTCTCCTTCCTTACCTTCTGTTATACTCACACCTTCTGTAGAGAGATCATGCACGAATAAAACAACTTTCGCACCGCTTGATCAACGGCATCAACTCTCGGGTCGACCAGGTCGTTCGGAATGGGGATGTTGACGGATATCCTGGCTGCGTCAACCTGTCTTTTTCATATGTTGAAGGCGAGAGTCTTCTCATGGCTTTGAAGGTAGGTACCATGTTCATTTGCTGTACACCCTTTAACAGGCTTTAGAACATTGCATTGTCATCTGGAAGTGCATGTACGTCTGCATCGTTGGAGCCCTCTTATGTCCTTCGCGCGCTTGGTACGTCTTCTCAGTCTGACATTTCTGGGTACGTATTGATTCATTACCAGGGGCTGCCGAAGACATGGCACATTCATCCCTACGCTTTGGGATTGGTCGGTTCACCACGGAAGCCGAGATTGACTTTGTAGTGAATCATATTGTGCGCGTGGTCAATCGCCTGCGCGACATGAGGTATCGTGTAAGCAGCCATCTTGTCATCGGTCACTTACCTCTGGTTTCAGTCCGTTGTGGGAGATGGTGCAAGAGGGAATTGATATCAATTCCATTGACTGGTCGCAGCATTGAATACACCTCTAAAACCCTTGCCCACTACAGTCTCATTTACTTTCTGGATTCGTTGTCCAAACACATGTATGATTGGTTAATTGTACCAATGTGCTTT
Source organism: Phlebopus sp. FC_14 (assembly GCA_021018615.1). Taxonomy (NCBI): domain Eukaryota; kingdom Fungi; phylum Basidiomycota; class Agaricomycetes; order Boletales; family Boletinellaceae; genus Phlebopus; species Phlebopus sp. FC_14. Next base: position 1,262,789 of record JAEVFL010000002.1, on the reverse strand, counting down.
TTAGATGATGTCGCCATTGTAGGAATATTCTGTAGCAATTCCGCAAGAAGTGGTGGTTCCAGGGGTCCATACTGTATCTGGGATCTCGTGCACGGGCCTTTTACTTAAATTCTCGGAATTCAAACTCAGACAAAATCTCAACTTCATCCTCTTCAACTGTCACCACAATGGCGAGACGCTTGTACCTTGGGAGTACGCTCACTTCTGGAGAGACTAAGGAGTTGTACTCACCCGCTAGCCATTAAGGACTCCCACCGGACACTCGTTCAGATGATGTTGCGAAATTTTTCGACGGCTACGGCCGCATTGTCGACTGCCGGGTCATGACGGGTTCGTTCATCTACCAATGGACGTCTGCTCTTGCCATGGGTTTACAGCAGCGCATTAGGCTTCGGGTTTGTCGAGTTTGAAAATTCGAAGGTCCCTTCCATCTGCTGGCGTTTTCCTGCTAAATCTTAAACTATTTGTTTTTAGGATGCAGAGGACGCTGTGCATCACTTCAATGGCAAACCTTTCATGGGTGCCAAGTAAGTTTCTTCCTGACTAGATGCATTTCACAGTCCAACTTTACGGACAGCATCGTGGTGGAGTTCGCAAAAGACAGCCGACCGCGTCGGGACGTTTACGAAGGTGATCGCGGCTATGGGTATATTTCTCGATCATGGGAAATCCTTTACCAGAGCGTTAATCTTCTGCTTCAGTAATGCACGGTCCCGCCGGCCCCCTGGCATTCGACTCATTGTTTCTGGCATTTCTCGTGACACAAGCTGGCAGGTACGTGTTCTTTTCGACGATTGGGCTTTTATTCACATCTTCGCTATGTGCATTTTACCCTGTCGATTTATTTCTATTTGCCCTGTTTGATTTTGGGTATCCTAACGCCTTCTTACTCCCAGGATCTTAAGGATTTTGGTCGTGAGGCGGGTAGTGTTTCCTTCGCCGATATCGATCGCGATGTCCCTGGCCAAGGGTATGACGTGATCATTTGTCAGTGCCGCTGTCGCGCTGAGGCGCAATTCTAGCGTTCTGGAATATTTGTACCGTGACGATGCAGACCGTGCTGTTAAAGATCTGGATGGCAAGGACCTAAGAGGAAGGCCTGTGAGGGTTGCGTATGATGAGTTGGTCGGTGCCCACTTTATACATTGACGTGCTTCTACTGAATCATAACCTAGCGAGGTGGGGCCGATAACTATAGACGTGACGAACGTCGTGACGATCGCCTGCGTGATGACCGCCACAGGGAAGAACGCTATTATAGAGAAGAGCGACCTCCTCACCGCCGTGAACGGTCAAGATCACCACCTCGTCGTGTCGACTACGATGATCGTCGCCCCAGGTCTCCACCTCCTGGTAGGAGGGATTATGAAGAGAGAAAACCTGCAGGGTACGATGATTATCGGCGGGGGGTTTATGATGATGATCGCAGAGCCCCTGATTATTATTATGACCGTCGCAGGGACGATTATGACACCAGGAGACGTGACGATCGCGGTGGCAGGCGCGACGACAAGGACGATCGGTACGACGATAGGGCGATGAGGCATGCCAATGGCGACGGTGGATGGGCGCGTTAAAGGAGATTTGGTCGTTGGTCGTTGACTATAGGCCGAGCGACAGTCGCCGTGCGTTGTGGAATCGCGAACTCGTTAGGACTTGGTCACCTCGAGCTTTGCATTGCCGTATATTGGGTCGAACGGGAGAACTGTACTTGTCGTAATGGTCAAACCGTCTTGGTCCGTATTGTCGCACCTTGAGGAGCCGGATTTGGTCTTGCATTAAAGGCGGTCCTCTACGGCCACCAACAGTTCTAAGTTTCGAGAAGCATGGTGTTCCGCTGACAAACACGGGGATGGCCTTGCTCATACGAACGCCACCGGCGCTGAAGGGGATGTTCGTAGAACCGACTGGCGTATCTGTATCAGCAAAACGGGGCTGGTTGTGGGCCGCTGACGGGCTGTGGCCGGTTCTGTCCTCGCACGATGCTGTGTTTGTTGCCAGGTGCGCATTCTCCGGAGAACGGCTCGTATTCTTTAACTAACAAAAATGCTCGTACGAGCTATGCGACCTTCACATCGTCATGCATTCATCCTGCCTGTCATCATTTTTGACGTGTTCTTACTCTATTCCTGTGTATGAACGAAGACATGTGATCCCTCCCCAATACCATACCATTCCAAATCGTGATCAAGGTTGTCTAGTCTGATGAGCCCATCCTGCATGCACAGCCAGACCTGTATTGCTCCTGGACTATAGGAGCGAGGCAATTTGAACAACTTGATCAGCTTGAGTCTAAATACACCCATCTTCATACTCGACAACACACGTAGCACGGTCGGCGGAGAAGGAGCACTCTCTCGGCCAAGGGCACAGTCAGGAGGAGAAGTACAACGTTGCACATTGATAGCTACGAGTTTTTCAGTATTTCTACGGTCGGCGCAAAACCTGTCTCACCTATCAAGGAATTCTTGAGTATATCATTTCCGTTCGTCATCAAAGATTCCTCGGGTCGACCATGTTCTGAGTGAGACATACTGTTTGAGACACGGCATCTGAAGGCAGTTGCATCAACATACTATTGCACAAAGCATTCCATTGAGGATGGTGTTGTGCTTTCTCCTGGCAATTCCCAGGCACATTCTTGGAAATGAAGGAGAGGTAGAACAATTCACAGTCCGTTCGCTCCCTCTGGGAGATCTAAAATTCCTGTCTCAGATCGGATTCCTCCGTCTGGGCCACACACGTACGGGGGCCGAATCCAGGACCAGCAAAGACGGAATTTTTGCAACAGCAAACTGCCTTGCATAGCAAGCGAGATCGTTTTCTGATAGGGCGTGCATTATTGTCAGCCCGTGAATCCGAGTACCGTAGGACGAACCTTCGGCGATAGGATTGCCAACTATGCTTAATGACTCGAGGTTCGGACACCACTGGGAAAGATTGTCTATATCTTTCCAGTCTCCAAGCTTGTTTCCCGGGAGCCCGAGATTCGTGACTCCCTCAAGGGGAGAATGACGGGATGTTGATGGGGGGATTGTGCGAATGTTGTTAGATGAGAGGACCAATCGATGTAACCTGAGTTCATTGTGTACTTTAGAATAATCGTCTTTGACTGTGAAGGCTACTTACCTGACGCACTTGGACATTGATTCAGAAATTTGTGTCCAATCACTGAGCTGGTTGCTATCGAAGTTGAAGCTTTGTATCGTAGGGATAATTGATGAAGAGTCAGCAACCAGTGATTCTAGGCGGTTATGCCCCAGTTCGACGATTTTCAATCTCGTCATACATTGTGAGACCCTGCTGAACTCCTCCCAGGTTATCAGAGTTTTGTTCAGCTGAAGCTCGACGAGCTGTTGAAACGCCGATTGAGAGATTTCAATATCAAAGGGTAAAAGGCGGTTCCTACTGTTGTCTCGCTGTAAACTACTACACCTCAAGGGAAGGGGGCTGCTCACTTCAATGCTAGCCTCTGTAGATGTGGAAGGCCCGCGGTTAAGCTGGCTATGGCGTTCCAGGTAGACAACAGATTGCCAGATAGGTCCAGGCCTCGTATATCTTTTCTGTTTGTCAGTTGGTCAGGACGACCAAGATCCCAACTGGGCTTACTTGGGCAAGTTTCATGAATCTCATCGGAATTGTCGCCAGTCGCGACTCTTTCACTGTCAAGACTTACCTCGCGAAGGCGGTCAAGTGTGCTGAGGTTACTCCTGATTCTGTCGAGACCAACGGCTTCCACTTTGATAGCACCATTCGACGATCCAAGCATAATCATTTCCTTTGTCGCGGGACCATGGATAGTTTCGATGTATTTTTCACTGAGAGCAGTCAAGAAGGAGCGGCCGAAAGACAGCGACGCAGACGGCCGAATAAATGATCCGGCATTGGAAACCCTTCGGAAAGAGCGCGAGGATGTTGAATTCGCAGTGTACAGGGAAATGGTGTGGACCTTACCTGCAATTGAAATATCGATGTCCATCCTTCATGCCATCGTGCTTACCACGGTTAGGATCGTCCCACTCGACACCGTACCACAAACCATGGGTACCATTGACCTGACCAACATATTTGATCGTGCCAATGTGTCCTGACGGTACAGAGAATCTGGTTGCAAGAGCCACTTGGTCTTGCGCCATCTAGAAATCTGCAGGTGAGGCTCTGGTAGACTAGTAGCTCGGCTGTTTTGCTTACGTAAACGTTATGCTCTTTTTACAGTTGTTGTTCTAGTACTCGTGACCACTCAAGTCTCAGGATACGAGGCATCCTCCATACCTTACACCTCACCAGTATGCTGGCCACCGCATTTGCGAGGATGTCACGTAACAGAATATCAGTAGCAGCTGTCAGAACGCGTGCGATTGCTGCACACATGTCAACCAGCACCGACTCTGCTGCCCCCAGCCAGGTAACACTTTCCTGTGCTACATCCAACCTTTGCTCATCATTCCCAGCCAGTTCTCTTTGAGTCCGATGGAACCGCACGCACCTACGTGCTCAACAGAGAACGGAAGCTGAACGCTTTGAATGGCGAGATGATCAGTTTATTACGGCGGCAGCTCGAAGTAATGCATTGCAATGAAGTTGTTATCCTTGTGCCTGACATCATTGTGCAGATATGGACAAAATCTGATCTCTGCCGAACTATTATCGGGACTGGTCTCGGTCGTGCTTTCTGTGCCGGTGGAGATGTTGCTCGTGAGTGCGATTTGGAAGGGTGTTACTTGCTCATCCAAAATGTTAGGCGTTTTACAACACTCTTTGCAGGATACCACTCGGCCGGCAGCAATAGAATTTTTCAAAGCCGAGTAGGCGCAGCTCTGCATGTATACGTCGAAACCTAATGCAGTCCCTAGGTTTGAGTTGGACTATATCTTTTCGCAACTGCCAAAGCCTTATGTGGCTATCCTAGACGGTATCACTAGTGCGTTATGAGGTTCCAGGTGTTCTGTATGCTTACTAGTATCACTAGTGGGTGGTGGCGCTGGACTTGCCTTTGGGGCGCCCTTTAGAGTGGCGACAGAACGAACTGTGTTCGCTATGCCGGAAACCAGGATTGGTTATTGTCCCGACGTAGGGGCAAGTTATTACATGTCAAGGCTGGATGGTGAAGTTGGTACGTATCTTGCCTTGACATCGGAGCGACTCGTTGGCAGAGAAGTATTGTGAGTCAGACATGACCAGACATTTTCCAATTTTAACCCATATGTTCTCAGCGAGCACGGTCTTGCTACTCATTACGTCTCCTCGGGTTCTGTTCCGTCGCTCTCAAGCCACATAGCTGAGTTCGAGGCGCCATCTTTCACCCAAATTAACCGCACGATCGAGGAACTGCACGCAGAACGCCAGTCAGACGAGCCGCCTAGGAAGTTGGCGGGTAATATCCGTCAAGCACTGGACTTTGCATTCCGACATGATTCTGTAGAGGAGATCTTTGGAAGCTTGAAGGCACTTTCAAGCTGCCCTGACACCCACGTCAATGGATGGGCGGAACAAACTCTAAAGACTCTGCTCGACCGCAGCCCGACAAGTTTGAAAGTTGCACTATCGGCTATCCGACGGGGAAAGAACATGACACTACTTGAGGCTTTGCAGATGGAACTGGGGATTGCAACGGCTTACTGCGTAAGTCTGAAGATATCTCAAGTCCTTTGTTTCACGTTGTCATCTCGTTCTTTTCGCAGAGCGGTGCTAGCACGGACTTCAGCGTGGGCATAAGCGCAGTGTTGATAGACAAGATTGAAGGACGGCCGGCGTGGTCCCCTGACAAGGCGGAGGATGTTGCGCCCGAAATACTCGAGCGGTTCTTCTCCGAGGACTCAGAGTATCGCTCTGCTATGCCAGAACTGTCCCTACCTGATTACCTCCAGCGACGTGATTTCGACCCCATGGTCTTTGCTCTTCCAACCGAAACCGAAGTCCTGCGGCTGATTCGTTCATCATGTGAGAATGGACCTGTGGCTCTCTCTGGTCTCCTTTCGGGCATGGACGGACTCTGTAAACGCAAGTTCGGCACCAGGGAAAAGATTCTGGACATAGTGCACCGCAGATGCGAAGTTGTTGATAGGCAAGGAACGCCGATCGTTTCCTTGAAGGAGGATTGATGGTGTGTCGTGGCGAGCAGGGCAGGGATAACGATTGTTTCAGTGTGGAGATGCTAGTACTGCCAACAAATTCATCTTGTTGTCAGCGACCGCCGACATGAGTCACGATACCGATGGTGGTAGTACGAGCCGGTCCTTGGCTTGCTATGGATGGCAACATGATCCGAACTGACTGGAAACTGGTGGCATTGCATGTTGTATGCCCAGCCCAGCCCTTGCTATACAACACGGCCACTGGCTAGCTCGTCTCTCAGATCCCTGCATTCACAGCGGTGCCCGTTGTCCTCAAACCTTGCTGGTGAAACGACTTACAATATTACTTACGACATCAGATGGCCATTGACGGCGTGCTCAACCGTGGACGCCGAGAATCGCTATAGTATACTTCGAGCACGACCCATGAGAGAGATCCTGGCCCTGAACAGGTCCCGTTGTATTGGTAGTGCTGCGAGCAGGAGCGCGTATCTACGAGCTTCGGATCCATATTTATCTTGTACTTTCTGCAACCAAGCCCGTCGTTCTTCGCACAGCTCACAGGCGCAGGCGGACAAGGTCAATCAGACCGTTCAAGCACGGGTATGTTGAAACCGACTAGTAACTTGAAACAACGTAGCATATCCACTAGCGGAGAACATGAAGCGGAATCAAATGATTGTCACCGCCCAAGAAACAGGCCGTCACGCTAACTTCTTCGAGGTCCTACCTCTTCCTGGTGATCGCCTGAACAGGTGTTTGGCTGTGAAGATCAGCAATGCAAACCATCCGCCGCCTTATGGTCGCAGTGGGCGTCTGATCTGTCTCACGAGTACAATAATAAGTTGTCTTACGTGGAATGGTAATGAGTCACAGATTGGAAGAATGTGCGAAGAAACCGTTAGGACCCTACTGGCCCGGACCTGCTAAGTTGAGTCAGTTCGGAGGCGTCTGAGAGGCGTTTCGCAAGTCCAAACCACGGATCTGGTAGCACGGCCAATCAAAAGTGGTGATCGAAGATGACTTCGCTGTGAGAAGCATCGGATGCACAAAATCGAACCGATCCTTGCAGAGGAAATTCGCGAAACAAGTACTCAGGCCAACCACTGCAGCCTTGATCAGGTTACCTCTTGATGCGATCCAATACAGGACCTACGAGCATTCCTGGTATAAAAGGTGCCCGAGTCATTAGTAGGCGCATCCACAACTGACCATGTTCCCGATCGACCTTTTACCGTCTCCTCTTCATTTATTTAATGACGCACTTTGGGCTCTCCAATCTCTCCAGACTTTTCGAAGGGTGTCGCTGGACGTTCACCCGACACCTGCTGACTTCGACATTAATCTTCAGACTAATACCGGCTTCCTTCCTGCCGCACCACTACCTCACTTGCACGCGCCATATGACGTCTGGGAGAGTGCTCTGGCGCACGCACAGGAGGTACTCAAACTTGGGGAGGATATCCCTGAAGGCATCTCCAAGGAACGTGACGATGGCGAGCTTTGGAGAGAGCAGATAAGATCTGTAAGTGGAATACACTTCCTGTCAAGAAAATGAGTCTGACAACCTTAACAGCTCCCAGTCCTCGCAACAGAGGATCTTCACGGCAACCCACAGTATCTCCGTCGAGCACATAAAGTGCTCGCCTTTCTTGTACACTTCTACGTCCACTCTATGCCACCGGACACCGTCGCGACATCGGTGATCATTCCCCGTCCACTTGCCTGTCCCCTCGTATCCGTTTCGCAGGTTCTCCGAATGGCCCCCGTCCTCACATTTGCGGACACGGTTCTCTGGAACTGGGAGCTAATTGATTCAGAGAAGCCAATAGCGATCGACAACATGCGCTTCGGGCAGAACTTGTTTTCTGGAACAGAAGACGAGAGTAACTTTTATCTCGGCTCTGCAAGGGCGGAAATGATCGCAGTGGAAATGCTCCACATTTTCAATGAATATCATAACCTCCCCAACGTCACCGACTTGTCGTCAATTTGCAAGGTCAACAGACTTCTCGTACGGCTCACCTCCGTCATACAAGACATCGAAAAAAGCATGAAGTCCGTGCGGGAGATCGTCGATCCTCACGTATTTTATTGGGAGATTCGCCCGTGGTTCAATGGGAGTGCCAGCGGGGCCTCTGCACCAGCTTGGATATACGAAGGGGTTGGCGACATGTCGAAGCTCGATCTTAGCGGACCGTCTGCTGGTCAGAGCAGTGCGATGCACGCTCTGGACCTATTCCTTGACGTTGATCATAAACTTCAACAACGGCGGTCCCCACCGCCATCGGAGGCGAATAAGCGGGCGGACCACGGCTTTATGGAGCGCATGCGACGGTACATGCCTGGGAAGCACCGAGACTACCTTGCATATATTTCAGGAAGTTCTCGCCCAGTCAGGACACTGGCCCAATGTACGCCAGCTCTTCGAGAACCCTATGATGCTGCTATCAAAGCACTGAAAAAGCTCAGAGACTCTCACATGCAGATTGCGTGCCTCTACATCATTACCATGTCGCGGTCCACGGCACCACCTCCCGGCTGCCCGATGTATGCGATGGCGCGTAGGATGGAGATGCAAGGTGCAAGGAAAGGACCTGCAACCGGTACTGGAGGGAATGAACTTTCATTGTTGCTGAAAGCTGGGAGAGATGCTACTGCGCGTGCCAAGCTGAAAGGAAACTGAGGCATACCCGTGGAGGCTGTAGAGCTTCGAACCAACCAACGACCCATACAGTATGGATACATATTATTTTCCGCACATATATTTATTAACAGAACTGTAGCGTTAGTTAAATCTCTACTCACCTCATAATCTTCGTTGGTATTAGCGGACTGTCTTTTTTTTTCTTTTTTTTCTGTAGCAGTATGCTTGTTATCTGCTCTCAGTGTATTGAACATCAAGGAGCATATGTGCGACTGCTTATGTAACGAACGCGTGAACAAGCATCGTACAAACAATCCCAAGTAACGCGTTTGCGCGTCTTTACCTCTTCCATCCTTACTCCCATCATGTCCCAACTTTCCTCAGGCATCTGCAGCAGGCTCAACGAAGCCTCGCCGACAGAGATAGAACAGCTTGGCTCAGGATATGCTGTTCAGTTACTCTCCATCAAGAAAGTTAACCCAACGTCCACCACAGCGCCTCCAATTGACCGCTATCGGATCATCATCTCAGATGGTGTGCACTTTGTACAAGCGATGCTCGCTACGCAGCTGAATGAGCTGGTCACTAACGGACAAATCATGAAGAATACTGTTGTCGTAGTCGACAAGTTGACGTGTAACTTCGTACAGGACAAGAGGTCCGTTCACCTTCCATTAGTATGCCGCTCATCCTATTTATGCATTGGACAGGCTTATCATTATTCTTGACTTACATGTCCTCTCTAGAGAAGAGGAGAAGATTGGAAGTCCAGTTGCCGTTCCCAGTGCGAACGCCCCTTTAGGATCCGCTGAGACACCGGCTACTTCGTCTGGCGCCGCTCCTCAGGCAGCAGCGTCTCCCTCAACTGGAACCAGGCCGCCGCAGGCTCGGTCTGGACCAGGCGGCAGACCGGGAAAGTCCATATACCCTATCGAGGGTCTTAGCCCCTATCAGAACAACTGGACAATCAAAGCCCGTGTAACGCAGAAATCAGACATTAGGACATGGTCAAATCAACGTGGGGAAGGGAAGCTTTTCAATGTGACCCTCATGGATGAAACTGGAGAGATTCGCGCCACTGGTTTCAATGCTGTTGTCGACGAACTTTATGACAAGTTAGAAGAAGGCAAGGTCTACTACATTTCCAGGGCGCGGGTCAACCTGGCAAAGAAAAAGTTCTCCAATGTTCAGAATGATTATGAATTGAGTCTTGAAAAAAACACTGAAGTGGAAGAGGTTTGTTTGTTTTCCAATGCAGCCGAGAGTTGGATAACTTACTGGATTACGTAGTGCATGGATGCTAGCAGCGTGCCGTTGGTGAAATACAACTTCATACCCCTCTCTTCACTTGAAGACTTGCAAAAGGACTCGACATGTGGTATGTACTTCCATCAGGCGATAAACCAAGTTGATTTATAAGGTTCAGATGTGATCGGCGTCGTCAAAGAGGTTGGACCTTTATCAGAGATTACATCTAAAGCAAACCGAACGGTAACCTTTCTGACCACGATATTGCTCACTGTCTCATTCGTGCTCAGGTGCCCAAGCGCGAGCTGATCATTGTCGATAAGTCACAGTATTCAGTGAGACTGACACTGTGGGGAAAACAGGCAGAGTCATTTACTGCCGACGATCTCCCTGTCGTCGCACTCAAAGGTGTTAAAGTTGGGGATTTCGGAGGTATGTCCTCGAAGCTTTTTCATGCGGATCTGCTGCTGATAAAACTAGGACGATCCCTTTCGATGATCAGCTCTAGTACCATGTGTATCTCTCCGGATATAGAAGAGGCGCATCTCCTTCGTGGCTGGTATGATGGGATCGGAGCAGAAAAATCCTTCCAATCACATTCAAGTGCTATGTCAGTTGGCGGGCCATCATCGAGCGGGTTCAATCGCAACGAGATGCGGCATCTTAGCGATGTTAAGGAATCTCAATTAGGCATGTCCGACAAGGCGGAGTTCTTTTCTGCTCGTGCTACGATAATGCACATCAAGAGCGAGAATATTGCGTATCCCGCTTGTCCTACACAAGGTTGTAACAAGAAAGTCACTGAGGTGACTGATGGGTGGAGGTGTGAAAAGTGCGACAAGACGTTCGAGCGTCCCGAACACAGGTGTGTATTCCCATAGCCATTAGCTATTTTCCAGAGTGATGTAATTTTCTCATCAGATACATTATATCAATGGCGGTAGCAGATTGGTCTGGTCAAGCATGGTTACAGGGGTTCAACGATGCAGGTTTGACCGTGTTTGAGAAGACCGCGGACGAGGTCATGGAAATCAAGGTGTGTTTCTACTCGGCTGGTCATACTCTTCGACGAACTTCTTGTCAAGGAACGCAACGAAGCTGAATATAGCGCTCTCATGGCGCAAGCTTCTGGAAGGACATTCAACTTCAGCTGCCGCGCTAAGCAAGACACATACAACGTGAGTTTTCCCATACTTTGGCCTCGTCAACGTCCTCATGCTCGGCAGGACCAAACTCGGGTGAGGTATGGCATTTCAAAGATCTGTCCATTGGATTACTATGAGGAAGCCAAGCATTTACGAGATCTTCTGATGCAATCCTCATGGGCCCAGTAGCGCATTGAATTGTGAAATAGCGTGTTGCTTTTTACTTTGTATTATAATGTCTCAGCAAACTCCGAGTTTTCGGTCAATCTATATTGCCCTGTGCGTTTGAGAAATCCATGCAAACATATGGTAGAACGAATGTGGCTGTCACGGTGGATCGAGCGGGTAATGATAGAATTTCCTGAATACCTGCCAAACCGCGGTTAAACTCCCTAAAACTGTGTCTACGGTTCTCTGCGCTGCCGCGGGAAATTCTATTTGCAGCGACCAGTCGGATGACAATGCGGGGATTGGGAAGAGCGAGTTCCCATTCGAATACGGAGATGGCGATGGCGTGGTTAGTGTGGTGGAAACCAGGTCCGGGTCCATTGACGATAAACCGATAGATGGCGCAGGAACCGTCGATACCGACGGCGGCTGCACTGGCGTCACGGATGCGTCCTCCAGCCTATGCGGACTTGGCGATGGGGGGAAGACCGTCATCGTCAAAAAGACGGTCTCAGTGTAGGGCTCAGGTTCCGGATCGAAGTAGGGGATTGGACAGTGATCGAGAGACTGCCTCACTTTTTTGAACTCGGTTCCGAGGTTAATGAGGAGCAAAACCATAAAGATCGCGGTTGTTATCCACAGAATTGAGAAAAAAGGTTTCACGATGTGTGCCATGCGAAAATTCGAGGAAACTGGCTGCAGAACCAAGGTCATTCTGGCGCAGAAAAATTCATCCAGACAGAAGTGCAGCACCCTGTGACACTGCGGAAGATGTAATTGATGGGTCAGGTTCGAGTGTAATGACGACGCATCTAGAGCAAACAAATAACTGGGTCGCAAATTCTGTAAAGTCGAAAAGACATACCAGGAGTCATTTCTACAGTAACTTCCAGTCGGCCGATAGCGAGTGCAAAGGTTGGGATTATGATGCTGAGCTCTTCCCTGGCCTTTGCCTTCCCTTTCCGATCATTCCCAGATGTGTGGCCATTGATCTCCTGGACAATGTAGTCCACTGCAACCTGTCCACCCTGGTCACCTACATAAACTTTGATCCAAGTGATCCAATCGTTTCGGTTCTTCTCGCCGAAAGGTGGATCCATGTTGATGACGGCACTTTTGTCACCTTCGATTAGTGCACTGCTGTCGAAACGCGTTGTAACTCCATCAACAGTCACGCTGACGATTTCCAGTTGAAGCTCTGGAGATGTCTCTGACATGCCCGGAGGGCGCGCGAGACCAAACTCGAGCCATTCCGATTCTGTATTGCACGGAAAGTGCAAACACATGCGAACAGCGTGTCCTGTTGGATGCTTAGCACCCCCGAAGTACAAGAGTGTCACAGTGGCTTCAACGATAGGTATCACCAACGGTCCATGACGTCTCCGTCTAACCAATTCCCCGTTAACGGAGGCTACGGGCAGAGGACTGCCCCCCGACTTGGGTGTTCCCTGCGGAGAGTTAGGCTTGAGCAGCGAACCATCCACGTCAGGTTCAATCACACCCCGTTTTGGAATGGCAAGTCGTGAGATGGGACGCAGCGCAATACGTCCTCCATTAGGGCCACAGCGGGTCGTACCGCCTTGCTGGAGAACGGTCCTTCTCGTCTGTGCATCGCGGAGATCTCCCGAGATGTTGTAGACCTCGACATTTGCTCCATTGCTTCCATTTCGGATGATCGCTGTCGTTGTCTCCAGATCAGCTGCCAGAACACTGAAGCGTGGGAGAACAATAGGGACAAGGTCTGATTCACTGTCAGATCCTGAGTACGTTGTATGTGAATTTGGAGGGTAGTAACGAGCTCGAGAGATAACAAGGATTGTACCCGTGATGGTGAACGTGAACAGGGCTTTAGCAGGAGGGATGATGTCGTTCATGTTAAGGTGGATTGTGAGAGGGAGTGCGGGCGGATAAGTTGACTGGGCCTGAGCATCTGAGGAGGCACGGCTGCGGGCCCCAGACGTCAGTGGAATGGAATCGATTGAAGATAGAGTGTCCGACGGCGTCAGTAATGTCGGAGAGCCCTCGAATGAATAGTCAGGGAGATTGTCTGCTGGCAACGGGGCACGTAGCAGAGAGGACGTAGACGAAGATGAATCATGCCTAGTAGACACGGCAGAAGCGTGCGGTCGGCCATTGGGTGCCACCTCAGCCTGAAACTCGACCGACGGCTGTCTTGAGGGCGGTGCAGACGGTGGTCCAACGTCAAAGCCCGTAAACCCCGCTCCGCCCGTGACAGTCCACTTCGCTTCCTCTCCTGGAGCCCAGACAACATCAGATCCCTTGGCTTCCAGGCCAACATCCATGCCCAACATTGTTGCAACTCCGGGGAACCACACTCCTTTACATGTTCCCTTGTATTCCACATGCATGAGCACACCGTCGCGGCCGCTCAAGGGATCTCGGGCCTTGCTCAGCACGAGGGTCGTCATCTCCCCTTTGGCTTCTTTTACCCCAACACGTCGACGGCCACCTCCATCTTTATCCACTGTCCTGGTAGGTTGAGCCCAGCGAACACGCAGGCGTTCAGTTGAAGGGAAGGTGCCTTGCACAGCAATACTTCCGGTAGCGCCGTCTGCGTATACTGAGGAGTCGGATGACTCGTCATCTGCCATATCAGCATACGAGCCTGAACGGGATGCGCGAGTAGTTGTGCGCGTTACATGGGGATCAGAGGTCAACTCCCAAGCACCAGGGTCTTCCTCCGCAGAGGAAAGTGAGGCCATGGAAGAGGATGTATTCGTGGAAGTGGGCGGATAAATTCGCAATTTGACGTGGTTAGAAAGGCAGCGCGGGACTGGAATCGATATCTAGGGCACAAGGTCAATATTCAAACATTAGCTGACACTGGCGCGCGTACTAGGTAAGGTGCCCTGGGTGGATGCGAAATAAGTGGGACCAAGAGGTCAATAGCGGCCATGAAGTGCATATTGTTTCGTTCGCTGACGGAACCACGCCTCATTTGGGCCGCAGAGAAGGTTGACACACGCATTGCACTGTCATCAACCCCGAAGCGAGGCGGAAAGTCTTTTGGAAGAATATAGGCAATATTATATCCGCTCACAATGATATGACCAGTATATCTCTCGTCTAGTGCTGAGGAGTCGTTAACACCGGAAGATGCCGCCGAAGAGGAGGCGCGACTGGAGCGCAGCAACGAGGCAGATGACGTTGGCAGGCCGAATACACTGAGGTACGACTTTTGCGACCGTGCGGGCAAATTGAGAGTACGAGCCGCATTGTTTAGCATCGGAAAAGTTGTGGAGGAGAAGTTATACGGGACCGAGTTGTTGTCCATGGGATGGACTTGCGCCGACAATAACTTGAGGTTTTCCTCTGTGATTGAACATTGGGGGACACGTCTGGGGTGAGAACTTGGCGTTCCTTACCTGGGAAGAGTGGAACAGTTGATCCAGGGGAAACACTGTCCATGGGTATTGAGAGCTTTATGCCGTCGTGGGTCAAGAGTTGCCCTCTTCCGAAGTGGATAGCTGGCGCACCTTGAGATACATCTTTATGGAGGCGCCATCACGATCCTGCCTTACGTTTCCCTCGATTGCAAGACGAGTTACAACATTGAGTTTCGGTTGCTGCGTAGAGGTGAACTGGGAAGAACCAGTTGTTGAGGGAGGTGGGCTCAACGTGCGCGCGTGACGCGACTGAGCTGGTGAATACATCTATGCTCCTGGCACGGTGTCGATCGTCAAACACGATTCGTGATTCTGTGGTGGAAGAAGCAAAAGTGAATAACCACGAGTTACCGCGCCTTTTAAGGAGTTCGGTCGAGTTTTTGTTTGAGGGTATCGCAGCCAGTTTTCGTGCTGTGCACGGCTTCGAGGACCTGCTAGACAAAAATGAGGTCAGTCTGGGGGGAAGGCGCGTTCGGACGCGTTTAGTGGCAAACGCGTGAGAGACATACACAGACGTCCACAACCGCTTTCCTTTGGACAGCTCAGTGCCCAGCGCTTCAGTCGTTAGCGCTTAGGCAGTTTTACCAAACGAAAGTCTGGGAGCACAGGGCCAGCAACTGCCATTTCCGATGCCCAACAAAAGGCTCAATGTGCTGTTTGGCAGCTGACCATCGCAACCAACGCTTCTCATTGGTTTGCGGCGCAAATTAGAGGTATGTAACGTTAGAAGCCGGTTCTTTGTCTCTACCTTCAGTTCCTCAGCGGCTCTGTCTATTCACACTCGTGCAGGGTCACCACTTGTTTGCCCATGGAACACACCTGCATTACATTTGGGAAAGACACCTTCCACCCAGTCTACGACCAGGTTGTGCAAATCGTGACATTATTCTACCGAAACTACCATCCAGTACCGGTACGAATCGACCGATGGACCAACCCACCTGAACTCAAATTCTACTCCGACGAGTCCCAAGTTGAACCTTCTTCTGCCATCCTCTACCTGCAGGAGCCCTTGAATCCCGGACGAATCACTCGCTTGTGCGTGGACCTCATTGCGTTGCAAGTTCGAGACATGGTTTGGGACATCAGTTTTCCGGCTTCTCCCGACGTATGTGCTGCCGCAAGAGATATCGTTGAGCATGTGAGAAGTGCGTTGCTGCGGAAGAAGGAGGAGATAAATCGGCGTGTGGGGGAGGATGTTCTCCAGTTTCTGAGAGACAAACAAGAGCGCGAGTTGCATTGCAAGGTGACTTTGCACAAACTCATGCTGCACGGCCTTGGTGACCATGTCAATTCAACAGGACTTCTATCAACGTCTCTTCGATTGCAACTTGATAGATGGGGATGACCTGCAATATTGGATTGACGACACTACGTGCCCAGTCTGTTTCTCTCTGCAAATTACATGTACAAGCTGCCGCCTGGTGTCGTGCGAAAACCGAGCCTGCAAGGGGGCAGAAATCATTCCCGTTTACCGATGCACCGAGCATGCGGATCAAACGTACTGCTTGGACTGCCTTGCTCGCGGAGACATCAAGCCAAAGTTGGGCCAGTGTCCAAGATGCAAACTATGGTTCTGCTCGGAGGAGATATATTGGTGCCACGGGCGGCCGTTGCCAGAGTCTCCACCAACAACGCATCTTCGCGAGCATGGTCTACAACCCATAGAATGTCAACGTTGTCGTCTCAGCGACAACTCGCCGATGCGGTGTGATAATATTACATGCTGGTCGACGCTGATCCCGGGCTGCGATCGAATATGCCCCCGTTGTTGTCCTAGCCGTGGTCGCAGATGTGTCTGTGGAAACTTTTGGGTCTGTGATGCTTGCAAGGAGGATGCCACTATGAACGCCTTCATGCTATGTCCACACTGCCACCGAATGTTTTGTCAGTATGCGTGTCGTGGGGAGATCCGCCGTTGCATGGACTGTAAAAAATCGCGGCTTTGCCACGACTGCCTAGAGGAGATCCTCTTGGATGCATTCGACCAGCGGAGTTGTCTTGAAGCACGGGACATTCAACCCAGCAATCGGTGTTTTAACTGTGCAGGCGACATCTGTGCACCCTGCTCCTCGGTGCAGAAGATTTTTTGTGGTGATTGTGGGCAGCGGCTCTGCAGGCGGTGTGCATCGAGGCAAACCTGCCAGAACTGTGGGGTCTCCAAGTGCGTTTTGTGTCACCACTGGGAGAAGCGTCAACCGCTGTGTGAAGATTGCGAAGATATTGTGTACGAGGTAAGTGTCCGCCCACCTCGACGATGATCATTCTGCATGCTCACATTCGTGCCGACTCCAGGAGGCCTACTGGGAGGAGCTCGCGTAATAGCGGTCAAGAGTATCAGACGCGTTTGTGTGGAGCGGTTTTTGCTAATATACAAGGGACGACCTGAACGGTTGGCGAAGATACCTCAGCAGTTCGGCACCCAAAGGGTACTGCCTACTAGATATATTGGTCTGCTCAGTTCAGACCTTGTCGCTGGAGTTCTAAAAGTGCTATACTGCACGTCAATGGCTCATTCGTAGTGCCAGCGACGAGCAAATGCAGCTGTGTTAGTCTGAGGATTTGCCTGGCTTTGCGGTGGGCTGATGTCGAGGGCAAGAATCAAAGTCGATGTTGACTGCACTGGTCCTCTAACCCAGAGCCAGTTTCGCACGACAAAAAATTAAATTCTTCTTGGTTACGCCATCGACTGGCCAGCAGGCGCATGTTTCCTACAAAATCTCGTCTTTTAACCCTCGTTCGTTTCTTCCCCAGACCATCCTCCAAATCACCTTTGCATCTCCAAAAACATCGCAGTCTCACAATGACCGTGTCAGATTGGAAGCTGATACCCCAGAACGGCCATGTACCCCCTTACTCCGTCTTCACGAGGCCGCTCGAGAAGTCACAGGTAGATGAACGCGAGTATCGTGTCATTCGCCTACAAAACGGCCTTAACGCCATGCTGGTACATGACCCCAAGACAGAGAATGCCGCCGCTAGCCTCGATGTAGCCGTCGGACATTTATCAGACCCAGTGAGTAGTGTCAACCATCGGTCGTCTGAGCGCATGCGGCGACACGCAAGTCGCATAGTTCTGCGCTCTATATCCTTTAGGGTCATTCGTCAGTGCATATGGCGCCTTCTGTCGCTACCTTAACCTCATAATTCGGTGCTGACTAACTGTAGGATGATATGCCAGGCTTGGCTCACTTTTGTGAACACTTGTTATTCATGGTGCATACTTTCGTCAATCCATGTAAGCACCTTCTGACAGTCGGGTTATGCAAAGGGCACCGAACAATTCCCAAAAGAGAACGAATACTCGGAGGTATGGTCATTTGGAAGATGGTCCGTGATATCATGTTCATTTGCGTGACGTTCAGTACTTGTCCAAGAACAACGGTAGCTCTAACGCGTACACGTCGTCATCTAACACGAATTACCACTTCCACGTGTCTCCAACTGGGCTTCTCGGTGCGCTCGAGAGGTTCTCCGGTTTCTTCCATAGTCCGCTATTTGCACCTTCTTGCACGGCCCGTGAACTCAACGCCGTTGACTCGGAGCACAAGAAGAACCACCAAGCGGATCCCTGGAGAATCTTCCAACTCAACAAGACACTCACCAAAGACGGTCACCCATGGAGTAAGTTTGGCACGGGAAATCGCTCCACCCTGAGCGCCGCAGGGAGGGAAGCGAAAGCGAAAGGCAAGCTACGTGCAAAGAATGTCACGAATGGTGATGCCGGAACAACGTCTGTTGATGGAAGTCTAGCCCCTTCACCTATATCCTCGAGGGTACCCTCCCCAACACCTTCCTCTACGTCCACCAACAGCGAGGCAGAAGCAGATGGTGGTGCTATCGGGCGTGAAACTCGCCGGCGTTTAGTGGAATGGTGGAGTAAGGAATACTGTGCAAGTCGGATGAAGGTCTGCGTGGTAGGGAGAGGTAAGGTGAATATTGTCAACGCATGCACATTCTTAATCCATATACAAAGAAACCCTGGATGAATTGTCCGGTATGGTTTCCAGACTGTTCTCGTCAGTTCAGAATCGTGGTCAGGACTCATTACCGATGATCAACGACCATCCGTTTGGGCCGAATGAAATGGGTGTAAGCTGCACTTCCTCCTTCCTCCCCTTTTACGCATATGATTAAATTACCTCCTAGACTCTAGTTTCTGTCCAGACAATCATGTCCTTCCATGCTGTTGAGATATCGTTCCCTCTTGCGTGGCAGCCCCAGTTTTGGAAGTACAAGCCTGGCTACTTTTTGTCACACTTGGTTGGGCACGAAGGTCCGGGTTCGTTACACTCCTACTTGAGAGAAAAAGGATGGATCACGTCGCTTAGTGCTGCTCCGCAGGCACTTGGACGAGGTTTCGCTATGTTCAAAGCGACTATGTACCTTACAAAGGAAGGTTTTGGTAAGTTTGTGTTCCTCTTTGTGGGTACTCTCTGCTGACATTGCTAGATAACTACCGTTCTGTCGTTCTTGCCACTTTCAAATTCCTAAACCTCCTGCGATCTACTCAGTTCGCTGCTTGGTTTCAGTCTGAGATAGCTGCGATTTCGAAGATCCAGTTTCAATTCGCGGAGAAGCGGGCCGCAGAAGGATATGCGGTTTCGATTGCAGAACGGATATCGTGGCCCGTGCCAACAGAAAAGCTCCTGTCTGCTTCTGTGCTCATCTCAGATTGGGATGGCGATGAGGGCCAACGGCAGATCCAGGACGCGTTAGCAAACATCCGAGTCGATACAAGCAGGGTCGTCTTGATGGCCAAGAAGGAGGAACATGAGCGAATTACAGGAGGTGCCAAGGATTGGCAAAGCGAGAAGTGGTATGGAACTGGATACACAGTCGAAAAGTGGAGCGAGGAATTTCTGGCCGATGTGAGCACATGTGGGCTGTGGTGTTACTTCTCTTTTCAATTAGTCCACAGGCCCAGAAACCTAACGATATCCGAGAGATACTCCTTCCATCCAGGAACGAGTTTATACCCACCAACCTCGATGTGGAAAGGCGTAACATTATAGGGGTTTGTGCACTCCCATTGTCAGCACGGGGTGGACACTGAAACGTTTGACAGCCTCAAAAGCGGCCTCATCTCGTATACCAATCTGATATCTCAACAGTATGGTACAAGAAGGATGATCAATTTTGGTTGCCTAAGGCGAGCGTAGTTATGGAAATCCGCAGGTAAATTGGATGCACTGCCCGAACATAAACGTTGTCTGATTGTCCACACCTCAGCCCATTGGTAGCTCATAATCCACGAGCCGCTGTCCTTACACGGTATTAGATATCTATCGCGGACGGACGTGTTGACCTAACGCACCCTTCTGCTAGACTTTTCTCAGACCTTGTCAATGATTCGCTGACGGAGTATACCTACGATGCTGACTTGGCAGGGCTCGGATATAACTTCGGCGCATATAGTCTCGGGGTGGCCATATCTTTGAAAGGGTACAATGATAAACTGCCAGAACTCGCTAAGCGCATTGTTGAGGCTGTCAAGAACCTACAAGTCAGACAGGATAGATTGGATGTGATGAAAGAAAAGGTTGGGAACATGGCTTTCTTTTCTACTCATTGAAAACACTTCTCGGTTCTAGCTCAAGCGCCAATGGGAAAACTTCTTCATGTCGCAAACATATCAACTATCAGATTATTATGGTCGCTATGCCCTCACACACAACTCCTGGACGATCGAAGAGCAACTTCAGGAACTTCCTGGTTAGTACCTTTGTCTGACACTCATTCACGAGATCAATGCGGCCTTTCAGGAATTACAAAGGAGGATGTCCAAAACCACGTTGTACAACTACTTCAAAGGGTGAACGTGCAGACTTTAGTAATAGGTAATATGTATAAGGATGTGCGTTGCCATTATTCAACGGCCTACCGTGGTTGACCAAAATGGGTGTTTTTCAGCAAGCCATTACTCTAGCACAGCACATCGAGACCATACTTGACTCCGGGCCTTTGTCACCAATGCCGGTGGACCGTGCGCTCATTCTCCCTGAAGGTAAGTTTCCAGTCAAGGTCAGGGTCACCTTCGTGCTGATGTATATATAGGATCCAATTACCTTTGGACCGCACCCGTACCGAACCCGAATGAGGCGAATTCTTCACTAACGTACTACGTCCACCTAGGTCCGTTGACTGATCGCAAACGACGAGTGACCGGCATACTACTTGCGCAGATATTGTCCGAACCGGCGTTCAACGTTCTTAGGACAAAAGAGCAACTCGGATATATCGTGGCATGCTCGCGATGGAATCTACCCGGAGACTCTCAGTTTGGTTTACGAATTATCGTGCAGAGCGAACGCTTGCCGACTTACCTCGAGAAGCGTGTGGAAGTGTTCCTGGAAGGGATGGAGATCAAACTTGAGGGGATGGAGATAGATGAATTCAATGAATTCAAGCGAGGCCTGCAGCAGAGATGGAGAGAACCTGCCAAGAATCTTGGGGAAGAGGCGTCGAGGTTTTGGGCACATATTGATTCGGGATACTTCGACTTTCTCCGACGTGAGTGCATCGTCTCTTACATATCGCCAAACGGCGCTGATTGCATGAGCTGTCCTATACACAGTCTACGAGGATGCGGATCTGATCGAAAATGTTACTAAAGAAGAGGTGCTCAGAATGTTCGGGGAGTGCGTCCATCCAAAGGCACCGCGGCGATCTAAGCTTTCCATCCATTTACAATCTCGAAAGCCGCGACCACTCCGAATAAGCGCCGCAGCCATAGAGGAGTTTGAAAACCTGGTCAAAGAAAAAACGGACACCGATCCCGCAGAGCTGAAAGAGTTCTCTCGTGAAGAGAGCCCTCTGGCGACGGATTATATCAACCACTGGCAAGGTGTTCTAACGGAGGGCGTTGTATCGGCGGATGTCGCTCGGGATCTCGTGAAGAAGATCCCTGCTTTGGTGGAGAGATACCCAGTACCGGACGAAGATGCTGTCATACTCTCCGCGGGTGTAACGAAGATTACCGACTTGAGTGCCTTCAAAGCTAGTCTGCACCCCTCTGACATACCCCGACCTCTGGTAGACTGGAATGATCTCCCGACGGCGAAGTTCTGATCCCGTAGTATATTACATACAGCTACCGATGCTTTATTGTAATATATGTTCAGCACATCCACGGATGCTCAAGTACTTACAGAACGAGTTGGTCTTATTGCAATAAGCAACAAATGGATGAACCTGCGCCAATGCAAAGAGAGGCACTCATGCACGAGCTAATCACTGGAATCCGAGCACCCACCCTTGGAACATGGGACAGGTACTAGGAAGCGCCGTTATAAATGTGTTAGCACTCAGAACACGTCAGGTGAAATACAGAGATGTGCACCATTAGGACAAACATTTGAGGCTGATCATATAGTCTAGAGATTTGGGTAAGCAGCCTGCAGACATTTCACTTACCTCCAAAATGCATTGAGCGTCTTGTTTGGACAGTCAGTGCTTCAGCTGTTGTGGCTCGCTGAAATCCTGTGTCATCTTCGACGTGATACAACATTCAGGGTTGCTGTCAGACGGCCCTCGCGGTCTCAGGATTTCATCGACAAGGACAGCTACGGTGATTCGGGAACAAAGCGACAATGAGCACAGTGAGAACAAGTCAGAATGCAATGAAGAACAACACATAACGACGAGGAGAGGCTACAAAAGAACGGCGTTTAACAGCAAATGTTTACTTCTTCCTCCCTTGTTTAGCGGCAGTGGCTTGGTGTTGTGCAGGCGGGACGTAGTTTTTCGGGCGTCGAAAGAGTAATACGTGGGGTTCCGGAGCTGCAGCCAAGGAGCGCATGAAGGTAGGAAATTGGCCACACAAGAGATGATCATACCGTGAACTTCGTAATGCTGCCACCCTAAACTTTGAGTGATGCCAATGCCCCTCCACTCAGCTTCTGTGAGGAGGCGAAGCGTGCCCTCTTTTTCGTCAAAAAGCTCCTTCGGTATGAGCTTGAGGAGAGGCTTGGGTAGAATGACGTGACGGTATTCATAATGGTCGTCTGAGTAGCGATCAGAGTAGTGAATCCTGGAGCAGCCATTGACAATCTGTTCACAGTAGTCGAACCAAACATCCTACTTTTCGATGTATTCCTCGATCTTGCTGGCTATTTGACGATCTGTCATGTTTCTAATGGTGAGGATACAAGTAAATGAGCGAAAAGTGCAAAGTGGCTATTACGTGCAGATAGGACGCGCACACACAATTAAGACATTTCAGTGTCCGCCATCCACGTGATCACGCGTTTTCGCGCGTCGCCGGTCTCGAGTCCAGCTCGCGCGTAAGTCCATCGCCACCATCATGCAGTCGAGGGGACGGATCCTCGCACAGCAAGATTCAAGAAGCTACCATAACTTCCAGCCATACGCGGATATGTCTGAGGATGAGTTTTACTCCCCTGTTCATACCGACCCCGGTATAACGCAATACTACCAAGACTTCGAGACTTTTGTTGACGAGATAGGTGACTATATGCATTGAAAATTTGGGCACTATGACTTGATATCGCCATAGACTCTTCACCGAGCCCCGTGGAACGCTCGATAACGATCCACAGGCCAGTTTACCAAACCCCGTCTTCCTTGGGACATCGTGTGGTTGGCCGTCAGGAGAGGCGACAGTACGGCTGGTAAGCCCTTTCATCCTTGCTCAATGCGTGCATAACTTCATAAGCGCACGCAAGCTACGCTGCGCATGTCGGACCTGAGTGGGTGCCGGGAGCGCACGTGGTCCATGACGCTTCGTCTGGTCTACCCCTTTCCGCTCCGCACTCACGGGCCCCTGGCAGTGGTCGTGACCATATCCAAACGGGGGCAAATCCGCGAAATTCATTTGGGTTGAGGTTACGCCCTGTGTCCGATCTGCGTAAGGGTGATTTGTGCGCCATCACTCTCATCTGATTCAACACCTGCAGCTGACAGATTCCGCGGCGTCTTCAAGTTTGGCGTGTTCAACGCCGTCCAGTCGACTTGTTTCGACAAGGTTCAGTCCTCCTTTTCTCGAGTGGACTATCCTGAGTGCAAATAGGTCCTTTATTCGCAAGATAATTTGGTAAAATGAGTCAAATAAGCTTGTTGCATCTCATATTCAAGACGTCTTGCAGGTTATCAGCGGTTCGTTTGACTTTTTTTCCTGTTTCTTTTACCTTCCCATGCATGGTATTGTCTTACTAGCCCCTACGGGGAGCGGCAAAACTGTTTTGTTCGAGTTAGCTATCATAGGAATGCTCATGGACGCCAAGCACGACCTTCAGTCATCCAAGTGCATCTACGTTGCCCCGACGAAAGTGAGTCAGATCTGCTCGCCAAGAGTACAACTGACCATCATTTTGATCAGGCTCTATGCACAGAAAAGTGTAAGGAGTGGACCGCGAAGCTAGGCGGACTTGGTGTGAAATGTGAGTCGTACTTGGCCTGTAACGTGCGAACTAACACTTTGCGCACCAGGTTGCGAACTAACAGGTGACACCCTCTTGTTGGGTAAGGGAATCTGGGGTGACGCGAAGAACGCTCAAGTTGTGTACGTGCCGGCCTGTCGTCACGAGTCCGTTAATGTACCCTGGTTCACGCAGTGTGACAACGGTAAGGGAGTCGTTTTGCTTGCGC
This sequence comes from Phlebopus sp. FC_14, assembly GCA_021018615.1. Taxonomy (NCBI): domain Eukaryota; kingdom Fungi; phylum Basidiomycota; class Agaricomycetes; order Boletales; family Boletinellaceae; genus Phlebopus; species Phlebopus sp. FC_14. Next base: position 1,238,491 of record JAEVFL010000002.1, on the reverse strand, counting down.
ATCATATCACTCTTATCCTATGTCAGGCTGAGAAGTGGGACAGCCTTACACGAAATTGGTATTTACTTATTCGTGAATGTGACATTTAAATTCACATCTGTTGGTAGGGATGATCACTTTCGAATTCTGTCTCAGATCAGGCTCTTTCTTGTAGATGAGGGATGCAGCACTCCAGTAGTGCGGTTATTGTTGTGTTGACACAGTCTCCAGGTCCATATTCTTAACGAGTCACGAGGGAGTATACTGGAAGTTGTGGTGTCGCGAATGAAAGCACGTGGCTCAGCCATTCGATTCCTCCTTGTTTCGGCCACCGTTCCGAACATAGAGGATGTCGCCAGTTGGATTGGGAGCAACCATGATAGCAATTGGCCGGCCACAATCTTTCAGGTTTGTAATTGTTCCGCGCAAACCCTCTACAATTTGACAGGCAGTAGTTTGGTGAAGAATTCCGTCCTTGCAAGCTCACAAAATTGGTGTACGCAGTGGCGAAACCTAAAGGCCAGAACGATTTTGCCTACGCTCATACTATAGACTGTCGCCTCTTTTCCGTCCTGCAGCGACATTCCGCAAAGAAACCCATTCTTATTTTCTGTCCGACACGAAAAGGTCTCTTTCTACTCATGTATGATATGTAATGCCGTGGACTTCTGTCGTCCTCCAGGTACGGTAGCTACGGCGAAACAACTAGCCAAGGACTATGAACAAGCCCTAAAGGCTAAACAGGCTCTGCCATGGTCCCCTCCCCCACGGTATGTGTCCCTAGATCTTCACTCACTTTACTGATCATCGGACCGTAGCATTGATCGGACGTTTCATGACAAGGGTCTTGCTCGTTTGTCTATGCTTGTCTTGAACAGCGTACAAGCTGACCTAGCATTGCATTAGCCCTTGCTGCAATGGGTATAGCGGTTCATCATGCAGGGCTAACCATTGACGACCGAAAAGTCGTGGAAGAACTTTATATCCAAAAAACTCTGCGAGTCCTAGTCGCCACATCCGTATGTGCTAAACACGTATCTCTTCTAGATCTGTCTGGATTATCTACAGACCTTAGCTGTCGGGGTTAATCTCCGTAAGTTTGCCGAATTGACAAATTTATGTATGAATCCGAGCTACCTACAAAGCGGCGCATTTGGTTGTCATCAAGGGCGTCAAGCTCTACCAGAATGGCGAAATGAGAGAATATTCGGACCTCGATGTTGTGCAAATGATGGGCCGTGCGGTAGATGTGTTGCATGTTATCGAGTTGCATGCTTAATTGACATCGGATCAGGGCCGACCGCAATTTGGTGATGTGTCTTATGGTCGCCTTCAACGCGACGCTAAACAACTGTCATACCAGACGCCGAAGGAATTGCAATCATTCTCTGTGAAACTGAGCTAGAGCACAAGTATCGCGCCCTTGCCCAAGGAACGACGACCCTTGAGAGTCGTTTGCATGAAAACCTCACAGAGCACCTAAATTCGGAAATTGGTTTAGGTACTATATCCAACGTCGAAACCGCCAAGGACTGGATTCGCCGCTCGTTTCTCTTCCGACGCATACAGAAAAATCCGCAGCACTATGACATTGGCAAAGAGGAAACACAGACTTGGCAGGAGAAAATCGATGAAGTTGTCATTCAGAGCATTTACAGCTTACGCGAAACACGGTTGATAACTTTTTCTGAGAGAGATGGTGGACTTTGCTCCACGGAGTATGGCGACATTATGAGCAAGGTGAGAGTCTTCTGGCTTTACATAGTGCATATGTTTGAATATTTTCCAGTTTTACATTCGGCAATCCACAGTAAGCACGGCCTTTAAAGCTAACCCCTGAATCTGATCCCCGTTCAGATGCGTTGTATCCTAGGCTTGCCCAGTTCAGCCAGCATAAGAGAAATTGTAAGTATCCCGTCTTGGGCGGCGTAGGTCCGGAGATTTAATTATCCGCAGCTTGAAATGATCTCCTGTTGTGAAGAGTTTGTAATTCTTTCATCTGCTTGCAAAAACTTCACAAATTCGCTGCAGGCTGGCCGACTTGAAATTGCGTGGCGGCGAAAAACAAGTGCGTAGTTTGCACCATCCTAATATAATCTCAATCTCGGACAGTTGTACGAGAAAATACGTCGCCTCGATGACATCCGATTTCCACCTAAGAAAGTCTCATGCACAAGTGACAAAATATTTCTGTTAATACAGGTTAGTGTCATCGACAGACGGCGTAGAAACGTTCAAACGCCATTCCAGGCCGTTCTTGCGGGGCTTTCTCTCAACAATCCGGAGTTCAAAGCTCCTGAAGGTCAACCATATCTGGAAGCCGTTTCAATCTTTCGACATGTATCACGCATAGCGACAGGTGAAACGTTCGATCATGTCCGTTGCTCAGGCGCTTACCCACGTCAAGCTGTCGCCGAGGTTGCTATTGTCAATCACAGTGGTGCACAAGCTAAGCATGCCTTGGAATTGTAAGTCTTATGTGAATTTAGGATATTGTACGCTCTTATTGGCCTCAGAGTGCGATGCCTCAATGCCAAGACCTGGGAGGATCGCCCCCTTGTGCTCAGGCAGATTGAGCACATCGGCGAGAAATCGTGAGTTTTCTGCCACCGTCGCTATTTCCTTTTATCTCAAATCATAGTAGAGTTAAGGTAATCCGTCGCTGGAGATGTAGGCTTCGTGCACTCAGCTAGTACAACAAGATATTGGCAGAGAATGGCATCACGTCGATCCAAAAACTTCGCCAGACTTTACCGCTTTGCATTGAAGAAGTGAGTCCTTCACTAGATAGTTTACCGAGGTTTGACTACTTCGCAGCTTCTTAATCGCCGACCCCCCTTTGGTTTTGAAGTCATCGCCGCTGTTAACGAATTTCCAAAATACTTTTTGAATTTGAAGGAACTCAGATATACCCCTAGTAACGGGAACACTGCCGTGGAAGTGGAGCTATGCATAGAGTGTGGGGTATCTCAGGACACCTCGGTGGTTCAGAGGGTCAAGAAGCCGAGAAGGACAGGAACGCAAATGACGACCCTTCTGACGGTCACGTCTGATTTTGTTTTCGTTGATTTTCGTCGAATTGCGTGAGAGCTTCTAGCACCATGATCGCCCATTCCCCGAACTAATCGCCTTCTTTCAGGACAAAGGCACTCCGGGAGAAAAAAGAGTTCACCCTCTCTGTCCAGCTCATGAAACCGAGTCAGGCGATAAGCGTGTACATTGCATCGGTATCAAAGATAAAGTAGTCCTTGCCTTAGAGCTCACCTTTTTTTACCCTAGGAAAAAATTGCTGGCATTACAGTCACTGCGACGTACAAGCCAGCCATCGCGCCGGACAAGTATCCAATTCTGGACACTCGCCCGTTAACTTCGGTCGTATGTCCATCACCTACCACGCTCTGGTTACAATGTGCTGAAACCTTTAAGGAAATGGATCTTGAAGGCTTGGAGGACGTCCCCGGTTTCTGGGACATGGAACTGACCGACGAAGATGCCCCTGTCACGGATTTGACAAAAGCCCGAGGTACCTTCGTTTTGGATAGAGATTTACAATTTTTCACTTTTTTTTTTTTTTTTTTTTTTTTTCAGATAGGGATGTGAACGGACCAAAGCCCAACAAGTCACGGCCATTGCGATTAGGCTCACCTGCTGTTCAACCGAAGGAACTGCGCGAGCGTAAGAGACCCGACGGGAAATACGAGTGAGTCTGATCCCCATCGGGATTGCGCATGCTAAGCCTTTGTCTATCCAGTTGTAACCACTCCTGTAAGAACAAGAGCAGATGCCGTCATTACTGGTATGTGCTCCCACTGTGTCTCGTCGCTTCCTCACCTTCCCATAGCTGCAATGAAGGACTTTCCGAACCACCACGCGTCTCCAGAAAGAAAGAACTGACAAATACAGAAGACCTCCCAACTGCCATGCCCAAGTCATGCAGCACTAAGGAACCCAGCGTCGGCTTTACGCACCCACCGCGATCCTCCCAGTTGGTTCCCGTACAGCTTCCCGGTACAGTCCAACCGAGTCTCACCTCCCAACAAGTTCACGCGAATGTCGAGGTTTCACCTAACTTCAAACGCGCTGTAGTGCAGTGCTTGGATACTAATGAAGGGAAACGGCCCAAGAAGGTGCCGAACTTCGACCTGGAGCTAACAACCTTGACACGCTCATCGTCACCTGCGTTCAAGACTATGCTCACGAACGGATCATATGGCGACGATGAGTTGCCCACGATATCTGAGTTGTTGGAAAAGGAAAAGTCTAGTCAGTCGGAGACGGATTACACAGACGCTGAGGTGGACGCGATGATACGGGATATGCCTCTTGACAGCTTGTCGGCTGGAAATGGGCGAAAGAGGGAACGTGCTCAGCAAGACAAATCAAGATCCGTTACCCCGCCAATCCTGCGGAGCGATACGGTGGGCAGTGTGTTGTACTGCAGCGGTACTCTTTATAATGGCAAGTTTGAACAGGAGACCGAAGGACACGCAGCGAAACGTCCCAGGACCAAGAGCACTCGACAACTGTTTGGTCAACCTCCACTGCTGCTGGAGGACAAGGTGTGTTGTGTACACTCCACCGACTTACTGATATGTCAAGTCCCTTTCCCAGACTTCTATGCCTGTGCAGTACCCCGATGATAAATTATTAATGGCGCCACTTTTCTTACATCTATCTGAAGATGAAGACGCCATGAACTCGACTCGACATGTGGTGGATAACGCAGACATTCCGATATCGGATTGTGCTATCGGGTATGAAAACGACTTCTACCTTGACAAAACCTACTTCGATGTCACCACCAATTCTGGTTCCGAAATTGCTGTCCACCCCGTAACGGAGTGGAGTGCAAAACACCCTTCGTCCAGCGAGTGGTCCCGGGACGACGCGAGCACACATCGAAAACTCCATGATCGGAGCCCTGAGTCGATCAAGGATATGGCCACGCACATGCCCTGGAGAGAAGAAATGGTACCTGAGTTGGTCGACCTGTCATCGTCGAGGATTACAGACTTCCCGCAGTCGGATCCTGACGAATCTCATTCACAGCTGCAAAACGACTCTGAGTTCGGTTTCGCCGGTCGAACATTGCGGACTTCCGCAGCGTCAGGCGCCCGGACACATATTCCTATCACACAAGGCCGAGCGAGCGACACTCGAGCACAACTGGATGACCCTCTTGCTGAATTTGACAGATGGCTGGCAAGTGGCGCGGTAGACATCATCGCTAACTGAGCCCTTTGGCTGTTTCGCTTTTTTCGTTTGTGACTTTGCGATGTTTGTGCATGTTGGAGCAATGTGGTACGACGCTGTCCAATGCAATTGGTCGATATGTATCTGCACGAAAATTGAGGTAAGAGATGTATCCCGGGTGCATTATAGATCTACGTATACGTCGTGGTATAATACGTTGCAGGTCAGTAGCCTCATGCTCCATCGTTCTGTTTGTGTTCAGCCTTCTCTCCCGACCCCTTGTCTAGCTCAGACGGCTCAAATATCTTCAGAGCACCCCTGAATCTCTCATCCCAGCTTACCCCACTCTCTGGTCTAACAATCTCCCATCCCATCTCCTCGTCCCTCCACCGTAACTCTTTCTTCAGTCTCTCAGCCCTTAGTTCGACCTCGCTCGGAGGTGGATTCTCCTCTTCTTCCTTCGTCCGCTCGCGCTCGCTCCTTGCGAGCTGGCGTGCAGTGGAAAGCCGATCCGGGAGTGAAGCGTAGTACGATTTACGGGAGGATGTGATGTTAGAAAGCGGGGAATGGGGTCTAATGAAAGATTCGCAGGATAACAGAAAGTCAAGGTCGCCGCCTTGAGCTGGGCTACGCACAACATCCGGTTTTCTTGCTTCTCCGTCGCCTCCTCTCTCGGGCTCGTCCTCGCGCGGATTGCCTCTATTCAGAGAGCCACTCTGCCCATCAAATAACGGAATCTCTTCAGATCCGGGGTGCAAATCCGGACCTTGGAATTCTCGCGTCTGACCATCAATGAGCGCACAGGCGGCCTCACATCCGGCACGAACTTTATGTCGCTCGTTGAGAAAGTCCCAGATCATGTGAGGGATGTATCGAAAACCAACGTAGTTGGTGAATGGTACCAAGAGAAGAGGTGGGTATGCGGGGAAGATTGGCGAGTCCATGGGGATTAAGTCGGATAATGGTGGGCGGGAGGAAGACACGGGCAGCTTGAGCGGAGATAAAACGGCTACGTTGAGCGAACTGGGGAGACGCGAAGGCGTTGGTATCGGTTCGCCTTCCGGATCGTTCACAATCCCGGGAGGTAATTCCTCAGGCTCGTCGAACGTCCCATCCGACGCCAATTCCAAGGCCAAGCTTTCCTCCCTATCAATTTTGTCTACACCTCCAGTCCACCCTTTCTTCAACCCTGCCATGTACTCCTTCAGGGTATGCCTCCCTATAATTACAGTACCGCCCTCCAGCTCACGTACTCGCTTTTGTTCCGGGGTTAGTTGATTAGGGAGCGTGACAAGCGGAACGGCGGGATGGTCGAGTCCAAGAGCGACCCGACGCTGGTTTATGACGGAAGACGCAATGAGGTTCGTAAGGTCACCGGTGTGAGGAGTAGCAACAATGTCGTAGTCGATAGCAGCCGCTACGAAAACAGGCTGTAGGTGGGACAGTCGGTCACAATTTATCGAGGATATTTTATCGTAATCCAAACCCCCACATACCTTGATATACTTTTTAAAAAACTTGATCGCTCTCTGGTAATCCTCATCCCCTGGACACTTGGCGCCATACACGACCACCTTTCGGGGCAGCTGCATACTGCTCATAGGCTCCTCTGAGAGATGCTTCACCCGATCCACGTATGTCGCGCGTATGGTGCGTGCTTGACGCCGGTCGTAGGCATAGTATGAGATGAAAGATGTGGTGAATGTGAGAAATATGCACCAATTTCTTGAGGGTAAACGAGGTCTTGCAGACAGCCAGCTTGCAGGGATTCCCGTATACTCGAGGGCCAAGCGGATGCCGGACCTGCGTGGTGGAGGGGACGCGTCCATTCTGAATCAGAGAGTAGGCTTTGGACATGAGCAAGTACGTCGGAATTCGGAATGAAATTATTGCATAGCCACAGAATAAACAACTCCAAATATCTCGCCTTATTCCCGGACGTCGTCGACGGTCATCTCGAACAATGGCTGCTCTCTCTGCGTACGTGCATTCACACAGGCTCAGTCGCTTACAGACTGAAATGTTCGCAGTGTACTTCCACTTCCATCATATGCACCCGTTGTGTCGGACGACGAGGAAGAATCACGTCAAATCCCCACTCAGGCCGTCGTCGCGAGACAACTCATACCGCCTTATGGCAAGCGCAAGGGATGGAAACCCACGTCGCAGGAAGATTTCGGTGCGTGCAATTCTTCTATATCACCAACTTAACCGCTCACGTAGGCCAGGCGACGGTGGTTCTTACCCCGAGTGTCATGTCGCACAATATCCTCTCAACCTTGGAAAGGAAAAGGCAAGGCTTGTCTCTCACCCTCGCCCGAGAACGACTTATGTTTATCCGCACACAGACCCAAGCAGGAAACACGCTCGCCCTCCAAGTCGACTCAGAGGGCAACGTCCGATACGATGTCATCGCCCACCAAGGCCAACGGCACGGCAAGATCATTCAATCACAATTCAAGGACCTTGTCCCCCTCTCTCATCGCAAGGATCTCTCAGACGAACAGCGTACCATGGAACGACCCTCAGAGGAGGAGGTCCAGGAGACAGCGGAGAAGACGAGGCAGGCTCTGGAGAAACTGGTCACTGGAAAAATCAAAGCTGCTCAGCCCAAGAATATTCCGGATGCAACGGGAAAGACGACATATGTTCGATACACTCCAGGTCAGCAAGGGGGTGGGGATGGTGGGGCGCTGAAGCAGAGAATTATCAAAATGTCGGAGGTGGTGGAGGATCCTTTAGAGCCACCGCGGTTTAAACACAAGAAGATTCCTCGTGGGCCGCCGAGTCCACCACCGCCTGTGTTGAGGAGTCCACCGAGGAAGGCGACTGCAGCGGAACAGAAAGAGTGGATGATACCACCTTGTATCTCAAATTGGAAAAACAACAAGGGTTTCACGATCCCTCTCGACAAACGCCTCGCCGCTGACGGTCGAGGACTTCAAGATGTCAGTCTTTCCATCTTATTTGACCCATTTGGTTTGAACACTAAGCGTATATTGTTACAACCAGGTCTCTATCAACGACAATTTTGCCAAATTCTCGGAGGCTCTTTTCATCGCTGACAGGCATGCCCGAGAAGAGGTTCGCCAACGGGCTCTCATGCAACAAAAGCTAGCTCAAAAAGAAAAAGAAGCCAAAGAAGAGAGTCTCCGTCTCCTCGCTCAACGTGCGCGTCAAGAACGCAATGGTGTGGCACCCTCAGCGACCTCGCGGCCGACAGAAGAGTCACGCGCTGCTGTTACCTCCGCATTGGGCGGCTATGGTAGCGGCTCAGATGCAGAATCCTCAGCTGCGGACTCCGAGGACGAGGAGGCTGCTAAGATTCGAGATGAGATGCGTGCCGAGAAACGCCGCGAACGTGAACGCGAAATGCGCATGTCAAACATGGGCACTGAACAACGCGCCAAGATGCTCGCACGTCAGCAAAATCGCGATATCTCGGAAAAAATTGCGCTCGGTCTTGCGAAGCCGACGATGTCGAAGGAAAGTATGCTGGATTCGAGACTTTTCAACCAGGAGAGTCTAAGCGCGAGCTTTGGAGACGAGGATGGATATGCATTGTACGATCGGCCGTTGTTCCATGGCTCGAGCGCGGCCGCTGCGATATACAAGGCCCGGGGGAACATTGCTTCAGAGGGCGGCAATGACGAGGCATTTGGTGGGGGGACGCAAGAAGGTATAGGGAAAGCGCTTGATAACGACCGCTTTGGACTGGGGAACGCACGTGTTGGCTTCGAGGGCGCGAACGAGCAGGAAGTGAGGGAGGGTCCGGTGCAGTTTGAGAAAGATAAAGATGTGGGGGACGTGTTTGGGCTGGATAAATTCTTGGACGAGGCGAAAGGTGGAAGAAAGCGAGGACTGGATACGGATGTGGGAGGGTCGCGAAAACGACTGCAGCTGGAGCGGGCAGGAGATTCGTAGAGCTTGTATGGCCAGTATGTTATATTTGTTCTATGTACAGTATTCTATGTAGTGCTACGTCGTCATACCAACTTGAGCCAGCAACTTTGTCTTTACCCTCGTCGTCCTCAAAGTATACCTCGTCCGACCCTCCCCGTCCAAGCGGGTCGCTCAGTCGACTCCATCCTCTCATAACACACGCTCGTTACACCGCACAATATTTTTCATAGCAGAGGTGCACCCCATCAAGTCCAAAGGTTTTTCTTCATTATTCAAATCGTCCTGGTGGCGAGTATTTCCATCGTTTTGCGCATAGAATGCACGCAGAAATGCGGCGCATGCCCGCTCAGGAGCGGGCTCGCCATCATAGCAAGCGTCTAGGGCATGTGCAGAACGGGTCAGGACCTGTTCCTATCGTCCTCGCCGGCAACGGACCTGGCAATGGAAAGGTCACGACAACTCAAGATACAAAGGGTTCACCTATGACACCAAGTAATGCCACAACGTCCACGATTGAAAAGTCGGCGCCGAGTAGCACCTCCCCTGCGATCTCCCCGACGCCGACGACGACCGTCCTCGCAACTACCAAGACCTCGTCTGCATCATCTGCCTCCCCTCCGTCCTCCACTTCGTCGTCCTTGTCCCAAGCTTTCGTTCAGACTGCCACGTCCACCGTCGTGGTCTCCGTTAGCCCTTCTCCTTCCACGACTCCAATCCAGACTGATGCAACCTCGTCCTCCAGTAGCGGCCTCTCCAGTGGTGCTATCGCTGGTATCGCTGCTGTTGGCGTTATTGCGCTTGTTGCGCTTACTGTGTTCTTTGTTCGGAAGACATGCCTTCGCCGACGGCAAGGTAAACGGATCTCATGGAATGGTAGTCCTGGGTTTGGACTGAAGGCTGGAAGTGCAGGAACGTCTGATGAACCCAAGCCTCTGCCAGGTATCCCGGAGTCATTCGGCCAGGAGGCCATTTCTTCTACTCTAGCCAGTGGTGGCTTGCAAAGAGGTTCACTGGTGTCTCCCTTCGAAGCGCATGGCCAATCCGTGTATGTTAACCCACGGCTCGTCTCTCGCCCTTCAAGTACTCAGCATGCAGTCCCCTCACCTCCACCTGCATCGTATAATAACCCAGTCCCGATGCCGCCCTTCTCTCCTCCACCACAGCTGCAGACCAGTCCCAACAACTCTACCGCGCTCGCCATGGCACGGGCAGCGGCAAGTTCAAGTCTTTCTCCCCTACACTACTCGCGTGGTCAGGCTCAAGAAAAGCCCAGTGCAATGGTCAAGTGTATGTTCGTCCCCAACCTCCCAGATGAACTGTCCATCACGATGGGTGAACGTGTTCGCATAAATGCTCAATATGATGATGGTTGGGCATTGTGTGAGAACAGTAGGGGCGAGCAAGGAATGGTGCCTCAGGAATGTTTGGAACACATAGTCACGGATCAGACGGACTGGAGGAACACGAAGAGGGCGAGCAGCCTGAATCCTGACGCGAGGAGATACTAGTCGCTGCACGTTCTGCTACGGTCTGTTCGCCTGTGCATTTATAGTCCCGTGACTGATTGCCCCGCAAGCAGCTCGATGGACCTTGTTTAGCGATACCCCAACATCTTGATCTGCGGGAGAATCCCGCATGGTGTTCCCCGTTGATGTATTTCGTGGGCATCACACTGCCTTCATGAACTGATGTTCCTCTTGCTGTATCGGACAGTTTTCTTTTCATCCTTGGTATGCAACGAAGCTCTTCCATTTGGGATATGATGCGCATTGTAGTTGTGTTGGGTAACGTATGTATTTTTCAGGCTGAAGACACTCATGTCGATTACTCTTGTGAGCTTTCTTTCTTGACACCAGACAGGATAAAGCGCGTGGCCTTAACATCGTTAATCGAGCCCAAGGTATGATACAAGTGCGAATACAAGATACAAATCCACCAGCCGTTCGCTACACGATTCGTTGTTTTTGTAATGTACGTCTTAATGGCTTCCGCTGTTGTCATCAAGAGCTTTCTCCATGCACCTTGGGCTTGTGACGGATGACAATATAGGTATCGCTTGATTCATCAGCCTCGATCGCTTCGATGTCGCCGCCAATGACGCCCGCACGCTCAGGCTTGCTTCGTTTCCTAGAAAGACGTTATTCATTGCTGTGCTCGTTGGCGCCTGGTAGTAGTACCTTTCAGCTCGAATCAGGTTGAGATCATGGGACAATAGGCCATGTCCGGCAACAGGCCCATAGTAAGAAGTCCCCGCCAACGAACCAATGATGCAAGTCCCCACCAGAATAGAGAGATAGAAGCGGTACTGGGAGTACCAAGCTGGGGCTGACAGACGCAGTATTAGCCGCAGGCTTATCAATGTTTGGCAAATTGGACTCACTCCATCCAGCGCTGGTGGCTCTGTTGTCTGCATACCACAGCGCTGTGAATCCCAACCACTGACAGAGCAGAGCAGACGTGGGCTGGAGGGCAATCGTGGACCAAGCGACCACGGCGGGGGATATGCCAAGTAATAGTCTTGAATAACCCTTGTAACCTCCTAGACCCGCAAACTCCATCCCCCAGTGCAAGGCGCCTGTGTACAGATGTAAGGGCAGTTTAGTTTATGCCAGCATATACGCACCAAGGAAGGAGAGTAAGACGGCTCCATAGGTCACTTGAAAGTTAAGCGCTTGGTCGAGGATCGTGAGGGCAACTCCAGGATCAATGTTTATAGCAACGCCTGCGGCCGCGATGCCAGCCTGATGGGCGAGGTAAACGGTGGTTCCCGACGAAGCTACGTATGGCAATCCCCCTGCAAGCCCCATGACAAGGTATGGAGTGGGCACAGACGTAGCAACTGCACTCGTTATTCCAAGCTACTGCACGATGAACGAATATGATATTGGGTACTAGCTGAGGCACTTACGAAGGAGTCTTTGGCAGGTTTTAAGCGTTCGACGGTGAAGACACCGCCCGCGATAGAGCGTGCCCAGTCGGTCAGTGAGTTGCCGACCTCTTCCTTGACGTTGAGCGTTGCGTGTTCGATGGTTTGACTGCCGGGTCTTCCAGAGACCGAACTGGCGACAAAGCGGGCATGGACTTGCACAAGACTGAGCGCCGCCGAGCGAGGCTGGAAGCCCAAGGTGAGTTGAGTCGGGCGTCGAAGCTGAAGGGGACTGTTACGAAGAACAGGCGAGCGATGGAGTGAACGAAATACGCTGCTCATCGTTGGCAACAGCGCTGGGGGAAACGAGAAAGGCGTGAGCTGCACATCCAAGGTTCAATACAACCATTTTATAGTCTCATGACGTCGTGACATCATCTCGCAAACCAAACCAGATCGGCCTGGCTCGACTCGACTCACATTCAAGGCGAACACACCACACAAGAAACAACCGTCAAAGGTCATTGATTGGGTATCAGGTAAAACCTAGAGCTACAACTTGATGAACGAGGTATCGATGCCATGCGAAAAGTCCCATATACAGATACGCTGTATAAAAACATGATCAACACCTCTGGTTTATTAACAAGCGATGCTGTCCTACCTGATCTTCCCCGCAAGAAACAATCTACGAAAGCCGATACAACAAGCGTCAATCGGAGCATTAGCTAACTAGAAAGCTTGATACGATACCCACCTTCATACAATCTATGCCAACGCAGAAAATACGTCCCGTGTGTGCCCCAGCCAGATCAGCTACCAGAGCGCCTGTCTTGCGATCCCATACCTGGCCAAGCTCATTTCAGAATCAACATGGCCCCTATGTTCACAATCTACCTTGATCGTCCAGTCATAACTTCCACTGACCGCAAACTCGTCACCCAACGCAACGCTTCGGACCGGATGCGAATGTCTCTCCGGTCCACGGATAGGCCCCGTGTTCACCACCAGCGTACCACAGCTACTGCACACTCGCTTTCGGCTGTCCGCATGTGCCTGCTGAATTGGTGGGTTTTGAAAGAGGGACTGCGACAGTGACGAGTGAAGAAAGAAAGAAGAGGCACCACGACCAACGGCAAGGGGGACCTCTGCCGGCGACACCTCATCGGCGGTGAGAGCGGGGTTCAGAGGCTGACCAGCAGGTGGGTTGTCAAACTCCGGACATGTGGACCACCCATGCCTCGTACTCATGTCGAATATACGTACATGCCTGTCAGAGGAGCCAGATAAGAGGTAAGGAGGTTTGAACTCCACAGAGGATATTCTTCATTAAAAGACGAGTAGAGTCAACAAGGTTTCAGACAGTCGGGATGACACAAACTTACGCTCTTGCATGATGATCATCAAACGAACTTATCAGCGCCCCTGTCCGCGCATCCCAAACGCGAACGGAGCGATCACCAGAGCCAGATATGACCAAATCGCCAGCAACCGACACTGCATTAACAGCCGCACGGTGCCCCCGCAAAACGAACTGTGGTCTTAGTGAAGGAAAAGCGTATGTGCAGATCGTGCGATCTATTAAGAACACCACATGAAAACAAGAACAAATGTCATATATGGAACTTCACTTACCTTTCGAACACGAAACGAGCCTCCCACTATCAATCCGCACACAGAGTACGCTGTCTAGGTGGTCTCTCAAGACCTTCACGGGTTTGGACCTTTCAAGATCCCAGACAACGACGCGACAGTCACTGCCACCGCTGACAAGGAGATCACTGAAGCCCGTGGGAACCTCCTCGGCTCCATCGTCTACACCCTCCCAAACGTTCGTCCTTGGGGCCGCAGAGCCTACGCAGAGACTCAGTATGCTAGAGGCGTGCATTCCAACTATCTTGCGCCGCACTTTATTTGTACTTAGATCCCATTCGCGGACAGTGCGATCCTTCGAACCAGTAAAAAGCACCTGTAGGGGTTCGCGCGTAGAGGCGTAAGTCCAGAGGGCAAGACAGTATACGGCAGCACCGTGGCCACCTGCCTCGGCTCCTGGTAAAGTCCGTAGACGATATGAACCGTGGCGTATGCGATTGCGGAGTAGCACCCGAGTCTGATGGAGAAGTTTGTAGTCAGGTACTATAGGGGCACTCAAATGGGAAGCCTTTGATGCAGCGTGACGTTGGGACGAGGATCGCGAAATCGCAAAGGCGGTCGACACGCTTCTGCTGATGGGCTGTGTAAATGTTGACGAGGATGCCATTGCCGGATGGCCTAAAAGTTCTCGGATAGTCTGGTTTTGAGGGCCGAGGTTCATAGACATGGATCCGGGCTCTCGTTCTGGATCTTCGTGCAAAGCAGGGTCCACCTCACCAGCATCCACAGCACCGCCTTCATCCTCACGCTCTTCTTCGTCTCCCATTCCTTCATCTTCGTCTCTGTCATCCCGGATGGCACCTGACGTTGATAAGTTGATGTTGCCGATGCTTTGGCTAATGGACAGTCCCCTGACTTGTGCTCGCCACTCCCAGCCGCGAGCCAGGCATAACTTGCGCCAGAGCGACTGATCGTTCGCGAGGACGTTCCACCGTCTGGAAACCAGGGAACAATTCAGAAGGGCGCATGCAGGGAGCAATTGCAGAATCTGTAAAGACAATTCTGTCGGCAGAGACTGCGGCCCGAGGTATAAGAGGAAACAAACTACATGCAAACGAGAAAGGTGCCTACCCCGACAAGATCAAATTGGAGAAGTGGGATGATGCGACGTTGAATCCTGGCTAGGTGAGAGCGAGGAAGGGAAGCCAAGAGTTGATACGCCACTTCTGGAACATCAACATAATTGTCAGAAATATTGACTGAACCAACGGGATTTGGTCTACCTTCGCGCTGTCCCTCGGAGAAAACTCGACCAGCAACTTGCCAATCAAGATCACGATAGATTTCTTTGCCTTTGCACACTCCGGATGGGAATGAATGGCTAGCTTCCTGAGCATCCGGAATTCTTTCCGTGGATAGATATGTCTTCTCCTTTGAAGTTGACACCGGAGAGGTCGTTAGCCTGCTGGCACTGCACGACGAGCCTGCGATAGTGGCATTGCGAGATGGTTCTCCGAGGGAGTCACGGCTGGAGGCTGGATTGAAAGGAACGGCGGAGATGGCTGGCGACCTGTTGGCGAGAATCCGTTTGATATCTGCGTCAGAAAAGCCGTCGTCAGTAAAGGTGATCATGATGGTACATGAAGAAGAGAGGTGGTAGAGGACTTACGAGGGCGCAGCAAGGCCAACAGCACAGACTGCGTCAAACAAAAAAGGCAAGGCTGTTGTACCAAAGTCTGCAAGCCAGCGTGACTATCGCGATCCGCAGTGATGACTTGAGATCAACTGAAACGAACTTGGGTTTTTCACTTCTGCGTTTAGTGAATCAGCGACCGCTGGGTGTCGTGACGGCTTTCATGAGCTTGTATCTAGCGAGGATGTGATGAAGCCGTAGGTGTAGCTAGTAGAATGTTCTGGAGGGTTGAAGCCGTCTTGCTCCTTCCTTTCAAAAGCGAACAAGTCAAAGGACGTGTCTTCTCCAATCCCTTGTATACCAGAGTCCCGTTTGCCTGCTATCATCTCTCGCTTTGCGCGGTCAAGATGTCAATGCCTTTGCCAAGTACCACAGCCAATTGGCACTGGAAAAACAAGAACGTCACGTCATGGGCCAAAGCTTGGTTCGAGCGCGAACTTGCGACGATCGCAATTCAGGGACAAGGATCAGAAAGTGTCGCGGTATCCTCTGTTGGCGGCGTGGAGGGCGATGTAGAGCTGGGGCAACGCAAATCGAAGTGAGCATCAGCAGGTCCAGTCTCCTCGATCCCTCACCAGTCTAACCTTAGATTGATCACCATTTACGACTGCAAAATCCAACTTGACTGGACTGGTACGGCGAGCGACGGGACCCAAGTAACTGGAAAGGTCACAATCCCCGAAGTATCGCATGAAACTACGCTGGATGGGTCGTCCGAATATGTGGTGTGTTCTCGCTCAAAGCAAGACTACTCTTTCCGCCATCTTTAATCGGTCATGCTGTAGTACGATTGGTCGCTGAAGACTAGCACTAGTCCCGCTGTCGACGCACTCTACGCTTTTGCCAGGGCGCGTCTACCTGCAGCCCTTGAAGCCAAGTTTGCCGAATTTCCGGTCGCGATCATTGACACGCATGGCAAGGATCTGACGGTCAGTGGCGAGCCCAGCCGCACAGGCACCCCTACACCCGCGCCTCTAGCTTCTGGAGCTTCTGGATCGACAACCCCGGCAGTCTCTGCTCCCAAGCCTCCTCAGGTGAAAAAGGCAGTTGTGGACACGTCTCAGATCACCAAGGAAGCCACGTTCATGGCAGCAGCTGAAGATCTGTTCGGTCTGATCACGGATGGGAGCCGCATCCCGACTTGGACGCGCGCGCCGGCACAGGTACGTGAAACCCCTGGCCCGCAGCGTATCCCTCTCAAATGCGACAATCCACAGTCAACTGCGCAGCCCGATTCTCCATACTCACTGTTTGGAGGAGGTGTTACGGGCAAATATGTCTCCCTCACCCCCGGCAAAGAAATCGTCCAGACATGGATCTTGCAAAGCCCAAGCTGGCCTTCAGGTTCATCTTGCTGTTTGCAATATGAAGTGAAGCACGTTTACTCAACCAATCGTGAATACAGAGCATGCAGCCAGCTTGACCACTACGTTTGTGCAGTCGTCTGATTCCACCAAGGTCACCTTTACTCTGGATGGTGTGCCCAAGGGCATAGAAGACGAGATCGGACGCAATCTGGAAGGGTACTAGTGAGTCATAGAGTTCTTCTTTTCCATAATTTCCTGAAGATATTCTCGCCAGTATACACGGGCTGAAATCTATCGGGTATGTACAGCTCATTGTTTCTCCCACATACTTTGGAGCTCGTCCAACGACCCATACATACACACGAGAACATAAAAGAGGCTGCACCAGTGGCAACACGAATGTCGCATCGACCACTACCTTCGTGGTTGCCGCAGCGATCCTAGTGACGGCTTTCACCGTGCCATACCATTCTTTTCTGCCTTTCCATCGTTCTGCGAACTGAACTTGATGTCGATTGCTATGTTGATGCTGATAATTTATGTTTTTTGGATGTGGGTGATACAGACTGGGCACTGTACTTTGACAGAGGACCCATCTGCGCAACCCCCCAGAGTCGAGGAGTCGAGGAGAAGAAATTAGAGAGCAGTGCAGGGTCAAGAGAGAATCAGGTAGAATGTACTACATACAATATTGTTACTTACAGGGTGGCCAGCCACAGCGAGGACCCCGGCAACACCCCCAAAAATGTAAACAAATTTGGTGCCACGTTTCGTTGGTTGCGCTGGATCTTTACCTTCTGGTCGTCGAATTCTCCCTTTTCCACTTTTCCTCTCCTTCAAAAAGACGAACGCTGAAGAAACATGGCCGCCGCTGCTGTCGAAGAAATTCGCGCCACGTCCTACGTCGGTTTCGACTCCATCACGCAACAAATCGAGCACAAGCTTTTGAAGCGTGGTTTTCAATTCAACGTCATTGTCGTTGGTGCGTACTGCTAATGCTAATGGTGCAAAAATGCAGCTGATGGGTCGCGGGTGCTTGCGTTCGTAGGGCAAACTGGTCTCGGAAAATCAACGTTGATTAACACTATTTTTGCCTCGCACTTGATCGACTCAAAGGGCCGTTTGGAAGCTGATGAGCCTGTCAGGCAGACCACCGAAATTCAGACAGTATCACACGGTGCGTCTCATGGTGCACTGACCATTGTTTTACAAGCTGACGCGAATATCACCAGTCATTGCTGAAAATGGTGTCAAGCTTCGCCTGAACATTGTTGACACTCCCGGATACGGCGACCAAGTTAACAACGAGAATTGGTATGCCAAAAACTTCATTGTTGACCATCTCATGACGGTGGTTTAGCTGGGACCCCATCGTCAAGTACATCAAGGACCAACATAGCGCATACCTTCGCAAGGAGCTAACTGCCATGCGTGACCGGTACATTCAAGACTCGCGTATTCACTGTTGCCTCTACTTTATTAGCCCCACTGGGCACTCACTACGCGCCATTGATGTCATCGTGATGAAGAAGTTGAGCGAGGTCGTCAACGTTGTACCCGTCATTGCCAAGGCCGATAGCTTGACACTAGAAGAGCGGGAGGCCTTCAAGCAAAAGGTCAGTATTGCAAAGGCCATTTGCGTGCAGAGTGCTCACTGGGATACAGATCCGTGCGGAGCTGGTTCACAATAATATTCGCTTGTACCCCTTCGACACGGACGAAAGTGACGAGGAGGAAGTCCAGCTAAACGAGTCCATCCGCGTAAGTGGTTCTTATTTGGTTTGAACGGAATATGAGTTTTGATTTAGAAATTCAGAACGTGATCCCGTTTGCTGTCGTTGGCTCCGAGCGTAGTGTCATCATTGACGGAAAATCTGTCCGCGGGCGCAAAAACCGATGGGGTGTGGTGAACGTTGAAGACGAGAACCACTGCGAATTTGTACACCTGCGAAACTTCCTGACAAGGTAGTTTTATGACGAGGTTGACTGTGTCTAGTGGATTTACTGATATCTTTGACAGGACGCACCTGCAAGACCTGATTGAGACTACTGCACAGATTCACTACGAGGCGTTCCGGTCTAAGCAATTACTTGCGCTGAAGGAGGGTGTGCAACAGAGACCTCCTACCAGCCAATAGATGGGTTACTCCTGGCCTCGTGAAGAACGATGTCGCACAGACTTTCTGCGAAGTCTGGGGTAACATCATCAGATACCCAGTGTGGTCGGTGTTGGATGGCTTCGTGCGCTGTTTTTTTCTCGGATAATGGCTCATAATTTTTCTGTACATGTTGGCGTTGATCCCTGTGATGCCCACGTTCATTTGTCTTACCACTACTTGCCTAGCTTAAGAACACTGCTTTTTTGCGCTGCTCTACGAGACGACCTATATTGGGAACTTGTCATTGCATGTTGACGGCCGTCCGACGAGGTGAAGCCTCTCTCAAAATTGCACGGTGGAGAATTGTAGACTGTCGCAGGGATCGAGTATGTCTCTTTTTTTTCTTTTTTTTTTTCTGAGAAAATGCCGGGCGAATATGAAACTTGACTTGCGTATTTTGTCATCGTCCATCATCCGATCAGCGGGCGGGCGTATGAACACCCACGCTCTCAGATGCTGACTGGTTAAATCATCTTGGCTGCGGCCGCATCGTCCTCATCATCCGCAACGTTCTTCCGTTCCTTCCTCCCCCGTCAGCAGCGCTGGCTTCAATGCCTGACTCAACGTTGTCGGCTTATTGGGCAAAGCTCCGCGCCTTCAACGTCGAGTCTCTTTTTGCTCGCAAGCGCGGTCCTGGCGCTCCTCGCACTGTCTTCGTCAACCAGAATCTGCCCGATTCTTACTTTGACCACAAGGGAAAACCAAAGAAAGAGCACATATACTGCACGAACCAGGTCATCACATCAAAGTACACCATAATTACCTTCCTACCCCGGAACTTACTCGAGCAATTCAGGCGCATAGCCAATATGTAAGTCCGTTCATGCATGCCCTCCAATTCAACCATACCTAACCCTCCGCATAGCTTCTTTCTTTTCATAGCTATCCTTCAGTTCTTTCCCGAGTTTTCAACTATATCCCCTGGTCTCGTCCTCATACCCATCCTCATCGTCCTCAGCATCACTGCCATCAAGGACGGCTACGAAGACATTAAGCGTCACCAGTCAGACCGCCGTGTTAACCACTCTCAGGTACGACTCCTCTCGGGAGGGGGCTGGGTGAATCCAAATAGCACTGGGGGAAAGAGTCGCACCTTCGTCAGGGGTCTCGTTCCCAAAAGGCGGCCAAAGCGCAAGGACGTCAACCCCGCCGCAGGGAAAGACGCAGAGGCCGGGACTACCGCTCCAACACCACCTCACGATGACCCTGATGTCGAGTTCGATGAAACGGAGCACCATCTCTTCGCAGCCGATGAAAAGTCCAGTCATGCTCATTGGAACAAGACACTATGGGAGGACGTGCGCGTCGGTGACTTTGTGAAGATCATGAATAACGAGCCGATCCCTGCAGACGTCCTTATATGCAGCACTTCCGAAGAGGACAACGTCGCATTCGTCGAGACCAAGAACCTCGACGGTGAGACCAACCTCAAGTCTCGCAACGCTTCCTCCGCTCTTACGGACCTGCGCACTGCTCATGATTGTGTTGGAAGGCTCAACTCATTTACTATAGAATGTGATCGCCCGGACACTAATATGTACAAGCTTAATGCAACCGTGTCTCGCAATGGGGACAAGTCGCCTGTGGACGTGCAGATGATTCTACTACGCGGTACAGTGCTCAGGAATACTGAATGGGCTATCGGAGTTGTCCTCTTCACCGGCATGGATACCAAGATCGTCCTTAATTCGGGCGGCACTCCCAGTAAACGGAGTAGAGTCGAGCGGCAAATTAATCCTCAAGTGTAAGCCACCCTCTTCTGCTTTCCCTGCATTCATAGACTGCTCTACTTCTAGTCTTGTTAATCTTGCTCTTCTCGCGGTCATGGCGATTGTATGTGCTGTCGCCGACTCCAAGATCGAATCGCAGTTCTATCCCGAAGGCGCGCCCTGGCTCTATGACGACAATGTTTCCTACAACAATCCCAAGATCAATGGTCTCATCACGTGGGCTTTCGCGCTCATCACGTTCGTGATCTCTGCCGAAATACTGTTCATCTTCTAATTTGCCCTTCTCATCAGATTCCAGAATGTCGTACCGATATCACTGTACATATCTATAGAGGGCGTGAAAACATGTCAAGCGCTGTTCATCTATTTTGACTACGAAATCTTCTACAAGAAGACGGGCCAGCCCACCCTTGCGCGAAGTTACAATCTATCGGATGACCTCGGACAGATCGAATATATATTCTCGGACAAGACCGGAACTTTGACGCAGGTGCGGGTTGTTTTCGCTCGTCTCTCTCATCATCGACTGATCCCGCAATGCCTTATGTAGAATTCGATGGTGTTTAGAGAGTGCTCTGTAGGCGGGACTGCCTATCATGGGGACACAGATGATGAGCAACATATTGACATTGAGAAGACAGCAAACCTCCAGGACGTTCGTGAAAGCAGCCACGACTCCTCATTTGCCTCGACCTCCCACGTGCCGGCTCCCAGTACTAGTCCGGGCGTTGACCCAACCCGTCCAGACCTGGGAGCTGTCAAACTCTCCACGGGGGTGCTGAAGCATTTTAGTGATGCGCAGCTCTCACAAGATCTGGCCCTTGCTGTAGATGCTGAACCTGGCTCCGACAACGCTGCACACGCACGCTCTCTCAACGGCTTCTTCTCGGTCTTGGCGCTCTGCCACACAGTTCTTGCAGCTGTAGATCCGACCACCGGTGCTATCGAGTACAAGGCACAGTCACCCGACGAAGCAGCACTTGTACAGGCAGCGGCTGATGTCGGTTTCGTTTTTCGTGGACGAGATAAGGAGGTTCTCAAGCTCCAGACACCGTTCTCGAAGGAAATTGAACGATACGAGCTGCTCAACATCCTCGAATTCACGAGTGCGCGTAAACGCATGAGTGTCATCGTACGGAAATTAGATGAGGAGGATTCCAGGCTCTTCTTACTGACGAAGGGTGCTGATAACGTCATTTTCGAGAGGCTAAAGCCTGGAAATGATGAGCTTAAGCGGACAACAGAAGAACATCTTGATGACTTTGCGAACGCCGGCCTCAGGACACTCACTTTGGCCTACAAAGTGATACCAGGTGTTTATATTTCCATCTCTGATGGTTTGACCGCGCATATATTCACCTCGTACGGCAGATGATGAGTTTGAAGTTTGGAGTGAGCGATACCACGAAGCAACCACTGCGCTAGATGGGCGTGAACAAAAAATCGAGGATGCCTGCGACGAAGTGGAGAGGGATCTCCGGCTGCTAGGCGCCACTGCGATCGAAGACCGTCTTCAGGATGGTGTACCAGAGACGATCGCAGATCTCAAGCTTGCAGGTATTAAGGTTTGGGTTGCCACCGGTGACAAGCTTGAAACTGCCATCGGTATGTATTGACCTCGATTCCTTTGACCCCGCGCTTTGACGCTCCGCAAGCTATTGGACACAGTACAAATCTCATCGCTGACGATTCAAACATCATCATCATTCGTGGTGGAGACGTTGGACGTTCTGTCTATGAACAAATGGTGCAAGCTGTGGAAGACTTTTTCCCTGACAGCGACATACTCGACGAGGAAGTTATCGTTGCCGATCGACCCAAGTCACCATCGGGTTCAGCTAATCGATATCCTCTGCGTCGTCTCAGCATTGGAGTGTCGTCCATTGTTGGTGAAGGTAACGGGGAACGCCCCGGAGGTTATGTCCTTGTCATTGATGGTGCGGCTCTGGGACACGTAGGTTTCGGTAGTTGACATTGCTTTTCTATGCTGAAGTGATCTTTCAGGCTCTTTCTGACGACCGGCACAAGCGGTTATTGCTCCGTCTTGGCACACAATGCGAAGCGGTCATCTGCTGCCGCGTTTCGCCTCTCCAGAAGGCTCTCGTCGTCAAACTTGTCAAAGAGGGCCTTCACGTCATGACTCTGGCTATTGGTGATGGAGCCAACGACGTCAGTATGATCCAAGCTGCTGATGTCGGTGTTGGCATATCCGGTGAGGAAGGTTTACAGGCGGTTAATTCTTCAGACTATGCAATTGCCCAGGTATGTCCTCAGCCATATACAGATGCCGTACTTCATGCCCTTTTGCATTTCAGTTCCGATTCTTAAAGCGCCTACTCTTGGTTCATGGTCATTGGTCCTACGCACGCAACGGCACGATGTGAGTGGTCGTTCATCATACTTGATAGACAGCCATATCCTAGCCCTACAGGATCGTCAATTTCTTCTACAAAAACATTGTTTGTATTGGTGTCCTTTGGTGGTTTCAAATCTACTGCGGATGGAGTTCAGCCTAGTGAGTAACTTGTCCACGTTGTACTATTTTCCACCAACCGCAGTGCAGTGCATTTGAATACACCTACCTTCTGTTCTGGAATTCCTTTTGGACACTTGCGCCAGTCCTCGGAATTGGTCTATTCGATCGCATAGTCGGTAAGCAATTGTTCCTTGTTCGTTCGATAGGATCCGAGCTTTCTTTTCAGATGCTGACGTTCTCATGGCTTTCCCTGAACTCTACCGCTATGGTCGCGAGCGTACTTGGTTCACTATGAAATCGTTTCTTATATACATGTTTGATGGCATTGTACAGGTATGTTTCGTTGTCATGTTACCCTCCAGGTCCGGACGCTGACTCTGGCGCCTAGTCGGTACCCCTGTATTTCCTCATCACTTACACATACTTCACGACTACTTCCCGTACTGATGGGTACGGTATCGCATTGTACGAATATTCGACGGTAGGCCATATCTCGACTCGTCCGAGGTTGTCCGCTCATCGTCGTTTATAGACCATGGTTTTCGCAGCTGTTATCGCCGTCAGTCTCTTTACCGGTCTTAACACGAATGTATGGACCGGCTGGGTTTTCTTCGCGGTCTTCATTGGCATTGTGTTGTTGTGGTTGTTCACGGTATGGATGTGTCTTTATTATTGAAGTCGGCACTCAATTTCTTTCAGGTTGTTTACAATGCCATCAGCCCGGGTTGGTTCATTACCGATGTCTACGGGAACAATCACTTCCTTTTCCCATCGGCTTACTTCTGGCTCTGTCAACCACTTACTGTCGCTATTGCCCTCTTGCCACGATATCTCTATCGCGCCTGGCAGCTAGGTTATGCGCCGGGCGACTTGGAGCTTCTGCGATATATCAGGAAAACCCAGCCGGACCTTGACATGGCAGCTGCCTTACGCTGTGATCGCCGTGAACAGACCCCTTGGTCTTCATCATCAAGATGGAGACCATCTTCACGTATGTCGCGACCATTGTCAGTGTCATCGGTCCCTAGCGGGACTCCAGTTGGAACTCCAGCCATGAACCGGAGCGAGGACAACTTCTCATTGGATCCCCGGAGAGGTATTGACCCTCGCCGTCTCAGCCGCACCGACATGTCTACCGGTATGCGCTCGATACACCGCGGGTTCGACTTTTCGACCGAAGAGGGTGGAGTTGCAATGCGTCGCATGCAGAGCAATCTCTCTGAGCGTCGACAAAGCAGTCGACATCTTCCTTTACCAAAAGAAACGAAGCAGTCGCCGAAAAAGAAAGCGCGCATCTTTACATCGCTTAGGCGCAAAAAGCCGCCAACTCCCAAGAAGGAAGAATGAACTTGCTTTTTTTTTTTCATGGATGATCTACCAGCATTTGTTCTACTCAGTACCTCCGCACTCCCTTGTAGTCGTACTCACTGCACCTCCCTTTTCTATTTATGCCCGTGAGATCCTCCTACCTAGTAGGTTCTTACTCTCTGACTTGCATTCCTTGCGCGGTAGCTATGAAATATATTATCAGGATCAATATAATTTGAGAGCTAGCATCGAAATAGCAAGATATGCTAAAAGTACAGTCATTGCCGAGGCTTCAGCACCTTGAGCTTTTTCCTGGGAGGCGTAATGATGACCACTTCAGCCGTATTTGGTGTACATCTGCGTTTGGGAGGACGTGGTGGTGTGAAATTGACAATGGAGGTGGTCGGAGTAGCGCTCCGCGCCGAAGGAAAGGATGGCTCCCCTGCAGTTGCAGCTGAAACCCTACTCGGTGTGAGGACTGTCGGCAGGACATCCGTGCCCTCTCCTGATTCCACTGTTTGTGAGTCATCTGCAGAAACGGTGCTCGCTTCTGGAAATATCTTCAACTCTCCGACTTCCTTCCTCTTTCTTGTTCGTGCGGACCCATCTTTGTCCGCGTCAAGCTCCACAACGCGGCAAATTTCCACTGGCGACGGAGCCCTCAATAGGACATCAATCCAGACCTAGGGCGACTCATCAACATAACACAGCGAGATCACTGCCAGCGCGACACCCCACCCTCTGATTCTCTTGAAGTGTATCTCCTGGACCTTTTACCTCTACAAATTTGCATACACGCTTCGCAGGGTTCCAGAGAAAGAGATCTGGCCCACCAGACGTTCTACCAGCATAATCTTCACAGAGAACTCGGCAAATCACGGACAGGGCTTTTCCTCCTATGCACTGTTGGGAACCGATAAGTCGGTGGACAACAATCAGGAGTCTTATAAAATCACCGTGACAATGTCTATAAGGTCCTGGCGGTTGAATAGATCCCACCTTACACCAACACACCACGTCCCGCTGGCCCTGTGAACGGAATCAACCTCTTGGATGATGTCGGCCGCCTCTCCATTTTCAATATCAAAAAGGCGCCTCTCGATGAGGTCCTTGCGGGAATAGTAAAACGAGTCCTCTGCAATATCTAGAGGTGCCGTCTGGTAAGGTGTCTCGAATGCACCTGGGATTTGCGCAAAAATGATGTCCCAAAAAAGAAGGCCGAATAACATGGTGAGGACACGGGTCTCGCAATGTACGCTGCAGAGTTCAAGTCAGAGCACGCGAAGGACAGATCAAACAGGCTAACCCCTTGTATCCTTGATTCTCGTACCGCTGAAGTGCAAGAGCTTCGACATCGAGTTCTTCGCCATTCTGACCAACCCAAATTGTCTTCCCTTTTTGTTCGTTCTAAGGTAGTGTAAGTGTCTATGGTAAGATCATTAACTGTTTTCCGTACCGGAGGTTTGCCTTGGTATAAGACAGATATATGCCTTTCTCTCAATCCGGGTTTTGTCGGAGACGTAGTGAACTGTCGAATATCTTGGTTCCGCGCTGCTGGTGTGCTGCCCACACTCCGCCCTATTCGATCGAGTCTTATGCTAGCTGCTCGATGTCGTACTCTCACTGCCTCGAGTACCAACTCCTCTGCAGCGGCAAGTTTGCCTTCGCACGTGTGACGATCCTCAGCTGCAAGCTTAAGAGCATTCTCTAGTTTCACAAGACGACGTTGAAGCTTGGGTCGATAGCCTGAAAGTAATGAGAATTTAATTCGGCGATCTTCACGAGAGACCCACAAAGGTGAGTATCTGGATCTTCCAGAGCTTCGACCACCGCCACCAGCGCGCGCTGCGTAATTTCTTGGTCCTTCGCGAAATGAGTGCAAAGGATAGATACTCGACGTTCATACCACCTTCCACGCCGTCCTCTGCGCCACCTCTTTTGAGCTAGCAGCGCCTCCAAGACCTCTAATTCTCTGCGATATTCTTTGAGCATACCCAGCGCCGACGAACATTTACATATAATGCGGGTTAGAACATGCCCTGAACACCGTTTGAGTATGCAACTTGCAATAAGGCATACAAAGGTAGGCTGTGCGCACCACAATGGAAACGTTCCAAGCCATTCTTGCATTCATCCTCTTTGCCCGCGGATTTCACAAGAGCCTGCCAACGTGGATATATGCACTCAAAGGTTTCTTTGACAAGACGCGCACCCCTGATACGGACACTGTCGGGTTTCACGTCGATATCAACATCTTCCTCGTTGCTAGATCTCATAACCTTAGACTCCATTTTGCTGCTGCTTGGCGTTTCAGGTGAGAGCAGAGGGGACGATGCCGCCAGTGTTTTACTTCCAGCGGTTCGTAGGGCTGAGGGGACAGCTCCACCCAGGCAACTGTCGACCCGTCCTTCGAGGATGAGTGCTTCCTCGTATTCAAGGAGTGCCTGGCGAGTTGGCCAGATGTTACTTGTGCGAACGTGTTCATAGGCAGGATAATGACGTTTCTTGAAACGTGATAGAAGAGCGTCCACGAGTAGATTGGGAGTGTATTGTGTTCTACAACAATTACGACGATGAGAATTTACATGCAACGACACATGCAAGATCGTACTCACAACCGGAAGAAGAGCAGGTTTGCTCTCCAAATCACTTCACAGAATATGGTGTTGATTCTAATGCACTTGACTTCCGGACACTTTAACATACCACGCCCCAGAGTCCCCAACAAAAGCTTACTCAGATATTGAAGGGCTATTTCCCGAAGTCTCTCCTGCTGAATCTTCAGTGGAGATTTTGCAAATGGAAGTTTCATTTGACGATAGCCATCGTGTTTAGAGTTCGAATACTTGATTGTTTGCGCAAAGCCTAGAGTCGTCTGTGAGGCTGATGCGTGAAGCATAGCCGCAATGAGATCGTCTTTCTACAAAATTTTCTTTGAGGGCAAACACTCTGTAGAGGTAAAACCAGAACCTAACCTTCTGAGTTGGTTTGAGTTGCATCTGCTTCGCGACGACTTTAAGCTCGTCTAATCTCAGACAATTTAGCATAGTCTGCAGGTCCATTTCAGTTTCGCCCTGGGCCAGGGAGTGGATTGGCCACACGAATCCAGGGCTCTTGGCGGCCGCTCTTGTAGAGGTTTGGACAGTTGTTGGCGAGGTTGGTAGCTGCACTTCTTCGACGGTCGTGGAACTGCGTATTTTGAGCTTGTTGTCTAGCTTCATGTCCGTGACATTTTGCTCGTGTTCCTCGGGACAGTCCGAAGAGTTGGGCCCACTCCTACACAACTCTTCCATGGCAGCAACTAAAGCAGCAGTACCACCCAATTCATCGTGATACTTCAGACTGTCGAGTCGGTGCCATGCGTCTTGCTTTCTTAGCAGCAGTTTTACCATCAAAAAACGCGCATCGCCTTGTAAAGATGGGTTTAGCGCGATAGGGTGGAAAGATGGACTTACAGGAGAGGTTTGAAAAAGTAGCGAGGAGCTCCACTTCTTCAGCACTGAACAAATGTCCATCACCCTGTAATACCGTACAGAGCATATCTGGATCGACACTTGATAAGTCATCGTGTCGCGCGTCCTGTTGAACGCATGTTGGACATGGTCCGGCGCACCTTCAAAGATCTGCACATAAGCATTCACGAAGGACTTCTTTCCTTCGGTTCCTCCTTCCTTTAGTTGCAGAGTTGACGGTCCTGGTGTAGATGACGTTCCTGCTGTCTGCGACCCGCAGGTCCAAGTGGGCTCCTTCATGAAGGCATCGTCATCTCCCCAACCTTCCCCGCCAGAATATATCAGCGTATTGACCGAACCCGCAGATGGCGATCCGGACATAGGTCTTCATGTACGCTCCAAACCTGGAACTTCGAACGCAGCCAGTAGTACAGCTGCAAGCTAACCTAAGCCAACGATACTTTTAAGCACTCTTGGTTTGCGCGTTAACTTCCGTCTTATTGCCTTTTCCAGTGAGGTTGGCCACGTGGGAATTTTGGTCTCTAATTCACTCATCAACTTCGGTCAACCACTGTGAGCCAACCATTGTGAGCCAACCGCTGCACGGAATTCAAAAAAAAGATGACTGTTGAGTTCCGATGATTCTGTAGAATACATTCCGTGACGTCCGAATATGAAAAATTGAAAAATTGAAATTTTGGGATTTTATGACATCGGAATTCTTGGCAGGAGAATCTTGTGGACAAGTGGGACAGAAAAAGTGGATTGGTTCAAAAATGAATGACAAACATATGATCAAGAAATAGAAGAGCCCCTAGAGACTCCTGAAGCTAAATGTTACGATATGTATTTTTCCCCTATTTTTCTCTATTTTTCTTCCTTTAGCGCCTAGCGCGCTTATGCTCAACAACTTAGAAACATCTAAGTCTTTTCCCTAATCACGTGACATGATATGTGCAACTTGCTTGCACGCGACATGGACCTAGCCCCTATGTCACATCTTCACGGACTCACAGGCTTTCATAGCCTTATGCCTCACTTTTACCGTATGTTTCCCATTTCACAGTTATTTGATATTTAATAGCTGCCACACATCATGGGATCCTCACCGATCTCATGTATGATCATGGCAGCACATGTTTACCTCCTGTTTATGATTCTCTTCCATTCTACATGTGTATCCCTCATGTTTTACTTCCTTTCCATTCCATGGCAATGCTTGATGCATGCCTGTTCTTTATGCCTTTCATATTATCAGTTAGATCTAGTGTAAATATGGACAAACCCCTGTACAATATATAAGGACCAATGCAGCAACCAGGGGACTCCATTGAATCCTCCTGAGTCTTCCTCCTTCAGCATCTCAGCTACAGAGCAACCTCAGTTCAACTTATTTCAGTACACACTCCCATCATGTGAGCCGCTGATTGTATCACTAAATCTCACAAGTCTTTCTTTGTGTACTGCATGAGAAGAAGAGCAATTCCATGGAGAACTTTGAGCATATCCTGAAGCTCTGTGCACGACATGAATTCCTCCGACAGCTGAGAGAGATGAATGAAACCTTTCTGCTTTATTGAGCAAAGTTCTGGTGGACTGGCTGCTAATGGTAATGCTTGTTTGCACCCTGATTGTTACGCGTCGAGTGGAACAGAATGGAAAAACAAATCAAACCAAAAGGAAACCTGGACACTATCATAGTCCAACATGGAGTCTGCTAGATATGTTAAGTCCCACACCCTCTATAGCAGCTAAGGCCAGGGTTTTACTGTGGAACCACGAATATATTGAACTGGGAAACTACGATAGAGAGATGGTGCTACTTATATACCAAAGATACCATGCACGGACCATGATCTGTGCCCCTCTGAGGTAAGGTAATGCCCTCAACCTGTATTCTAGGTTGTAAGGCTAGACCAAAGTCTAAAACTTACCCAGCCACATGATAAGATAAATGAATGGATAAGATAAGCGCTAACTGATAAGATTAGTGCCATCCTGATAAGATAAGATAAGAAAAAACAGAAGTGTCTTAAGCACTAGTGATGCGATCGTCTCACTGATGCTGAAGGCTTCATAGATTAGAAACAGAGATATGTCAATATCTATTAATAATTAGAACAAAATTAATGCACTGTTTGGCTATCTTTGCTCAATTTGGACCTATGAGTATTGAAGGGATCTGTGGACTTGTTGTCAGAGCCCCTATCTTCAAAATATACTAGAACACTTTTGAGCAGACGAGTGGATGGCTTTCTGTTTGAGAGATGTGGTGGTACGAGCATTGGACACATTCTTGCTTTGAAAAGATTGAGCTCTTCTTCTAACTGAATAGATGTTGCTGCATGCTTTGTGCTGTTTGAATCCAGCTAGTGATGCATTGGGCCTGGCTTCAGAGAGCTTGGGCCTACTTATATGTCAGGCCAGACTCTAAATGTAGGCCTAGGCTTGACCTGGGCCTGACTTGGGCCTAGGCCAGGGCTTGTATATGAAATTTTGAAAAACTGTGTATTTTTGCAGTCTACAACATTTGGACACTAAGCCTCCACATCTAAGTTATCAGAAAGTTCCAAAATCCAATCCAAATCCTCTACAGGTACTGTTTGTGTTGTCAGTCCATCCACCTCCTCTTCTAATTCAAGTTCCAATGTTGAAGATGAGGCAGGCTCATGAAATATGAGATCATGGTTGTATAGCATGTGCAGAATCTGAATAGCCTCTACAAGATCACCTTTCAAGCGGTTCTGATACTTGGTAATGGTTAGTGCAGTAGCAGAGAATGCACGCTCACTGAACACTGAAGATGCCATGATGGAAAGATAGTCCCAATGACGTTAGCGAGAAGTTCACGGTAGGATTTCGCACAAGTCGCGTCGTTGCTTAGTGGCGGTGTGTTTACACCTTCCTTTTTAGGAAAACCACACTCGTCCATTGCCACTTCCACAACTGCGACGGCACACTACTCATCGATCATTGATCATCCCAAACACAACTCGACGGCGCGTTCGACTTCAGGTGTCTGGCAACGCAAATAATTCTGGTCCTGGTGTGTTGCATGCCGCTGATTCAGGGTTTGCCCTGCTGATTGCTATTGTTTCCCTGTCAAACAATTCATGTTGTTTCACCAGGTAAAACGTGAATCTGAAGATGCCAGCACATTTTAGAGCACTCCACCAACCAATCCAAGTGAAGAGATCAAATCGGTGAGTCCTTAACGCTCAAGACTTGTGTCAGCAACGTTTGCTGAGTATAACCCAGACCCTAGTTGAGCCAGGCCGGCCAGACCAACTACGCCATACATCCACGCAACAGATGCACCATCAAACAAATTCATTAGGCTGTCCAATTATTAATCTACTCGACAGGTTCTTTGCAGTCCGATAACCATTACGGAGAAATGTAACCAAATAATTGCAACTCGAGCTTTCTCCCTCCGCTATGATGTCTCGCTACTTTCACCGTCGCTTTCAGTATCTATCAAAGGGGGTAGTCCCATGCCCGTGCAGATGTAATCACACTTATGCTGCCGTATGAATGAAGTGATACCTTCTTTTCCATGATCTCCGATACCGCTGTGACTTTTCGAAAATTGGTATTTTGAGACACAACTGACACAATCGAAGAGCCTACCCAGCATCTGTATGTGTCATAACATCAAATAGAACAATCCCGTCACGTCCGTCCACAGTCATGGGTGAACCTAAACGAAATAAGCACACAAATTTGTGAAGGTGCATGACACTCAGGCTGTACTTACCTTGGATGTCAGCAAAAACCAACTTGTGGCCAGAAAACTCGAAGACGAAATAGGCAAAAGCGGCAATTGTGATTCCGCGTTTGTCATTTGTCGAGGGATGTTGCATCGTGCCGCTGAATTTGATGACGGTTGTTGTCCTCCGTGGCTCCACAAGCCAAACAGCGCTGACTGGCTGATCCAAGGGGTTTGCTGGTGTATCGGTTACCTGTGGATGTGCTCGGAGTAGGAATCCTTCTGAAAATACTAGTCCTGAAAATGAGATGTGAGTCAAATGCAGAGTATATATCACGGGTCTGCATACCAGAAAAGATGCCAACATCACGCTGCCTTGCAATGTCATGAAAGCGGTTCAAAAACCAGCTCCCTTGACAAAGTCTGATCAACTCAGCTTGGAAATACTTCTCATTTTCGGCGACAGTGACGGTGTCTGGCCCTGCTCCAACGTTGAAAAACTGTTTTGCAACGAACAAATCTCCGTCGAGCATCAGCTGACAAATGCTCAGTCCTGGGTCTAATAGGAAGAAAATATACAACTTCACGCACTTTGTAGACTCTCTTTGTCAGGCCTTGTGCGAAAACGTCAATGCTAAGCAAACCTCTAACCGGGACTGCATCCAAGTTGTCTGGCCACATGATCTCAACTTCGCCCGTTTCTTGAACTGTATTGCATAACGCATAAACGAAGGACATGGATTTTCCATTTGAAGGTCCAGATGATGTGACTAAGGTTGACGGTGTCGGAACAAACGTTGATGTGAGCCCAAGACCACTAGTATCTGCCACAATCAGCTAGCGTCAGCCGGAGCCAAGATGCTTCATGGTTTGCACCTACTTATTCCCTGTCGTGCCTTTTTTCTTGGTGGCCGTTTCGTTGCCATGCTAATACTCTCAGTAAAGTCGTCATCTGAAGAGGATCCTTGAGGAGCACGGCCACGTTTGTGGGTCTTTCGAACCATTGTTGTTGTCGTAGACAATTCTCCTCGAACCTACTCCAAACGCTTGACAAACTTCATGTAGTACGGCTCGTAAGTATCACACATATTGAGAACAGATTCACAATACGTACGGCTGGACGGTCCACGAAAAGCTCAAAGAAAACAGCCGGACCTTTGACCTCCTTTGATTGGAGATCTTTAGGCTTGTAGAAATCTGCAGACTCTCCCAGTATGTATGCACTATACACATATCCAACGGATTTCAATTGATTGCTGGGGTGAAAATTCTTATTGCCTGGAAAGCGGAACTGGACTTCATTGCTATAATAAGGTCATCAACGGTGTCTTTTGGTGTACTACCAGCGCTAGATAGTAAACTTACAGAATCAGACTCATTCCCTCCTCTTTTTCCCAAGTGACATTGAGGGCAGCGAGTGAGTCCTCAAGGACTTCTATAGCAGGAAATAAGCATGGTTTCAAAGAGACAAAAATCACACTCACCCGTGAGATATACGTCTTTTGCCCATGACTTAATCCATTTCCCATAGGAGTCACCTACGTTACTTCGCTTTGATGTCCCCTTGATACGTACTTCAATGGCAATTTTGATCTTATCACTTCCAGGTTGACCACCACCATTCTTGGCATAATTCAGGCCCGCAGTCGTGCTTAGATTGCGGATGTCCCCCCGTGGTGATTTCTTCAAGTGTGTACTTGTTGCTTGTGCTCGAGCTTGCTTAGCTATCTCAACTGCATTCATACTAATCTGACTCAAACTCGAGGATGGACTAGTATCTGCTGACGAAATCAGGATCAGAAGTAATTCTTTCCCTGGTTCTATGAGTATGTATGCTGACCTTGTTGCTCTGGCGATGACCCAGCGCCCTTGCTCTCACATGTACCACACAGATCACTTTGCAAATTCTTCCATGCGATGCCACAACCTTTGCATTGTGGCATGGACTAACAAAAAATAGTAGATGTCATACAACAATCCTAGAATTTGAAGCAGCTCACTTACCCGCCATAGTTCGAAGTCAATTGAGCCGGGAGCAAGACCTGACAGCTTCTGACATTTAGCACACATGCCAGAGCTTGTCTTGTGCGGGAAAAGACGGCCACAGCCATCACCGTCTTCTCCAACACAGAGGCGTGAAAAAACAGCCATAATAAGATAAAAGAACGAGAATTCAAAAGGAGTGGATTGAGGCTAGAAGAGAGTCGGCCTGCGGTGAGACTCGGTATTCACCAGTGGTAGGTTGCTTCGTTTGGGGTTCAATAGCACTTCTTTTATATCTCAATGCCATCCAAGTGTTGCCGAAGCTCGGACAAGCTGTACATGCCAGTCTTTAGCATTAAATGGCGGTTACCGCACCGTTAATCATAAGCAAGACAGCTACCATACGGCAGGTTGAATCGTCAGACTTGGATGACCTAAACTTTGAGCAAGTCACCATGAGTGAGCATTTTGGTTGTGTAATACTACATATTGTATGCAATTTCCATACACTCACACCGGCTACCCTCAAGACAGTCCACCTTGAAAGTAAGGAGCACAATATCTAACATAAACAGTGTAACTACAGTGACGTATCAACTTGGAGCTCGTCTGCAAGTATCTCTTCCATCTGACTAAAGATAGTCCAACCACTCTTCGGTACAAGGTCAGGGCATCCGATTTCTATGTAGACTCTGCCAGCCATTTCAGCAAAGTCATCGCTTACCCAGCACATTGACTCCTTCTGAGACACGGGGATTGCCACTCGCAGTGCATCAAGTACATCTTGCATAACAGCAACCTTACAGTCCTGTCCACCACAAGCTTGAGGTGCTGTGAATGCATGTCGTGGCGTGGTTCCGGAGGGATTTGGTTTATCTTTCTGATAACGAATACAGTGATTATTCCAATACTCAACAAATTTGTCAAGCTGTTCCTGCAAAATCTGTGGCCAAAGCCAATAGAATAGTTGCCTAGTAGCACACGACTGAGAGTAATAAAGAACTAATGATATACCACGTACTTGTGAAGATCCTTGTTCGGATGATATATCCCATCATTCCGTCCACTTTGAATAAGAGTTTTCATGTTGATACCCTGCGTTTTAGCAAACCAGTGCCATAGGCCCTCAATGGGGGTATTATGGATGCTTTTCAAGAATAGAAAGGGTGGATATTCATTTACGTCGATGTCCGGAGCAAAGACAGTGCTAGTATTCTCGTAAATGAGTGCAAGATGCCAGACATCACATTTGACATACCGCAAAGCTTCCTGGTTACCGTACATTATCCCAGTCTCAGACCCTTTGTCGGTGACAAACGTGGCTGGTATTGCTGTCAGAGAACATTAGGACTTAAACGAGATTAATGTGTATAATGAAATCACTTGCCTTGATACTTCTGCACGTAGTCAAGGTATACATGACCGATCGTAGTAGCGAGGTGGTGGTTCGGAACCACTACTAGATGGAGGAGAAAGCTACTCCATTGGTCTTTGATCCCATAGATATCGAGTCCGATACCTCCCATTTGAAGTGCTTGGGCATTGAGTTTCGCAAAACCATCGGCATGGTGTTGCTGATTGGGACCAATGGCCACCAGAGCAGAGCGGCGAACTTGCTTTGCTCCGAGAAAGCGTGCATTCAGACCGTCAGGTGCATGGCGTGCCAAAACTGAGCGCACAAAGTCTCTGATCAACTATACGTATGAGCAGAGAATTTGATTATTTAAAAGACACATACCGTGGTAACGGTATACCTTCAGTACTCAAGCGCGAGGTAATTGCGTTGACACCATTTACTTGGTTGACATCGTCAGCCACCTTCTCAAGAATGGCTTGTGTTGCGATGTCCTCTGGAGGCAGTTTGCAAGTACTTGGGACACCAAACTGCTTGTTCAACGCATGTAGACGAGTTTTCCTGGTTAGTACATTAGTTGCATTGAGCAAGGCAGTGCACCCTATCACTTCACCCAATGGACAATCCAAACTCGACATGTAGCCTCGTCAAACGTTCCGCAACTGTGAGCCTTTCTTTCGAGTACTGGAATAGTGCATTTCAGAGCTTTTCGTCTGATGGATCTAACGGAGTAGCGTCACATTACAATTAGCTGGCAGACGGGAGAACGAACAATTCTTCACTCCGTAACCATTGACACCAGTAGGGTTGTTGCCAGAGCGAGTGGTAGACATTTACACGTCTTGTAAGCAGTAGACCAATGCCAAAGAATGAGAGCACGAAGCGTCCAAGAACGAGGATGGGGAGCTAGCTGAGTGCGGTGTGTGGCGATGGACGAACGTGGTTTTCCTAAAAAGGAAGGTGTAAATACACCGCCACTGAGCGACGACGCGACTTGTGCAAAATCCTACCGTGAACTTCTCGCTAACGTCAGTCCCAAGCAAGAGAAGCCCACACAGGATATTGTTGAGCATTAATCTACAAGTGATGTGTCAATATATTAGTATGAGTAGTAAAATAATAATTTACCCCCCACCATTGAATAACAGACATTCCATCAGGAGGAGAGGTAGTAGAATGGAGATAGAGATTGAACTCTCTCATCCATGGTGACTTTAGATCCACTAGGTCTTCCTCATCAATTACTTCATCCTCATCACTAGACAACTGTTGTAACAGTTTACTAAGCTTGCTCTTCTTCTTCTTTGGTGATAATGGACTACCATCTTTTTCATATATTTGGATATAGTGCTCCTTGAACTATGCATATGTCAGAAAAAGCCTGTTTAACAAGAAAGAAACTTACTGTTTGTTCTACATTTTTTAAAACCTCTGCATGTAAATCCTTACCCTAGTATCTTTTGAAGTACATGTCCTTCTGAGAAGGATCAAGTACTGCCAATAAAACATGAGCAAAGTGGGACAAATTTTTTTAAGTAAACTTACACATGACCAAGATATAAGCCTTAGATTCTGCTGTGTGATTATAGTACTCTACAATCTTCTCAACAGCAGCTACCAATCCATCATGAAAATGTTCATACTTGGATCCTTCAGAATGTCTATTCCAAGCCTTATGAAGTGCCTTCAGAGTGATACAATCAGCGGCTCACATGATAGGAGTGCGTACTGAAATAAGTTGAACTGAGGTTGCTCTGTAGCTGAGATGCTAAAGGAGGAAGACTCAGGAGGATTCAATGGAGTCCCCTGGTTGCTGCATTGGTCCTTATATACTGTACAGGGGTTTGTCCATATTTACACTAGATCTAACCGATAATATGAAAGGCATGAAGAACAGGCATGCATCAAGCATTGCCATGGAATGGAAAGGAAGTAAAACATGAGGGATACACATGTAGAATGGAAGAGAATCATAAACGGGAGGTAAACATGTGCTGCCATGATCATACATGAGATCGGTGAGGATTCCATGATGTGTGGCAGCCTATTAAATATCAAATAGGGGAAATGGGAAACATACAGTAAAGGTGAGGCATAAGGCTATAGAAGCCTATGAGTCCATGAAGATGTGACATAGGGGCTAGGTCCATGTCGTGTGCAAGCAAGTTGCACATATCATGTCACGTGACCAGTCACGTGACTAGGGAAAAAGACTTAGACGTTTCTAAGTCATTGAGCATAAGCGCGCTAGGTGCTAAAGGAAGAAAAATAGAGAAAAATAGAGGAAAAATACATATCGTAACACAGAGCAGGAAGGGCAAATTGAAGAGTGGGTCCCTTGTCAGAGAAAAAACTCTGTTGAGCATTATTGGCATGCTGAAAGATATATGAGTAATATTTAAAAATAAACATGAGACATACTGCTAGCAAGTTTGCAAAAGTCTTGACATATTTCCATTCATCTGCAGTTAACTTCATCTCATCAATCTTTGCTTGTTTGGCTTGAGTCTTCATTTGAAGACCGAGCTCATACACAAAAATATCCACATACTACAAGCAACAATAAGCTAGATTCCTCATCAGACTAAACACTCACATTTTTCTTCTTCTCTGCTTGATCTAGCATTACATATGTAGATGACCATCGAATAGACATATCAAGTAGCAACTGCAAGACATCAGTACAAGGATTAGGTGGTCATCTCTGGATATCCTTGAAAAGCTGCTTCCTCTGAGCCGATGAGCATGCCTAGTAATATGTCAGTAGCCATAATATACAAAACAATGAGAACTAACCTTGACAGTAATGGCTTGTACAAGACCAATCTTATCATGACATCCATCCTCAGTAATCACAAGATCAGGATGATCAGGATTATAGAAAGATGCTTTGCTATAGGTTGAAATGAGAGCTTGGGCAGCCAGATGAACAACATGAGCCAAACATCTAAAATGTATAAGAAGAAGAACCATAAAACTGAGAGCACATACCTGATTCAATGCTTCTTTGGAATCCATATCTTTCCTGATTGATTCTTGATCCGAAGAGCAAATTTAATAAGCATGATATCATTGTTTGTGGCATTGTCACATGTGACATGACCAATCTATGATATTTGTGTCAGTAATATTACAACAAAGATAGTCTACTAACCTTGTGAGCAATCCCAAGGCAATCACATATCTTGAATAAGGCTTGACCCAGCTGTTGACCATTGTGAGCATTGTTCATCTGTGTGAAACCAAGAACAGCACATTCAAGCTCCCAGGTGCCAACTTTGGCTTCTCAATCCAGTGACCAGTGACCACAAAATATCCATCAGTATTGCTGACTTGTCATGTATCACAAGTCAAGTTGACATCACCCATCACAATCTTGCTCTGAGTGATGTTAATTGAATCCATTTAAGCAAAAGTTCACACTCACATTGAGTTGTTCCTTCAGGTATACCATTTGCTTCTTGAATAACTCCATGATCTCACGACGAGTTATATTTTGATTGGGTATAATGACACTCTTTGTGGCCTGTGAGGCAATGTCAACCATCTTCTTGAAGCTCGGATGGTCAACAGCTTGGATGGGCTGATATTCTGTGAGTAACTAGCATATAATACAAAGAAAGACATACTTGATTTGTTGTGATGAGCCACTCAACAGCAGCTTCCCTAAAGAGTACATCTGAATAGGGAATAACATACTTAGTAGGTACAATCTTCCTGACATGGTCATCCATACTGTCTTATTTCATATTGGTGACACCACTGGCAATCTTGCACTCCTTCACATCTTCAAGGAGCATTGAGACAAATTTGTTTTTCTTGCACCATTTGAGGTATACAGCCTATGTGATGAGTTAGTGTTGGACAGGCTGCCAGGTACATTCAACTCATACTGTATCACATACCTTATGACGAAATGCAAGGTGATGACGACATGTTAATGTATCACTGACAATCTCACAGGGTAAACCTTTTTTCCTGCATGAACATGAGAAGAGCGAAATTAGAGATATATCATACTTACTGGCATAGTTCACAATCACAAATGTTGCGGATCTTGCCATCCTTGAATTTCATGGAATGGAACTGAGAGAAAAATGTACTGACATCGCAAGTCTTGTCTTCTCGGCGTTTGCATGTGAGACCATCGATAGATTGAATGTTGAGGTTCTGCAGGAAGCCGTCTTTGTCCACAGGGTCTTGCGGACGAGTAGAGTGCATCCGCACGTCAAGTTCATATATCTATTAGTTGAGATGGATAGAGCAGTATTGAGATATGTGATGGACCTTTATTACCATCACTTCACTCATCTGTGTCATCCATATCATCAGTAGTCATTGCTGGGGTGCTTTGCCTTTCATGGCCATTCGTTGTGAAACCGTCATTGTCGTCAGGTATCATGATAACTATAGATATGATTAGTAGGCAGAAGTGGAGTTGGTATAATTGTGTACTTACCTGAGGGTGCTCTAGATGATGCTTTGGATGCATTATTGTCACCTGAGTATCTGTGAGTCTCGTGTTGTACACACTGGTGTGCAAGCATACCTTGTGAGGTTAAGACAGATGCGTTTAACCTGTTGTATTTACAACGGAGTCGTTTCACTGTGTGAGTACATGAAATGTGATGAAAACCATTAAAAACAAGAAAGTGAAGTAAAAACATTGCAGGACATATCTTTAGGAGCCTTTGGTGCACTCTCATCATCTGCATCCACTTCTGAGTCTTCATCGAGGCTTTGTGTTGTGTCATTCATAGCATGTTTACGACCAGTCACAATTTGCACAGTCTTCGTGTCTTCTGAGATTCTTTTGTGTGTATGAAGTTCGGAAATGGTGTCATTGTTGGCATCGATGAGTTGCAAAGAGAGTTGAATAGCACGTCATGGCCTCACAGTGGGAATGGGCGCTTTGTCATTGCTTGAGATCACCTGTATGATGCTAGAACATGCTGATTAGATAGATGCAAATAGAACACTGGTATGCCCTTGCCAAATATAACTGAAATTAAAACTGTATAGGTAGAAAATATCTGAAAAGCCAGGGCTCAAGCCCAAGGCCCGGGCCTACAGATACCTCGAGCCCAGCCCTAGGCCTGACTAAGCTTGCTATATGGACTTGGCCTGGCTCAGCCTATATAGGGTCTCAGGCCAGGGCTTCAAGGCCTCAGGCCTGGTCCAATGCATCACTAAATCCAGCTAGTACTAGAGTCTGAGAGTTCCAGAATAACACTTGAGTTTCTTGGCCACAACCATATGAAGGCTGTTATAAGTGACCTGTGATGGAATCTTGAATGGTGAATTTGTGCCATTTGATTTATAGATGACAAGTTGAATGACAAATACTAATGATCAACCATTAGTATAATAGCTAAATAGTTTATAGAAAACAATGCTTATGACAGGTCTGAAGATCATAGATACTTGGTACTTGTATACTATTTCATTCCTCAGTTGTAGTAGTGGCTTTGGCTTTTGCTACCCTCTTTGCTACTGGAGGTGACAGGCTACTTTGAAGGAATGCATTGTCTATTCCATTTGACTCTGAGTTAGAGCCTGAGCCAGAAGCTAATGTAGATAAAATGACATCCAGTTCACTGTTGAAGTTTTTAGTACTACTGCCTTTGAGCTCACTATGTGGAAGACTGTTGCCTAAGGTACTAAGAAATTCTTTAGCACTTTCTTGGGAGTCTGCAAAAGTGAAAATGTCGAGAGGCTGATGATCAATATCAATGAGACTGTCATTATTGACTTCAGAAATGGAATATAAAATAGAAGCATCTGACGTTCTAATTTAAATAACTGGCATGCATTCTTGTAAGGTTGAACGATGCTGTTGTGTGTTCAGAGAGTGGATTATAGTCTATGCAATATTGGCATCAGATCTAGAGTGTTGACATGATGAGGTTGGTTTCTGAGAAGTAGAGACAGCTGAAGTAGCTCGTCTTCCTTGATAGGCTGATGGAGGATTTGCAGGTGGAATGCTGCTACAACGTGCTGGACAAGTATGACTTTCTTAATGTACACACTTGTTAGGGAGCCCAATCTTCATGTATCTGGTACAGGTGCTACTCTCAAGGTCAAACTCACAATGAATTTTTACTTTCTTACACTTTGAGCATGCTTCAAGTTGTTTTGTTTTCAAACCTAAATAGTTAAATGTATCAATCTATAGAGTGAACTAGTAATCATACATATCTTGAGCAGTCACATTAGCATCATCAGAGGTTTTTTTGCGCTTTTTTGAGCCTGTCATTTCCAGTGGATTCAGGCTTGGAAGAGTTGTAAGCATTGACTCTTTAGACTTTATACTCACCTCGTTGTGAGCATAAATGCTTCATCTCTGCTAAATAGCTGTGAAAAGATTGAGGCCTGTGGTGTTTTGTGTCATAATTGTGCATGGAGCCTGCAGATATATGTTGTATGTAGTTATAATCATGTAAAGTATGAGTGTTACGGGTGTATATTTTTCCTTTATTTTTCCCTATTTTTTTCTTTATTTTCGAGGTCATGTGACTTACATCACGTGCTTATTTATCATGTGACTGGATCATGTGACTTGTTTACGTGCAACGAGGACTTATATTTAGATATCACGTGACTAGACCTGGACTCGCCTAGAACATTCTATATCTAGACACACCTAGACTGGTCTGGACCATGACATCATCACAACATCATATGGAATGTTGTGGAATGTTGTAAAACATTCCTCCTTACTAATTATTTGTCTGATACAAATATTGTAACTGTATATATATCTGAATGCCATCGCCCAGAGATCCTAGCTTGGTTCTCTTGGGACTATCCGTCTACGAGTGTGCCTAAGTTTTTTCCCTCTCATCATGCCCTTTGTCGGTGAGCCTAAGTCGACTTTATTCATTCTTCGTCCCATGCCTTCAAGTCAGACATTAACTGATTTGTTTTCTTCATCTTCATTCTTGTGTTCGATGTTGCAAGAGCCTAGCGCTGCTGCTTATCTCAATGAGCATTATGCTGTGACACAGTTTGACTATAAAAATGACAGACAGGATTTTCATTCAAGAACAATATACTAAGTACTTGTATTTACACATATCCACAGTGTCTAGACCAGTCAAATGAATCCTGAGAAGTAATGATATACAAGGCCCTAAGTAGTGTTATATATATCTTGTCTTCTATAAGCTCCATCATGGCCATGTGAGTATAGGCACTATTACAGTGAAGATGGTGCTTCACAGCTGAAAAAGCGAGCTGAGACGAGCGATGGTCTACAATCTTTCGCAACACCAACACTAAAATTAGCGGAGAAAACAGATCAGTTAATGTCTGACCTGAAGACGTGAAAGTGTGAAGGATTAAAGTGTTGAGTTATACTCTTCAACGATGAGTGAGACAATGAGGAGGACTCTTAAGTTCGCTCGTGGACGGGTAGCCCCAAGAGAACCAAGCTAGGGTCTCTGAGCGATGGCATTCCAATATATATACTGTTACACTGTTTGTACACTACAAATAAATGATATCATCGGAATGTTCCACAACATTCCACGACGTTCTATGACGTCAGGTGATGTCATGGTCCAGACCGGTTCTAGATAGGTCTAGGTAGGAATGTTCTAGACCAGTCTAGGCTCTAGTCACGTGATGTCTAAATATAAAGTCCTCGTTGCACGTGAACACGTCACATGACCGAGTCACGTGATCCAGTCACATGATATAATAGGCACGTGATGTAAGTCACGTGACCGGAAAAAGAGAAAGAAAAAGAGAGAAAAATAGATGAAAAATTATACCCCGTAACACGAGCTCGATTGGATTGAAATTGGAGGAGTATGGTGGTAGATATTCACATTGCATTCCTCTAAATATCATATAATTTTGGACAACAAATCAAAATGATATGACATATGTACCTGGATTGGATCATTTCTTGAATTTCAGGGTGCTTGTGAATCTGGCAATTATCCATAATGATGACTGAGTTTGGCATAGGGTAAGGTTGTATTTCATCAAGCAAACCCTGAATAAACTATGTAAAAGTCTTCATATAGAATGATCCTTCAATGATTTCAATGTGGATGATACCATTGAGGAGTGACAGAGCTGAGAGAACAGAAAAGTTAATATGATCATTAGCAATGATCAAATAAAGTAAATAACATAAGGATAACATACCGTTGGCCACAAACAAAAAAGGCTTTATATTGTGCTTTAGTTCCTCAGATAGACCAGGTGTGGTCACGATATGTTGTGCAACAATCAACAGAACTCTCATCCATAAAGATGAGTTGCTGTGGTTCATATTCACCAATCCTAGTGAGGTACTCTGAGCACTTCTGAGCTGATCCTTCTACAGCAACACATGTGATCTAGAACAAATAAGAAGCAGAAACTCGATACAAAAGAAAGAATTACCTTCTTCATGGTAAAGCCAGCTCTACAAAGTATGTGATACAATCAGCAGCTCACATGATGCGCGAGTGCGTACTGAAGTTAATCGACTGAGGTTGCTCTCTTATCAGAGGGGCTGAAGAAGGTAAAACCCAAGAGGATTCGATGGGAATCCCCTGGTCGCTGTATTGGTCCTTATATACTGTACAGGGGTTTGTCCATATTTACACTAGATCTAACCGATAATATGAAAGACATATGTACCAGGCATGCATCAAGCATAGCCATGGAATGGAAAGGAATCATAACATGAGGGAAACATATGTAGAATGGAAGGAGAAGCATGAAATGAGGATAACATGTGCTGCCACGATCATACATGAGATCGGTGAGGATCCCATGATGTGTGGCAGTTATTAAATATCAAATAACTTGTGAAATGAGAAACATACGGTAAAGGTGAGGCATAAGGCTATGAAAGCCTGTGAGTCCATGAAGTTGTGACATAGGAGCTGTCCATGTCGCGTGCAAGCAAGTTGCACATATCATGTCATGTGACCAGTCAC
The DNA here is from genome assembly GCA_021018615.1 of Phlebopus sp. FC_14. Lineage (NCBI taxonomy): Eukaryota > Fungi > Basidiomycota > Agaricomycetes > Boletales > Boletinellaceae > Phlebopus > Phlebopus sp. FC_14. The sequence continues at coordinate 1,194,847 of JAEVFL010000002.1, read as the reverse complement.
GTGATTAGGAAAAGACTTAGACGTTTCTAAATCGTTGAGTACAAGCGCGCTAGGCGCTAAAGAAAGAAAAATAGAGAAAAATAGAGGAAAAAATACATATCGTAACACTACCCCCCTCCTAAGGATCGACTTCCAGGCGATCAAAGGGAGTGTCACGTGGCGCAGGGACAGTTAAATTATCGAAAGGCTGAAATAATGATAGGAAATCCAAGTAAGCCATTCGTAGCTTACGAGGAGCCGAGGGATGTGCCTGATGAAAGGCGGCGACCGCATCGGAAGCATTGGCCAAATTGCCAGCGGGTTCCCACGTTCTATCTTCATCAGTATAGCCCCGCCAGTGGACTAAGTATTCAAGTCAGTTACCCCTTTTTCGAGATTCAACCACATAATCTACTTTGTATTCTTCATCACGACCCTCAGTGACTTCAATGGGTCCAGGGGCAATAACCGGTTGCCCAGGCAAGCGCTCTTTGTAAGGCTTGACCCGTGAAATATTAACCATAGGGTGAATATGCATAGACTTTGGTAGCTTAAGCGTCAACGCATTAGAGCCAACCAATTTGGTGACCTCATAGGGACCGATTCATCGTTCAGTTAATTTATGTGAAGCTCTCGGCAGGCGCAGATTACTTGTGCTGAGCCAGACCCTATCCTCAATGACGTATTCAGGGGCAATTGATCTGTGCTTATCAGCTTGTGCTTTCATCCGCTTTTGAGCATCTAATAAATTAGCTTCTGCATCTTTCAAAGTCTTGGTCATTTCTTCGGCAAGGTCATCAGCAGCTGGTGCTTTAGACACGTGTTGCTCGAAGCCCATTCTTGGAGCATAAGACCGTGTGACTTCGAAAGGGGTTTTCTTCGTAGAAGCCTGCTTCTTTGTATTGTAAGAGAATTGGGCGATGGCAAGCCAGTCAGCCCATTCTGCTTCTTTCTCTGCACAGAATAAACGAAGGTACTGTTCCAAGTCCCTGTTCATTCGTTCCGTCTGACCATCTGTCTGCGGATGATATGCAGTGGATAATTTAGGGGTTATATCTAATTGTTTGCATAATGCACGCATTACTTCCGTGGCAAATTGTGGTCCACGATCAGATATGATAGTACGAGGTAGGCCATGTGCCTTCCACACATTGGTTAAATATAGACGAGCCGTGTCAAGGGCTGTCGTTGTCTTTAAACATGGAATGAATTCGACTTCTTTGGAGAACCTTTCCATCATTATGAGGATGGAGTCGAATCCATTAGAATCAGGCAGATCTGTAATGAAGTCTGCTGATACGTCTTCCCAAGGTGTAGTAGGAACTTCCAAGGGATGTAGTTTTCCAGCGGGAGGCTGATTGCTCCCTTTCATACGTGCGCATCTATCGCAACGGGAAACATAATCTTTGACCTGTTGTGACATCAACGGCCAAGTGTAGCTGTGTTGCAGCAAATCTATCGTCTTCTCAACTCCTGGATGTCCGGCAACCGGAGTGTCGTGGTGTAGCGTAATAATAGATTGCTGTAGACCTTTGTCATCAGGCACATACATTCATCTTTTGTCATCATAGAGAATTCCATCACTGTCATCATGAATGTGGAACTTCTCACGTAACGTCTGAACTTCTGATTCTTTCAGCTTGTGCATAGCATCAAGAACCTGTTGTTTGATCTTATCGCCTTCATTGGAGATCAAGATGGTCGCCCTAATCTTCTCCGGCATTAATATGGTCACTCCTTTGTTATCATCCTCAATGCTGATCATGTGATCTTCTCGTCTAGATAAGGCATCGGCTTTTCCCATCGAGGTTCCTGCTTTATGGATGAGTTTAAACTTGAACCTAGATAAATATTGTGCCCATCGCGCTTGGCGACGGTTAAGATCTTGTGCCTTCATGAAATACTGGAGATTCTTGTGATCGTTCCAGATTTCAAATTCATACTTGGCACCTTCTAAATAATGTCTCCATGCTTCGAGAGCCTGAATCATGCTGAGCATCTCTTTATCAGCAATAGGATAATTTCTCTCTTCAGGAGTCATGGATCATGAGGCATAGGCAACTGGATGCCATAAGCCATCTTTTTCAATAGATAAGACTCCGCCTGTTGCAAAGTCTGATGCATCACATTCAAGACGGAAGCGACTTTCTTCATCTGGATAGGAAAGTATAGGAGCGGACATAAACTTCTTCTTTAGCATATCAAATGCTTCTTGTTGTGCCTCTTTCCACACGAAGGGCGTATCCTTCTTCGTTAGATCATTTAAAGGTCTAGCCACTTGGGCATAGCCTTGGATGAACCTTCGGTAGAAATTAGCGAGTCCGAGGAAACTCCTAACTCCTTTCACATTCTTCGGCACAGGCCATTCTAGAATAGCCTTAACCTTGGAGTCGTCCATCTTAATCCCATCTCGGCTGACTGTCATACCGAGGAATTCGACTTCTGGTACCATAAAGGTACACTTCTCTGGTTTGATAAATAAATCATTTTCTTCCAATCGACGTAGGACTTCTTTAACGATCTTTTCGTGTTCCTTGACGTCATTGGTTTTGGTGAATATTAATAGGTCATCAATGTAAACCACCACTACGTCATCCATGTTGGCAAAGATTTCATTCATCATTGCTTGGAACGTGGCGGGTGAATTGCATAACCCAAAATACATAACGAGGGGTTCATAGGCACCGCGGAAGCATACGAAGGCGGCTTTCCACTCATCGCCTTCCTTGATGCAAATATTATTATATCTCCATCGTAGATCCATCTTCGTAAATAGCTTAGCTCCTTTTAGCTTATCCACTAATTGGGAAATCAGCGGGAGCGGATAATTATTCTTGACGGTGTGCTCGTTTAGATAACGATAATCTTGAACCATGCATTTGGTGCCTTCCTTCTTTGGCACAAAGAAAACAGGGGAGGTTTGTGGAGACTTCGAAGGTTGTATATAGCCCTTCCTCAGTTGTTCATCAATGAAACCAGAAACTTCTTTCTGTTCTTCTACTGAGAGGGGAATCTTTCTTTCTTTCTTTGGGACGAATGTATCCTTCAAGTTGATTGCGTGATCCCATGGTTTTCTGATTGGCATGCGTTCAGATTCTCCTTTTGAGAACCGTCCATAATATTGATGGTATGCACTAGGCATCATCTCTTCAATTGTCTTTTCTATTTTCTTAGGTGCTTCAATGCTAGCTCATATAGCGTAGGCATGATAAGCAGCCTCTTCTTCTTCTTTTTTCAGAACACGAAGGAAGACACTCTTTTCCCTTAGTAGATAGCAACTTCTTGGGCATCGCATCATCTTTACTTCGCCTTTAGCCCAATGTATTTCAGGATTGTGCTTCTTCAACCACATGTACCCAAGGATTATCTGATTACGTCCTAGATCTGTAACCTCTGTGGTAACACGTTCCCTGTGTCCTTCATAATCCATAATTAGCTCGGTGGAGTGTGTGACGTTTCCAGCCAAGTTCTTTGATCCATCAACATTAAATACGGGAATGGGATTGCGTAAAAGAGTGAGCGGTAGCTTTTGGCTTGTGGCCCACTTCTTGTCAACGAAAATAACATTAGCGCCGCAATCAAGTAGTGCATCAGCGGTGACGTAATTCTTCTTATCATGGGAGGATGCAACTTTGATCTTCATTAAGATCTCCTTCTCCATGTTGAGTGTTCTCAAGAAAAAGTCATCTGAGATTTCTTCGTCTGACATATTTTTTTGTGTTTTTGGTGAAACTGAATTAAGTACCGGTTTGAAGCCCCAGCTGAGCCCCTTCACAGAAGAGGACCCAGTTCGGCATTGAGAAATTAAAACATCATCCAACTCATCTGTGCTTTCCCTAGGTTCTTCAACCTCAAGGACGGAAAAGTGGTTTGATAAATAATCGTCAAATGTGACCGCACGAACATCCAGTTCGTTCATGCGGCACGGCCTTTTCCCTTGTCGTGGACATCTTTCATGTCCCAGAAATATGCCCTCATTTTGTCATAGGACATATTGTGGATAGCCACAAAAGGATCGTTGCCACATGGGGCTTCCCTTTTGGGCTCTTCTCGTACTGGTTCGACGACGCACACTTGGCGGCCACTGCGGCACTCCTTTTTGTGTTTGCCCCCTAGCTATTTGCAGGAGGGGCACTGAACTCTTGGCTTGGGGCAGTTCTTCACCCCATGTGGTCCACCACAATTGTAACATGTAAGTTTTGATGACGACCCTCTTTGGGCGGCATCAATCTGCATAGCGTTAGGGTCGCCACGTGCCTGAGACGTTCTTCGGATAGTGGCACCCATGATGAAATCGAGGGACTCTTGTGCGGTCCCGACATGTCTAATTTCGGCAATATACTCAGCTACTTTAGCCTTGCATTTGCCTTCCTTGAATATTTGGGCGATGATGCCCCTTCTGACGTTATTTTCCAGCATGAAGATAGCATGCGATTCATCTATCGTAGCTTGCTAGTACAGCGCTTCAAATTTGACGATGAAATCGTCCGTTGACATTTTACCCTGTAGTAGCCCCTTTAGCTGACTACGGGCCCAATCAACTTGATTGGTGGAACGGAATAATCCTTCTATTTTCGCCACCATCAGCGCCCATGTGTACGTATCCCCTTTTATGATCCGCGTCTGAGCGAAGGAATCGGCTTTTGGCCCTTTCAAACGGGAGAGGACAGCCAGGACTGCTTCATGTGAGCCCGGCATAATCGCATGTGAGTTGATGTTCAACCAAGCCTGCATCTTGGCCCACCACTCTTCAAACTTTGCTTTTGACCCATCATATTCTCCTGGGTCATTGAATACTTCTATTTTCTTTGAGTACGCTCCCCCCGTACTCGCAGAAGTGGAACTTCCTGCTGCACCTCTTTGTTCGAGAGCAGCAATTCTGTTATTGAGTTGATTGATTATTTGACTCTGGTCGAACATGCCCTGCCTAGCAGCAGCGATCTTATCTTCCCAGTTCACATTGGGATCGTCCAAGATATCAAACACGGCTTGCGACATTTTGATTCAAGAAAATTTGTACGTAAGAGAAAAGTTAAAGGAAGTAGCGTAACTCTTGATCGTAGATCAAGGGGTCGGTTGTAAGTATGTGGAGAAGGCGCCTTGATTCTTTAAGGATGCGACAAGGACGTAAGCATGGACGTAAAAAGTCAGGGAGGAATTCTTCAAAATAATCCCGGCGTACATGTGCAGGATCGACAGGAAAGTAAGTGCGTCTTGCCCGACGTGGGCGTGGTGTGGGGAAAGGGGTAGGGGTATGATACCTAGTCCTAACTTCTTCTTCTCTTCATGGACCCTCTCCTTCTTCAATAAGCCCTGCCTCTACCTGACATATGTATTCGTCTACGAGCACATGTGGAACAAAGAGCCAATTGATAAAGTTCGGCAACTGGGGGTAGGCGGCGGGAGGCACGTTGTTGGGATCTACCAAAGTCAAGCACGAAGGGGGTGGAGATGACTGAGTAGGGATGAGGGTGGCCTGGTCCTCTTCTGGTTCTGTAGCAAGCAAGTCGAGTTTGAGCTCTTCTTTGAACCACTGCTCCTGCTCTGCCCATTGCTCCGCTGTTAGCAACATCGAGTGCTCGACGGATGGTGTGGGATACTCTTCACGCTCCTCTTCGTAAGAGGCAGGGTATGTAGGTGTAGATCTGTGTGAAGACACTGGCCGGTGTCATTTAAACGTTAGTCTGTGAGCGATACTTCAAAGAGGTCAAACGTGTTTACTTGATGCTTGCGGTGGTCTTGACTGGCAAGCGTTGTGAGCAAAGTCAGTTAGTTCATGATCGAATCCTAATGATACAATCAGCAGCTCACATGATAGGAGTGCGTACTGAAATAAGTTGAACTGAGGTTGCTCTGTAGCTGAGATGCTGAAGGAGGAAGACTCAGGAGGATTCAATGGAGTCCCCTGGTTGCTGCATTGGTCCTTATATACTGTACAGGGGTTTGTCCATATTTACACTAGATCTAACCGATAATATGAAAGGCATGAAGAACAGGCATGCATCAAGCATTGCCATGGAATGGAAAGGAAGTAAAACATGAGGGAGACACATGTAGAATGGAAGAGAATCATAAACGGGAGGTAAACATGTGCTGCCACGATCATACATGAGATCGGTGAGGATTCCATGATGTGTGGCAGCCTATTAAATATCAAATAGGGGAAATGGGAAACATACAGTAAAGGTGAGGCATAAGGCTATAGAAGCCTGTGAGTCCATGAAGATGTGACATAGGGGCTAGGTCCATGTCGCGTGCAAGCTAGTTGCACATATGACCAGTCACATGATTAGAGAAAAAGACTTAGACGTTTCTAAGTTATTGAGCATAAGCGCGCTAGGCACTAAAGGAAGAAAAATAGAGAAAAATAGAGGAAAAATACATATCATAACAAGCGTCAGATTTCGATGAAGTATTGAGGAGCAATGATAGAGAGAAAGTCATGACTCATAATTTCCCACATGATCAACCTCACTGAAAAAGGCAATAATATGATCATGTGATAGTACTTGCAGTTAGTCTAAGTCTATGAATAACTATCATGGTTCCAGCATTTAATATCCTCTTCTGCATCCCTTGTTCTTCTTCTTAATCACTTGTTTTCTTCTCTCAGTTGTAGGACCTCCCCACATTACTCCTTCATCATGTCACTAAGTTCTCATGTCTACCCCCATTCTATCCAGTCCAACTGCAGACTTATCAGCTGTCTCTGTCTTCTGTTGGAACCCATACATGGCATCATGGACAATACTTTGAAGATAGTCCTGTGCACTTACATTTATGTTTATGTTTGAGTGAGGTGATGGCAGCCAATTTAAAGGGGGCTGGCCAACATGGTGATATCTACATGAACAGCTCTCAGTCTTGTGGTCTTGTTGCTCCTAGTCTGAATCTTTCTCAAACATCCTAAATCCCTTAGCATACTGATTGTCATCACCTCCGTCAGATGACTCTTTCTCTTCCTACAAAATCCAGTTTTCTTGGCTTCAAGTGCTTTCTCTTTAGCTTTACTTGTGTAAGGGGTACCCTTAGGGGTATTCTCTTACTTGTATATATTAAGATTTACTCTATCTATATAAAGCTAGTGAATTATCTAAGGTAGAGTAGATAACCTTTATTTGTACTTATATCAATCCAAAGCTGACTCAAGCTTAGTGGATTGAATAGTGAGTGAACAATAAGGGTATCACCCATTTATACTTTTTTAAGCTTGTCACATCATATCAAGAACAGTTACAGCTAAGGTGCATGCTTTATACTGAGACGAGTGATGGTACTGGACCTCTCGCAACGTCAAACACTAGAACTAGTGGAGAAAACAAATCAGTTAAAGCCTGACTTGAAGGCTTGGGATGGTGCAAAGCGAAGCGTTGACTTAGACTCGTCAACGAAGAGCGTGGTGATGAGTGGAAAGACTTAGGATCGCTTGTGGACGGGTAGCCCCAAGAGAACCAAGCTAGGGTCTCTGGGCATTGACATTCGATCTTATATACAAGTACAATGTTTGTATCTAACAAACAAATGATATCATCGGAATATTTCACAACATTCCATGATGTTTCATATGACGTCAGGTGATATCATGGTCCAGACCATTCTAGAGAAGTCTAGGGTAGAATGTTCTAGGCCAGCCTAGGCTCTAGTCATGTGATATCTAAATAAAGTCCTTGCCCACACGTGACAAGTCATGTGCTATTGAGTCACGTGATCTAGTCACATGATTAAATAAGCACGTGATATAAGTCACGTGACCACAAAAAGAGAAGGAAAAATAAAGAAAATAGGTGAAAAATTATACCCCATAATATATACAGCATGCATAGATCAGCCAGTAAAGTTAATTGCTCAGCTAATAATACCTCTATAGAGAATCAAGCCCTAGCTACAGGATTGGTGTCTGCCTCAGATGTTATAGGTGACAAAATTAGAAATGGACAGTAATACCCAGACTCAACCACTGTTCTAAGTATAGAAACATCTGAATTTACCTAGAAATGGACAGTAATGCTCAGATTATATACATTCAGTTTAAAGATGATTGAACAGTAATAGAAAACTCACCTCAGCTGCTGTCCTAAGTGTAGGAATGACTGAGGTGCACAGGGAAATTAGAGAGTCCTTAAATATAAGTGAAGATGAGTGAAACATCAGCGGCTCACATTGCTTGGAGGGCGTACTGAAGTGAAGTAAACCAAGGTTGCTCTTAGATTGAGACACTGGAATAAAACCCAAGAGGATTCGATGGGGATCCTCTGGTCGCTCTATTGACCTTTATATACTATACAAGTGTATGTCCATGTTTACACTAAATCTAACCGATGGTATGAAAGACATATGTTCCAGGCATGCATCAAGCATAGCCATGGAATGGAAAGGAATCATAGCATGAGGGAAATGCATGTAGAATGGAAGAGAATCATAAAGTGAGGATAACATGTGCTGCCACGATCATACATTAGATCGGTGAGGATCCCATGATGTGTGGCAGCCTATTAAATATGAAATAGGAGAAATGAAGAACATACAGTAGAAGTGAGGCATAAGGCTATGAAAGCCTGTGAGTCCGTGAAGGTGTGACATAGGGGTTATGTCCGTGTCGCGTGCAAGCAAGTTGCACATATCACGTCACGTGACCAGTCACGTGATCTGGAAAAAGACTTAGACGTTTCTAAGTCGTTGAGTACAAGCGCGCTAGGCGCTAAAGAAAGAAAAATAGGGAAAATAGAGGGAAAAATACATATCGTAACAATGAGCTTGTATCATAGTATTGGTTCAGAAAGAACATAGGAAATGTTAGAATGTATGACTTATGAATGACGAACAGAAAGAAATATAAAAGTTTAAGCTTTGCTTTTGAGGTTTCCAGAATTTTGAGTTATCTCTAGCATTCCAAACTTTCTAGACTGCTTCCAGTGTTTTGATGGTTCTGGACCACTTCCATTTTGTTCAGAGCTGAGGTAACGTGCGAGAGACTATAACAAGTGATGAAGAGACTCAGTCTCAAGAATTGATATCACAAAGATTATATTTTAACTAACCTATAATGAGTGACGAAGAGACTATTTGAGTCAGTAAACTAGAAGTAATAAACTATGAAACAGCTTACCTCAGTCTTGAGAATTGATATTACAAAGACTGAGGTGTTATGGGGTACAATTTTTATGAAATATCTTGCACCCTTAAGCTTGTTAACAAGCTGACTAATCAGGGGCAAGGGATATTTATTTTTAACTATTCCTTTGTTTAGATAGTGATAATCTTGTACCATCCACTTGGTGCCTTCCTTCTTAGGAACGAAGAATACAGGTGATGTCTGAGGTGATTTTGATGGTCTAATATATCTAATATAGCCCTTCGAGAGCTGATCTTCAATAAATGATTTAACTTCATTCTGCTCTTGGGCTGAAAGGGGAATTATTCTGCCCTTCTTAGGTTTGAAGTCTTCTTTTAGGTTGATTGTATGATTCCACGGCTTGTGTGTTGATATGTGCTTGGATTCTTTCTTCAAGAAAGTTTTGTAAAAATCGTGGTACACGCTAGGAACCAGTTCCTTTATCAGTGTTTCTAACATGACTGTACTTCTCAGCTTCTTTCACAAGTCATCAGTTTCAAGGTCACTGATAAGACCTTTCTATTTTGGGAGTGCTTTGATTTCTTCATCTAGTTCCATTGAAGTGAGGCATATAGCATGATTAGATAATTAATAACATGATTGAGGGCAATGATTTAGTTTAACTTCTCCTGTCTGCCAGTTAATGTTTGTATTATGAAACTTGAGCCAGGTGTATCCAAGGATGATTGCAGCAGTATTGAGATCACTGATTTCGGCTTGAACTACTTCTTTGTGACCTTTATACTCCATACAGATTTCTGTGACATGAGTAATGTTTCCTGCTTGGTTCTTGGTACCATCAACATTAAAAACAGGGATTGGTATAGGCAACTTGTGTAGTATGAGACCTTGTTATTTAGTCCATTGTTGATCAATAAAAATAGAGTTTGCTCTGCAATCTAAGAGTGCCTGCACCTGAATGGATGACATAGTGTCAACATTCACGTGTTTGTCCATTACTTCGATTGAGATCTTGAGTTTCTTCTTAAGGAATACCGATCTAGTAAGGATCCATTCAGAAAAATCATCTCCAGGGGACAGGAAGTTGATAGATAAAGTATTTGTTTTTGTTTTTGGGGAATTAAGCACTGGTTGAGTAGCTGAGCCTTATAAGGAGGACCCCCCTTCTATGTACATATCTAAGAAATCTGAAAACAAAAAAACTAAAATATTTTTTTGTGATTTTGTTTTTTCTTCTTTTGTAGATTGTTTTATGTTTTTAGAACTACCTAAAGCACACATATTAAGAACTCGAGAAGAAACTAAACTATCAGAAGTATCAAAAACATCAAGAACTGAAAACCTATTAGTACAAGAAGAGAAATTATCTGCATTATTATTAACACATTTCTGCCCTGTTTGAGTTATAGGTTCAGGCTTCCTGACAGATGCTTTTGGGCGCTGTCTACCACCTGCCAGAGATGTGGCACCCTGAACTATCCCCATGTTCAGGGGTTGAAGGCTTTTTCCTGAGCCTTTATCTCTGAATTGTATATATCAAAAAAGAAGGCCTTGGCCTCCTCAAAGTCCATGCCATACCAATGATCAGTTGGCACACTTTCAGTTTATTGTACCTGGAGACTGGAGTTTGCCGACATCTAGTGCTAGTCCAAGTTGTGGTGGTCTGAGCTACACCAATACTTGAGTGCTTTGCACTGTCAGGTAAAGTGGCCTGCCTTGTCACATTTGTAGCAGTCCATCTGGAGGTATTTCCTCTCTGGCTGCTTGTCCTTCTGTGTAGCACCAATGTCCATGGCATTGCCGCTGGTACTATATGTTTTACTTCCATGGCTAGAGGAAGAGTTTTGCATGTTGTTAACTCAGGCACACCCCTGAGATTTGTTTCCAAATTGGAAATCAAAGAGATCATACCGGCTTCTGGCTTCTGATCTGCTAGACTTCATTGAGGTACTCTTCTATTGTATCCTTCTGAGTACCCTGAAGGTAGATTTCTTTGATAATATCAGGCTGAGCTGCCCATTTTAAAATGTATATTGCATGTGAATGTGGACAGTCAGATTGCAGGACCAATGAATGGAACCTGATAATGAACTCATCTGTTCACATTTTTCCTTGTTTTAATTGGACGAGTTAATCTTTCACTCATTCTTTGTCGGCCAGGGGTCAGAAATATCTTTTAATTCCCTCTTTCAATTTGTGTAATGTGAGCCATGTGTTTTGGTTGATGTATTTTCTTATGAGGACCTTGATAAACCAACCAGCTATTGGACCTTTCATTTGAGAAAGTACAGCCACACAACCATTGAAGTTGGTGGTGAGTACAGCGGTGTTTGCGGTGAGCCAGATTTCTAGCTTGACCCGTCAAATAGAAAATTGTTTTCAGTTCCCATTGAAGAAACCTGGATCTACAAAAATTTCAACCTTTCAGCTGATATTTGACGGTTGATTTTGCAGTGTTTGTAAAGCTGCAATGACTTGAGCAAGCTGAGCTTGCAGGTTTTATATGTCCTATTGAATATTGGCCATTGTTTAAAGATAGCCTGGTTCTTCATACAAATAGTAAGGTGCATGGCACAGATGATTTGTCAGAGGCACTTGTTGGCAGGGGTGGCAGAGGGACAGTAAATATTCTTGCATATATCAACATGTAGGGAAGCAGAGGCGATTAGACATTCACCAGAGTAGAGCTGGTGATGGAGGAATAGGGGTGAGAGATTGAGGGGGCAGTATAGGTGTATGAAAAATTTGTTGTTCGAGATCCACCTCAATCTCTTCTTCTTTCTTTATGTGGTGAAGAAAATCTAGAGGTTTCTATTTGAGAATGATCCACTCAGAAACAGGTTCTAGGTCTCCAAATTTGATTTGCAGAGGAGGGGTGAAAACGCGGTTGAGATGATGAAATTCTAGGGCTGCTGCTTGTGCTCAAGTGTCAAGAACTCACTGTCTTATTGTACAAGTCACATTGAAAAACTTTTCTTCATCAGAGTCTTTCTTCCTTTTTTCCCTTTCACTGTTCAGTCAATAACCAACCTGATATAGCCCCTAAGATTAAGTATAGTATGAACTAAAATAAACCACTCCTAAGGCAGTATGGGCACAAGACTGCTCTTTCATACTGAGAGAGTTGCTAATTCAACTAACTAAAACAAATGCACCTCATATGGACACAGGAATATATCTCAAAAGAAAAAGAAGATAGGTGTCAGAGGATGTAACCTTTAGGGAAAGAACTCTAGTTCTCACATGAGGGAATTCAACAACAGGGCCCTAGATAGCACAACGTCCTTCCACACTCTCAATGAGGTGGGGCTAAGATATGTAAATGAAAAAATGCAGTAATGCACAGCGAAGTAAAATGGTGGTAACGGCTAAGGGACATGAGTAGTACCAGACGTCAGGAGAGTGGAAAACTTGATTCTAATGAGACGAGCAATGGTACTGGGCTCTCACAACGTTGACGAGAACACAAATCAGTTAACGTCTGACTTGAAGACATGACAGTGTAAAGAGTAAGAGCGTCGACTTATGGCTTATTGACAATAAGCTGAATGATGGGAATGACTTATGTTTACTTGTGGACAGGTAGCCCCAAGAGAATCAAGTTAAGATCTCTGGGTGTTGTCATTCCGGTATATACTCTACTATTTTTACCTGACAAATAATTAGTAATGAGGAATGTTCCACAATATTCCACAGTGTTCTATATGATGTCGCGATGATATCATGGTCCAAACTGGTGTAGATAGGTCTATATCTAGAATGTTCTAGGTGAGTCCAGACCTAGTCATGTGATATCTAAATATAAAGTCCTCGTTGCACATGAGCAAGTTACATGAGTAAATAAGTACATGGTATAAGTCACATGACCACAAAAAGAGAGAGAAAAACAGAGGAAAATTTGTACTCCGTAACATGAAGTGTACAAAGAAAACTTTGACACAAGTTCATGGAGAGATTATGTAATCCAGCTACAATGTATCCAATCATCACTGATTTCCAACATGCCCACTTGGTGTGAGATGGATTAAAACACAATACCCATTCCTTTAGAAAAGTGAATATATTTCTCCCATATGAGAGCCTTGGTGAGAACATCAGCAACTTGGTCTATTGTTGGGACATACTCAGCAGCTATATCTCCCTTGTTTAACTTCTCTCAAATGAAGTGGTAGCAGATGGCAATATGTTTCATGCGGTCATGAAACATTATATTTTTTGCAAGAGCCATCACAGACTGATTGTTGATTAGAAGAGTCATAGGTTGAGTCGAGAGCATGTCAAGCTCTTGAAAAAATGTTCAAAACCAAATGGCTTCTTTTGTAGCAGACACAGTGGCCATATATTCAGCTTCAGTGCTTGATAATTCAATGTAATGCTATTTCTTCAAAGACCAGCTAATTGTGGCTTCAGCAAGGATAAAAATGTACTTCATGATTGAACAATGATCATTGATGTCAGAGGCCCAATCTACATCAATGTATACAAACAAATTGTATTCCATGTCACTGTGAAAGATAAGTTGTACACTTGCTGTATCTCGTAAGTAGCAATAGACTTGCTTGAGAGCTGCCATGTATGTATGGCCTGGCATAGCTACATGCTTACTAAGTGCCCCCACTGTGAAAGCAAGATCTGGATGCATGGCTAGCATAGCATATATGAGTGCTCCGAGAGCACTTTGGTACTCTTTTATATTGATTTTGGCTTTATCGAGTTTGATTAACTTGACATTTGGCTCAATCAGTGTAACAACTAAACAACAGTTACTCATGCCATATTGTTCGAGGATCAATTCAATGCATTGACATTGTGAGAGCTTGATGGTTCATTTGTCATAATCACAAATAATCTCCATATTGAGGAACCAGTGTACTTCTTCGAGATCAGTCATTTTGTACTTGCAAGCTAGCTGCACCTTGAGTTGTCGAATGGCTTTTTTGTTCTTACAAAGCATGAGCTTATTGTTGACATAGACTGCAACAATCAATAGAACACTATCTTCGACTTTGTAGAATATGCTATGATCTGCCTCGCTATGCGTAAAGCCAAGTGATTTGAAAATAGTACGTAGCCACTTGTGATACGGTCAGCAGCTCACATTGTGTAGAGTGCATACTGAGGTTTAATCGTTGACTGAGGTTACTCTGTTTTGGAGTAGCTGAGAGGACAAGGACTCAGGAGGATTCAATAAGGAACCCCCTGGTCGCTGCATACATCCTTTATATACCATACAGGGGTTTGTACATGTTTCTACCAGATCTACTGATAGAATGAATAACATATGGATCAGGCATGCATCAAGCATAACCATGGAATGGAAAGGAAGTAAACCATAAGGTAAACACATGTAGAATGGAAGGGGAAGCATGAACAGGAAGTAAACATGTGCTGCCACGATCACACATGAGATTGGTGAGGATTCCATGATATGCGGCAGCTATTAAATATCAAATAGCTATGAAATGGAAAACATACATAGGAGGTAAGGCATGGATCTAGAATCATCTGTACATATGTGAAAGGCAGGCATAGGGGCTAGTCCTTGTAGCGTACGATCTAATTGTACGTGCCAAGTCACGTGATCAGTCACATGATCAAAAAAGAGACTTAGACGTTTCTAAGTCTTGAAAGCAAGCACACTAGGCGCTAAAGACTCAATAAATTAGAATAAATACAAAGAAAATGAAAATAAATAGGGGAAAAATGTATATCATAACAACTTGTACCAAGACTTATGAACTTGCTTTATACCATAGAGAGAGTGACAAAGGCACCAGACCTTGTTGTGTGATGAACAAAAACTAAGTAGAAGCTCAAGGTAGATTTCTTCTTTGAAATTTCCATTGAGACAAACTGATTTAACATCCATTTGATGGGGGTTGTACTTGGCCGCAATTGCAAGTAGAACTTGAAGTGTTGCAAATTTTATAACAGACACAAACATGTCTGTGTAGTCGATGCCATAGATTTGCGTGAATCCCTTCACAACCAATCACACCTTGTACTTCTTGATTTCACTATCAGGACTATGTTTTATCTTGTAGACCCATTTCGAGTCGATGACTTTGCAATTTCATGGACGATCAACCTCTTCATATAGTCCAATGTCCTTGAATACTTATAGTTCATTAAGCATAGTGGCATATCAGGATTCAGCATCAGGACATTGTGTAGCCTCAGTGTAGGTCTTTGGTTTATCCTCAGTGGTGGTGTCAGCTTTATATGTATGTTTACCTAATTTGACAAGGTCCTCTACCTCACTGCCCACTGCCTCTACAATCTCCTCCTTGAGTTCAGTACTATTACCATCATTTCTATCAATAATACCATCCTCCAATGACCACAAACTCGCCTTCTCATAAGTGTTTACAAAAAAATGGGTGTCATCATCTCGAACTGGTGTTTTGCATTGCCTGGAAAAGTGTCTTATTATAATATGTATTTTTCCTTTATTTATCTGATTCCTCTTTCTATTTATTTTCTTTATTCAAACTTTAGTGCCCTCAAGCATTAATTCTTTTGACTTAGAAATGTCTAAGTCTTTATCTAATTACATGACCTGATGCACATGACTTGGCCTATACGATTAGATTGTATGCTGCAAGCACTAGTTCCTATGTCCATTCTTCACATATGCACAGATTCTTCTAGATCTATGCCTCACCTACTATGTATGTTTTTCATTTCTTTGTTATTTGATATTTAATGGCTGCCACACCTCATGGTGTCCACACCAATCTCATGTATGATTATAGCAGCATATGTTTATCTTCTATTCATGCTTCTCTTCCATTTTACATGTGTTTCCCTCATGTTATGATTCTTTTCCATTCCATGGCTATGCTTGATGCATACCTGGTCCATATGTTTTCCATTTTATCAGTAGATTAGATACAAACCCCTATGTAGTATATAAGAACTCAATAAAGCGACCAGAGGCCCCATCAAATCCTTTTGATCTTTCCCTCAGAGCTCATAGTACTTGAGTATCTGTCTTGTCTTCACAAACAGCCTTAGTACACTCCCGTTCAATATGTGAGCACTGAGTTTTTCATGTCTGATATCTGGTGAAGGAATGGGATATGAATATAGTACAGAAGAGCCTTGAAAGGTGCCAGTGTACTTTGAAGGTGGACAAGAAGTTGTTTTGGACGATTCCGAATGACATTTAGTTAATAAGTCTTTGACTTTGGGTATTATGTGTGATACCATCTATGAGAACTTCATTCCTTTCTTGTTACTTACCTATTTTATTCTAAACCCTTAATCGGATAACAGTCCTTTCTTTTACTTTCTTGATGGTCCATGCACCATTATGATATATATATAAAGGACATGTACAAGTAGTCTTACTCCAAGCTAGTTCTACATAGAATCAAGCTTATTTCTTTCTCAACTCTTGTGGGCTATTATCTGAGACTTCAAGCCCACTCTTGAGTGGTTCGCTTATCAATCAGTTCATACCTCTGTAAAAGGCTGATATACGACGACTTTTGTTCATGATTGCCCCTCGAGTTCAATCCACATAATAAAAGAACTAGCTTCTATATCATCTCCACTCATTGTAGTGTTAAGACCTTATTCAAGTTAGTTGATACCAACAAGACAGTCGGCGATTCCCTCAACAAGATAGTTGATGGATATTAGAAGCTAGGGCAAACTCCTGTAAATACCCTTGACCATGTTTCCTTCAAGGAAATCAACACATATGGCCTCTTCAAGGCATGCCATCAATATGAGGCCTAGGATGTCTCTCTAGCCTCATCCAAAATCTATAACTCCAGAATAAAGAAGAGCTAGGAAGCAACGTGCTGAAGAAGCATCAGAACTTCCTCCCAGATTCTTGATACTAGAATCTTTTGAATATCTCTCAGAGATCTCTGAAGATGATACACCCCACTCAGCAGTTACTCTCACATTCCTAATAATCCAACCTCCTTTCCCTATTATATCAACTCCTACCCCTGCTGAAGTAAAGATCGATGCACTTACGCACTTTGATGGTAGTCCTGATAATGCCAGAAGATGGCTCATCTCAGTGAAAGCTTATTTTACTTTAAACTCGAAGATCTATGATACCAATGCAAAGAAGATCATCGTCACCCTTGCATACAGATCCGATATGATGAAGCTGATATCAAGGCCTCATGGGGAACATGAAACAAATTCAAAGAAGACTTCAAGATGGTCTTTATCATCTCTGATCAGAAAGGTGAAGATATTGTCCAGATTTCCATCATCAGACAGAACCTTGATTTCAAGACTTTAGGGGAGTTCAATTCTGCCTTCAGACTCCTTGCTCATTGCACAGGAGTAGCTGATGAAAACGCCAAGATCTCTTGATATATGCAAGCACTCAACAGAGGCCTAGCCTCTCAGATTATCAAGATGGAGAATGTCTTAGATACCTGGATCACTAAGGCCAAGTATTTCAACATCCAGAATGAAAGACTGAAAACCCTTCACTCCTATATGTTGAACTTCAAATACATCCCTGTTCAACCATGTCCTTCTCTAAAGAAGGATCTCAATGCCATGGACATTGGTAGAACTTTGCTCTCTCTATTGCAATGAGCAGAGTACCTCAAAAATGGACTATGCTTTCAATATGGACAATAAGGACATATAGCCAGAGACCACAAAATGATGAATTTCCAGAGCAGAAGACAGGGAGATACAAATAGACCACTTCACCTCAGAACCAATGACAAGTTGCTGTAGTTGTTTCACGAACTACACCAAGCATATCCCGACCTCTTTCTACCTCTCCTTCACAAATTGGAACCTATGTGAATCAACTCCAAACTTGAAACATCCCAGAAAGTGATATCATGAGAGTACTATGTATATATTATCTATGATAACAAGGAAGAGGAAACTATAGCAAAGATAGAAGAAGTATCTAACACTGCATCAGTGAAGGTTACTAATATTCCTTTGGATTTTTAGAACAGAGGGTAGAGCTAATATCTGTACCTCTGAAAGTCACACCTGTAGTTGTAGCAGAAATCTCTCAATCTATGCACGTCCCTATTGTTGCTATAATTGGTGCTCAAGCTGTCGAAACCCAGATCCTTATTGACAGTGGAGTGGGAGCAAATCTTGTTGATTGGAGATTCATCCGAAGACACAGAATTCCATACACTCATCTTCGTCAACTCCTGAAACCTATGAACATGGATGGATCTTCCAACAAAGGAGGTCTTATCAAATTTCAAATTAGAATTTCCATTCAAATCTAGGAATTCAAAGAAGAACGAACCTTTTTCATAATAGACTGTGGAAAAGAAGACTTTATCCTTGGCCTTCCATGGCTAAGAGAGATAAACCCAATAATCAATTGAGATCTTAGAACCATCAATTTATCTGACAAGAAAACCCACTCAAATCTTCCACAAGAACCAAGAATCAATGCTATAGAAGCTCTAGAATGTGCTAGGAAACTAGCTGCTCTTATCAAGAAAAAGAAGATCAACGAAGAAAAGAAGAATGACAAAGAAAAAGACACTCTTTTAGTAAAGAAGTTATCTCCTCATGTGACCATCCCTATCAAGAGATTGGAACAGGTAGTCAGCTTTGATCTATACTCTGCTGAACATATTGAAATCTGCATTCCCTCTGGAGAATGTTATCTCATTGACACCAGTATTGTGGTAAAAGTTCCAAAAGGGACTTATGCTCACATTGCCCCTAGAAGTGGGCTTGCTATCAAACACTCCATTGACATTGCTACTAGAGTAGTGGATGCCAATTTTCGAGGCTCAATAAAGGTCATGCTTATCAATAATGGTCAACAGGACTTTCACATTGTAAAAGGAGATAGAATCATACAATTCATACTAGAGAAGATTTCTTATCCAGTTATCAAAGAAGTCCTGGAATTTGATGGTACCAAATGAGAAGATAAAGGATTTGGATCTACTAGTGTCTCTGCTGGAAAGACAACTATCTCCATAGAAATTGCTCAAGAAGAAAAGAAGGAGAAACCTATTCTTCCATCAGAATTTGCTGATTTCGCTGACATCTTTGAAAAGAAATGTATGGATCATGTACCCCTAGAATGACCCTTTGACTATGTCATCAAAATCAACAAAACCTTTGTTCCAAAAGTCACAAAGGTGTACCCCCTAAACTCTAAGGAATTTGAAGCATGTCAAGAATTGTTAAGAAATATTTGGAAACTGGCAAGATTGTACCCTCAAAATCACCACAAGCATTCCCTTTCTTCTTTGTATCCAAGAAAGATGGATTGTTTCAACCTAGCCAAGATTATCAATATCTAAACTCCTATACCATCAAAAACACTTATCCTCTACCCTTGATTTCTGATCTTATCAATAAACTCAAAGGATTCAAATACTTCACAAAATTTGACATTTGATGGGGATATAACAATATCTGTATTAAATCTGGTGATAGGTGGAAGGCAGCCTTTATATGCCCTCTTGGACTTTTTGAACCAACAGTGATGTTCTTTGGCCTTTGTAATTCACCTGCCACTTTCTAGGCATTCATAAATGATACATTCAAGGATCTCCTAGCCAAAGGATGGATCATTACTTATATGGACGATATTCTGATCTTTTTCTCTGATCTCACAGTTCATCAAAAACAGACAAAGAAAGTTCTTCAACGACTCAGAGAACACAATCTCTACCTCAAACTAGAGAAGTGTAAATTTGATGCTAGAGAAGTCGAATATCTCGGAATGATTATATCAGAAGGATCTATCAAAATGGATCAAGGCAAACTCAAAGCCATTGAAGACTAGAAGACTCCTTCCTCCATCAAAAATGTTCGCTCATTCCTAGGATTTTGCAACTTCTATTGTTACGATATGTATTTTTCCCTCTATTTTTCTCTATTTTTCTTTCTTTAGCGCCTAGCACGCTTGTACTCAACGACTTAGAAACGTCTAAGTCTTTTCCTAATCACGTGACATGATATGTGTAACTTGCTTGCACGCGACATGGACAGCCCCTATGTCACATCTTCACGAACTCACAGGCTTTCATAGCCTTATGCCTCACCTTTACCGTATGTTTCTCATTTCATAGTTATTTGATATTTAATAACTGCCACACATCATGGGATTCTCACCGATCTCATGTATGATCGTGGCAGCACATGTTTACCTCCCGTTTATGATTCTCTTCCATTCTACATGTGTATCCCTCATGTTTTACTTCCTTTCCATTTCATGGCAATGCTTGATGCATGCCTATTCTTCATGCCTTTCATATCATCAGTTAGATCTAGAGTAAATATGGACAAACCCCTGTACAGTATATAAGGACCAATGCAACGACCAGAGGACTTCATCGAATCCTCTTGGTTATTATCCTTTCAGCCTCTATACTCAGAGCGACTTTGGTTATAACTCATTTTAGTACGCACTTCACCATGTAAGCCGCTGATTGTTTCACTATCATCAATTCATTCCATCCTTCTCTATGATCACTCAACCTCTCATTGATTTGACAAAGAAAACTGTCTCTTGGAACTGGAACAATGAATGTGAAAAGGCATTCACAATATTGAAGAAGATCTTTGCTCAACAACCGATTATTGATGCCTGACATCACTCGACCATTCTTTATTATGACAGATGCCTCTCTTCATGCCACTAGTGTTGTGTTGATGAAGAAAGACATCAATAGTGATCTCCATCCCTGTATGTTCCTTTCTCAGACTTTTTCTCCTACTGAACAAAATTATGATATCTAAGATTGGGAACTTCTCACTCTCATATGTGCCCTTGTCACCTGGAGACATTATCTCCAAGGAACAGAACATCAGATCATGGTTCTTACTGACCACAAGAATCTCACCTATTTCAAATCTCCTCAGAAATTATTCTGTCGTCAAGCTTGCTGGCTGATGATTCTTCAAAACTTTGATTTGAAACTTAAACATGTTTCTGGAACTCAGATGGGACCCACTGATGCACTTTCTCATATGCATGATGTTGATATGTCCGACAACAATACTGCTGTTACACTTCTTCCAATTTATTCATCTGATCCTTTGATCTTGCTCTTGTTGACAAAATTAAATATTCTATATGTTCTGGTTCCCTTGTCCTCTCTGCTTTATAAGTGCTGGAAAATGAGAAGTCACTTTTTCCCCGATATTTCTCTTTAGATTGACACTATGATGGTGCTAATCTATTCTTCAAAAATCAACTCTACATTTCTTTGGAACACCACCATGCTATTGTGAAAATGATCCATAATTCCTTGACTGTAGGACACCCTGGTATTTTATGTTCTGTCAATCTTGTGGCTCGTGACTTTTGGTGGTCTGGTCTATCTACCTTTGTCCACAAATTTATTTCTGGATGTACCACATGTCAACAGATGAAGGTCAATACTCATCCAACAGTCCCCACATTATCTTCTATCCCTTCTACTTGTACTTGTCCCTTCCAACAGATTTTCATGGATCTTGTTATGGATCTTCTTTTCCATTCTGGTCGTGGTCAACCATGGCCTTACAAAGGAGATAATTTTATCCCTGTGCAACAAAATGATCAATGCTGCCAGTATAGCACAGTTATTTTTCAAGAACAATTTTCTTTAATTTGGCCTTCATGAAAAAGTCATCTCTGACAGAGGTCCACAGTTTGCCTCCGCATTCTCCCAAGAACTTACAAGGCTCTTAGAATATGACATTGTGCTCTTCTCTACTTATTATCCTCAGACTGATGGAGAAACAGAAGGAGCTAATCAAGAAATCAAAACATTCCTTCGGATATTCTGTGATGATAACCCTCAAACATGGGCCCAGTTCATTCCATTTGCAGAGTTTGCTCACAACTCCAACATTCATTCTGTAATAAAGAAAACCCCCTTTTCATGCTTGGCTATGAACCCTGATCTTATTTGGAACTTGTCAAGATCTCATTGAATCTCCTACACATTGAAGAACGATTTACTTTCCTATGAGAAGCACAGAAAAAAGCACTTGCTGTACATGAAATTGCATAATGTGTTATGAAAGAATAAATCACGTCAAAGTTTTCACCCTGGAACATAGATGACAAGGTTTGATTAGAAGGTCACAATCTATGCATGGTATATCCATATCGGAAGCTAGCTCCCAAAAGAGAAGGACCTTTTGAAGTTATACAGGTCTTATCTCCCATCTTCTATTGGCTCAAGCTACCTCTGACCTAGAAGATATATGACATTTTTCATATATCTTTGCTATTGTCCTATCAGGAAACTTCCAAGCATGGACCAAACTTTCTCCAACCATCCTCTGATCTGATAAAAGGTGATGCAGAATATGAAGTTCATCAGATCTTGACCCATAAAGGATCACCAGGCTGAAGACGCTATTTAGTTTCCTGGAAAGAATATCCTTCTTCAGAGAACACCTAGGAATCTGAAGGAAATCTCAAACATGCACAAATAATCCTGTGAGCTTATAAACTTCAACATCAAAAAGACTTCCCAACAATTCACTCTCTTAGTATTCACAACAAAGCCAAAGCCTCTCATCCAAGTTCACAGATTCAACAACCTCTCATATCACCCCCAAGACATCAATCTTCTTGATTGACTTGATCTCTATGCCTCTATCCTCAAAGACCACACTTTTGTTATATCTATCAATTAGTTCTCTTATCTTCACATCAACATCGAATACCTCATTTCTATATATCAACTTCATGCCTTGTTCATATATCGATACCACCATTTCAGATCAGGAGAGATCTCCCTTGCCTCATTCATTGCAACCATAGACATCACTGTTGCAAATATTAGAAGAGAACTCCTCTATCTCATTGACCTTCTGGGATTCACTAATGTTGTTCTGGATCTTCCTCATGATCGTCTCACTAGAATTATGGGCGATATTGTCCCTAACAGAAGACTATCACCTTCTTCTGAACCTGTACCGGTTCCTACTCCTGATAATTCTAGTGCACCTCTTCTGGAGACTATAGAAGAAACATCTACTCCAGAATGAACTTTAGTTAATCTGTTGGAAACAGACTCGCTGTCTTCTTTTGTCACTTCCACTCTGCCATCGCAAGTGGTCAGAAGACACTCTCCATTAAACCCAAGGAGATGTCAATTTCTTGTCACTCCATATGGACTCGCTAGCAGTCTGAGAAATTGTAGGCTTGTTAATCTCCTGCTACTATTCTGCCATCTTTCTCCTCATCTGGTAGTAGAGAAAATCCTATTGACATGGACACTATATCCTCTCCTACTCTAGTACCTTCTCACAACACATCATCTCCCTAAAAGCTAAATGCTTTCAGTGCAACGAAGTTGGACACATCTGAGTACACTGCTCTCATTATAAATGCCTCTACTGTCATGTCCTATGCCCAGAACATAATCAGGGACAGTGTCCCAGTCAAAGAATATGTCATCACAGGAGAGGACAATCAATTTCTGACTGTCCAGCTCATATTGAGCCATCATTAAAAATCCACAACAATGTGACCAGTCACAATTTACAAACTGCTGGAGAAGCTTCTTACACTGTGGACGATTATTATTATGGAAGTGACTAGTCGGTGACTAGCAATTACCCTAAAAAGGGGTAATGTTACATGTGGTACTGTTATGATATGCATTTTCTCCTTATTTATTTTCTGTTTCTTTCTATTTATTCTAATTTATTAAGTCCTTAGCACCTAGCATGCCTACTCTCAAGACTTAGAAATGTCTAAGTCTCTTTCCTAATCACGTGACTGGTCACGTGACTTGACACATACGACTAGATCATATGCCACAAGGACTAGCCCCTATGCTCGCTATTCACATATGCATGGACAATTCTAGATCCATACTTCACCTTCTACATATGTTTTCCATTTCCTAGCTATTTGATATTTAATAGCTGCCACACATCATGGTATCCTCACTGATCTCATGTATGATCATAGCAGCACATGTTCTCCTCATGATATGCTTCCCCTTCTATTCTACATGTGTCTGCCTTATGTTTTACTTCTCTTCCATTCCATGGCTATGTTTGATACATGCCTGGTACATATGTTCTTCATTTCATCGATTAGATTCAGTAGATACAAGGACAAACACATGTACAGTATATAAAGGGTGAATGCAGTGACCAGGGGATTCCTCATTGAATCCTCCTGAGTCTCTTCTCAGCCTCTCATCGCTATAAGAGCAACCTCAGTAGACCTCTCAGTATGCCCTCATTACCATGTGAGCCGCTGAACGCTTCACTAGGATTCAATCATTTATACTGACTTTGCTCATGATGTTTGCTGGACAAGACCAACACAAGCACAAGTAAAACTCTTTGATGCATTTTGAAGTAAAGCTCACAGTCTAACATTCAAGTGACACCAGCCAGTGTCATCCAATAGATTTACGCACACATATCCTGTCTTCTATGGAGAGGAGCACAGAGAGTTACCTCAGCAGTCTGAAGAGCACTCGACATTGTTAAACAAAGAACAACGAGCAGAGCAGGGAAGGTGGTTCGAGCGTGAACTCGAACTAGACTCTACCAGTACAGACGAAGAAGAGGAATCAGCCACCCTTGCCCCTATTCCATCATCTCCACCCCATTCGAGCTCAGCTTCGATCGACCTGAACGATGCACCTCCCGCCATCTACCCACAGTTGCCCGATTTTATCAATCAGCTATTTGTTCCAGGAGTACTCATTGATGAGTTTATTAGACAAGTAGAGGTAGGTCGAATTGAAGAGAGAGAGGATTCACAAGGGAGACCAGACATTAGAGCTAGGTACTGCACACCTACTTCATTCACCGCCCCACGCCCAAGAAGGGCCAGACATACATACTTTTCCATTGATCCCACTCACATTTGCACGGATTATTACAATAAGTTTCTCTCCGATTTCTTATGTTCCCACTTACACTCACATTGCGTCCTTAGAGAAGTAAGGCGCACTCCCCACGTACTTACAAGAGACCCCCTGATCTATGATCAGAAATTACAATATTTTCTTTAACATTTCTTTACATATCAATCTTTCTAAATCAACATGTCTCAAGCAGTGCTTGATATTTTGGATGATCCAAATGTAAACTGGAAAGAAAAGATTGCCACTGCACAGCAAGGAATATACAACCAGAGCCAGATGATTAACCAGCTTATAAATCGGGTTGCCACCCTAGAAAGGGTAGGGACAGCAGGAGGCTCTACCTCCACTTCTGCGAGTACTGGGAGAGCATACTCAAAGAAAATTGAAGTATTCAATGACCCAGGAGAATATGATGGGTCAAAAGCTAAATTTGAAGAATGGTGGACCAAGATGCGGGCTTGGCTCAATATAAACTCACATGCAATCATGCCAGGCTTACATGAGATAGTCCTGGCAGTTCTCTCATGTCTAAAAGGACCAAAAGCTGGTCCCTTTGCTCAGACAAGAATTATAAGAGGGGACACATACACATGAGCACTGATGGTGGTAGAGATTGAAGGACTCTTTCACTCCACCAATCAAGTAGATTGGGCTCACAGTCAACTAAAGGGGTTGCTGCAGGGCAAAATGATGACTGATGATTTTATCGTCAAATTTGAAGCACTTTACCAACAGGCTATGATAGACGAATCGCACACTATATCAATGTTGGAAAACAATGTCAGAAGGGGCATTATCACCCAAATGTTTAAAGAAGGCAAATGAAAGGCTAAAGTAGCTGAGTACATTGCTGAGATCAGACACGTCAGGACTGCTCAAGAGTCTCTAGATTTCATAATAAGTGCCACTATCTGAAGAATATCTCAGGCATGTGGCGACCCTAATGCCATGCAAATAGATATCACCCAATGAGGGTCGTCATCTAAACTTTCCTGCTACAACTGTGGTGGGGCATATGAGGTAAAGAACTGCTCCAAGCCAAGGGTGCAATGCCCCTCTTGCAAATGGCTAGGGGGTAAGCACAAAAAAGAATGCCACGGTGGCTGCCAAGTGCAAGTTGTCGAACCTATAAGAGAAAAGCCCAAAAGAGAAGCCCCACGTGGCAACGATCCTTTTGTGGCTATACATAACATGTCCTATGACGAAATGAGGGCATATTTTTGGGACATCAAAGATGTCCATGACAAGGGAAAAGGCTGTGTCACATGAATGAACTGGGTGTTCATGTGGTCACGTTTGGCAAATATTTATCTAACTGATTCTCCATCCTTGAGGTTGAAGAACCTAGGAAAAGCACAGATGAATTGGATGTTATTTCATTTTCTAAATGCCAAACTGGGTCCTCTTCTGTGAAGGGGCTCGGCTGGGGCTTCAAACCGGTACTTAATTCAGTTTCACACAAAAACCAAAAAAATATGTCAGACAATGAAATTCCAGAAGAATTTTTCTTGAGAATACTCAACATGGAGAAGGAGATCTTAATGAAGATCAAAGTTGCATCCTCTCATGATAAGAAGGCTTACATCGCCACTGATGCACTACTTGATTGCAGTGCTAATGTTATTTTCATTGACAAGAAGTGGGCTACAGGTCAAAAGCTACTCCTCACTCTTTTATGGAATCTCATTCCCATATTTAATGTTGATGGATCAAAGAACTTGGCTAGAAACGTCATACACTCCACCGAGCTAATTATGGACTATGAAGGACACAGGGAACACGTTACTACAGAGATTACGGATCTAGAATGTAATCAGATCATTCTCAGATACACGTGGTTGAAGAAGCACAATCCTGAAATAGATTGGGTTAAGGGCAAAGTAAAGATGATGCGATGCTCCAGAAGTTGCCATCTATTAAGGGAAAAGAGTGTTTTCCTTTGTGTTCTGGAGAAAGAAGAAGAAGAGACAGCTTATCATACCTATGCTATATGAGCTAGCATTGAAGCACCTAAGAAAATAGAAAAGACAATTGAAGAGATGGTGCCCAGCACATACCATCAATACTATGGACAGTTCTCGAAAGGAGAATCTGAACGCATGCCAATTAGAAAGCCATGGAATCATGCAATTGACTTAAAGGATACATTCGTCCCTAAGAAAGGAAGAATGATTCCCCTCTCAGTAGAAGAGCAGAAAAAAGTTTCTAGCTTTATTGATGAACAACTGAGGAAGGGCTACATGATACGGTCAGCGGCTCACATTTTGTAGAGTGTGTACTGAGTGTTAATCGTGGACTGAGGTTGCTCTGCTTTGGAGTAGCTGAGAGGACAAGGACTCAGGAGGATTCAATAAGGAACCCCCTGGTCACTGCATACACCCTTTATATATCATACAGGGGTTTGTACATGTTTCTACCAGATCTACCAATAGAATGAATAACATATGGATCAGGCATGCATCAAGCATAGCCATGGAATGGAATGGAAGTAAACCATAAGGTAAACACATATAGAATGGAAGGGGAAGCATGAACAGGAAGTAAACATGTGCTGCCACGATCACACATGAGATCGGTGAGGAAAAACATATGTAGGAGATGAGGCATGGATCTAGAATCATCCATGCATATGTGAAAGGCAGGCATAGGAGCTAGTTCTTATAGTGTATGATCTAATTGTACGTGCCAAGTCATGTGACCAGTCACATGATCAAAAAAGAGACTTAGATGTTTCTAAGTCTTGAAAGCAAGCACGCTAGACGCTAAAGGCTGAATAAATTAGAATAAATAGAAAGAAAAGGGAAATAAATAGGGGAAAAATGCGTATCGTAACACTACATATGACCTTCAAAGTCTCCACAAACTTCCTTTGTTTTCTTTGTGCCAAAGAAGGAAGGCACCAAATACATGGTTCAAGATTATCGTTATCTAAATGAGCATACCATCAAAAATAATTATCCACTCCCACTGATTTTCCAATTAGTGAATAAGCTCAAAGGAGCTAAATTATTTACAAAGATGGACCTACAATAGGGATACAACAACATTCGCATCAAGGAAGGCGATGAGTGGAAAGCTGCCTTCGTATGCTTCCGCGGTGTCTATGAACCCCTTGTTATGTATTTCGGGTTATACAATTCACCCGCCACATCCCAAGCAAAAACCCCTTTTGAAGTCACGAGGTCATATGTTCCACAAATGGGCTTCAAGCAATATGTGTCTAAAGCACCAGCTACTGATGACTTAGCTGAAGAGATGGCCAAGACCTTGAAAGATACAGAAGCTAATTTATTAGCAGCTCAGAAGTGGATGAAAGTACAAGCTGATAAGCACAGATCAGATGCCCCTGAATACGTCATTGGGAATAGGGTCTGGCTCAGCACAAGTAACCTGCACCTGCCGAGAGCTTCATGTAAATTAACCGAACGATGGATCAGCCTCTATGAGATCACCTGATTGGTTGGCTCTAATGCATTGACACTTAAGCTACCAAAATCTATGTGTATTCACCCCACAGTTAATATTTCACAGGTAAAGCCTTACAAAGAGCGCTTGCCTGGGCAACCAGTTATTGCCCCTGGACCCATTGAAGTAACTAAGGGCAGGGAAGAAGAATACGAAGTAAAATATATGGTCGAATCTCGAAAAAGAGGTAATCAGCTCAAATACTTAGTCCACTGGAGGGGCTATACAGATGAAGATAGAACATGGGAACCTGCTGGCAATCTGGCCAATGCTTCCAATGTGATTGCAGCCTTTCATCGGGCAAATCCCTCGGCTCCTTGTAAGCTACGAATGGCTTACTTGGATTTCCTATCATTATTCTAGCCTTTTGATAATTTAACCATCCCCTCATCCCGTGACACTCCCTTTGATCACCTGGAAGTCAATCCTTAGGAGGGGGGTAGTGTTATGATATGCATTTTCCCCTTATTTATTTTCTGTTTCTTTCTATTTATTCTAATTTATTAAGTCCTTAGCACCTAGCATGCCTACTCTCAAGACTTAGAAATGTCTAAGTCTCTTTCCTAATCACGTGACTGGTCACGTGACTTGGCACATACGACTAGATCATATGCCACAAGGACTAGCCCCTATGCTCGCTATTCACATATGCATGGACAATTCTAGATCCATACTTCACCTTCTACATATGTTTTCCATTTCCTAGCTATTTGATATTTAATAGCTGCCACACATCATGGTATCCTCACTGATCTCATGTATGATCATAGCAGCACATGTTCTCCTCATGATATGCTTCCCCTTCCATTCTACATGCGTCTGCCTTATGTTTTACTTCTCTTCCATTCCATGGCTATGTTTGATACATGCCTGGTACATATGTTCTTCATTTCATCGATTAGATTCAGTAGATACAAGGACAAACACATGTACAGTATATAAAGGGTGAATGCAGTGATCAGGGGATTCCTCATTGAATCCTTCTGAGTCTCTTCTCAGCCTCTCATCACTATAAGAGCAACCTCAGTAGACCTTTCGATATGCCCTCATTACCATGTGAGCCGCTGAACGCTTCAGGTACTGACTATGAGAACTTCATTCCTTTCTTGTTACTTATCTATTTTATTCTAAACCCTCAATTGGGTAACAGTTCTTTCTTTTACTTTCTTGATGGTCTGTGTACTGTTACGATACATATATAAAGGACATGTACAAGTAGTCTTATCTTAAGCTAGTTCTATGCAGAATCAAGCTTGTTTCTTTCTTAACTCTTGTGGGCTATTGCCTAAAACTTCGAGCCTACTCTTGAGTGGTTCACTTATTGATTAGTTCATACCTCTGTAAAAGGTCAATATATGTCAACTTTTGTTCACAATTGCCCCTCAAGTTCAATCCACATAACATTAGGCTGTAGCAGCTGACTTGGTCCTTTTTCACTGGATTCATTGATTCTAGTCAAAGCAGGGTGTGAAGATATATCAAATGCATCATCTATGATGTTTTCAATGTCTCTAACATTGTTATGAGTGGTATATCCTGGTTCATCAATATCTGGGATCTTCTCAATATGCACACAGTTGTCTGGTGCTGCTGGACTGTTACCACTATCTGTCAGGTCATTCTAAGCAGCTAAGTGGTTCATTTCATCATCATTATGAGCGCTGACGTCAATATTAATGCACGTTAGAGCACTACCATCTCCCTCATTGAATACAATGTCTCTAGATTCAAAAATATGACCGGTCAGATAATGTAGACAGACGAAGGCACTGCAGTGTTCTGCATACCCCAAATGAATACATTCAAGTGACTTGGAGTTGAGCTTGTACCATTTTTCATCTGATACATGCACATGCACTTTACAACCAAAAACTCAAAGATGTGTAACTGATGGTTTATTTCCAGTAAACTTCTCATATGGTGTGACATTGCCATCGAGTATGTGCATTGGAACACGGTTCAGAATATGTGCCATGGGAGAATTACATCACCCCAGTACTTGTTCAGTAGGCCAGTGTCATATAGCATTGAGCATGCACACTCAACAAGTATGTAGTTCATGTGCTCACTGATGCTGTTTTTCTAAGGTGTGTATGCATTCGTGTTTTCATGATGAACTCCCTTTGATAAAAGATAGGCTTCAAATTCTTTTGAGCCATATTCACCACTACCATCTGATCGAAAAAGATTCATGCATTCGCCAGTAATCATTTCTGCTCACTCAAGATAGGCCTTGGTGTGGCCAAATACCTTATCCTTTGACTTCAAGAGTCTGACCATTGAAACATTCAGCAGCTCACATTGGTGGAGGGCGTACTGAGGTTATTCGACTAGAGCTTATTCATATTCAGAGGAACTGAATGAGGAATACCCAAGAGGATTCGATGGAGTCCTCTGGTCGCTCCATTGATCCTTATATACTATACAAGTGTGTGTCCATGTTTACACTAAATCTAACCGATAGTATGAAAGACATATGTACCAGGCATGCATCAAGCATAGCCATGGAATGGAAAGGAATCATAGCATGAGGGAAATGCATGTAGAATGGAAGAGAATCATAAAGTGAGGATAACATGTGCTGCCACGATCACACATGAGATCGGTGAGGATTCCATGATGTGTGGCAGCCTATTAAATATGAAATAGGAGAAATGAAAAACATACGGTAATGGTGAGGCATAAGGCTATGAAAGCCTGTGAGTCCGTGAAGAGTAGACATAGGGGTTATGTCCGTGTCGCGTGCAAGCAAGTTGCATATATCACGTCACGTGACCAGTCACGTGATCTGGAAAAAGACTTAGACGTTTCTAAGTCGTTGAGTACAAGCGCGCTAGGCGCTAAAGAAAGAAAAATAGAGAAAAATAGAGGAAAAATACATATCGTAACAACCATGACATGATGTGAGTGGCCATTAATGAATGTCATGAAGTACTGATATCCAAATCATGCCAGTGTCTACATAGGACCACAAATGTCTGAGTATGTATGGTGAAGGATGCAATGGTTTTTGACAGTCAACTCATATGGAATTGCATTGTGGTGCTGCTTGCCTTCTAGATAAGCTTAGCACAGTTTGTCATAAGTCATTGATCCTGTTACTTCCATTCCACTGACCATTTCTTTTCGAAACAGTTTTAGAATAGAATTTACATTTACGTGCCTGAGTTGTCAATGCCATATATCAAGTGTGACCTTGGACAATTTGGTTTTTGCAATGAGACTACTCAGGACAGTGGCATGGTCAAGAGACAAAGGTGGACCACAGACAATATGTGTATGTTTGTGTATACAAGAGATTGCGAGTAGGATGTAAAGGAATTCGTATTTATATGCGAGGGCAGCAAGTTTGTCATTGACTGAGATGTGACATTCATCTCATCCAAAGGATACATTGAAACCTTTATTTGTGAGACATGGTACTGACAGAAGATTTTCATCTAGTTCTGAAATATAATACATGTCTTGGAAAATAGTTTTATATGTATTCCCCTCACTAACATCAACATCAATGAAAACACAACCAACCCCTATCATAGAAATAAAGCAGCCATCACCAATAACTACTGGGTGCAGAGGGCACAATGGACGGAATGTCATGAACTAGGACTATTCACAAGTCATGTTTACAGATGTGCCAGAGTTGATGATCCACTCAAATGTGTTCTGGTATAAACTTGATGCTCATACAACAAAAAGCTGTAGAGGGGCTTGTTTGTCAGGGATGATATTGGCAATCCATGCTGCAAGATCAAGTTTGTCTTTTGCCTTGTCCTTCTCGCTAGTGGACACATTTTTTATATTTTCATCAGCCTTTTTCTTTCAACAGTCTTTTTCGGGATGGCTCAATTTGCTGTAGTAAGTACATTTGTCCTTTTTCTTGTCTTTCGACTTTAACTTTCCCTTCTGTGGAGCAGGGCCCTTAATGACAAGTACTGATTGTGTGTGTACCAAGATTTTTCTTCAACAAGAATTTGTGAGACAATGGTTTCAACAGTAAGCTTGTTAGCAGACAACATAAGAATAGTTTGAAGAGTCGAATAAGATGAAGGTAAGGAAATTATGATGGCAACTATAATGAGTGAATCATCAAGTGGTTGATCTAAAGACTTCAGCACATAGGTCTTTTGATGCATGGTGTTTAGCTGTGATTCTATGGTAGAGTCATCAGAGAGAATGCCATGAAAAAGTTTGCCAATAAGGTAAGCAATGGTTTGCTTGCCTTTTCCTTCGTAATGCTCTAGTAGTTTGCTCTAGATATCTGCTGCCAATGTGATATACAGAACTCCACTCAACAGCTTGTCTTTGAGTGTGAGGATTATCTGGATACAAGCTTCCTTATCTCAAGTGTACCAATCAGCTAACTATATTAGATTAGAGTTATCAGGTTTTTCTTCAGAGCCATTGACAATTTCTGAAAGCCCCCAAATATCAAGAATTATTATGATGTAGTACTTCCATGTCTGGAAGTTTGTGCCATTGTTTTCGAGAGAAGGGATATCATAAAGTTGGCTCAAAGCTTGATTGACTTGGTCAGAGGCTGAGGTCATGATGGAAGCTGTTGGAGGACCTGAAGACCCAAAAGCTGATGCTAAAGGGGGAATAGCAGGCTGTTCAGATGACATAGTTTGAAGGTAGGCTGGTTAACTGAGAACTTGTTAGATTGATTAGAGCTTGGAGCTCATAACCTTTTGTTCAGAGCCGAGGTAAAGTGCAAGGGACTATAATAAGTGATGAAGAGACTCAGTCTTGAGAATTGATATCACAAAGACTATATTTTAACTAACCTATAACAAGTGATGAAGAGGCTACTTGAGTCAGTAAACTAGAAGTAATAAACTATGAAGTAGCTCACCTCAGTCTCGAGAATTGATATCACAAAAACTGAGGTGTGCAAAGAAAACCTTGACACAAGTTCACAGAGAGATTATGTAATCCAGCCACAACATATTCAATTGTCACCAATTTCCAACATTCTAATGTTTTGATGTTCCAGTTTTTTCAATGCTTCAGAAGTTGCTAGTTCTACTTATCATTTTGATCTGAAAGCTCATCGAATTTTATTAACAGGGATCTTGTGAACATGAATATCCTCCAAACATACTGTTTCACTCTTACTTGACATCAACAGAACCATCATCTAATAGTCTTCTAGTTCTAGAGGGAAGGTTTCTAACTTCCATTTCACCACTGACAATATTATAGGGTTTCTTTGACTCACTCCAAAACTTCTTTGCAGTACTAGGAGGTTAGTTGGATCTATCTCAGCATTTGAGCTTCTTACACATGATAATGGCAGCATAAGAAGCATATATTTTTACTCCTATTTTATGTTGCAATGGATATCCTGAGACAAGCAAAGTACTAGACTCTCGCAACACCGACACTAAGATTTAAGTTCAAGAAAACAAATCAGTTATAGTCTGACTTGAGAACTTGAAAGATGTGAAGAGTTAGCATTGACTTATGCTTGTCAACAGTGAGCATGATGAGGAAGGGAAAGGACTTAGGACGCTCGTGGACAAATAGCCCCAAGAGAACCAAGCTAGGGTCTCTGGGCGATGGCATTCTAATATATATATTGTTACAATGTTTGTATCAGACAAATAATTAGTAAGAAGGAATGTTTCACAACATTCCACAGTGTTCTATATGACATCGTGATGATGTCATGGTCTAGACCATTCTAGGTAAGTCTAGATATAGAATGTTCTAGGTGAGTCTAGGCCTAGTCATGTGATATCTAAATATAAGTCCTTGTTGCATGTGATATAAGTCACATGATCAAGTCATGTGATCCAGTCACATGAGTAAGTAAGCATGTGATGTAAGTCATGTGACCACAAAAAGAGAGAGAAAAACAGAGAAAAAGAAAGGAAAAAGTATACCCTGTAACATATCCTATCTACTCAGGCATCTATAGTCCCATCCAAGTGTATCTTTTTATCAAGCAAGGAGACATGTACAGACCACCGTAATAGGCTCTCATCCACCATGCTCGAAGCACTACAAATACTCAAGTTCACATATAAGCAAAAACAGCTCAACTTCACAACAGATCTCATCACCAATGAGAAGGACTATGTATCTTCCAGTTCAATCATCATGAAAGCTACTGACAAGTTGATAGCAAGTGGAAAGTTAGATAAGCTCTTATAGCTTTTCATGAATGAGGGTGATAAAGAGTAAGATACTACTTGTTTTCATTTCACAATTAAGGTAGACCTTATGCAGTTTCAGCAAATATCATGTGACAAAGCGTAATAAAGCATGATAAAAAGACTGTATCTATATAGGCAGCGGATAGAGACACTTTCTAACAAATTGGCCATCAATGAGTGATTGAGAATGAGATGCTTGAATTTTCATTGTTTTCCGATTCTCTCAAATGGTCAGTGATCAGGAGAAGATGAGCTTTCTATTGCTTGAAAGCAAACAAATTGAAAATATTGACACCAAGTCTACCAACATGTCTGACTGGTACAGGATCCCATGGCTGTCCACTCACTAAAGAATGTCACCCCAGTCCCTGGCCTCATAGTCTTGCAGCTACTGATGCTCAAGCAACTGAGAAAAGCTCAAGCAGTCATTGCAAACCTCCTATGATACCAGACTAAGAAATTGAGGCTCTCATTAGATTTGCAGAAAGAGAATGTGTGTATGGTTTCTTATCGTAGAATACCTGAGTCTGACCCTCTACATTAGATTCTACCTCCAGGTCAGAGTCTTTATAAGTATAGTATGGCCATTGTAGATCCATCATTTGTTCAACATGAGAAGGACATACTAAAACCTAATCAAAACATGCTCACCAGCTCTACAGACAAGTTGGAAATGGAATGTTCTTCTGAATATTCAAAAATGGATAGTACCTGGCAATCATCAGACTTAGAATTGTTAGACAGTAGCTTGGAGTCTGATTGTAGCAAGCAGAACATGGAAGACCCACCAGAATTCTTTGAGACTGCTGAATGAGATGTTCGTGTCACTAGCGCTCAAGGCACTTTACTTTTTATTTCTTTTCTTTTATCTTATCTTATCGGATGGTGCTTATCTTATCGGTGAGCGCTCATCTTATCTCATCTTATCTGTGGCTAGGTAGTCTAGAACCGATCTAGACTTACGACCTCGTCCTTGGAGGTCTAGGGTTATACCTTACTAGGCAGGAGCTCCCTTATATAGTACTTAGTATGCTCACCTCAGAGGGGCACGGATCATGGTCCGTGCGCATTATCTAGGATATATAAGTAGCTACGGTTCCTCCTGTATTTCCTTAGTTCAATATATTCGTGGTTCCACAGTAAAACCCTTGGCCTCGTTGCTATAGAAGGGCATGGGACTTAACGGGTCTTGCAGACTCCGTGTCGGGCTACAATAGTGCCCAGTCTCTTATCTTTTAGTGGTTTGTTTTCTTTGTTCTGTTCCGTTCGACACGTAACAGCTGAAACAACTCCTCCTAAGGACTCAGTATCTCACACCACTAATTGTGCCACCCTAAGTTCACCGCACATCTTGCACGAGTCCTTGGAATGACATTCCATTGATTATCACACTCTGCCAACAATAGATGCTGCTAGACTTGCTCTTGCTGACTGAAACATTCAGCGGCTCACATGACGTGGAGAGCGTACTGAGGTTATTCGACTTTGAGCTTAGGAGGGTTCAGAGAAACTGAATGATAAGACCCAAGAGGATTCGATGGGGATCCTCTGGTCGCTCCATTGACCTTTATATACTATACTAGTGTTTGTCCATGTGTACACTAGATCTAACCGATACTATGAGAAACATATGTACCAGGCATGCATCGAGCATTGCCATGGAATGGAAGAGAATCATAACATGAGGAATACATGTGTAGAATGGAAGGAGAAGCATAAGGTGAGGATAACATGTGCTGCCACGATCACATATGAGATCGGTGAGGATCCCATGATGTGTGGCAGCCTATTAAATATGAAATAAGAGAAATGAAGAACATACAGTAAAAGTGAGGCATAAGGCTATGAAAGCCTGTGAGTCCGTGAAGAGGTGACATAGGGGTTATGTCCGTGTCGCGTGCAAGCAAGTTGCACATATCACGTCACGTGATCTGGAAAAAGACTTAGACGTTTCTAAGTCGTTGAGTGTAAGCGCGCTAGGCGCTAAAGAAAGAAAAATAGAGAAAAATAGAGAGAAAAATACATATCGTAACACTACCCCCCTCCTAAGGATCGACTTCCAGGCGATCAAAGGGAGTGTCGCGAGGCATAGAGACCGTGAAATTTTCAAACGGCTGGAATAATGATAGGAAATCCAAGTAAGCCATTCGTAGCTTACGAGGAGCCGAGGGATTTGCCCGATGAAAGGCTGCGACCGCATCGGAAGCATTGGCCAAATTGCCAGCGGGTTCCCACGTTCTATCTTCATCAGTATAGCCCCTCCAGTGGACTAAGTATTCAAGTCGGTTACCCCTTTTTCGAGATTCGACCACATAATCTACTTCGTATTCTTCATCACGACCCTCAGTGACTTCAATGGGTCCTGGGGCAATAACCGGTTGCCCAGGCAAGCGCTCTTTGTAAGGCTTGACCCGTGAAATATTAACCGTAGGGTGAATACGCATAGATTTTGGTAGCTTAAGCGTCAACGCATTAGAGCCAACCAATTTGGTGACCTCATAGGGACCGATCCATCGTTCGGTTAATTTACGTGAAGCTCTTGGCAGGCGCAGGTTACTTGTGCTGAGCCAGACCCTATCCCCAATGACGTATTCAGGGGCAACTGATCTGTGCTTATCAGCTTGCGCTTTCATTCGCTTCTGAGCATTCAATAAATTAGCTTCAGCATCTTTCAAAGTCTTGGCCATTTCTTCGGCAAAGTCATCAGCAGCTGGTGCCTTAGACACGTATTGCTCGAAGCCCATTCTTGGAGCATAAGACCGTGTGACTTCGAAAGGGGTCTTCTTAGTAGAAGCCTGCTTCTTTGTATTATATGAGAATTGAGCGATGGCAAGCCAGTCAGCCCATTCTGCTTCCTTTTCTGCACAGAATAAACGAAGGTACTGTTCTAAGTCCCTGTTCATCCGTTCCGTCTGACCATCTGTCTGCGGATGATATGCAGTGGATAATTTAGGCGTAATACCTAACCGCTTGCACAATGCACGCATTACTTCCGCGGCAAATTGCGGTCCACGATCAGATATGATTGTGCGGGGTAGGCCATGTGCCTTCCACACGTTGGTTAAATATAGACGAGCCGTGTCAAGGGCTGTCGTTGTTTTTAAACATGGAATGAATTCGACTTCTTTGGAAAACCTGTCCATCATTACAAGAATGGAGTCGAATCCATTGGAATCAGGCAGATCTGTAATAAAGTCTGCTGATACGTCTTCCCAAGGTGTCGTAGGAACTTCCAAGGGATGTAATTTTCCAGCGGGAGGCTGATTGCTCCCTTTCATACGTGCGCATCTATCGCAGCAGGAAACATAATCTTTGACCTGTTGTGACATCAACGGCCAAGTGTAGCTGCGTTGCAGCAAGTCTAACGTCTTTTCAACTCCTGGATGTCCAGCAACCAGAGTGTCGTGGTGTAGCGTAATAATTGATTGCCGTAGACCGTCGTCATCAGGCACATACATCTTCATCTTGTCATCATAGAGAATTCCATCACTGTCATCATGAATGTGGAACTTCTCGCGTAACGTCTGGACTTCTGATTCTTTCAGCTTATGCATAGCATCAAGAACCTGTTGTTTGATCTTATCGCCTTCATCGGAGATCAAGATAGTCGCCCTAATCTTCTCCGGCGTTAATATGGTTACTCCTTTATTATCATCCTCGATGCCGATCATGTGATCTTCTCGTCTAGATAAGGCATCGGCTTTCCCCATCGAGGTTCCAGCTTTATGGATGAGTTTAAAGTTGAACCGAGATAGATATTGGGCCCATCGCGCTTGGCGACGGTTAAGGTTTTGTGCCTTCATGAAATACTGGAGATTCTTGTGATCGTTCCAGATTTCAAATTCATACTTGGCACCTTCTAAATAATGTCTCCATGCTTCGAGAGCCTGAATCATGCTGAGCATCTCTTTATCAGCGATTGGATAATTCCTCTCTTCAGGGGACATGGAGCGTGAGGCGTAGGCAACCGGGTGCCATAAGCCATCCTTTTCAATAGATAAGACTCCGCCTGTTGCAAAGTCTGAGGCATCACATTCAAGACGGAAACGACTTTCTTCATCTGGGAAGGATAGAATAGGAGCGGACGTAAACTTCTTCTTTAGCATATCAAATGCTTCTTGTTGCGCTTCTTTCCACGCGAAGGGTGTATCCTTCTTCGTTAGATCATTTAGAGGTCTAGCCACTTGGGCGTATCCTTGGATGAACCTTCGGTAGAAATTGGCGAGTCCGAGGAAACTCCTAACTCCTTTCACATTCTTCGGCGCGGGCCATTCTAGAATAGCCTTAACCTTGGAGTCGTCCATCTTAATACCATCCCGGCTGACTATCATGCCGAGGAATTCTACTTCTGGTACCGTAAAGGTACACTTCTCTGGTTTGATAAATAAATCGTTTTCTTCCAATCGACGTAGGACTTCTTTAACGATCTTTTCGTGTTCCTTGACGTCATCGGTTTTCGTGAATATTAATAGGTCATCAATGTATACCACCACTACGTCATCCATATCGGCAAAGATTTCATTCATCATTGCTTGGAACGTGGCGGGTGAATTGCATAACCCAAAAAACATGACGAGGGGTTCATAAGCACCGCGGAAGCATACGAAGGCAGCTTTCCACTCATCGCCTTCCTTGATGCGAATGTTGTTGTATCCCCATCGTAGATCCATCTTCGTAAATAACTTAGCTCCTTTTAGTTTATCCACTAATTGGGAGATCAGCGGGAGCGGATAATTATTCTTGACGGTGTGCTCGTTTAGATAACGATAATCTTGAACCATGCGTTTAGTGCCTTCCTTCTTTGGCACGAAGAAAACAGGGGAAGTTTGAGGGGACTTTGAAGGTCGTATGTAACCCTTCCTCAGTTGTTCATCAATGAAGCTAGAAACTTCCTTCTGCTCTTCTACTGAGAGGGGAATCATTCTTCCTTTCTTAGGAACGAATGTATCCTTCAAGTCGATTGCGTGATCCCATGGTTTCCTAATTGGCATGCGTTCAGATTCTCCTTTTGAGAACCGTCCGTAATACTGATGGTATGCGCTAGGCACCATCTCTTCTATAGTCTTTTCCATTTTCTGAGGCGCCTCAATGCTAGCTCGTATAGCATAGGCATGATAAGCAGCCTCTTCTTCCTCCTTTTCAAGAACACGAAGGAAAACACTCTTTTCCCTTAACAGATGGCAACTTCTGGGGCATCGCGTCATCTTCACTTCGCCCTTAGCCCAATCTATTTCAGGATTGTGCTTCTTTAACCACGTGTACCCGAGGATGATCTGATTACGTCCTAGATCCGTAATCTCTGCGATAACGCGTTCCCTGTGTCCTTCATAATCTATAATTAGCTCGGTGGAGTGTGTAACGTTTCCAGCCGAGTTTTTTGATCCGTCAACGTTAAATACGGGAATGGGGTTGCGTAAGAGAGTGAGCGGCAACTTTTGACTCATAGCCCACTTCTTGTCAACGAAAATAACGTTAGCGCCGCAATCGAGTAGTGCGTCAGCGGCGACGTAATTCTTCTTATCATGGGAGGATGCAACTTTGATCTTCATTAAGATCTCCTTCTCCATGTTGAGCGTTCTTAAGAAAAAGTCATCTGGGATTTCTTCGTCTGACATATTTTTTTGTTGTTTTGGTGAAACTGAATTAAGTACCGGTTTGAAGCCCCGGCCGAGCCCCTTCACAGAAGAGGACCCAGTTTGGCATTGAGAAAATAAAACATCATCCGATTCATCCGTGCTTTCCCTAGGTTCTTCGACCTCAAGGACGGAGAAGCGGTTGGATAAATATTCGTCAAAT
This sequence comes from Phlebopus sp. FC_14, assembly GCA_021018615.1. Classification (NCBI taxonomy): domain Eukaryota; kingdom Fungi; phylum Basidiomycota; class Agaricomycetes; order Boletales; family Boletinellaceae; genus Phlebopus; species Phlebopus sp. FC_14. Next base: position 1,154,549 of record JAEVFL010000002.1, on the reverse strand, counting down.
GTGACCGCACGAACACCCAGTTCGTTCATGCGGCACGACCTTTTCCCTTATCATGGACATCTTTCATGTCCCAAAAATATGCCCTCATTTCGTCATAGGACATGTGGCGGATAGCCGCAAAAGGATCGTTACCCCGTGGGGCTTCCCTTTTGGGCTCTTCATGTATTGGTTCGACGACTCGCACTTGGCGGCCGCCGCGGCATTCCTTCTTATGTTTGCCCCCTAGCCATTTGCAAGAGGGACATTGGTTTCTTGGTTTAGGGCAATTCTTTACCCCATGTGGACCACCACAATTGTAACATGATAATTTTGATGACGACCCTCTTTGGGCGGCATCAATTTGCATAGCGTTAGGGTCGCCACGTGCTTGAGAAGCTCTTCGGGTAGTGGCACCCATTATGAAATCAAGGGACTCTTGAGCGGTCCCTACGCATCTGATTTCGGCAATGTATTCGGCTACTTTAGCCTTTCTTTTGCCTTCTTTAAAGATTTGAGCAATGATGCTCCGTCTGACGTTGTTTTCCAACATAAAGATAGCATGCGATTCGTCTATCGCAGCTTGTTGGTACAGTGCTTCAAATTTGACGATGAAATCGTCTGTAGACATCTTGTTTTGTAGCAGCCCCTTTAGCTGACTACGTGCCCAATCAACCTGATTGGTGGAACGGAAGAGACCTTCAATCTCCGCCACCATCAGGGCCCATGTATATGTGTCCCCCTTAATGATCCTCGTCTGAGCAAAGGGACCTGCTTTTGGCCCTTTCAGACGGGAGAGGACGGCCAGGACTGCTTCGTGTGAGCCCGGCGTTATAGCGTGTGCGTTTATGTTGAGCCAAGCTCTCATCTTAGCCCACCATTCTTCAAACTTTGCCTTTGACCCGTCGTATTCCCCTGGGTCGTTGAAAACTTCAATCTTCTTCGAGTACGTTCCCCCCATACTCACAGAAGTGGAACTTCCTGCTGTGCCACCCCTTGTTTCAAGGGCAGCGATTCTGTTATTGAGCTGATTTATAATTCGGCTCTGGTCGTACATGTCCTGCCTAGCAGCGGCAATCTTATCTTCCCAATTTGCTTGGGGGTCGTCCAAGATGTCAAAAACGTTTTGAGACATGTTTTATTCAAGAAATTTGTAGGTAAAGAAAAAGTTAAAGGAAATATTGGAGTTCTTGATCGTAGATCAAGGGGTCGGTGGTAAGTACGTGAGGACGGCGCCTTACTTCGTTAAGGACGCAGCGGGGACGTAAGCGGGGACGTAGGAAATCGGGGAGAAATTCGTCAAAATAATCCCTGCGTACGTGAGCGGGATCAATGGGGAAATAAGTACGTCTTGCCCTACGTGGGCGTGGTGCGGGGAATGGGGTAGGGGTGCGATACCTAGCCCTAGCTTCTTCTGCCCTTCTGGGACCTTCTCCTTCTTCAATTAACCCTGCTTCTACCTGACGTATGTACTCGTCCACTAATACTTCGGGAACGAATAGCCGATTGATAAAGACCGGCAATTGGGGGTAAGCGGCGGGTGGTGCGTCGTTCGGATCTACCGAAGGTGAGCGCGAAGGGAGGTGAGATGAGAGAGATGGGACGAGAGTGGCCTGATCTTCGTCGACGTCTGTAGCGAGTGAGTTGAGCCCGAGTTCTTCTTCGAACCACTCCTCCTGCTCTGCCCGTTGCTCTGCTGTTAGCAACGTCGAGTGCTCTGCGGACGGTGTGGTGTACTCTCCGCGCTCCTCTTCGTAAGAGGCGGGGTATGTAGGTGAAAATCTGTGTGAGGATGACACTGGCCGGTGTCACTATGTGTCAGTCCGTGAGCGTTACTTCAAATACTTCAAAGGCGTTTACTTGTAGCTTGCGTTGGTCTTGACCAGCAAGCATCGCGAATAAAGTCAGTTAATGATCGAATCCTAATGAAACATTCAGCGGCTCACATGACGTGGAGAGCGTACTGAGGTTATTCGACTTTGAGCTTAGGAGGGTTCAGAGAAACTGAATGATAAGACCCAAGAGGATTCGATGGGGATCCTCTGGTCGCTCCATTGACCTTTATATACTATACTAGTGTTTGTCCATGTGTACACTAGATCTAACCGATACTATGAGAAACATATGTACCAGGCATGCATCGAGCATTGCCATGGAATGGAAGAGAATCATAACATGAGGAATACATGTGTAGAATGGAAGGAGAAGCATAAGGTGAGGATAACATGTGCTGCCACGATCACATATGAGATCGGTGAGGATCCCATGATGTGTGGCAGCCTATTAAATATGAAATAAGAGAAATGAAGAACATACAGTAAAAGTGAGGCATAAGGCTATGAAAGCCTGTGAGTCCGTGAAGAGGTGACATAGGGGTTATGTCCGTGTCGCGTGCAAGCAAGTTGCACATATCACGTCACGTGATCTGGAAAAAGACTTAGACGTTTCTAAGTCGTTGAGTGTAAGCGCGCTAGGCGCTAAAGAAAGAAAAATAGAGAAAAATACATATCGTAACACTGACCTGGCAAAGCTTCTTAGACCACCTCACAGTAGTGGACACCAATTCAAACCCATGGACCTTAATCATCATATCAAAAAGCACCTCAGATGAATAGAATATTATCTTTGTACCTTCATCAATGGCTCGACATGGTCAGCTGTCGCTTTCAAGACTGCAATGTTCATTGGAAAGGGGACTTACATAGCCCAAAAACTGTGGAAATGGACAAAGACCTATATTCTTGACTAGAAGAACCTCCCATTCATGAGACACTGGAGCCTCAAACAGATCTAGGATCAATGATGAAGGCCTACAAGAAGAGCTCCTTATATACCTACATTCTCATGCCAGTGGAATATGTGATGACATAGGTGGTCATTGACCATCTGGCAAAATCAGATGTATAGCAATGATATCATCTATTCCAAACCATCTCATTAGCAACCACACAACATTGGATGGAAAGCATTGGTTATTGCTGGACTACTGCCCATAATAGATAATATGTTGATAGGCATGAAAGGGAAGATATTGTCGAATATTGGCAAAACAGGTTCCTAATTGCATGGTATGCCCTCGAGTCCAAAATGCACCAATGGTCACCTACTGATGCTAGTCAGCTCAAAGAAGGGCAACCACAACCAGCAAGACCAACCATCATATGATTTCATGATGAATCAACTTTTTATATACATGATCAGCACAACAAACGCTGGGTCCACTGTGAGGAAAAGCCTACTCCACAGCTAAAAGGTGAGGGACTTTCACTGATGGTTTCAGATTTTGTATCGGCCGACTATGGATGGTTACAGTCGCCTGATGAAAAAGAGTTAGCATGTGTCCTCTTCCATACAGGAAAAGGGTGAGATGGCTACTTCACTAACAACAAAATCATTCACCAGACAGAAAGAGTAATGGAAATCCTACACAAATATTACCCAGATAAGGACCATGTTTTTATCTTTGACAATGCAAGAACCCACCTCAAACGTACTAAGGACACATTGTGTGCTCGAAATATACCCTGTGGCTGTAGTGATTGGGGAATCATAGTACTGAAGAAAGGTGCTGATGGGAATGTGGTCCATGACATTAATGGCAAACCAGTGATGGAGAAGATTTGAGTGGCTGATGGCTTCTATAATGGGTCCCCACAGGTATTTTACTGGTCTGGCTGTGTTGTAGTTCGAATTGTCAGAGACTTCAATGGAGGGTCAATGGAGAGATTACCAATTATAGTAGTACTACCACTATGGCGAGAGAACAGTGTGGAGTGCTCTAGGTACGTGCGTTAGAAGTAAATGCCTGCTCGTAAAATATAGGATATATAGTAGATTAGTTGTAAACTGGCTTTGTAGATATAATTTACAAATGAGAAATATATACCCAGTTAAAGAATTTGAGCATCTTCGAGTTCATCCATAATCGTGTTGAGGAGTGTATGGTGACCATGGTATTTCTTCAATGCCCAGGTAGCCTGCTGTCCATCCAGCCCTTTGTGATAGGCATCCATAAAGCAACGTAATCTGTTCACAAATCTAGCTGCATCCAGTCAGTGAGTCAGCATCAATTATCTGATTGATAAGAACCCACTTTCGTATGCTTATAAGTGGAACTGAGTCCAGTGTGTATATCACATTTTGCTCCAGGTCAACATCCTTTGATGATGGTGGATAGCTGCGGTAAAGTCGTTTTGCATAACCTCAACATTGTTCAATAAAATTCAACTTGCAGTAGAACTTCAGAAGAAACAAGACCTGGAATCCCCTCTCACAGCATATTATTTCCAGATATGATTCAACATTGGCAAAGTCTGGTTGGGAGTAGAGAAGGTGATGGCAGTAGCAATCTGTGGTATTTGGTGTGCATTTGAAACTCTTGCATTGTGTCTTCAGACCTTTGACATCGTAACCCCTCTCAGCAAGGATTTGTGTCATTCCTTTGAAAAGACTAGCCTTCTCATGACCTATCACAGCATGGTCACACCACGTGATGTTTACTGAAACTGTGCAAGGCCTACCTTACATGTAGTTGTTCATTTGTACCTGATTGTTTGAGACTTACACCGGATGACCAAACAAACTGGGAACTTATGTGAAAACAAATTGCACTTGGATTACATAAAATGTAGTATAAAAATATTTTTAATAGATTTTAAGCATACACATAAATCAGCAGATCTAACAAATTGAATAACAAATATGCAATATGTGCCCATAACTAATTCAGAATATGGAAATATAACTATGATTTGACTACATATTTGACATCAGATTTAAAGTTTTCATGTAAAATATTGCTGTGACATATTAAAATATAGATTTTGAACATGTTGATTGATTATATTCTGTGTCAGCCAATAGCAATTTGTGATTCTACTTATGTTTGCCAAACATGTTCAAATCATGTTTTCGAGTCTTTTCATCCAACATATTGATGTCTAATTTCTAAATATGATGAAATTAACAGAGGCATAAACTAATTTTTTGAGTATGATATTCACACATATTTAGGACTTTTTTTTCAAAATAAGCTACACTAACATATAGTTGTCATAAATATGTTAACCAATATTTGTGGGCTAAAAATGAAAAAACCTAGGTGCAATTTGTGTTCGGATAAGTACCCAGTATGTTTGGTCCTCTAATTTATATGTCCCAGGTGTGTTAACACTGCGAGCTCAGAGCCACTGTTCGGATACAGCTGATTGGCTGGATTGTCGGCCCGTCCAATGGGGGCACTTCGCCCCACTTCACAAAGTTTTCCGCAGTGACTTCGTCTGACCTCGTTGCTCTTGAAGCTAGTCGAACTCACCCATTTGGTCACTTCGATTCAGTTCGGTTCGCTCCGCGGCAACACTAAACAAGAGAAGTCGACACGGCGCGTGTCTCGCGTTCAACACACGTGTCAGTCATGTGATGAAAAAAACATCCACAGGTTCGGATTGCACGTTTGGATATTATGAATTCTGTAACTGTCGTACCTATCATATCCGGTCATCTACAAACCTCGTCATCTTCAGCTTCTTGTGTGTCGGGCCATCGTCTGTGTCCAACCCACTAGCAAGGCCAACATTGACGTCGTCTCTCTGTGTTGGGACATTGTTATGCTCGTCTCTTGCTGGGTCATCAAGGCATAGAATAATATGGGGTGGCAGGTCGCAAGGAACGGCATTCAAGAACTGAGGGTACTGGTTGCTATGAGACCTCAAGTATCAAATAAGTCTACACAATACTTACTTCAATAAACTGTCTCATGCGTGAATCAGACGTCATTTTTGGTATCTTGTTACTAGTCTTTAGGTATTGCCTTCGAGCGACCATCGCTTCTTCAGCAGTCGATCGAATTACAAGAGTTTTGACTTTGAGAGAGATGAGCCAACCCAGTACTTTTAAATTTAGGAGACAAACCTGTAATGCGCCTCGTTTGTCCTATCCGATGTGCTCGCTGGGTTGGGAATCAATCAGTTCCACAATTCCAAAGGCAACTTAATAGAAATGCTTATTACCTTGATAGCCTGTGACTCCACGTCTGGATGCCATACAGGTTCGCAGAAGATTACGCGGGAAGCAGAAACAAGGTTTCTAGTCGAATGTTAGCATGCAGGACCACCTATTGAAATGAGACCTACAAGCCACGGGCACCAAGCTTCAGCTCCATCAGGAAAACCCTGAATGTATCCGATGATTCAAACGTCATGATACACTGTTCTCTCAGTATAGGCTGAACATCACTGGTGTAACGCAAATATTTGATTCTGAACAATGATAAGCCCTCGGCGACGTGAGCAAGGGTCAACGGTGACTTCGAAAAAATGAGGAATTTCTCTTGGGGTGAGTGTTGCAAGACCTGTGGAAGTAGTGTTAGTTATGGCTTGTTGGCACTGACAACACAAGCAAACCTCAGAGATAATGTAGTTCAACTTCGTCGACAAGGAAGGACCAACTCGTACACCAGATAATGGCGAATATACTAGAAGGTTAGCACCAGGAGAGTACGTCAGTGGTTGTGTGGGAGTTGTTCGTTCCACGCTCTCGTGATCCTCATGATTACCATGCACATAGTCCGCCTTCTTCTTCAGGACCTGAATTTCCCCTTGAACCTCTTTTACCATCTTCTTCACCTGGTCCACGTGTGTAACTGCGTCATGCTTCTCAGCACACTTCCTTTCCATCTGCTCATTTTCTTCTTCATTAAGAGTGTTTCCGTATTCCAATAGCTTGTCCTTTGTGATCAGAGGTTGCCTATGGACGATATCGCGCAGCTCTCTTAACCGATTGGGGTGCATGAGATCCATAGCCCGAGTGCTCATACTGAGGTGTCCTCGAGTCCAAGCTTCGAAGAGCGCAGGGTCAAAGCCAGATACCTCAAAGGGGACATCTTCATGCCGTTGTATCGCGCGCCATAGCTCATCCTGTGCTGCCACAGCCCTGTTTGAATGTTTGAAGAGCTCTTAGGAAAGACGACAGTGGAACCCACGCATGACTCAGAGCTTGCTCTAACAGATCAAGGTCTTCCTGCGGGACTTGTCGCTTGATGGCACGAGCCCTGTGCCCATCTGCATGCTTGCAGATTTCATCAACATTGTACAGAATATCAGAAGCCGACCAGAACATCCCCCTAGCAACAAATAATGAATAGAACTTAGTTTGCAACAGACCTATGCTTACTGTGATAAATTATCTATTGCAATTTGCAACTCTTTCGCCCTCTGCTCAGAATGGGTGAGATGACGCTCGACGGTTGAAGGGAGTTATACTGTACAGTGGGATGAAACAGGTAATCCTAGAAACTCACATCGACAACAATTTTCCGATATAAAAGGAATTGTACTTACCTGGCCACGTCGTTCTGAATCAATGGCATTGATGGCAATACTGGCTTGCATGGCATTATACGACTTCAGGGCATACTGTCCCAGGTCCATATAGACAGTATCATGTCGCATCGGAGGAAGAATAATATCTTTCTCGACGTCCTCAATTCTGGAAAGGTCAATATCACTTGATAGTGACCCAAGTCGGCGCCTACCTATGCCTGACCATGACCATCTGCATAACTTGGCTCAGAACGGTGATGGCACCCGGGCGTGGCCCTCGTCGATCACATAGCGGCATCGAAACGTGTAATCTGAATGTCCTAGGCTCGGTGTGAAACTGAGGCACAGTGAGGAAGTCACTGATCATAGTGCCAAGCTTGCGCAGATTAAGTCCGTCATGCTGACCCCAAACTCGTATGTTCGAGCCCTCGCATTCTGAGCACTGCGCCGAGTCGCTCGCTGAAGAGCCTTGAAGTAGCGGAGAAAGGTCTCTTGCACTTTGAGGCTCATCATAGTCAACAATATCCATGTCTTCTCTTTCTTCAATTGTGCGGCCCAGACTGAGACCAAGTATATTGGACGTGGGAGTGCCTGTTACGATCCATTTCCGCTCGATACTCAGTTCCCGCACGAAATGATTGATAGATGCGGCTACGTTTCCAGATACGTGACCTTCGTCGATGACAAATCTCTTCCACCGAATTTGCAGGAAAGGACTGACTTGGGGGTCACCTGAACAACGACAGTTTGGTACACGGGAACCTTCGAAGGAGGAACATGCACAAGGTTTGAGCATATGAAGCTCCAGTGTCCTATTTCTCGTCGACTCCTTTCGGAAGCCTGATCAATGTTAGTGTGAAGATGCTTACTCGTTCCTGAAAATATGCTTACGGATATCACTTATGATAACGAGCTGGAGGGTCATGGTGAGCAACAATCGAGAGTAGCAATAATTCCTACCTTACATCGTATTCTGATGCAAGTGACCTTGCATCGGGGAGCGAGGTGGACTGGCGCACAACAAGACACCTGACACTTGAGTAACAATGCTTGAGAACTTCCCTATCCCATTGTCCCAGTAGAGGTAGAGGGACAACAATCAATGTTGCCGCAGTGAGATACATCACACGAGGACCAATATCTGGAGCTGTGCGAGACCGGGATAGTCTGACCATTTTTGTCGCCACAGGGACATTGTAATGATGGTAGAAGGGTGTGTTGCTCTGCAGCAGTCGCCACAGATTGGAGGCCTCAAGTTCATCTTCATGTTCTCTTGGATCCAAGACGTCATTTGATACTCGGATATGATGAAGCAGAAGCTCTGTCAAGGATGGCACTCTCCGACTATCCCTGGGAACATTTAAGGCCGCACCTGCTCTAGCACGAGCAGCCGAACATTCGGGAGAGGGAAAATGTCGATATGCAAGCGGCGTTAGCACTGGTCGAGTATCAACCAATGACTCCTCTGGCTCTGGAAGTTGACCTATGGTCGCGAGAACGAGAGCGAGTATCATGATCGTTTTTCCGGTTCCTGAAGTAGCATGTGTAAGCTATACCATGCGGATGTCGACTCCGACAGACCTAGTTCTTCACAGAGAATACCGCCTCGAGTACCAGTAAGCAAGGGACAATCCCGCAAGATTGTCATAGTTGAAGGGTGAAGGCTGTATTTTTCACCAGACATGTCAGCGACAGTGATGTATAACGGATCTGACACAGGTCGACAGTTCATTTCCTTCTCCATCATAGCTGCAACCGAATGCCGTTGATATGCATATAATTTGGTTCTGAGACCCCATATTGGCCTGCCACCAACAATGTCCAGATATAAAGGGCTACCGCTGTGAGGGGCACAGCTGACGGCTGGCGAAGGAAGGTCGCTATAGATTTCAGCCATTGTCCTGTTGTCCTGCCGAAGGTGATCAACGACAACTGAGAGAAGTGCATATATAGCACACTTACGATTGCTTGAGGTAAGAAGAACCTGGGCCATAGTGAGAATGACTCGTTCGCATCCCATGATGCCCGGTCTTGTCGAATGAGCGGAAGAACACTGCGAAGATGGCGTCTAGCTTCCTTGACCACGGGGTCAGTACGGCAATGTAGTTGCCCATGCACACCAGGCAAATCGTGAGGCATGAGGTAGACTCGAATGAACAGGTTTTGTCCACTGGCACCAAGTCTGCACATCGCGCGTAGAAACAAGTGGTGAGTCAGAAATGCAAGACTAATGAAAAGCGAGTCCTCTGGGCGACTACGGGGTTCTCTTGTCGGGGGTGCATGCCAGGCATCGCTCGAAATCGTGTTATAGCAGGCGACTTGCTCATCATGGACAGCGATGACGATCGTTCCTGCAGCTAACAGGTGGTGCAACCCAAACCAATTGGATGCATCCTCTGTCCGTGTCTGCGTTACATCGGGCTCGCTTGCGGGATTTGCACGATAGGACGGACAAACTGAAAGCGCTCGAGGGCGCGAGGCTTCGTCGGACGCGTCCATACGCAGAAGAACTACAAATTAGCCAACATAAACTTACTTACCATGGCGGGCGAATATATTTCCTATTCTGGTTTGTGGGGGTCCACTGACTTTTGGCCACAACTCGAACACGGCAAGCTATATAACACGTACACTTTACCATGTCCACTCTGCTTAGACCGTACGGCCCAGGGAGGCAATTTTTTGCAACAATACCCAGGCCAAGGAGTCCCCAATGTGCTAGAAAAAAGTCCTCCGGGCCTGTGTCTGAGGCCGCAAAGCAGAACTTGTCGTGGCCTGAATACCTGGATATTCGACGGAATAAACGCAGTTGGGAGACGGTGGAGACAACCTAAATTTGATATCAACTACACCGACTTACATATTGTCAGGCTGTCACTATTCCCTGCACTCTTCTGGGATTCGCCGGAGGAGTCGCATACTTTGGATCATTAGAGACAGATGCAACCAAACCCATCATGGTAAGTGCTTTCAGCAGGTGAACATGACACTCGCATGCAAACGCTGATCTCGCGCTTTCAGGGCCTCGACCCCTTATTTTTCTACGGTGGCTGCACAATGGCTTGCACTGGTATGACGACAGTCATATTCTTGCTCTACTGCTCACCGATGCCCTTTCCAAAGGCTTGGGTTATCTTCTGGGGCCTACAATAGGTTCAGCTTGCTGGAGAGTAACCCACCGCCGCACGATGAGCCTCATAGAAGCAAAAGACCGCGAGTTTCACAAACGTATAGTTAAGAATCGTGTTGACCCAACTGCCCAAAGTGCTACAAACCCTGTGCCGGATTTTTATGGTACGAACTTTCCTCACTCCCACCACGAAACCTTCGCTCATCCTTCCACTAATAGGTGAGAAAATTGGCTCATTGCATTCGTATCGTCAAGTACGTAGCATACCCACCGTGCCATTCAGTTTACTGATGAATTTTTAGTGGCTGCGAGATCAAGCACGGTTCCGACGGAAGGCACGCTTCTCGGAGGAATAAAACTTCTACCTTTGAATTTGGACCCAGCTATGTCTGCACTCGCTACACATAATCAATGACCAGACTGCTGGCACCGAAGTCCATTGATGGACCGATTAATGAAATGTCAACTGACGTCCTCCACTTGCTTTGCCTCCAACAATTGGACCTGGAAAGTTGTCGAACGTCCAGGAGTTGGTATGATTGATCTGGGCAATTGCGGCATCCGGGAAGCAACTAACGCGTACTAGCGCTGAACAAGTTTGCTAAGAAGGTCTGGAGCAGAGGTTGATTCAGGAAAACGCGACACTGATCAAAGTTGGACGCATGGCGAACTGTATCGACATGGGACTAGAATTTGGGTTCGCGTTCTACACGGCTCTAATCAACATTTGTTGAAGCGGGGCTCTTCGCGAGTTGCCCAGCTCTCCCCAGTGACCTGGTTTGCATCCCACTAACAGAAACTGCCTGCGGTATCACAGGATGGGCTCCTGATACAGGAGCTTGAAACGCCTCCACCGCGAATGACAGAGCGTCAGGTGGTGCTGTCTTTGGATGTACATCCACAAACGGATTGGCGGGTTTAGACACGTATGTGGGCGGGGGAGAACGTGCGCGTTTCGGGGTGAGATTCGTCGACTTCCTTTCAAAGTCAAGGGGTATGGGACCACTGATGGACCGGATCTGTGGAGTCCAGCGAACGCCTCTGGGGGGAGAGACTTGGATACCAAGAGGCTGCGCCTCCAAGTCACTGGTGGGCTCTGTCTTTGCATCGGACACTCTCTCTGCAGTGGGTGTTGCCAGTCGCTCGTGTCTCCTGCTCCACTGTCGTATCTGGCAGGTGATGACAGCTTGACTCAAATGAGTTGTCTCTTCTAATATAGGTATATACCACCTACTTACCCAGTACAATGAGTCCAACGACCAACAAAAAGATCGCGATAGCCACCGTAGAAGCGCCTGATTGAGGACTAGTGCCAGTGGGTGAGGGTGCAGCCCCGGAAACTGAAGCAAGGCTGGCGGTATCGCTCGCCTCAAGATGACGTTCTGCAGCGACAAGACTGACTCGCGACGACATACGGTATAAGATGAGAAGAATGGGGGACAGAGTGGTTCGCTGTATTATTACTTGCCAGGGTGGGTAGTACCTTGCGCGACCTCCGAGTCACTGCCTCGAATCCATCAACATCAGCGTTGCCAGCAAGGAGCGACGTTTTCCATCACGCTATAGATACGTTTCACGGTACTCGAGGCTTGGAGATGTGCGGTCGAACCGCATTTCAGATCAGCGCCCACCGACGTACAAGCTAGGGGAAATCTGAACACTTTGATGCCCTGCAGCGCAACTTAATAGCGGGCCATCAATGCTTCTGCCGGTAGCGGCCTATCGGTCCTTCCATCCCCTACAGCAACGAACTCTTTCTACGATTATTCATTATGTATGACATCCATAAGTTGGTTTGATACAGCCCTATGAAGTGAACGGGCTCCTTCACCGGGGCAATAACTGGGAAGCGCCCTCATAACCACAGATTCGACATCGTAGGGGGACATCTTTGCTCCGGAATCGCCTGCGAGCATGTACACTGTTTCAGCCGCAATGGCCTTCTTCTCGTCCTGCGTAAACGGAACGAACGGAAGAACAGCAGTGACGCGAGACAACAACGATGCCTGAAATGTGTGTCAAATACCGCAACACGATTAAAGGCACTGGGGATGACGGTACCCCAAGGCATTGAGACACGCGAGGCCGCAAAATGTTGGTCAACTCCAAATACTCCTCACGTGTCATTTGTCTCTCCGGTTCTGGGCGGTTCTTATGGTGCTTGAAAACTAATTCGTGGCCAATGTTTGATGTCCCTAGCCACACAACGTTACGAACATCAACGTTGCGCTTCCCGACCTCTAGGGAGCAGCGTCCTTCAGCAACCCGTCAGAACCTTATTTCAGAATGGTGTTCAGACCAACCGAGCTCCCAGGGCATGAGAAGAGACCATAGCGCCTTCTGGTCTTCAGTCTTCTCAATTTCCTACCAAGACAGTGAGCAAATGTCGTGATCCACACTTAAAATACTTGCATCCAGCACAACCACGCATCTCTTCCCTTCATTCTGTAAGAGGAATTGTGCTAACGTGCACGAGGAAGGTTCCTGAAGGACAAACACGTGTTCAACAGAATGCTAGAGTCACGAAAACTTGAACTCACTTCGTACGGGCTCATGGAGAACGACTGCCAAATGTCATGAGTAGAGCGAAGGGTAGTCATATTGACAGTATGAGTAGGAATGTCAAGCAGCGATCCGACTGCCCAATGACGGTGAGAATGGTATAAAACGCATGGGTAAATTGACATACATTTCCGCGCGAGTAAGCTCTTGCCATGACCACTCGGTCCTGTAGAGTAGGTGAGAAAACAAGTCTGACAAATCTTGCTGCGACAACGCACCGCAAAGCAAAACTACGATGGGGGACACGGCCAACTGTTGGGAATGCATACTAAGCGCACGAAACAGCTGTTCCAGTGCCCAATCTTGACCAATGACATCGTAGCGCACTCGTGTCAACGGGCGGAAAAATGAGCGATAGATCAACTGTGACGTCTGCCTCGTGCGGGGGGCATCCGCTCGAGCAACGAAGTACCTAGTAAGAACCACTGGTAAGTGCTAGACATATAGGGTTCGCTTCGGGTATGTTTTACCTTGTTGCTGGGTCCATGCCTCCCAGTGTAGTTTCAGAAGGTGGTTTAGCGGAGGTCTCGCCTTCAGTAACACGAGAAGAAGGGTTCAGAGCAGGGTTGCGCAATGCAGAGGGATCCGCCCCATATGCAAGCAGGGCTTTAACAATATCGTTCTTGTGAGTCAATTTGCCATTGGTGAGAGTAAACGCCAGGGCGGACTGTGGCCCAACGAGATCGTTGGGTCCTGCCTCGCCACTGTCAAGTACTTGGCGAACTTGATCGACGTCGTCACTTGCGATTGCGAAAAGGAGGGTCGGCTTAGGTGTTGCTATGGCATGAACGGGATCTGCAAGGGCAGAGGTAGGCCGCATAGTAAAGTTACCACCGAATTCTGATGGCATGGACTGCGGCACGGCTGTGTCGTCCTCTTCGGGCTCTTCCCCATCTTGCACATAGGAAGTGCCAAAGGTTGAGGACGGAGACCTTGAAACACGACGATTTGCATCGGCTGGACTGTAACCACGAGAGCCTGCTCGATAACAGGAGACGCGCCACGAATTCGAATGTTGCGCGGGTACGGAGATAGATCGCGAGTCATGACGGGATAGTCGAGGATACGATAGAAAGCGAGGATGCTCGGGAGACGTCAAAAGCGGTGAACTGCAGCCTAAAGGTAGGGTATTGCATTTATGCTCGGGTATGAGTGGGTGATATGAAGACGAAAGCTTGAGCCAAATGAGTCATCAAACTAATAGTTGTGTGAGTGGACAACGGACCAAGATTCTACGAGATAGCGAAGAAACAGATGATACACTGGGAGATTGAGGCGTAGACGGGTAAAGAATATGGTTTGCTGCTGATAAAATCCATGTCGGATGCTGACGTTATACGAACAAAGGGTGCTTACGAGACACGATGCTAGATGTAATGCTCGACGAGTGAGACGACAGTGAAGCTGATCTCTGAGTATTGACAACGGCGGACTACGCAGAGCATCAGGGGCGGGTCAGAGAATCAAAAGTGGACTGACCAGCCTAAGAGGTTTTAGTCCACCAGATTGAGGAACAAACTGCGATTGTCTGGGCTCAAGCTCAAATGGTAATGAAGTCTTGGGTGAAGCAGGTTCCGCAGAAAAGCAGCGAGGCAGAGAAACCTGCTCCGTACTATCGGTTCGAATGCAGAGTGCCTCCCTAGGCTCGGCCAGCGGAGGCGCACTGTGCGGGGCTTTAGGAATAGAGTGCAATGAATGTTTCGCCGCAAACTTGACAAGAGTTGAGTGTCATAGCTCAACACATAAACAGGTGACACACCTGCGAGTTGTACCGTCGGAAGCCTAAAGGAACCATGGTACTTCCGATTTCCTTGCTTGGGAGACGAACGGAGGACGTAGAGGACAAGGCAGGGCTCCTCTCCGCAGAGTTGAGCTGGGTAATGAAGTCAACCGGGAAGGAAGGGTCCAGAATTGACCGTCGGCCCGTCAAAAGAGGCCGGAAAATTGTGCGGGGTCGTGAACAATCCGTGGAGGAATCAACAGGTACTGGTGCAGAAAGCATGGGCTGTACGTCTGTCGCTGAATCTGACGCAAGCAGATAGTCTGTTTCACCGTCAGATCGATGTGCCTTCATGTACTGTCCTGGAAGAGGGGAATGCGATGTAAAAAGGTCTTCATTCCCAGAATCCGGTGTACTTGGTCTGCAGTCAGGCGGACCATCATCCAAATCCAAATAATGGTCGTAGAGAGACTGAACGGAATCAGACCAATCACGCTCCCCTTCAGGAAGGGGTACATCCACTTCTGACGCCGAGGCAGGGTTTGCGAATTCTTCTTCGGGACGAGCAGAACGGACAGGCAGCCCTTTGACCGTGATATCCGAGGCAGCACGACCTCTCGGAAAAAATTTAGCCTTCAAACCCGAACTCTCGCAAACACCGATGAGCGATGTGTCCGGTTCAGCTCTGATGGTGGGACCCGAATCTGCGCCCGTCCGCCGGACATTATACCCAGTTCGCTGGGAAGTTGCCCATTTGCGAGCCAGATTATCATGAGCATCCGAATCCTGTGTAATGGAGGAGACATATGTGCCTTCGTCAGTATATGATTTGACATCCCTAGCCAGACCTGTCGGGAGATGGGTTGGAGGAAGGGGAAACCGTGATGGGCTGGCCGCGAGGAAACTGTAATACTCGGAATCAAAAGAGTTTGGATCTTCTTCAGAGCTCAAATCCTTATCAGCTCCGGGATCTTCTCGTGCATCAGGTTCGGGGTCACCACCAAAGGAGGCATCTTCGGTAAAATCTACGCACACCGTTTGAGTTTGTTCGGTATCTGCAGCCCCAGGTGAATGTTGGCCCAGCTCCTCGACTACTTCTGAAGCAGATGTAGGTAGAGAGGGCAAATTCGTCGACCAAGTTCCCTCGCTAATATCTTCCTGGCGATCCATTCCATTCTCCAAGCTTGTTGAGCTCGGTCTATTGGGGAGATCTGAGATGTCATGTAGGGACAAGTTATTAACATCCTCTCCCAATAGCTTAGGGGCGTCGCTATCGGGGGACAATACAGACGTATTGGGAGAAGAGCGACCAGAAATAAATGACAGAAGAGAATCTTGTCTCACGGGCGAAACACCAGCGGAAACATCGCTTAAATCTTCGAAGGAACACTGAGGAGAGCGAGCTGTATTGAAAGACGACTTATCGTCCGAGACGATGGAGTACTGCGCAGCTACTCCAACTACTGAGCTCCTGTCAGTGCCATGAGCTGGTTGGGATGCAAGTCGTGAAGCTGGTGAAAACGGAGGTTCGAGTTCGTCGCCCGCTCCAAGTCTGCATCCAGCAGTCTGCATGGCGGATATTCGGAGTGTTGGAGAACGGCAATCAATGTCCGAATCTTCCTGATTCTCCGAAGGCGAAAGGTCGTCGGCACCGAAGACGGAACACGCATCAGCTTCCTCACCCTCTCCCGAGGTGTTATCGGATGTATTTTCCTCAATGGCCACGATGCTCATGCCTGGAGAAGGCCGTACGGGGCGCACGTCGTAAGACACCCTTTTTTCTTGCATAGCAGGAAGTACAAGTGATGAGCCGCGTGAAGGGAATGTTATGGAGCCTGTGGACGATCGGACACTTCGAGGCGGTGAACGTGAGAATGGAAAGGGATTTATCCAGCCTTCCCCATCGGCATATCCAGAGTCTATTGAGGTTCCTCTCTTCAAAGAGATATCAAGCGTATGAATGGAGAACGGCCGTAGTCTAGCGGAGAGCTGGACGGGAGACAGCATGTTTGGAGAACATGCCTGGATGGAGTTTCTAATGGGAAAGCTTCGAAGAGGGGTGTCTTGGGGAGATGCTAGCAAGGAGGCCCCATCGCCACTCCAAGGTGGAACTACAAAGGTAACTTGCGAGTCTCTTGGCGATGGGGTCATGGCTGGATCGCTGTCTTCAACAGCGTCAACGTCATTGGATGGTAGGACATGCGTCTCACTTTCGACAATCCCGGTGTGGTCCTCTGCATGAGCATCATCCTCGACCAAGTAAGAAATGAAGGTGGTGGAGAGGTGTTCATCTTCCTCGAAGGAACTCGGAAAAGCGGGCTCTCTGTCCTGCTTCAGATTATTCGGGAGAGGTAAAGGTTCGCTCAAAGGCGATTGAACGACCGCAAGAACTGCCAAACCGGCCATGTCTCCCACATCACCTTGATGTGTTGTCTCAACTGCAGGGCCTATAACCGGGGATACACATCTATCGGCGTCAATACCATTTGGATTGGCATCGAGGAGGGCCTCATCCCATCCTTGCAGTAACGAATTGCCATTGTATGTCGAGTCCTGGATGTCCAAAGGGGGGTGGTGTGGTCCTTCATGATAGCTGGTAGCAACGTTATTTCCTTCAACATCCACAATGGGTCCAATAACATCCTGCAGCACAGACAAGAGTCCTGAATAACGTGATGAGTTGCAGGTCTGGCCGGAAAGGTTGGCCGAAGGGGAGGTCGGAGAGTTGACGACGAGGGATGGTGGATTGAGAACATTCTCGGAGGGTGAGGGTATTTTCGGTTTAGCATAAGTTGCGTCGAGAACCGATTGGTCTGCGGCACTCTTTACCTTGATGTCGTGAAGAAAGTTGCATGAGTCTGCAAAGAGACAACGCCCTTGGGAGTAAAACGGACACGGCCGCGCTGCAAAGGACGGGTCGACCCAAAGATTCAGGAATAAAAGCGATATATGTACTTCTCTTCCGCCATGCTGGTGCTTGGGTTAACATTCCAGCAATTCATCGAGCAGATACTAGCGAGGACGAGTTGCAAAACATTGACTTCCGTGTCCAAGCAAGTTTGCAACCGGCAACTTGTGTCCACAAGGTAATTAAAGTGAGTGGGTCCGTGTCTGCTAAACGGGTTGCGGTTGGACCCCAGCCACTGCTAGCTCGTTCATGCCTGCGCGAATTCCTCGTCTCACCTTGTTTTCTGGGCCCAACTGCTCGTTGTGCGATGTCGGTGGTTTCTATAGAACCAGGATTGACACTGATGAGGTTGCTTTAATAGATTGCCAAGGCCGAACTGGCAAAAGTCAGGCAAAAGGTATTGGTTGCGACACCGTGCACGAAGGTAGCATCACTGACAATCGTTCATAAGCGAGAGTTCGACCTGGAGGTCATCAACATCCAGGACAATGGCCAGGAAATGTGGAAGAAAAAATATGTTTACTGGATACCCGCTCTTCATGTTGATGGCAAGGAAGTAGCCAAGGGCCGCTGGGAGGCATCGACGGTGATCGAGGCCTTGGAGCGACGAGACGCCGCGCTTGGCTCAGAGCAATCGCAGAAGTAGACCAAGACGCACACAATTCTCGATGTCTCACCGCAGCTTTCCTACTAGGTGATGCAGGCATACCTCCCCCAAATAGTCTGACTCTTCTGACACTCAATTGTTCCGAATTCCACAGTATGACACAACAATATCTGCGCACGACGATGGGTGAAGTCTGGTTGCGCAGTTGCTGCTCTCGTCGCAACTACATCGACGATGCTCAAGACTGTCTCTCTTCTCAGAAGTCGGAATTGACATTGTGCAGGAGAATGTTGTCCCATGAGCAGCAACCCCCAAGTGTATTGTAAGTATATGATGCCGAAGCTAAAGCTACATACGCCAAAATACAAGCATCATTAACATAAAAAAGTAGCGGCAAAGTGGCAATAATGCGGTTGCATGACAAAAGGTGAATGAAAGTTCAGCGTACTAGTACGTTAGTACATTTCGTATTCCTCCGGTCATCCATCGTGTAATTTACAACTGTCCACGATCTTGGTTGGATCATATCGCGGTGCTGCTGGAGTTGAACTGAGGAACGGGCGATGGGGCCCGTGAAGAGTCGGAAATCGGTCGTGCACTCGTCGGCCGAGCAGCGTAACGCGGAAGCGTCTCAAGTGGCTTTGATATCAAGAAACCTGGTCCGCAGGTCAATATACTGTCCGTGAGTCGACCGTCGTTCCACGAACCTTTCATACCCGCAGCCTTCTCCCCTTGGCGACCGAAGCCATACCCAGCGCGGCTGGCACTCCTAGCAGCGCCGAATTCCGCTAGATCGCGACTCTTCTCCTCATAGACAGTGGACGATGCATACGACTGGCCAGAACTGGAGGAGGTCGAGCGACTGAGGTTCATGGCAGGTGCCAGCTGGGTAGTGGGTAAAATGTCCTTGGAACCATCGCGCCATGCAGAGATTGAGCGTCTTTCTTTGGCGGACTCTCGAAAGATGAGACCGAGGAGCATGTTCAAACAGCCCACGACGAAGAGGAAGAACGCGGCGACAAGGGTAAAATCATCCACGTGCTGAGAAAGGACCGCCGCACCAATGCTACAAGACGTGAGGATATATTTACGCAGAAACAAGAAGAATTACGCACAGGCCCTGAAAAATTCCAAGGGCACCGAGACCGAACGAAGTACCAAGCACAGGGAAGTAGCGGTCAAAGAATGCAGCGGGCCAACCAATTTCGGACATAATGAGGATTATGACCTGAAAGATAATGAGGAGACGGTTGATGACGGCCCAGAAAACGCCGCCAATTTGGTTTGGTACAGTGCTATTTCTGCGAAAAACGTCAGCACCTGACTGTAACTCAAAGTTCGCAATGCATACTCTATGTAATCGCAGTTGACGAGATCTTCGCTGGTGACATTTCCGCTTTGCTTGGCAGCATCGAAAGAGTTGACGGCTTCAATGTCATTTACCATGACGAAGATGCTACTGGCAAAGACGAGCAAAAGAGAGACGATGCTTAATACACGGACGACATTGAGAGCAAAGAATATATCTGTCGAACTTGGATTAGCCAAAGAGAACGGGTGAATTGAGCCAGACTGACAAGTGCGGATTGTAGCAGGCATTCTGATTGGCAATGAGTGTTTAATAGTGAATGTATCTGGTGTTGAAGGAGGGCAGGAGGACGGATGTCTTGATGGAATGAACGATAAGGTGACCCAGCACCGGATGGGTAGACTTGTACAGACCTAAGAGGAATAAAAGGGAAGCAACACGAGGAATAAAATGCATGGCCTCTGTGAGTCCCCAATTTATATGGGTGATTTAAAGCGCCTGTCCATTGACCGTCGAGCTGTCTATTGTTCTCCTGAGAATTGTCGCCGTGGACATCGAGGCTTGTTGCAGACAAAGACAAGTGTAACAATGGGCTGCAGTTATTATGTAATCGATTAGCGGGAGCAAACGGCCGCTGGGTACAAATTCCATAGTGAACGCAATCTCAATTACTACGACTCGCACTACCCAATAGGAAAAACAAAGCGCCCGCTGAAGCCCAAAATGAAATTATAGGATATACTACGGCAGTAAAGAAACGTGAGTTAGGGTAACAGTGAGAGTGCATTGTTGAGGCGTGTACGTGTTGCTACGAAAATCAAGTCCGAATAGTAGAATTTGTCCTTCAAGAATGTGTCGAAGAATTAAGTCGTGGACTGCCGTGGCCTGTTCAGCTCTGTTCTTTCAACGAGTTGAAACTGAGTTAGCGCGAGTATGCTGGAGGGGCCCTAGCACTCCCTGCGAATTCGGATATTCGCCCCGCATCCGTATGGACCAAAACACTGCCAGCTGCTCGTTGTGGTACAGCCGCTTTCAAGGGAAGAGAATTCGAAGGAACAACAGTTGCAGTAGGAGAAGGTGGGTCGTTGTTAGCGACTTGTAGGATACGCCTTTCGGCGGCGAGGACCGGACTCCCTGAGCGGTGGAGTGGTTCAAGGTTTCCTAGCCCATCGGCATTGGGACGCCAGGTGTTAAGCGACACCAGGGACTGAACAGGCCGCGCGTCTATCAGGGGCGCAGAGCTACTCGTGGAATGAGACGAAATCATCGATAGGGAACGCGGTCCCATTTCCGAACTGGAAGTGGTGCCAAAAGCCCTGTGCGAGGGCTGAGTGTACAACGTCTGCATGGATCCTGCGGTGGAGGGCCTCGAGGACTTGCCAGGGGTGGCTTGAACTAATGGACCCGACGACATTAACGCATCGCGGCCATGTGCGATGGCTAATGATGGCCGATTGAGCGCCAAAGAGGGACGCGGCGAACCTGGTGGTGAACCTGACGCGACAGGGGCGACAACACGTCCAACAAGCCCGTATTGGTATGGCTTCGGTTCTACACTGAGGTCGAGCTTGCTGCGGTCACGCGCACGACGCACAGGAATGGGTGTCGCATAAGGATCCTCATCTTGGAACGCCTCCCTTCCGAAAATGTCATCCCATGATCGACGTTTCCGACTAGAGACAACATCAGCCGATAATGTAACACAGCGTGTAGAGATCGGGTACCAGAGCCACCAAAGAGAACCGACGATTGCTATGATTCCCAAAAACCCCCCCAGCACGCCTCCGACTATGGGTGCCACATTGGTGCCTGACCCGCCAGAACCATCAGCTTGCAACGTTGGATTTGGAACCATCGACGGTTCATAGACGCTAGTGGCCGGGAGTGTCGAGACGAACGTCACCACAGTCTGCACAACAGATCCGTCTGCGAGGGTTGCAGAGGATGCCTCAACCAGGGTCGAGGGGGGCGGTGTACTTTGCACGAGGAAAGAAGTGGTCAGAAATGCATCGGTAGGAGTTGGAGTGGCCGAAGAAGGTTGATCTTCAGACTGGCTGCCTCCCGTCGAGCTGCAGTCCGTTGCAAAAAGCGTGTTAGTCGGCGTAGTTTGTGCGATGGGAACTGTGATGACTACTGGGACTTGCACGGCCTGGTTTCCTCCTGGTACGAGGGATCAGGGTCCATGATCAAGAAGGCGGAACCAGAACGGAAAAGGGCCTGATTGTCCTCACACCATCTCCCATACGGGCTGGACCCGTTACGGAGACGAGAGGTAGCCGAACACTCACCTGCTAGCGTGTTTACTTGGGTCACCGCTGCACTTGATATGCATCCCGAGTCGCTTCCCGAGGCAACACAAGATTGTGAAACCACGGTAGTCACCAAGGACTGGTCATTTGCTGTGCTTTGCGAATACGATGTGGACGGGGTATACGTCGAAATTGTGGCATATTCTGTTGCTGTCGGGGTCGTTGTGCAGGACATACTCTGTCGAATCGCGCAAGGGAGAGCAGCTGGGCGTGGTGAGTGAGAGGTGTATGGTGGGGAGCCCAAAGCGCCGCGTCAGGTCAAGTGCGCTGCACTACAACAAGAAAAATAGAAGAATGGGACTAAGACTGCGAAGAAACAGGACGACGAGAAGTAGAAGGCAAAAAGAAAATAACGTCCATGCAAGGCGCCTTTGCCGCCTGCAGGCCTTATGTACATGGACTCGGTTCCCCTTTTGGATGGCGGCTTTAAATTGAGTAAGTACTTACGAGACTCGCTCATGCCAGAGCAACCCGCCAATGTCTAGCAAACAAGTAAAGGTACGACTAGGAAACTAACACGATATAAGCCCGGAGCATTCAAAAGAGCCTACTAAGTAAAGGAACGGTGGAAACTAGTGGTGTCGTAGAGAAGGCATCCCCCCCCGGTATCAACAAACGAATCCGTGAAGCGATGGGTTCAAGAATTAAGAGCCTCGTTCACAGAGAACTCCGTGGCAATGGCAAGTCGCCTGTGCTTCTTCGTAACCTATGGCATCGGTCATCGATTGAACTGAGCGTCCCGCGCTCTGTCGATGGTGACCACGATGCTCGACGAGTAGGCTTCTCTTCGCCGCGCAGGATCCTCCCAAGCTCTCCCTTTAATTCTGCAGACACCGCAAGAGCTTCTGCTCGGCGTTCGCCAGGTTTGGTTTGTGCTGCGCCGCCTGCATGTTCATGTTCATCCGCTGAAGATACAACACTTTTCTTCCTGACTCTCCGCCACAAACTTATACTCGTATTCTTCACAAATCTCCCGAATGTGATAAGTGGATCCTCCAACATCCCCTCCGGTACATCCGGATCAGCAGACCAGAGAGGAGTCCCGCGTTCTCGACGGACGCGTCTGCGGCGTGAACGCGCGGAGACGCCAAGAGGTGCTATTGACCGTTTCCTATCTGGATCTGTCTGGGGTAGTGGAGCGAACTTGACGGTTACAGTGTGCTGTCGCGACAAGCAGGTGGACGACAGCACAGACGAGGAGGACAAGGAATCAGGAGTCGAGATTTCGGGTGAACTTGTGAGAGAGGAATCGAGGGAGGGCAGATCGGAAGATATTTGGGCTGCAAAAACAGCGATGTCGTGAATGTCGTGCTCGGCGAACACTGAGGACTCTGATGGCATTTCGGGTTTTGTGCCAACAAAAAAGAGCGTGGTCAATGAAAGAAGGACCCTTTGAGGGGCGAGCGAACTCGTGGAAACAGCGCAGCAGTAACACTCGAGCCTGTTGTGGACGAAAAGAAATATCAGTGTTTTGTTTTTCGTCAACGACATATGCAACTTTTTCCAGCGCGAGCAACTTTCCTGATTCAGCCGAATACGATCGCTATGGCAAGCACGAGTTAGTCACTAGCAATCTCATGCAAACCTCGATGTGATGAGCACGCTTCGTCCAGAACCACAACTACAGGCTCAACAGCATGGTCGAAGAAGGTCTAATACCGCTCAGTCCATTCTGAGAAACCATCCCTCGACGCCATTGAAACGCGGAGATTCCAAAATCTTCAACTCTTGGGTTCATGACCCAAAGGAATCAGCAAAGGTCATATTCAATCAATCATGGTGGCCAGGAGTCGCAGAGGGTGATATGTTGCGTGTCTCGCGAACCCAATCCGAAGACGACACCTGTGGATATTTGTTCATGGTTCCCAAAGACGAAGGCTGCACCAAGCCAAATCTGCAGGTGCTTATTATCCCTTCTACCTCCCAGTTCGGTCACGACCCTCCTTCTCAGATCTCGCTTCCAAGAAATGTCGCCGATGTGTTCGGTATGAAGAATAACACCGAAGTCATCGTGACCAAAGTAAACTATGTTCTGGTGCGTGCGTTGCAGTCGTCGCTCACGCAAACTTCAGGTAGATAAAGATGCACATTCCGCTGACTATGTGGAGTTTACGTTTGTCGATCAGTACCTCGGTCGTAACGAGATGTGGAGGCTCGGTGAACACCTTGTTGGTCAATGTGTCTTCGTCGAGCAAGAAATATCTTTCATTGGCGTGATAGCTGCCAAGGTACAGAACATCTATATCAATGGTCGCAAGGTAGAACTTTCATTTGGGTCAAGTTCACTTCTCATCAAGTACTGATTAGACTTAGGTCTCCGCTGCATATGTGACATCAAAGACCAAGGCCATCTACAGGTCTTTGTCAGCAAAGGTGACAATATTCATCCAGGTTTGCCGTGAGCTTTGGAAATTTGCTGGGGATGGCGAGCGCTTCAACGAGAAGATCGTCCATTCCTTTCTCCCTGCCTTGTTCACAAGATGGCGAGAAGCCGGGGCCAACCACACCGTAACAATTGTGCTCATCTCTCGAGTCTATTATGATGAGTCTGAGCTGGAATACGCGGCGGGTCCCCTTCGGCGTGATGAGAACGGGAGAGACTACAAGGACTTTTACAAGGTCATCACGGACCTCGAGGTAATCACCGACTGGAAACCCACTCTAGTTGATCTCAAAGACTCCTTTTGGGCATTTCAACGAGATATCTTATTAACGCATCATTACCATCAGGCTTCGATGGAATGCGCAACGCCAAGCCAAGCACGTTTAGTTGGACAATTGTCGTACGCACACGATGGACCCATCCTCGAAGCCCTCAATCTCGGTCTGAACCCGAACGAGACGCATTATATTGACAGATCTCTATCACTTACAGGAGCCTCAACTATTCTCATCACTCCGGGAACGGGATACTTCCGGGTTTCCAAGCAACTTCTACGTTTGACGACAACTCGAATGCTGGACCAAGGTTTCGGCCTCGACCTTGTTTCTCTAGCTAAGAGACCTCTCCATCAAAGCCCTATATTCAGCTTCCAAGGTTATGAACCAAAGCTTGATAAAGATGGAAAACATGGCATCCGTTCCAGAGATCCGCTGTGGGGTGGAGATGAAGTGCCTAATGACACGACAAGGCGAGAAAAGGTGACATTTTGGTGGGAGCCCTTCTGGATTGGCGTGTCCTTTTGGGACAAACAGATGGACCTCCCATTTCGGGGGGACAGGTGAGTTTTCTGCATCTTTTTTGGTGCGCTACATTCGATCGCGAGGTCAGGTTTGTTGCAAGAGCAAATATGCACGAAATACAGATGCTTGGACTGCTCGAGCATGATGTACTTTCTTCGATCGAAGTACCTTTTCTCCCATCAATACGAGACACATCGGCTACGCCTCCGCGAGACTCATTTACTGAGGACAGGCCGCCATCACAAGCTGATGCAGACCAGGCAGATATGGAACTTTTCGCACCCAAGGGGGAACCTTGGCCAGTTCACAGCGCTCGTACTTCCTATGCGTCGAGTGCAAGTGGAACAATCTTGCCTTCCCATCGTTCCTTGGTGACAGGCGAAAGACGCACTATGGTTTCTCAGCGCAGCTCGACTGTTTCCACACGTATCACACCCATTGAAGAGAGCCCACGACGCATCATCTTGGAATTGCCACCAGAAGGAAATGAGGACGGACCTGTTCCTTCGGTAACTGGCTTGAGCATATCGCCTTCACAATTTTCCATGAGGTCCATTAGGTCTACACGCTCTGTGTCTACCACCGTTTCTTCTGCAACCACACCATCTGAAAGTCCCACCACTGGCTCAACAACTTCCTCTCGACTCGCCAAGTTCACTTCCTCTTGGTTTTATAACCCATTCCGAAGCAGCATTCCTGACGGCCAAGTGGCATTGACGACAGCGTCAAAGACCGGCCCGAGCACACCAACGCCTTCCGCTCGGGTACCAATCGTTTCCAACATACCAGTGGTACCGTCTGCATCTATCTCGCGATCACCTCAGCCCATGGCCATCCTGCATTCTGCTTCGGGAAAATCAACCTTTAGTCGCACATACGACGACGAACCACCTGTACCGCATCGCGGCTCGCTTACAAGATATTCACCTCTCAGCACACCCCCACGGGATGAAGTTACGTTGGGAAAACGCCGCAGCGCAGCTCACGCCTTCAATATGCCATTGTCTTCTTCTTCACCTTTGTCCAGTTCACGGACGAATCCCTCACGTCCTCAATCAGCGCTATCGCACGCCCAGTCGTCGCTCGCCCGCCGGTGGCAACACGTTTTCCCCACTCCAACATATAAGCACGAGGTCAAGTGGAAGTCGATGGTTACACCGAGCTGCCTCCCTCTCACCGTAGAGCATTTTCCAAGCAACGGGGAGCTGGAGTCTTCGTATGACGTCTTTTCGTATGATTTCGTAGTGGATCCGACGGAGATGCGGTCTTTCCTGGTCAAACCTCCCAACATCCATGGAAATGTGGATGAAGTGCGTCGCGCTTGGGCCCTAGCCGTCATGCGCGGCATGGTAGCAGTCCGCCTTGCACAAGGCTTCCAGTTCGTTCTACGTCCACATAATTCCGCGGAACCTGATGAGAAGCCGAGTCTGAGGCGCTCAAGGTCGCTCATGGGCGAGGAAGATGCAACTCCTAAGCCTAGAGGTGCTGCTGAGGCGTTGCGTTCGACCAAGGCACCGGTATATCTCAGTATGAGCAACGAGATACATCGGCTATCGTATACTGGCGAAGCAATACAGGTCCGCCGATATGTAAGAAGGATGCCCCCTTCCCAGCCATTTGACTACGAATGTTTGATTTGGCCAAAGTTGGGCGTTGGATACACTGAACTCAAGACAAAGTTCGTGTCACATGGCCTGGAGAACTATGGCTGGAACAGGTGGGTAAACTGACGGTCCTCCGTGGTGCCGTACATGATGAAGTCCAAATAGACTAGACATGTTGGTCGCCGGCTACGAGCACCAGTTTAACGAATCCCTGCGTTACTGGCGTACGAGATTCGTTGTCATTCCTACGGCAGAACTCCCGCAGATGAACCCAGGACCGTCCGGCGAGAAGCTGAATGAAGAGGAGATCCGTATCATGGGTATTGACAAGCTTTCAGAGATATTCACAAAAGCACGTTGGCAACCACCCGACGAACGTGCACAACAACAACTGGCCCCTGTGCGATTTTTGCCCACTACGCTAGGGCCTGCATATTCCGTCCTGGATGACTCGCTTATGGCGCAACTTGATGAGATACATGCAGCTGGCCCACTCAAAAAGAAGATGAAGAGTGAGAAGGAGATTGCTGAGATGCCGCTCGCTGCCATTGCGAAGGCAATGAGGGAAGAGGATGGTGTGCCTATCAAGCTCCATCGATGGCATCGGTCAAAGTATCCAGATTCGTTCACTGGATTTGATTTTGTGTCTTGGCTTGTTCGTGAATTCCGTGATGTCTCATCGCGAGAACAGGGTACTGAATGGGGAACCAAGCTGCTTGAGCAAGGTCTCTTCATTCATTGCAGGGGCCGTCATGGTTTCCTTGACGGGTAAGTGGCATCGCCGTCTCTATGCTTCAGGAAGATCTGATTTGCGTGTGTGCTAGCCACTACTTTTATCAGCTTAACGGCGAGTTTGCAATGGTGAGCACGCCCAGAGGGGTTTGGTTCAAGGCCACACGTCACACCCCGAATGAGGATGCCATAACCGGACGAGGTTACCATTCTACTCAGAGCCGCGCGAGCGGCGTCAGTCCCAGAAGGAACAAAAGACAGCTCATTCTCACTCAAAGCATGGTCATTGACGTCGACTCAGCGAAGGTGGGGATGTCTCTTTTTGGTTGGTTCAGGCAAAATACCGAGTTGAACGCCTCACTAGAAAAGTGACCAGGCGGAATCTGTTGTCCTTCATCATGACATCATACAGAACCCCGGAACAGTGTTTCATTTTGAGCTTCAGTGGATTGGCTCGACTGCTCGCTGCATCGAGGATATGTTACGCCAGTGGAGCAGGGCCATCGAACGATACGGTTTGAAGCTCGTTGAGGCGTACGTTACCGAAATCAGCGACATCCGGGAACGCAACGCGTTCCAGTCGTGTTTTCCATTACGACTCGCTGTTCCTCCACCTACTATCCCTGACTTGGAGAAGCGCATTCCAGAGGGCAACCAGGTCACGCATTACTTCGAATACGCGCTTCTGAAACGCTTTGGTTTCATGATCGATATTGAGGCTAAGAACATGTATCCGCGGGATGTGGACGTGGTATATTCTTATCGCCGGGCGCCTTTCAAGTATTCTCAATTCGTCCACCGATCAGGAGTCGCGTTCGTTCAGGTGTTGGGGGGGAGTCAGGGGTTTCTCTTCTTGACGAACCGACTCATGGTCGCTGGGCGAATGGGAACGGCACTGAAGAGCCGGGATAACAGACCTGCTGCTGCGGCCGAAGAGATCCGGGTAAAGCTTCATGAGATGTGTTCTGACGAAAAAGCTCTCGTACAGTTTTACGAGGAGGAGCTTGCTGCCTTAGGGCCTGACGATCCGCCGCCATTGAGTATATAGCAATTTTTGGCAATGAGACAATGGTGAGAGTGGGGTGATAAAAACATGCGTGTATCTGGAAGTGTAATATTATGATACACTCTGTGCACTGACGATCATCTCACGGCCATTTGATCGTACGGACCGCCGCAAGGGATCTCTTGAGAGGGGTTTCCGCATGTCTGACGATGAACAGTGAGGAAAAATAGAAGACGACCGACACATGTATGAAACACACCAAATGCGTCTTCTTCGTCCCTCCCACCCTTGCCGACACCGAGGTTTCCGTAATACTCGCGGACTCTACGGTACACGCTGTAGCCAAAGCTCTCGTACATGTCTATGGCCAGAGCATTGTTACATCGAACGTAGAGGTCCACGAAGAAGCCTTTGTAGTGTTCATCGGAAACGAGCTCGAGACGAGAGACCATGGTACGGGCGAGGGAGAGACGACGATACTCTGGGGCGACTGTCAAGGCAGTGATATGACCATGCCACTCGGTCGAGGAGCCTTCTGCTTTCCCCATGACTGGACCTGGTGAGCCGAAAGGAATAGTAAGGAAGAGGACTCTTACTGTAACCCATCATGCGACCACTGGGAGCTTCTTGTACGGAGCAGAGATCAGGCCAGCGAGAAAGGTAGCTGAGATAGAAGCTGATGCCATACTACGT
Source organism: Phlebopus sp. FC_14 (assembly GCA_021018615.1). Taxonomy (NCBI): domain Eukaryota; kingdom Fungi; phylum Basidiomycota; class Agaricomycetes; order Boletales; family Boletinellaceae; genus Phlebopus; species Phlebopus sp. FC_14. Next base: position 1,125,491 of record JAEVFL010000002.1, on the reverse strand, counting down.
GATGTTAGCTTGTCCGGTGAGCCAGCGAAGGAAAGACGTACGGTCTCTGTCCAGATATCCAAATTGCTGGTGGTCACTGTGAGACGGACGCGTTTCAAGGATTTCCACGACTCACATGTTGTTGAATTTGAACATGTCAGTCGCAACGAGTGGTCTTATGATGCTCATTTTTATGGGTGGTGGAACGTGAAGTGGACGCTTTCCTAAAAGGACTTTGTTTGGCATTGCCCTCCGAACTAAACAACCGAGCCTCTGCTGCAACTTGAAGTTGCATGCAACAACGCCAATCTGCCACTGAAAACGACAGCAAAATACGTTTCTACTGCAGGCTGGTCTGTTTATCGTGTTTGGATATTTTCCTCGCCATCGCAGTAGCCTCGAATCCTAACAACGCCAAATAGAGGACTAGCAGTGCCCGGAGTCCCGCACTGTCAGTCACGACTCCGAGACCCCTGGGCCCTTCGCTCTCGCCCTCGATATTTTTCCTCTTGTACGGGCTGTCATTAATGTTCCAGCAGTTCTCTGCGTCGGCACCCCCTGACTATGGCCAGACGGCAATAATGGGCTCCCTTGCGGGCCCTAGCACAGTGTCGCCACACCCAACAGCGACCAACCCGTCTGCTCCACAACATCAAAAACCGCAGCCGCTCGTTGCGACCGGCGATTGGGCCAACGAACTTGTCCAGCTCGCCAAGACAGCGGAATTGAAGTAAGTCCTCCTCACTCACTTTTTCGAGCGTGTTCTGGCACTGCGCGGTTGGAGCGAATGTCGTCCTTGTTCGACCTCTGACGCTCATGCTTGATTACCGCCCAGAAAACATTCCCTCACCCTGCAGCTCCACACCGCCCACATCGTGTCTGCATATGCATCCCTCGAACAAAAGGACAAGGCCATCCAAGATATCAGAGAACAGAAGAACAAGTGCGTCTTTCATCGTACTGCATTCGGCAATCGGGTCGGAAGCGCCACACTCTTCCCTGCCATCATCTTCCTGGATGCTTGATCGTTATCCGCGCTGCTTGTTCTGATGTTCTGACCGGTTGGCTTTCCCATTCCTTCCAGACTTGACAGCGAACGGGCGCGATTATTGAGTGCCCTGGCAGAGGTTCGGCCTTGTTCGCTGATCATCAGGACTCCCGTTAACGAATGCATTTTCGATTTGGTGCCGGCTATCAGATAAATGCAGACCGGGACAAGGTACATACCCAGCAGATTTGAAAGAGCAGTCCAGCGGTAATCTTGTATCAGGTCGATCTCCTGGAAGCATCCATCACGCGAGAGTAGGCCTCCCATTGCATGACCGGTGAATGCCCTGCTGAGGATTGGTTGCGCAAGATGTGCGGAGCTTCGCCAGCAGATTGCCGCGCTGCAAGATGGAGAATACGCGGTGGCGAAAGCGGACGTGGACCGACTTCGTGCTGAACTCGGACAGCCACCTCTGCCACCTCTGCAAACCACATTGGATGAGAAGACGTCCCAGTAAGTACTCGTCTGTGTTGATAACTTTCTGGCCTATTATAAACCGGTTGATGCTGCCGGTGTGCGAATCGACCGGAAGTAAACGCCATGCTGGACTCACATATATGTGATACCGGGGACAGAATGTGTCGCTAGATGGCACAATTGCTTTCACGCAATATGTTTGCCGGATTTGCGTTTCTCAGGTCGAACGTGTGCTAACGGAGAGACTACTATATTTGGAATGAATATGGTAACAGGTATCTGCGTGATCGCCGGGTGAACGGAGAAAAACGAACGACGAGCGAGGCAGGCGCTGATGTGCAGCCCACGACGAGCAAGCGGCCGAGAGGGAGACCAAAGGGGAGCAAGAACAGAGGAGGCAAGTCGGGTGGGAGTGGAGCAGCTGGTGGAGGCACGACGTGATGAATTGACTCGATGATACCCTAGAGGGGGGCCATGCAAAGTTAGTGTCTCTTGTATGTCAGCAAAAGATTTGATCGATGTGTCCGTAAGACGCCAATGATTCAATGTAGGATGTCTTAGTTATCGGGGCAAGTTAGTCAGGCGATGAGTCGTCGGTCGTCGTCGTTGTCATCTTCCCCGCCGCTACCGTCGAGCTTACGTGCTGATGACTTGTCGTGAATGTTCTAACGTGGTAGTGTTGTACGGCAAAATTGGCTCTGTCTGACTCGGCATGGACTGCGGCACCAACCTCGGCTTCGTCCGATTGAGTAGCTCTGACTGAGCTGTGCCGAGCTGTCGGATTGACGGATTGACGCCACGCAGTCTGCCGAGCGGATGCCGAAATTGCGATTCCGATTTGGTAATCCACCTCTGGTGAAGCACAACTCCTCCTGTGACTCGGAAGAACTCTTCTGCTCGCTTGTCCTTGCCACTCTTTCCTTTTTCGTTTCCATCCGTTCCGGCTCTCTGCCTTTATATACCACCGCCAACATGCTCGTCCCCTCAGCCACGGTCTGCTCCTCCTCCTCCTCCTCCTCCAACAATGGTCCCCTTCCCTTCCATCTCGTCTGTGCACAAAGCCAGTCTCATCGACCCCGCTTTGCACTCACCCGCCCTCCTCGAGCTCCTCGACATGAAGCTCACCAGACAAGTCATTGGTACGTCATATATCTCTCCCAATCACTCCTCACTCACCCCTCATCCAGAATATGTCGTGGACTGTGTGGTCGACACCGTCGACTACGCCATGGGCCGTCCGTCGTCCTCTCGTCGCGGCCGTTCCATCGCCCGCCACTCTGAACAAAGCGCATTCGGCTCCTTTGTCACCAACGTGCTTACTCGCGCTGAAGTCTCCATTCCCACACTCCTCGTCTCTCTCGTCTACATTGACCGAGCCAAGCCACATCTCCAAATCGCCCTCGAAGAATGGGCGTGCGAACGTGTGTTTCTCGGCGCCGTAATGGTAGCGAACAAGGTACATACATGCTCTCGCTTCCCATGCCACCGCTTTCCCCTGACTGATCTCTCCCGATACGCAGTATCTCAATGATTCCACTCTCAAAAACGTCCACTGGGCGCTGTGTACCGGTGTCTTTGGTAAACGTGACGTGGGTCGCATTGAACGTGAATTCCTAGACGTGCTCGATTTCGAGCTTTCCATCACCGAGGACGACATTCTTAGCCACCACGATGCACTGTCTGCCGTGGCTCTCCCTTCACACAACCACCGCCGCCACGCTCACCCTCGTCGATCTCACACCCACACTGATTACCGCGCTGCACACCACGCTCACTGTCCCGACTTGGACCCATCCAGTCCCAAGTCAGCATCATCTGGCAGCTCTCCACTGCCACGCACACCAGAGGCGAACATGCCATTTGCACCGTCGCCGGTGGCACCGCCTGTTCCACCCAAGAGGGCAGAGTTGATACCGTCGACGCTAGATCTACTCAAGGCATTTCCGATTCCCCATTATTCGCAATCTTCTTTACCCTCGCACAAGACACACCATCATCGTCATGCCCACTTTGCAGTCCGGTCGATGGCACAAGTGACTGCATAGCCCTTTACCCATATTGCAAAATCACTCGTTTCATTTTTGCATCATGTTCTCTTCATGATCTGTTATTTAATGCTATCGTGGTGTCGTTATAATTTCGACGAAAAGAGAAGCCACGTTCTATATCATCTCGTCGCACTTGCAGTTGCACATTATGTTCTACTCCACTCAATGAAAGAATTGTGCCATCCAGATGCCGTGTGCGAGAATAATAATTTAATGTTGTCACTTGCATCGCCCGGCGGGACCGCAATGATTACGTGCCAGTCAGGGCAACACCGCACTCAACGCCGCACGACGTCCCTCCTAAAATCGGCCGATTTAATCGTCCGCTCCTATCGACGCGAAATTGACGACTTTGTCACGCAACTTATCGGGAGATGATACACGCTGACTCAGCTCGGTCATCAAATCCGGTTATTTAATCAAAAGGAAATTGGATTATTTGGCAAGACCTTGCGAACCAAACAAGATTCAGCAGCATCCTGCCAAGTCGGAGACATTGCGGTCGGACACACAATCCTGCCGTCACAGAGTACAACATGTCGACATTTGCCACAGCCTTGGGGTGCTGTGTCTCCATCAACTTGTTAAGCTGGATGGGGCGATTGTCTTCTAAGCTGCGCACGCAGCTGTGATATGGAGATACAGACTTTTGGACCGCGGCACAGCATATGGATACCCCTTGCTGATGATATCCGCCAACACCAAGTCCGCTTTATCTTTAGTTAGACCTCGTCTTTGGGCAAACTGACTTCGTACCATCACTCAGTGCCGCTGACGACCATCGTATCACTTGGTGACCAGGTGCGAGCAAAGCATAAGCGAACTTCCGCTGGCGACGGCTGAGCAAAGTCAACTCTCCGTCGGACGCACTTTCAAGTATAACATGCACCCGTAGTGGAAACGGCCCATATGCTCCCATACGTGGGTGAGCAGGAAGAAATCTGATTGGTGCGGTGAAACCGGGTGATACGGCTCAGTCATCCAAATGCAAGTCGTCGGGCGAACGTCATCGTTACCCTTCATCTACTTAATAATTACAATCCGGGTTTCCGCCAGTGTCGAGCGCTTGAGCACTCGTCCGACGGTCGCCGACTTCGCCGTCGGCTACGTATTTCCTGGTATTCGTACGCTCTTCAGTCAGCGCTTCAGCTTTCGCGGCCACATTCGGAAAGAGCACCGTAAGCACTTGAATCGTCTTACAACGTGTGAGAATACATGGAGCATGCTAAGGAATATATATCTTTGAGTAGCCTTCCACACTAGAATGGTCATTAGTCAAACGGGATTAAGAACCAAAACTCGAATCTACCTACTTTCGTCGACAACAAGGACAGCTATGCTTCGAAGCAGAGGATCGAGAAGCGAGGTTTTCTCGACAGTCATCGCAAAGTGCAAGGCATCTGCAATTAAAACGTTACCCGAGAAGCCCATACAGGCGGCTTTGCCCACTCACCTACATGGCCAACAAATAATCTGGCGAGGCTCGATCATGCAGATGACACAATTTCGTCGGGCGTCACTGAGAATATCTTCCGTACCCGCGTGACAGAGTGAACCCGATGTCGACCGACAAGCGCGAACACTTTCCGGCCACTCATCTCTATTGTTCCCGTCCACCGACTGCGACGAAGCACCCGATATTAATCGGTCAAAGCGCCGTCTCGTCATCGGGGACGACGACTCATCCACCATATGAGCCAACAAGAGAAAAGCAGAAGTTGATGGAACGGTGTAGGAGAGATCAGCGTAAAGGCCGACAGTTTCTACACCATTTTCTGGAGAATCCTCCTCTTCCGCGCTCTCCGATCTCGATCTCGAGGACGACGAACTGATCGAATTTGAACGCGATGCCCGCGCAGGCTTGTATTCGTCATACTCATCGTCGCTTACTTGTTCTCCACGAACGAACCTGTTGTACACTTCTTGCTCCTCTCGTCGTTCCACGACCTGGGGATCTATCCCTTCCCTATCTTCGGTCGACGGCTGGTCCTGCGGGCGCGATCTTCCACTGACGATACTCCAGAGGAACAACCAAAGTCCCTTGATACAGAGGGCCACACCAATCCCAAACCTTGCCAACTCGCGGTACCAGTTCATATCCAACCACAGCTCACCTTCGGTAGATGTGGCTTTAACGCTCTTGATCTCGTTCAAAAACCCTTTCTTCGTCCGCCGTTTTCGTCCATAACCCTCCAATGCATGATTTATCGATGCTACACCAAAACGGTTCAGCTCCACTGTTCCGTACTCTGTCTGCGCCATAGAAGATGGCGTTGGTGCGCCTATCGTACCGACCTCATTCCCAAGACCGGCTACACTCGACGCTTCTAGGCTCGCCGTGCCAATGCGCAGCAGTGCAATAGAGAAGTCCTCGTCCCACTTTGGGAGTATGACCGCTTGGTGAGCGAACAGAGGCCGAGTCACAGAACCCTCGGTGACAACCTGTGTCAGGACATTGAGAAAGATAGCAAGGACTGTGACTGATAGGAGCGTGGACTCAAAAAGGCAAGGCATGTAGTTGAGAAGTGGATAGGAGGTCTCCGAGAACCAGACTACCCCATGAAAATGAACGAGCGCTATCAAAGAGACGATCGTTGACGGGACAAGACGCTGATTTGACCATTTCTGTTTGATCCCTAAACAGTGGATGATAGTGAGCTGGCAACTCCCATGTGAGTACGATTCTGGAATGCGAGGACTGAGGAACGAACTTGCAACAGAGGCAATATGATGGTAAACACCACGTGCGCGTCGGGTCTCGAAGGAGAGCCTTCCACTTTGGTACCGTGTGTCATTGGGGATGAGTAGATGTGTAACAGAAACGCATAACCGAACTGGTGTATCATAGGATCAATAATTGCACCTGCTTTCAGCGAAATGAGACCTACCAGATTGAATGGAGATGCATTACTACCACTACCTTCGAGCCCACGAGTAAGTGCCTCGACACAAAGCGCACCGCATACGGAACAGAATGTAGACCAGCACAGAGTAGGCATTTCCTGTTGAGCCACCCAGCGGCCCAGCGATTGAAGCCATAGCCGATTCCACTCAGGAAATTTGTTTGCTGTCTGAGTCAACGTGACGACCCACGCCAGTAGTGACTTTACAAGAAAATACAACGATGGGAGACGCAAGATGAAGCGAACCAATGAGGAGGAGAAATCCAAGGGGAAAATGGAACGGTACATGACTTGGAGGAATAATGTGTGTCTCGGTGTCCGGGAGAACCGGCTGTGGAAATGGTGACGAGGTGGTACAACGATATTCTGGATACGGTGCATCAAAATTGCCTATATACACGTGAGCAGGCATCTGCAGATTTGTAAAAAATACGATACCATAACAAAGAGTCCGACTATATAGCTAGATGTCAGGAAACCCCATGGACCTGGAAGTGGGGTAAAATTGGGGGGAGAAGGGGAGCGAGCGATTAAAACTTCGTTGTTATCTGGATCGTGCAGTCGTATCGAGTCGAAATGCGCCATAGTATTTTGGCTTAGCATTTCATCAATCTGGCGCATACGGTCCAGCAGACGGAAGGGGTAGGTGAGCAGCTTCAGCGATACCGTCCTGAGTCTCGAAGTAACCGCAGCTCGGCTGTCTGTGGTCATGTTTGATTCTATGGACAGTGTCCAACCCCGAGACCTGGATCAAGGCAGAAGACGGTCGACCCAACGTGCGTCCTCTTATAGCGTAAACGAGCCTGAGTATGTGGGTGAGCACATCACCACTATGGGACGAGCACTTGGCTTAGTCAGCAAGTATGTCAGTTGGAAATATTGAGTGGACTACTGTACGCGAAGTGCATGTTCTTAGCAGCCCAGCTCAACGCAAGCAGGCGTTTTGCAACACGCAGAGTTCTCTTCAAGTCGTCCTTGACTTCGAGATGCTGTCGTGATCTCTCGACCTCTCACTTGGATCCGTCTATCCGTGATTTCGGGTCGTCGCTCGCGTTGAAACAGCCATGCTTTACACTGGCTTCAAAAAATGTCCATGTTCTCAATGAGCCGTCCCAATTTTACGTGAGACTACTGGTAAGCTGAAGTGAGCATGAAGAAGCGTTCATTGACTTTCACATAGGAAATTATTCGACGTGCGCGTCGAAGAATATTTCTTTCCTCCTTGTACATTGGGTCCTCGGAGAGCGGATTGGTGTGTCAATTCTATGCAACGGGTCTATGCGATCTCACGCAACTCAGTTAGGGGCTTTGGACACTGCCTTGCGCGAAAACCCCACTCTTCACGTTTATTTGACGCTCGACTACAACCGGTCAACGCGCCCGGGTCGATCTCCTGTTTTTACGATCCTTCCTTTACTGAGAAACCACGAGAGGAGAGTACATGTGGCTCTCTTTCGCAGTCCTAAGCTCAGCAAGACGATGACTAAGGTCGTCCCCCCACGATTCAACGAGGGATGGGGAACGTGGCACGCCAAAATATATGGATCCGACGATGAAGTCATCATCAGCGGGTGAATTGCACTCTGACCTCCCTTCGCCTCACACTTGACTTACTCTCGTCATTCAAGTGCGAATTTGAATAAATCATATTTCACTGACAGACAAGATCGTTACCTGCACTTCACCGCGCAGCCCACCCTTGCCAACTATTGCTTCTCGTTTTTGCGGACCATATCTGGCTTTTCCTACAATATGTTTTCCGCGTTTGGCTCAGACGTCCCTATCGTTCAGTGGTCCGACCCGTCTATTGAACCTTGGAATATCCAATCCAAGGTCGAACAAGCATTGTCACAATTTCAAGCCTCGCACATCCTTTCATCGATATCCAGTAATGGCATGATAGAAGACAATAACAGTGATGATGTTCTCTTATTCCCCATCATACAAGGCGGGCAATTCAACATTCGAGAAGAAGAACGCGCGATGTCCATGCTTTTCGATCACCTAGTCTCCCAGGAGTGTCGGAGTGATATATCACCTACGATGACCATGACAAGCGGTTATTTCGGGCTTTACAAGCACTATCAAGACCTCATTCTCAGATCGTCCATTGAATGTGACATCATAGTTGCCAGTCCAAAGGTCAGTGCTGTTTGACTGCTTTTATCCGCTGGTTTTATGTACAGTTGATCGTGCTTTGCAGGCGAATGGCTTTTTTGGCTCTCGTGGCATATCCGGACTGATACCCGAAGGTTATACGTTATTGGAACAGCGATTTATGCGGGCCGTGCGAGCAGCGGGACGGTGTGCGAATCTCACGGATGGCGCTCGTAACGCCGTCCACCTTTCTGAGTGGGAAAGAGAAGGTTGGACATACCATGCCAAAGGTGGCCCATTTCCTATAAACGCTAGTACGAAATTCACTCACATTTATCTAGGCATCTGGCTTTCCCCTTCTCCCAACACCTTCCCGGTGCTGACGCTCTTCGGTTCAACGAATTTGAATTCTCGGTCGGCGAATCTTGACACAGAACTTTCATTTGTAATGATGACGTCCTCGGATGCACTGAGAGAGAGCCTACACAAAGAGGTCAATGGATTGCGGCAATGGGCGGTACCTTGGATGGGGGCTGAAAGAAAAGTCCGTTGGAGAACAAAGGCCATTGTCGGGCTTGTCGGTGGAATGCTATGACCCATAACTAGCGTTTAAGAAATCTATAATCTATAACTAATATCAGCTTGCTCCACCCATCTCATGTCGTAGAGTTGAGACGCTTTCTCTTTCAGTCTTTTTCAGCCATGGAGCTTTCCAGTGCTTAAATGAACTCGGTCTGTAGGTACGTGACTGACGTACGGCACCTGGTAGCGTTCAAATTATGGCGGCCTCCGAGTGGTGGGTAAAGGCTGCGAATCCTGACTATCACGAGTCGGCCACCCCAGATTCTTCCGGATTAAAACTGTGCTTCGTGGTACCCGCTCCCTTCGCACTCTTCGCAAGGCCGCCACTGCTGCTGTTAGCAGTGACATATTCAAACTTTCGGGTGTCAAGCGTAAAGGTTACGGGGCCCTACACAATTAATTAACCAAGTCCAACTACGCCGTCGGCAGAAGCGATAGCATACCTCGTTCATCAAGCTCACGTTCATCGTTGCACCGAATTGACCATCTATATCGCCCGGTTTCAAGTTCTGAGTGTCGGAATGGAAAGGCTCAAACGCAGCATGAGAAATACCTTGAATACGATCTGCAACGTAAAGTCGGCGCATCTTCTCCAAGAGGACGGAGTATAGTTGACGCGAGGACTCAGAAGACTGGGGTCGCATGAATGAGGCGAGCAGTGACAAACGGAAGGGTTCCAATCACACACCATGGCACGATGGAAATCGGGCTTGTTTCCCTTCGTCGTGTTGGCCATGAGGGTGAATTGGGATACGCACAGGACCTCGCCTGCGATGTCCTTTACGCTCGCCTTCCACATCCCTCCCCTGTCGTCAGAGAAGACGCGTAAGGATAGTCTGCATTCAAGTCGTCAATCAGATAGCTTCGCCATGCTCGACACGCAGAAACAATCACATTTTGTTCGACAGCGTTTCGACATCGGCAAGAGTATCATCTTTCTTCGCGGTGAGCTTTTTCAGTGGGCCACAGGCAATCTGTTAAGGCATACCTGTCCCAATGCCGACGAGGACCATCAGACCCCTCGATATACTGGAGATCACATCGCCATCTACTGGGTGTCAACTTCAGTTGGACCTTCTTCGCACTCGACAGGAAACCCGTAGTACCGCTCACAGATGCAGATGCGACACGCTGTACCACTGCCCTCATACCGGTACTGTAGGCTAGGAAATATGAATGCGGGGGGAGCGCAGGCCTTGAACCCAAAGACAGAAATTTCTCTGTGTGCAGACGCGAATGCTAACTGGTATGATATAACGCACAAGTACACAATATTGTATTAGCCAGGGGTTAACGCGCAAGTATGCGTAAACACACCCCCATGACATTCCTACGTAATAGTATCAATAACACCACAACCCAAACACCAATCCTCGAGATAGATGGCAGCGACCTGACCAGGTGCAGCCATATTCTGGGGCTTATCAAATGTTATGCAGATTCCGCGCTCATCCCTATAAGCGTTGTTGTTCAAAGTGTCTCAATAATAGAGCTCGGGACTTACTGATAAATAGTGCATGGTTCGTCGTCCATGCAATACCGGTATTTTATACGAGCCTGACAACCCGAAGGCTTCGTGAGGTCTTTGGGTGTATCACTGTCCCATATCCAGTGGATGGCTGACAGACGGAGCTTCGTAAAATACAACGCGGGATGGTTTCTATCAGCGCACCGCGAGATTGATGAGTGACTTCGACAGAGTCTGTATTACGCACCGTCCTGGCACAACATAAATCATATTTGTCTGTGGACTCTTCTTCGAGACGAACATCTGTTGTTTCAATCCACCGATCCTCGCGCGTTGACCGATCGTATAAGTCCATAGTCCTTGGTGAATACCTATTTGTTGTCCAGAAATCGTGTCTACAATGGGTCCGGGTCTGGGGGAGATGTATTCGGCTGGCGGATGATTGGACAATGCTAGCCTAGGAAATCTTCAAATTAGTACTTACTCAAGAAGTCATGGAACTTCCTCCTTTCCCCAACGAAACATAAACCCATGCTTTCCTCTCGCGACGCAGTGGGTAGCCCCCATTTTGCAGCCAGTTCCCTTACCTCAGTCTTCTTCAAGTCACTTAAGGGAAACAGAGCACGGGCGAGGGCCGCTTCTGATACAGATGCTAGATAGTATGTCTGATCTTTGGATGAATCAACAGGTCGAAAGAGCTTTGGTCGAACACAACTGGATGAGTCCCAGCCCTTACGTGCGTAATGCCCTAGTTCGACAGTGAGAGTTTACAAATGCAAAGTATTGAAGTAGTGGTTACCGGTCGCAAGCCATGGTACATTCGAATGAGGGAAGTCTCTCGTGATGCGATCCAGAAGGGCACCAAACTTCACTTCCCTAGCGCAGGAAATTCAGAAATGAGACTTAAGGAATGAGACCCATTACTTATTGCACAGAACATCGGGGTTGGGCGTGCACCCAGCCTCCCATTCTTTCAACGATGGCTCAAAGACTCTCGTCCAGTATTCACGGCTCAGATCAATCTGTCGTCAGTGAGGTAAATAAAAGAGACACCAGTCCAGCGACTCGTACATGCCATTTTGCAGGGAATGTCAAGCAAGCGGCACACGCGCTGCACGTCTTCCCAGTCCCTCTTCCACTCGCAACCATTGACCGTTCCTGACTCGTCATAGGGATCCCAGTTTCGCATGAAAACAGCAGAGAGGTCGTAGTCCTGACAAACCTTTGAGCATAATGATATGCAAGAGACATAAGACATGCCTGTTCTGCAAGGATTTTAGCTGTCACTGAGGAGTCGACTCCTCCAGACATTGCGACGACCACTGGAGAACAACGATTATAGTGAACATATTAGACACAAAATCTCAACCAAGATGCACCTTTGTCTCCCTTTGATGGGAGTCTCTGGTAGTAATTTCGTACGCCCAACCTCGTCAGAGGCAATGAGCGACATGGCTGGAGACGCAGCATGAATTCCGAAGCGTGACAACGGGACGCAAGAAAACGTGCGTTACCCGACGTGACGCTGCTTTCAGGGAAGATGCAGCCATCCGCCTGGCACCATCATCGACAACCAGAACGTCGACATCCTCGTAATGGTCGTTGGAACAAAGACAGACGGTGAGTAAATGTTCTTATTTCTTTTGATCTCTTTCGAGTTGAGATCGCCAGGCCCATCACAAGCGGAGATTCTTCTCCGGGTCACTTCGTCAATCGCTGCAGAACTAATCAAAGCTCACGACGCCAACGAAACCGTCTCTCTCAACGAACTTCGCGCCAAATTTTCCAAAAAGTACGGCTTTGGGGGTGTCCCACGACTGGTCGACATCATCAGCGCAATTCCGGATGAATACAAGAAAGCATTGCTCCCAAAGCTCCGTGCCAGACCAATAAGAACAGCGAGTGGAGTATGCTCACATTACGCTCACTGGGGATCCTGTGACGCCGACCACTTATATTTTCAGATTGCTGTGGTCGCAGTCATGTGCAAACCACATCGATGTCCTCATATAGCCATGACCGGCAATATCTGCGTGTAGGTACCTCAAATCCTGGGGAGTTACGCATTTCACAATCCGAACAGTTACTGTCCTGGAGGACCGGATTCAGACTTTGACTATAGCACGCAAAGTTACACCGGTTACGAGCCAACAAGCATGCGTGCCATCCGTGCTCGTTATGATCCATACGAACAAACTCGAGGTCGAGTTGAACAGTTAAAAGCACTCGGACATAGCGTCGACAAGGTACGTCCCGTCTACCTTCTCTATACGTTCCCGCACTTGAGCCAATTGCGTAGGTCGAGTTTATCATCATGGGGGGAACATTCATGAGCATGCCAGAGGACTACCGAGCCAAATTCGTTGCTCAGCTGCATAATGCGCTCTCGGGCTTCACAGGGACAGACGTCGATGAAGCCGTTCGATACTCAGAGCAGAGCAAGTCCAAGGCCATCGGTATAACTATAGAAACCCGACCAGACTACTGTCTTCGACCTCATCTCAGGTCCGCAGCCAATCGAGTGGGACCATGACAACGTCTGACCTATCATGATGTTAGCCAAATGCTCCGGTACGGGTGTACGCGACTAGAAATAGGCGTGCAATCTGTATATGAGGATGTCGCCAGGGACACCAACCGTGGTCACACTGTTCGTGCAGTATCCGAGTCTTTCCATCTCGCCAAAGATGCGGGGTTCAAGGTCGTGGCACATATGATGCCAGATCTTCCGAACGTTGGACTTGAGCGAGACCTCGAGCAGTTCAAGGAATACTTTGAAAATCCGGCTTTCAGAAGTGACGGTCTGAAGATATATCCGACCCTTGTGATTCGGGGAACCGGTCTGTACGAACTATGGAGGACTGGAAGGTATAAAAATTACACGCCCAACGTACTTGTAGACGTTGTGGCGCGCATACTCGCACTGGTTCCGCCGTGGACGAGGGTATATAGGGTACAGAGGTGAGTGTTCATGTCTACGCCGTCTTGGCTGAGTTAATGTCCTTTTTTGCCGTAGGGATATACCTCTGCCTTTGGTAACAAGTGGCTGCGAGAACTCAGGAAACCTTCGAGAGCTCGCTCTCAATCGCATGAAGGATTTCGGTGCAGAGTGTCGAGACGTGCGCTACCGCGAAGTTGGAGTAAGCTGTATTTTCCTCCGTCATCGGAAGAACATGTTAACTCAGGACGAACTGACAGATTCACGAGATTCATCACAAGGTGCGGCCAGAGGCTGTCGAGCTCCTTCGCCGCGATTACGCTGCAAATGGTGGATGGGAAACTTTCCTTTCTTACGAAGATCCCGAACGGGATATCTTGGTTGGACTATTGCGTCTACGCAAATGTTCGGACGAGGGAACTTTCAGGCCAGAACTCGTGCGCAAAGAAGGCGCAGAAGGTGGTTCGAGCATTGTCAGGGAGCTACATGTCTACGGAACTGCGGTACCGGTGCATGGTCGCGATCCAACGATGTTTCAACACCAGGGATTCGGGACGTTGCTCATGGAGGAGGCAGAAAGGGTAGCGAGGGAGGAACACGGCAGCGTAAGGCTCGCCGTCATTTCAGGTCGGACCCTTCATTCGTTCTATAGCCACAAATGGCTTATGCTTTTGTAGGTGTTGGCACACGAGACTATTATCGCAAGCTCGGCTACGAGCTAGATGGACCGTACATGAGCAAGCCGCTCACATAGCACATGTATTTTATTACAGGCTTTCGTGCTCACGCCGTCTGCATGCTTACATCGATTCCTGTTGTGGCTGCTCTCCCAAAATAAGAGTGTGAAAGTTTGGGAATACAAGTTCTTCCTCTATCGTCTTCCGGATAACGTCCTGAATGAACCTCTCGACCCGCGTGACGTTTTTCAGTACGTGTTTGTCAGTCTGGCCGATCTCGCTCTCGATGAGAATGGATGGCAGAAGACGCTGACCGACCGGTAAAGGTTTTCCTTCCCGCTTGCCGCCTCCATCATCATCAATATCAGAGGGTGTGCTTGACTGACTTCGTTCCCGCCGACATGCAGGTCCGTACGGATCGAGCTCGTCTAGCACGCATACGTGGACACGCCCTCGGCTGCCCTCGTATGCGAGTGCAACTTCGCCGTTGAAAACGAGGCCGATGACAGAAAGCTTGATGGGGAGGGACATGAACGACGGGGATGGATAGTTGATGAGCAAGGAGGTGGTAAGGGTCAGACGAAGATTGGAATTCCAGTTGAGATGAAGATGTAGCTGGATGTCAGGACGCGATTGTTGCAGCTGGTCTGGCTGTTGGATGGGTTGTTCTGGGGATGGTGAAACATTTTCCGTCGTCGAATCTCGAAGAGCCACGGGAGGTGTGGTCCGAAGCGCCCCAGGTGAGGAAGTAAAGGAACTGCGATACAACGACGGGCTTGGTCGACGGGGACCTGCTGTAGGACGAAAGTCGCCCAGACTGGGCATGCTGGCGTTCATGACACCAGAACTCCATACGTCGCGCGAAGAACCTGGGTGAAGAGCTGGTGCTGATGCAAAAAGGTCGCCTGCTGGACCACGACCGTAGCGAATGTGTGGGGGAAGATGGTGATATGCCAGTGTTTCTTCCGCCAGTCCACGACGAGCAGCTTTCCTTGAAACCCATTCGAACCCGTCCTCATCCTCCTCAGCACCCTCGGTGGCCTTCGTGTTGTCTTGCTCAGACTCCACGTCCGAGTCGTCCTCGAGAAAGTCGCGATGTATGTCCCGTAAGTCTACGAGCTCGATGTCTGGGACATTCGTGCCAAATTCAAGCCCAGTGATTTCGACTGGACCTATGAACGAAGGCCGCTGGGTGTTGGCGAGCTGTCTGTTGAGAATGTCTACCACCGTCTTTGCCAGAGATGAATCCAGTTTATGCCACTCCAAGTCGATTGACATTGCAAGTCGGTGGTCCACATATAAAGCTGTGCTCACGCCTCAATAAACGTCTTTACTATTACTAAGTACTACTACTCCTCCTCCTCCTCCTCATCACTCGCTCAACCTTTGACAAAATCATGTCGGACGGAGGTTCAGAGAACATCGGCCAAGTATGCACCTGTGAAATACTCTAAATCTAGATGCTGAGTATGCCCACAGTTCCCCGACGGGTACGCGTACTCCACTGTACACCTAGCAACCGCCTTGGGCCAAATCCTTAAGAAACACCAACCTTCAACCAAAGTCAAGTCGGAGAAGGAGAAAAAAATGAGAGCAGAGGTTGCGACCATCGTGTGTATCTTTCAGCTGTCTCTGTCGCCTCAGGTTTGCTCAACGGTTCCAGATTCATGAATTCGAGATACCGCGAGCACAGGCAGAGAAAGTGTTCTCAGAGAATGGCGAAGATCTCGGAAAAGCGCTTCGTGCCCTCGTCGCTAGCTAGACGACGGATGTCATAGTGGGGGTCTGCAGGATGTCATTCATGAAGCAAGTCTCATCATGTACGTGTAATACAGGAATAGATGAGCAGGAGAACAAGGGTAGCAAGCTGATGGCACTGTCATGCAATAAGTGGTCCGCGCACTCCATCACCACGTCGTGCGGCTAGAATGCCACGAATCGCCACGACGATGATAGCGAACGTGACGAGGATCCTGTTACGAAGCTCATAAGTGGTCACACAGAGGGTGGTTGAAAGGGTACAGCTCACCAAATTACCCAAGCAAAGCCCTCCAGTGCGTTTAGCTGTCCGCAGTAAACAAATATGTCTTGTGTGCTGCGGAAAACTGTGAATGACGAGACCGTGGCTATCGAAATTTCCGTACCGGCAATTGAGTCCTCCACCAAGTGCCGCAGTAATACTAGCTGCGCCAGCGGTCCAGAATATCCAGGTGAGAAGTAGGCTGGGTTGACCATGAGTCAAGCGCAGAAGGTGCATGATGGACAAGTCGTCCTTACAAGAGAATGTGTGACGCGACGCTGCTTAGTACGTTGGACGGCATGGCGAAGAAGAAGAACATGTACATTCCGGAGAAGACTATTGTCCATATTGACGTGAAGAGGAGGAAACGGGTCCGGTCTCGTTCAGCAGTGTTGAAGAAGTTGTGATGCAAATTGAATTGCGCCGTCAACCATGCGGATATTGCGAGCTCAAGGTATATCATGCTATGATTTAGCTGTCGCAAAGGATCAGCAACATACCTCAATGATACAGAACAAGATGATCAACGAGAACACAGCTAGAAATTCGGTCAGCGGTGGCAAACTAAAGGAGAGCAGCCCTTACTTGGGTGGCCCCTCCGCAGATGGTCGTCGAACGACATTTTGTGAGTACAGATCAAGTTAAGTTAAGAGTCGTAAGTTCGTGGAGGATCGTAATGAAAGTTGAAGTTAAAAGAATGGCAATTCAGGCTGTCCACAGTTGAACATAGTGGCAGTGCAGAATACCCAATTCGGACCTGACGTCATCACGCTACCACGGCGAATTAGATTTTCAATTGCGGGCTGTTACTACGGCGCGCGAGGCGTATGTGCAGTCCGTTGCGCATTGTAAATAACTATTGTTCTTGCCAGGGTCTAAGAAAAAGGGTATATTCGTCATCACGTTAGAAGTCGTACGGTAAAACGATGTCAATTTGGTCTGAAAGCTAGGCTTCACATTGGCTCTTCTGGTCTTGGGGTCGGCGTGCGAGATGGGAACGGCGAACCATACGGCGCATTAAGGTATCGAGACGTGGACTCCATCTTGTTAAAATATTCGTTTTCAACTACGTCGGTAGGCTTTTCAGCAAGACCAAGCGCAGACGCGATAGCACGAGGGCTCCCGAAAGGCGAAGATTTCTTCGAAGGAAACTGTCCGATGATGGGGTCATCTTTGCCCAGCGGCGTACCGGGGAAGGGTGTGGATGATTTGCTTCCCGAGGACGAAAGCATACTGGACTCTTGCGGCGTCGGCTGGTTGTACATCACTGTCGCAGCAAGCACCGTTGAAGCTCCGATGACGAACGAGAGCGTGACGTGGAAATCGAAGAGCACTACCGATGCAAGGAACGAAAGAATGATAGATATGGAGGTAGCAAAGCCCTTGAGAATATTATCGGAGTACTTGATAACAACCGCCGTCACTAGGCCGCCAAAGACCTGAATGCTGACAGTAGCCCATGCCCAACCGCCGAAATTGCGGAAGAGATAGCTGACGAGTCCATCGGAAGCGTGATATGGCGGGGCGTATAGAATGGGAAGGAACGCGGGAAGGAGGGAAAATAGCGACAGCTGGACATTCCGCACCCAGAGATCGGCCTTGGAACCCTTCAACACCATTTCAAAATACACCCCAGCAAGTCCCGAGGTAAAGCATGCAGCGGTCACCGCACCGAAACCTTTTAATGGGCTCATCATATGAATATGCAGCGGTGCCGCGTCGTGCGCACTGCCCACGCGGATTTCTTTAGGCCCAGTGTTGGAGGCAGTGGTTTGCACCTGAACGATACCAACACCGATGGCTAGGAAGAAGAGTGACAACCATTTCGTCGACGAAAGCTTTTTCCGGAGGAGCGCAACCGAGAAAGCGGCAGTCGTCAGGATTTTCATCTGGTATGCGACCTGAAAAGATGCGACAGGCAAATTCCCAATGGCAACGAACTGCAATGTGTTTTGCACGACGTAGAGGAGCGCAGGGATTGATAACTTCCAGCAGTCTGCACTGAAAACTTCGCTGCACACCTGGCGGAAGGGTGCCGACCAAGGAAAAAATGAGTTGACGACACCCCCAAAGGATTTCCGAGACGAGAAATGGAGCTCCGTTTCCTTCGCCCTCCACAACGCAATGAGGAAGGATATTGAGCCCTTTAGAACTTCACCTAGTAAAACTGCCGAGGCTGGTGAATACGCCAGGTGTGGAGGCGTTGATACTCGCGAATAGTGCATCACGATAGACAACGACGCATTTTGCACCGCGAGAGTGACGAGCCTTTCCAGGTAACATGAAAGATCAGTTCTGGCTTGTAGGGGGGTCGTTCACATTGTACTCACGAAACATATTTCAAAGGTAATCCACAAACAGTCGGATCTTTGGAAGTTCGGGTGTCAGGCGCTACGTCGGTCGGAGATTGGTTGAGTAGAAGACCAGATGATTTGTTTGACAAGCCATCCAGGCCAGCAGGGGGAAGGAGCGGTGCAAGACGCGGACTGGACGTGTTCATGGCCGAAATACTCGATGACGATGGAACCGCGCGAATAGACGGATAGGCTCGATGGTACATTTCATTTGACGCTGGCACTGCGGAATCCGGTCTCAATATAAAATCGGACACGAGACTGGAATAGACGAATTACTCTGAAACAAGGTCTGTGCAGCGCGGGTGTCGGTTAGCTCAGGTCTGGGTTCAGATAGAGGGAGACCGAGATGAGAAAAGGAAAGGTTGAAGAATAAGAGAATTGTTTGCAGGTAACGGCAGCACGCTGATTCGTCCGTTGAAAGCGAGCACAGCAGCAGCAAGTCCAGCCCAACACACACAGCCAGCGAGGAAGAAAATAATGGCTGGATGTCGTGGAAGTGTCCTTCAAGGACGTTTGTGGTGATTTTGTGGTGGGCGTAGGAAAAAGATGCACGAACACGAAAAAGAAAGGCAGGTCAGGAAATCAAACTCGGCTCTCTCCAACTACGCGAGACAAATAATCCAACGCAGATTTTCATTTCAGTTGTGTACGTGCACGACATATGGGTAAATACATGGAACGGTAGGCTGTAAGGAGGAAATTTGGTTCTGTCGAGTACAACAAACACCTGGAATCAGCGCATCAGCCACGAATGCCAACAATCAATCGACGAAATGAAGTAGGACACCTCAGCCTCGCCTTTAGCTCCCCATCCACCTCCTGCTGTCTGCTGGTTCTTACGAGAACCTCGTGCGACACCCTCACTGGGAGAGGGACCCTTGCGGGCGGGATGTGTTCTTTTACCAGGATATTCTTCCTCGGTGTCCAAGGCCAACGCACCCCAGTTGATGTGGAAATTTTACTTACATCGCTGAGGCATACTGCCCGGTACATCTTGTAGGCATCTCCAGGTGATCCTGCGTCCTCATTCCTCGACCAGTGGGAGGAACATCGGCAAAGATTGTTTTTGAGATGCCCATTTCGTCTTCGACGTTTGTCTGGACCATCCATCCCTGAGGTTGCGCTGAGCAAGAGGATAAACAGTAATTTGGACGTCGTCTGGTGGTTGAACCTGTCCATCGTCCGTCTTATAAGTTTGACTCGGGGATTGCCGTGACGGTTTCTCACCACTGCCTGACTGAAAATCCAAGGGAAACAGTTCTTTCCTGAGCACTCGCCATGTCGGGTCCAAAGCCAGTTGGAACACGCTCTGCATTCGGTCGGCTGTTCAAGCAATCCAAGTTCTCCTCCTTCGACCCCCGCATCGGCCAAGTCTACACTACCCATGGTGGTGATGCACATCGTGGAAATTGGGGCTTCAAACGTCCCCTTCCAATTCGCCGGCGTGGTGCCTACATCACCGTGAAGAGGGTTGACACGCCGGAGTATCAGACGGAGTGGAACTCTGCAGAACATCAAGCACTTTGGATGAAGAACTGGGACGAGCTCAAACTCAACCCCCACCCGGCGAAGGAAACAGGCTTTGGAGATGAGGAGGCCAAGGACTTTGTCTTCGAATCAGACTTTGCACCCAGCCTGCAGGACCCATCGACCTGGCGTCAGGCGTATATCCCCAATCTAAACACCATGACTCGGGAAGAGTTCAAACGTTATCTGCAGCAGATACGCTCCTACCGCAACAATTTCTACGAGAACGTGCAATCCTCGCACGCTAACAAGCGCATCCAAGGAATGTCGTTCTACCAACTCAGTAACTCGCAAGCGGCTGCCTGGGACGATGTCGTCGCACAGCAGATCTCACGAGACAGTCGCAGCCGCCCAAGCCACAGGAGTATCGAGCATATGCCTCACCGTTCTGGTGGGCTAAGCTACACTTACTATTCCCCGTTGCAGACCTTCCTTATGACAAAGGAGCGCAAGGGTCGCCTGGTGGAGACGTTCAGAGGGAGAGATAGAAACTCGTTATTCTACGTGGCATCGTTTGCTGGGATGGGTGGTCTTTTGTCGAAGAAGGACGCTGGTGTGGCGCGGCCGATGGTTTGGGACGACCCAGATCGCACGGGAGAAGTCATGCTGCGACCCACCTACGCAGCCCTCGAGCGCGTGCCCGGTGTTGTGGGTGAAATGCGGCAGGGGTTGAAGGCGACGAAACTGAACATGAAGTTGAGAGTCTGGGATGGGCAGTCGCATAATCGCAGCAACCCGCATCCGCTTGGGTCTCGGGAGTACATCGCAGCTGCACCACTCGAATCTTCACTACCGCTCTTCGCGCCTGCCACTCAAAGGAAGCTTGATGAGGTCGTTGCGAAGAGTAAAGCGCGGTCCAATCCATCTACGCTGTCCATCCTCAAAAACATAGTGCAGGAGCCAGACGGATCGGCGCACTAGCTTTACTACGTACTTACCACTGGTGTCTAGTGTGACAAAAACCACGTGACGTAACGCGCTTTCATCACGTGCCTGATGTTGTTTAAGTTTCCCACGGTATCTGTGCATCTTACCCCTACTCCAGCGCAGGCCACCACGATGCCACGAGAATTAGCAGACCGCAGAAAGTCATCGCTCGGTGCACGACGAGGTCCACCTCGACAACATATCCCATTCCGTGCTGACGACCTTGCTCGCGGTAAGAAAACCGGTATCGCAGTCCGCTATGTTGATCGAAATTCGGACGAGTTCGAACCTTTTGACGAGCTCATGAAACAAGCCGACAGTCGAACTCCGCCGCGTATAAAGTCCAGGAAGAAACGTATGTCAGTCGCCACGCCAGTCCCAGAAGAAGTAGACGAGGATGGCGAAATGTCGATGGATCTCGCCGAAAGTAAGTTATATTCGTATTTATCTGTATGTAGTGCTCACTGGCGCTTCCCCAGGCAACCAAGGGAGCCCCTTGGCTTACTTTACGAATGCAAACCTTTTATATGCGCCTAATAGTGCAAGGAAGCTTGCTACTTCGCGGCCTGTCACGCGACCATCTGAAATCGACTACGATCAGGTGCCATCGCCAAAGCCCAGAATGCTTCCTGTATCGAAGCGTGCATCAATTGCCAATGGAGCGGGACCGTCGTCTCTCTCAAGGTCGCCACAGGGATCTGATCCAATATCAAATTTCGAGACCGCCGATCCTCCAGGGTATGGTGATGACTATGAACATCCGCTTCCAGACGAGAGCCCGAACGGACCGACTCGCACTCACTCAAGTCCGAATGACGTGCAAGAGGACGAGGACGAGGCTGCAGAAGTAGAAAGAGAAGTGGCTCAGCTCAACAAGGCAGACAAGGGTAAGCGCAGGGCAGATCCAGTCGACGACGAGGAACAGAGAGGTGTCGACCCTACCAACGCAGATGGACTCGAGGATGGCATCGCTCATGGGTTGCAGGAGGCTGAGAATGGCGAGGATGACGAGGAAGAGGGCCTTCCACCCACCAAGAAATCCAGAGAGGAACAGGGGGCAAGAAAGTCGAGAGTTAAACGCGTCGTGAAACCCCCCGTTGAACGTAGGCGCTCCTCATCCTCGTCTAAGAACTACCTCGAAATAACATTCCCAGGATCACCGACCCCTGAGGGCGTGCGGCGGGGCCGACGCCACCGTTACAAACCCTTAGAGTATTGGCGGCAAGAGAAAGTTGTCTACGGGAGACGCGAATCCGGTCTGACCCTAGTTCCTCAAATCAAGGAGATCATCCGGATTCCTCAGGAGCCTCCAAAACCTCTTGGGAAAGGCGGAAAACGTAAACGAGGGACTACAGCAACCCGTGGAAAGAGCAAAACCAGAGAATCCCAAACGCCTTTCAATCCTGAGGATGGCTGGGATGATGATACACCGACGAATGCCGTGGTCATCGATTATGACAGAGAGGAGCAAGTTTCAAGGCGTGAGTCCGTTTGCATGCCCCATATTCTCAGGGGTTAATTATTTCTTTTCAGGTGTTGCCTTCTTGGCAAAAATGATTGATCCCAAGCCAGCAGCCAATAGCAGCTGGTTTTTTCAGAAAATTTTTGGAGAAGGTAACTTCATTGCAGCCGGACAGATGCGCATTCCCCCCAAGGGTCGGAAACCAAGTAAGTCCACGAAGGACAACACATACGTCGGTACTGTTAATTGCTTAACTTGCAATAAATACTCAACCACCTTCAAGGTATTCTACGTTATCGAAGGCGCGGTGTCCGTGTTTATTCACGAAACACCACTCATTATTACCACTGGTGGAATGTTCCTCGTTCCACGCGGTTCGTTAATCCAGTGATTTTATACCTGTCTCACTCAACTTAACGATAGGAAACACGTACTATATTGAAAATATTGCCGAGCGGGATGCAAAGCTATTTTTCACGCAAGCTCGCAAGGTGACACCGGAAGACGAAGCTCGGCAGGCGACAGCGGAAGATGACGGTTCACAGGAGCGTGTTACCGTATCAGAGCCGCCTGCATCACATCGACGAAGCGCGTTTTCCGAGGAAGCACCCGTATCTGCAGTTCCCAAGAGGGCAAAGTCTAGGGTCTGACGCGCTGTTACTGTGCACCACGACGATGGTTTGTTGGTAGTTGCTCATAAATCATTATTACAACTGTCTACATTGAGCATAGGGGAACATGAAGAAGTTGCATACGATCTAGCATGGATGGGCATGGCAAAGACCAACTGGGAATCCGAGGGCGGGCATCTCCAATGGAACTGCCGGCCAGAGGGTGAATGTTGAAACCCGCCAGATGACAACAGGCAGACGGGCGACGAGATTAAACTGAGAAGGCCAGTGAGTGTCCAGGGTGCGACAACAGCGGGCAGTGTGAAGGCCACAAGCCTCATCACGTAGAACGCTAGTAGCCAGGCGAAAACGTCCAAGATTCGGTCGACGGCCAGCCACCAGCACATATACGCGCTCTGCAATGGCGTCGTGCACTTTGCTACCTAGCTGATACTTGCACGTTGACTTTCAACGAAGGGACGACTAGAAAACAGTGACACCAGACTGCGTTCCGCTGTACTGGCTCTTCATGTCGTCGGCGTCCGTCATTCCGTCTTGGCTCTTGTAGTCGTATCCGCTCATGCTGCCCATGTCAGAAGCGCCTGCAGCTGAGGAGAATGATCCACGTCTGCGTAGGCGGTCACTCTGCGAGTACGCCATGGAGCCACCGACACCAACACTGGCACTGCTGGGTGGACCAGCATCTTGGGAAATGATAGAACTAGCGTAGCTACCATAAGCACTACGCTTACCCATACCACCAGGTCCACGCTGAACACCAGGAGGGAAGCCTCCAGCTGCAGCGAACATGGGAAGACCCGATGAATAAGTGGCCTGGGACCGCAGCGACTGTACGTCGGAGGGAATATACGCCAGGGCGTCATGAGTGCGATAGAAGCTGGCATCGAAGCGACTTGGGGTGCCAGATCGACCACCATTCGGTAAGTAGTCGCGCGCATTAGTCTCGTGGCGACGAAATTGGTCCATTGACTTGACGAGCGAACGACGCGGTTTGCTGAACTGTATCATGCTGGGTTGGAGGTTGTTGAGGGGTCCCTCAACTAGACAGTTCTTCTCCTTGTAGTGAGTGAGGAGATAATGCCAAAGGGGATGCTGTGGTTTAGACTTGAGTGTCGCGAACTCGCCACCGAAACAGTACTGCCTACCTTGCTCAGAACTTTGGGATTTCCAAGGATGACAATGCCATACTTGGCGCGAGTAAGAGCGACATTCAAGCGACGAGGATCGTTTAAGAAGCCAATGCCCTGATGTTCGTTGCTTCTGACACAGCTCAAAATGATATAATCTTTTTCTCTTCCCTGGAATGCGTCCACACTCGCCACCTCAATCTCCTTGTATAGATCCTTCTTCAAAGAGCCATTGAACTGCATGTAGTTAACGATGTAAGAGCGTTGGCCTTCGTATGGGGTCACGATACCAATCTGGCTGGGAACAACGCCTGATTTGAAGAATTTGGTAACAATCTTCTCTACGTTGGATGCTTCCGTCCTGTAACCGATGAGCGGTGGAATCAATCTCTGATGAAGACATAGAACGCACCTGTTTAGGAAAGACGTTCCGCTCGACGAGATCTCCTCCTGGCCCAAATTCTGGTAGAAGAACATGGGTGTGTCTGGAACAGGCCACGGAAAGTCAACATTCTTGCGCAGGCGCTCAGGAGCTGTGACACCGTTCTGCAAAGTGCCTTCGTAGAACATATTTGAAGGGAACTCAGAGCAACATGGATGCATCCGATATTGCACTTGAAGTCGGATGGGTCGATTGCCGAGAACAACAAGGCGTTCGAATAGTGATTGCGTGAGGCCCGCGCGGGCTGCCTTTTTGTTCATGATGACAGGACCAAGCTGCTGGTGATCACCAACTAAAACTACCTGCTTACAGCCCAGGACGAGAGGTATCATGCATTCTAGAAAATATGATGAGAAACCTTGCTTGAGCGAACGTATGCAAAGAAAACGGACCTGGCTCCGCAGCTTGAGTAGCCTCGTCAACGAGGACCGTCCTGAACTTGAATTTGCTTAATCTCGGGTCTCCAGCACCGACACACGTGCAGCATATGACATCCGCTGCACTCAGGATTTCTTTCTCACATTGACGGATCAGCGTCTTGTACTTGCGCTCATCGTTTGAACTTAGTTCTCCTTGCTCGTTCTTGAGCTGTATGAGCTTCTGCAGTTCTACATGTGTAGTGCTGTTGGCGACTTGTTGGTGCAGCGTCAAAAACGCGACACTGGAATCTAGGGCTTCGCGGGACTTCGCAGTAAGACGCACGACCTTTAAACCGGTGGCGTGTATCTTCTCCGTAAGTTGGTCGACAGCGACGTTGGATGGTGCGCAGACGAGGACTTGACCGGGATTCATCTTCGCCAGATGATACACTATTGATGCAGACGTAACTGTTTTACCGGTTCCCGGAGGTCCCTGAATTAGACTCAGTGGCTTCTGCAGGACGCTCTTCACAGCATACATCTGGGAATGATTCAGCTCGGGAAGTCCAGGTGCAGAAAAGCGTTTGGGCATCTGAGTTCGCAGAATCTGAGGTTCAAGTTCGTGGCCAAGGAGTTTGTGGTACTGTTACCGATATCAGCCGTGTCCGCCACCCAGCGGAGAGAACGCTCACAATATATCCATTGACGCTCTTCTCGTCGACTGCAAAAGTTTTCATTGCAAGTTGCATACGGTCAAAGCTTGTGGACTTCCAAACGAAGTCCGCCGAGAAACCGTGTGTGCACTCGGTGGGGACACCCTCGGTTCTTCTGAGTTCAAGACCAATTTCATCGGAAACATCTATAACAAAGTGTGAGCAACCATTCATATGCAAAAAAGTGAGATATCTACTGTTGGGTATCTTGATAACATGGCCCACGCCATCCCATGCTTTGTGAAGGTCCCCTTGATACCTCAACCTCAGTTCGTCACCGACGGCAAGCCTCACTTCGCCACTCTCAAGCTTGGGTAAGCAAAACCAAGCCACCCTTTTCTGGTTCAAACCTAGGTCCCAACGGACAGTAATATCCGTCTGCGTCTGGCTCTCCTTGAGGCGCTTATCATAGTCTGCCTCAATCTTTACCAGAGGGCCGAAGATGTTCTGGTACTGGTATGCATCCTCGTATCGCATCAAAATTGACTGCGGTTCGTCATCAACGCCGGGCTTCTCCAGATCCTCGAGAGTGGCGTTGGCGTTTTCGCGCCAGAGATCCTCGAGACGATTGATCTGGTTGAAGGATATTTGACGGGAACGAAGCTGCTCCGTCTCGCTGGGGGGTTTGACTAGCCAGGAGAGAAAGGACCGATCGTCGATCAGGGGCGCCCAGAGAGATGCATTCCACGACATATCCTTTGTAATCGCAGCGCAAGGTTGACTAGAGGACACCAGGTCAGCAATAGCACAGGTGCGACAGGAGATGGACCTCCATACCGACACAGCAGCACTACGACTGTGTCGCTCTTGGCAGGGATAAAACCCAGCATAAATACATTTTTGCTACCACAGTTGTAGCACTCGGGTGTGGTTTCTCCCAGAGGACTCTCCGCATGCAAGATCACCTCCTTGTGTTTGGCCCTGACCAAGTGGTTCACGATATGAGAAGCAGAGGTATTTCCACGAGAATTGCAAAACCATTTAGAACAAATAAGACATTTTACAACTGATGCGGGCGAATGAATGCCGCAATAACTAATGTCAAAACGTTTAGCATGCGGTACATGAGATAATCCAACGCACGTACCTGCAGGCGTGCGGGGGTAGGTCTACAGCACCTTCGTCCTTGAGATCGTCTAGGACAGCATCGAAATCGTCGTCGATCCCGGAGCGCGAACCGTGGTGATGGTGATCAAGGTCGTTGTTAGAAGACGTCTGGGATCGATCATCGGCGATGGAGAGGCTGCTTAAGTCGACTGGGGTGCGAGCATTCGTGTTTGCGGTATAGACCGACGAGTTGTCGTCAATAACACTTATGGCGCCGCCGTATGATGAGGCCGAGTCGTACTGAAAATTGTCGAAGGAGTCCATGGTGATGTTGGTCCAAGTTGAAAGGCGTCGAGGCAATGACTCAACACATTTAAAGCAAATTTTCCCACGCTCGAAATGGTCAATATTATTGTGATAATGGGTGACTTTCCGCAGGCTAAATTCCATTAGATTAAAATAAAGTGGAATAGATTTTGGCCCAATCTGGCAGGCAGCCGCGATGCCGAACTTCATCTCGGAGAGATTTCAAATTGACCTGTCAACCATACCCTCGAATAAACCTTAATCTAAAGAGGGGGTCCCACCCCCTTTCACAGATTTTGTAGCCCAGAATAAACCCGATTTGGACAACTACGCCGATGATATTTGCTTACATCATCAACCCTCTACACCGCGTGAACACGATGCACAACGCTGACCACCAATACTGCACACGCCGTTCATGTCGACGACGGCGTCAAATCATCCAATATCTCCCCACTCGACAAGGCACCCAATTTCGACCGCTGTTCCACATGGTATACAAGGCGCGGCACCCAATTTTCCATCGCCAATGCATCCTTGCTCTAACATCAAGGTCCCCGCTACCGGAAATTCACGGTTCCGGTCGATTTTGACAAGCTCTCCATCGCAAGTTCACTCTTATGGTGCTTTCTTTGTTCTGTGAATGCTGTTATTGATACGTTTCCACCGTTTGCAATGGAGGACACTGCCGGATGATAAGTAGCGCTCACAATGGTCACCGTATAAATCAGCGCAGTGGAACAAGCTCATACGTCCAACATCTAATTTCTTTCAGTACTTTCATAGATCTTCTCTTCCAGTATGCTCAATCCTAGTCAATCAACCACTACTCCCACCGAGTCAGATGGTATCAATCCCGGTCTCCGGTATGATGACGCAGGCAATGCGTACACCTACAGCGCCAATGGAACTTGGGTGCCGCACTGCGGCTTTGCGCAAGTAAGTTGCGTTGATCCTGAGCTAGGATTGTTACTCACAGTTCGAAGACAGTACCAGTTCATGGAACGACTCAAGAGTCTGCCTTGCATACGTCACAATGGTCTTTGAAGACTCCCGCTAATTTTTCAGCAGACACTTCTATCTTACAGGCAACTCCACTCGACGGGGCTCATTGTCAGATCGACCCTATTCTCATTCCACTACCGCCATCTCGTGATGACGAGCTCTCCAACCCTTGTGCCATCGCTCAAGCGCAAGGCCATTTCCCTGCGTTAAAGGTTGCCGGTTCTCGTCGCAAAGGTGGAGAACCTTCGGGCCACAAGGGAAAAGGCAAGGAGAATGTGCCACCTGGTCTTCCTTCGAAGATGCGAAAGCGTCCTCAGACTCTAGACATCGACGATGACGATGAGCAGCCAAAGATGAAGCGTGGCCGTCCAGTTGGTGCAGGTAATTATTCAAGTGCTGATACGTCTGCATTACTCGACTGTGTCGAGGAAGAACTGCCTCTCGGACAGTGTGGTTGGCAGGCAGTCACGACTAAGTACAACCGCTGGGCGCTGAAGACGGGGCGTCCTGAGCGTAAGGTTACATCCCTCGAAACGAAATTTAAACAGGTACGTGGCCCGTAATGTGGGTTGGGGTAAAGTTGACATTATGCTAACATGGTGTTAGCTCGTCAAAACCACAAAGCCTACTGGCGATGGCATCTGTCCTCCAGAGGTTACTCGTGCCCATCACATTGATGGACTAATCAATGAACGAGCTGGAACACGTGATTTGGGTGACAGCGACTTTGACGGAGGGGTGGATAACGAGAAGGATGCTGGTCCTAGTGAGGAGGATGAAGACGATGGAGACGAGACTGTCAAACCTGCTCATCACTCTGCAGTGGCACGATCTATCCGCATGGAAGCTCCAGTGACTCGCCGTACAGTACGAGGAGCTGCGGCATCTGAACTTATGGCACGGATCTCAAATGCCTTTGATCCCTCTGTTCAGAAGGCCCGTGACGAGGAACGCACAAACCGCTCACTTGCTAACACGCAATATCTTACGCTAGCCCAACAGCTTCGTGATTCACAGGCAAGGAATGACAAGCTACATGGTCAACTCTTTGACCTCCGCAACCGCCTGTACGAGACTCAGCGTGCTTGCGATCGTGCTGAGATGAGGCTAGAAATGATGAAAATGGCGTCATGCTCACGATCAGCAGGTCGTGGACATCAACCTCGGTCTCCGAAGTGGGAAATGTACCACAACATGCTGAAGCAGAAGCGTCTTAGCTACGAGTGGTTTCCTGACGGAGGTGGCTCGATGTCTTGGCACTCAGATGATGGTGGTGAGGAGAATTCTGACGGAGTCAGGAATGTTTCTGGTAGGTTCATCAGTCAAGCCCATGAATACAACTGATATTTTATCATAGGACTGAAGAATGATAATGGAAGTCACTTCGAACATACTCCAGAACTTTGATCATGAACAAGCTGATATAGCTACTCATACTCCAAAGTTACATGATAACGAGAAACGCGATCTTTTTGTCGTTGGTCTGAAAATAACATGTTTTCGAATCCTGTCCAAATCTCGACATCTTCAGCAGTTTCCCGCCAATGCTGCATGTACACCGTATGAATCTGATTTATTCCCACCTTCAGCAGACGCATATTGTGTAAGCGCAAGCAAATCTCAATGAGATCTCCTCTTACATCATTGTTATCTGCTTCCAAAGGGATACGAAGCCGTCCAAAGGATCCCTGAATGGCTCGCATCCCCCATTCAGCAGTCTGCCGGTATGATAGCAATTCACGGTTGAATGCCATTGCTTCTGCAATCTCGTCTGCAGTTCCCATGACACGTTGTCCATCTTTTAAGGGGGCATGAATCTGACCATTGATTTCTGCTGTACCACGCGGGAATGCAGTGTCCGCAACAAGATAGTAGCCTGGGAGTGTCTTTGCCCGAAGCATTGCGTATATTGGTTGTGCAACCCGAGAGTCATGCCAACTCCCAGGGGCATTTGTTCGTGCTGCAATTATGATGCCTATAGTACGTGTTCAGTATATAGTATACTCCTCACGCCATAGCTATACCTTGGGATGAAAAAACTAGGACAGAACTTATGAAGTGCTCCGAGAGCCATCCATTGAAAGTCGCATTTTCAATTTCAGCATCATCAGATGTCTGCACAGGAAGTTTCAATCCATCAATACTCCCGAATGCGCCATGAAGTCGTGGATGTCGTTGCGTGATGAGATCCGTGAGCACATTGAAATCTTCATGGCGTGGCCATTGTATTTTGGCTTCCGGAATATCTTTGAGGGTGGATAGGAGGATTTCAAGACCAAATGTAATGTAACGAGACACTGTAGATGGAATGATGGCGAAAATTTGTTGTAGGCTGATCTCGCGCATAGTCGAGTTGAGGTAATGAAGCACGAGACCAAGTGCACCAGCTGCATCCAAACTTCGTCGACCAGGCCGTGGATCGCCAGCGATGTTGGTATCAGTGCGGGGGATAGGTGTTAGATACCACTTTTCTGCAAACCCAGCAGCTAGTAGGTACCTGAATGTTTGTACATCAAATCCCATTGTCGTGATGAAGGCACGGTCACTTTGACTTTCATACAGTGCTTGCCACGGAGTCTCAGCACGAGGATTTGGGAGCAGCTGGGGACGACATAGATAGATGTGGTGTTGATTTCGAGTTGCAATGCGATTCTGGCTTCCGATTTCGATGCCAACAACAACAGTAGCAGCCAACAGCGCTGCATTATATTCATCGTCCTCCAATAGGTCTTCTTCTTCACCGTCAGTGGCAGAGATTGAGCGTTCAATGTCGTCGTCTGGCCCCATCAACGCAGAATAGTTTATTCTTAGGGCCTACGGTTTATTCCAGTGAATAAACCAAAGGATTATTTCGTATTTCAAATTGTTTTCAAACTCAGATTTATTATATTCTACTAGGATTTAGCCTGCGGAAAGTCACCCAATTCCACACACACACACAATACAAGCGTCCCACACGTACAGATGTCGTAATAGAAATAGTGTAGTGAGACGATATGGGGGACCGTGTTACCAACGATGGTCCCTTTGAAGAAGGGCAACAATACCGCAAAGATTAATGTATTACCCTTGAAACAACGATGCGCCGAAAAGGATCGAAAGTTCAACCAGATGGAATAGAACTGCCAATGTCAACGAGGGTAATATGGGTGCGTATAAAGACAGGTGCAAAGCACTAATTGATTGAATCCAGGTTGAAGGGATGCCTAGCCTACCGTCTCCCACCGTTTCTTGTGGCAGGTCGTATTCTAGGTCGCGTAGGGGTCTCGTTCGTAGGCAGCCGGGCGGGAACACCGTCCAATGGCACAGGGTTAGAGCGCCTTTGTGAGCTTCCGGAAGGTACGACCCTACTCCGATGGAAAGTAGTTGGGTGAGATGAAGATGGTCGTGTCCATTTGGGACCGGAGGGTCCGTCAGCCCTATCCATAGGTTCATCGTCGAGTTCACAAAGGTCCCGCGACGGGTCATTGTGACCCGCCACATCTCGGCGAAGCCGATCGTCCTCCGCTTCGGCCGACCTGTCGGACGGCTCAGCTTCAAGGTCCTGATCCATCGCATCCACGTCCGCCTGTTCGTCCATCTCCTCGTCCTCTTCTTCAGTGTCATCATCATATATTCCTCCTGGCGGTTCACCAATCCAATCATCATCTTCGTCTGTTCCAAAATCCCAAACATCAAGCATGGTAGTCGTGTTCCGATTGCTCGCCGCAACACAGCACCGTCCCTCGAAGACAACCTGCCACACTCCATTGATTCCGGTCAGAAGATCCCTTACGACCGTTCCATCACGAACATTCCACATCTTCAGCGTTCCATCAGACCCGCTGAGGACTTTGAATTCGTCGTGCTGGAAGCATGTGATGGCACCAGCGTGCGCAGCAAGAGTGTGACGAAGTTCACCGGTGTCTGGATCCCAAATGCGCAACGTGGAGTCGGCGGCAGCGGAGACTAGAAAAGAAGGAGAAAGACCGAGCAAGCCCACAAGGGACGTGTGGCCTGTCAATGTATGCTGACATTGACCATTGCACATATTCCAAATACGAACTGTCCCATCCATGGAACCCGAGCACGCAATATTGCGATTAAGATCCAGAACGACACTGTAAACTGGGGAAGTACATTTTGCCATCAGAAAATTGTCGACGTAGGTTAAAAACAGATATTACCCTTCTGAGTGTGGCCCACCAAGACCCATTTACACTCGCCGGTGATAGTATCCCATATTCGCACTGTGCAATCATAGCTGCCAGAGACGAGAGTACGTCCACGCGCAGCTAACGCGCGGACAGCGTGATCATGACCTTCAAGGTGCAACTTGTGGTATGGATTTTCCTCGACGTCTTCCTGGAAAGAGCATAAAAAGTGTTGTTTCTTCGGTAATGCAACGACTTACCTCAGACAACTCAACATCCGCATCATCCGCGCCCAACCATCGATATTCCGGGTCACAAGGGCGAGGTAACGTCCAGACTCGCAAGGAATGATCACGGCTACCTGTAACGATTATGGATCGCTTGGGCCATTTCTCCCTGGTAATGACACCTCCTTCACCTTCGACTTCAATCCACTCAGGTTTCACGATGGCGAGACATCGAACAGTGCTGGTATGACCAGCAAATACATGCGTGCATTTGCCAGTGGACAGGTTCCAGATGCGCACGGTGCGATCCGTGGAACCGCTCACCAGGGTGTCCTTACAGGCAGCTAGAGCCCAGACCCCACCATCGTGGCCATCCAGGGACTGTAAGAGTTCGCCAGTTGCTGGAGAGTAGACATGTATTGAATGATCATCGGACGCGGATATAATACGGCCGTGTGAGAGTAATAGACATGTGACGACCGATGATCCATGAGCTGGGAACGTATGATGTTTTGGATTCTCGTTTGTCACCCAACGACTGCGAGTGAGGTGACGTGATTTAAACAACAACTTGTAGGGGTGGGGGAGGGGAAGGGGGAGGGCGATGGGTATCCTTGGTGCTTCTAATTGACGACGTGCGTAGATAGCACGCGCAAACGCGCGCTCGCTGTCGCCTCCAAACCAAATCTTGGTACTCTTCAGGAGATCTCGCCAGAGGACGGGATCTGAATCGATGATTGCGCGCCATGATTTAGACACTCGGGAAGCGCGCGCAAGAGTTGAATATGGCAGGAAACTCAGAATGTGAGATACAAGCTCTGGAGGAAGGAGTGTCAAGAAATCGCGTGCAAGAGTCGGGGTTAATACAGAATGCAATGTCCGTAAGACCGGTAGCGGGGAATGCCGTAGAAGAGTGAGAAGAAAATGGGATTGCAGCTGTTGTGGCAAATTCACAAAATGTGACAATAGTGACGGAAGAGTCAGGAGAGTTGTGAGCGCGAGATCTGGCTGGAGTGGAGGTTGTGGTTGAGGAGAGGAGGCTCCACTAGGGGGGGCCGAAGGCCAGATCGACTGAGGAGGAGGGGAGCCGTGCGGTGACGGAAGGGGTGACGGAGGTGCGGCTGCGTTCATGGTGTTCAGTGGCGGTAAATGGGTCGCCCTTGCTTTCTTTCTTGGAGGCGTGAGCGCCTCTCGATCGATGGTTGGTTCCACTCCTTCCATCAAGTTGTCGCCTCCGTGTGACCGCTTCCTACCAAAACGCTCAACCGCCTCCGCGAGCCCAACTACCTTGCCGTGGTCCGCAGTCTCTTCGGGTTTGAGCATCCTCCACCCAACACCGCTGGCTACTGCCTCTTCTTCTTGCATTTCTTCTCCACCATCTTCGCCGTCTCGAAAGGTGGCACGAGCACCACCTGGAAAGACAAGTGGAAACCTCCGAAGAGACGCAGGTAGATTGGCTTGAAGTAGCGGATAATCCTTTGGATTCTTCGGTTCTATGGGGAGTGGCAAGGGGGGAAGCTGTATGGGCGCATAGGTGGTCGTCGTCGTCGTCGTCGTCACCACACTTGCGAACACATCTACGCGTCAATATATGTCCTATTTTCAAACGATAACTAGATAGCACATACGTTGTAGTGTTTACTGATGGTGCCAATACCAACGACGGACGTTGTGGGTGGTTCATGGCCGCGTTGCGGAAGTCGTAGAGAACGTCGAAAGTACAAGGGAACGCGTCCAAAGCCACTTGGGCCGCACAACCCCCAGCATAGCCGGTTTGAAGCGCCGCCCTAAATGCTCGCAGTATGACCGCGCCGATTGCTGCCGGCCTTACTGAGTTACTGTACTTCAATTGTGTAGTCGCTCGTAGAGCTCCCCTCCATGGACCGATGGACGGAATCAAACTTCTGCCAGTGGGACCGTGCTTTAATTGCCTCTTCGAAAGCGCATATTGGCTATTGATCCAGGAGCATCATCGTGACTACGCAAATGGGTAGTTACAATTAATCCCCGTGCCAAATGACTGTCAGGCTACCATTGACCATGTCCTTGACTGGCATAGGCTTAGCCGATCAAGTTGCGGACCCTGGTTATAGCATCAATTCCACTAGCGTAAGCTCCTCGACAAGATGTCCAGTTTCCGCTCTGGCCTCCCTGGTTGCAGAACCACGCTCAGGATGATGATCCACCGCCCCTGAATCGTATCAAATGTACCCAATAGTAAGCACTACCATTGGAAAGCTAATCCTCAATACAAGCATTCCATGCCTCTCGCAGAACAGATTGTGTCCGCGTTCCTCAAGTGTCCTATCCTATTCATGGATGCAGCTGTGACTTGGCGAAGGCTCCTACCAACAGCCTTCGGCTCTTCTCAATTCATTTTCGCATCATGCAAACAGGGAGGTATGCAGCGAGATTCTCCTCCGCATCAACGGGCTTTGTCGACCGGTGGTAGCTCCCAACCCGATTGCAGATGAAGCTTCATCAGCCACCCTCCACAACTTAGCCACCCTCACCTGGCACAGAACCTAGACAAGTCAGGTTGGGAACTCGGAGCGACTTGAAAAAGAATCAGTAGCAGAAGTCAACTGCAGTAATTATCACTTCCGGTAAATGTGTCGTTTGATGATAGAGAAGGAAATGTTTACTTGCATGTGCATAAAGGTGTTCGGTGGTCCTTTCAAGGTTTGCAGGCGGCGTGCGTTCGACAACAAGCTGCAAATCCACCATGATTATACTTGTCACTTCAGTCCATCGTACTTTTTGTATTGACTTATGCGCCGCCAAAGCAATGCGTGTTTATGAACCAAGAAGCTCCAGCTGATGATAGTTATGAACTAAGGACTTGCTTGACCGTGTAAGGTTCTTAGGAACTCCATGAGGGATTTTATGTTGCATATTAATGTATTTCCCCGACTCCTGGAAGTAATACAGTACGTATGTCAACAATCAAAGAAATAAAACTCGGTTTATGTGACTCCAAGACACTGTCCTGTCCTTACAGACCAACGGTGAGGAACTTGTTTCTTTCCAAGGAGCATTACGAGATCGAGACTTGGAATAAGAGAGCGGCATCCATGTATCTCACCTCACAAAGACATTCTTTGTCTTCATTGAGGTGACCTAGGGACCTGACCAAGTACAAATTACTCACCTTACTGACCAATCGACAGAAGGGCATTGTCCGTTCGTTGTGTCAACTTGATATTCGTGCTCCTTTGTCCGTGGCAAGCGTAGACACCAATGAATGTCCCTGCGTCACTCCGAGACATGTCCGGAAGAGTGCAGTTGGCGGAACAAGTGAACGCAGAGGAAGCACGTCGAGAGAGTACGTGAAGTAAATGGGTAGCATTTACGTTGCTCAGCTGGCCGGCACGCGTGCGACGAACTGCCAGCCCCTGCTACATGTAAAGATCCCAAAGCGGCATCAGCGAGATTGCTCCTCTTACTCTTTGCAAAATAGCAGTGTCTTGAATGAAGCTTTAAGAGCGGTCGCAGGCTGGTGAGAATTCGTTAGTCCCCGAAATAGGAACGCTAACCCCATCAAGTACATAAGTCATCATGGTGTCAGATCACAGCTCGATGGCTTAATCGACGTCGAGGGTCGAAGAGACACGGCATAAGGTTGTTCTATCGGCAGGGCAAGGACGATAAGTGATAAGAAAACAAAATTTCTCTCAAAGACAGATAATACATACGAGGTTCTAACGTATGCCAAGTCTGGGGCTGATCTAGCAGAGAAAACTTTTCAACATGCGTAGAGCGGTCGATATCACCTACCGCTAAGTTTTTGGGACAATTCCGATGCTACTGCTCTAGACCACAAATGATCCTGGCCAACGGAGCCAGTTTTATAGTTACACACAAACAAGGGTGGCGTAGCCAGCACCACCCGTCGAGCGGAGGACCGCGCAGAAGAGAAACTCATGGTAGCGCATGAATTAGATATCCTGTGGATCTTAGGTAGGTTACCACGTTTGTGGACGAGTTGGAAGCTCCTGAACGTTTTCAAAAATCGCCACGAGGTGACAGTGCGTAGGAAGACTGGGGGAGTTGGAAGCGGTTTCAATGAACGTCACACACAAATACCAGCTTGTCAACTTCTATTTTTCACCATCATTAATGAAGGGCACACACCATGCTGTCAAGTTTGGGACCGTGGGCCGACTCCTAGCACTTGTCAGAGACACTAGAGGACAACAAGAACAGATATCAGAAGAGGAAGCTGTGAAGTGGTCGTCTGCTAAGTCTATCGAAAACACGGGTACTGACAGGAAAAGCGTACGACGACATGCCAGGACCTTGGCGTGATGAGATTGAACACGTACCGACCGTGACATACCCAATTCGGGTATCAGGCCATTTGAACAAGTGGCATGTCCAGCCTGCCTGACTCAGTGGACGTTGCTCGAAAGAAGCTCTGGAAGCCAACAGGGGGATACTAGACGAGGAAGAAGAGGTGAAAACTCCCATGACTGTCACATTGGAGTAAGGGGTGGATGAAGGGGCGATACGTACAAGAACAGACACGCTTCCTGCGCCTGATTAGGTGCTACCGGAGTCATCAGATATAAGCGACGAGTAAAATCAGTTTGCGAGTGACAAGCGGGCAGATGAGCCAAGGACTACCAAAAGCGCAAGGTGGAACATGACACGGAAGTAAAGACTGGCGCAAACGGGGATACATATAGATGAATCCGTCCCTGATGAAGGCCAACTACATACTGTACGCAGGAGACGAAGAACCTACGGGGTACATGGTCTTTTTCACCATGAAAAGTTGAAGATTATATTAGACGCTCAGGTGGACTTTGGACGCTGCAGGCCAATTTGAACTCCGCTAACACAAGTCTCGCCAGATCGCTATTAGGATAACTCGCAAGTTGGATTTTGCATCGTTCCAGTGAGATTCCTGAGGGTTTTCCTGTTCTTCCTGGGTGTGTTTCTGACAAGCTTTCAAGGTTAGTCAGACGCTGCAGACATTCTGCGTGGAACTGTCGGTTGTCTTGGTTGCATCTGAATCGTCCATTGGCGTATCCAAGTGTCATCCCGGTTCACAAACCCCAGTTGGATTCGATTCCAATTGCTGGTCGCCCTGTCTGGACCGTTTGTCGTTGACACTTGTCCGTTTTCTGTCCTCCGCGCCACCCCCGCTCGATTCCGTGAAGACGTCCCTTCGTTCTCATCGAACGAATCGCACGTGGTCCATATCCGTGCCCTCCTCCACGCCTTCCCTTAAATCTATCGAGGGTATGTCTTCATCTCATCGTCCCCTCTCAAGCTTTCTGCTACGATGTTGATGCCTTTATCCCCCATCCCTTGCTACCCGCAGCACTACGTCGACCACTCAGCCAAGTTTAACTACATGTCCATGCACCACCAGGACCACGGCATCTCCCAACCAAACATGCCTCCTCCTCGTTCCCCCCAGATCGATCCTGCTCTGTCCTTGTACCCTTCGTATTACCCATATCAACAGCCACAGCAACACATGGGCCATCACCTCTCAATCTCCCAAAACCTTTCCTCTCCCTCCTCCCAGGGATCCGACACCATCGGCACCCCACCCACAGAGAATATGCCATATCCTTCGTCAAATACCAACGGCAAGCGGCCGCCATCTTCGCTTGTCGGCGGCGTCAGCGATAACAGCAGAAAGAAGGCTCGCACCGACGATGGCACAGATGGCCAGAGTCCTTCTGCCGAAAAAGAAGAGCCCAAGCCAAAATCGACCAGAGGATCACGGTGCGATGACTCGTGCCATTCCACTGCATCCTGCTAAATCTCGATCTAGGGCATGCACCGTCTGCAGGCGTTTGAAAATGAAATGCGTCGGCGCAGAGCAAGGACCACCTTGCAAACGCTGCATCGCAGGAAACCATGAATGCATCTTTGAAGAATCAAATCGGGGGAAACGCTCCTCTAAGTAAGCTTGTTACAATACTTATTCCTCGTGAAATATTAACCTTAAACTCAAGTCCAAGAAAACACGAACTTCTGACGAGGTCGCTTCGCAAAATGGAGCGTACCCTTGACACCGTACTCAAGTCCATTGGCAATCCAAGCATGACTTCTGGCATGGTTTCAAGATCACCGTCGCCGTCAGGTCAAACAGCGCATACGCAAGCTCTCTTGGCCTCGCCATCACCCCCACCTCAACAACCCTTCCCGGCCCAGGGTAGTGTACCTTCGATGTCTCCGAAATTACACTCTCTCCCCGACAATTCACTGAATCCCTTGGGACTTTTGGCGGAGGCGAGCTTGGCGAACCGGCGAGCACAGGGTATCACCACATCTTTCACCGCACGTCCAAGCGAACCGGATCCAAGTCGTCGATTAGGGGTTGCTAGTGACAATTATTTCAGACCAGGTTCGGATCCATATGCCAAGACTAGTCTTTTTTTTTGCTCATCACGTGTGCCAGGTCCGATGACAATTCTGCCACTTCGACGACTGTACATAGAAAGGCAGATACAGCCCGAAATGTTAAGCTTCGTTGGCACTAATGAGGCGGTTGCGTTATTCAATATGTAGGTGCACTGCATTGTTCCGTGTTCGCTGCTCTAAACTCAAGTTTAATCGTAGCTATTTCGACCATATGAATGTCAGTGTTTGGTACACCTCTGAGATATCTCGCGGCTGATACCGTGACAGATGCATTGTCACCTTTTGGACCGTGACTTCCACACACCATCCCTTGTGTGTTCGCGATCTCCGTTCTTACTAACGACAGGCAAGCCCGACTCTGCATTACGGTTCACAGTAATCCTTATCTGGTTTCCCTAGTTTGTGCTATTGCATCGAAATTCTATACCCAGCGTCCAGAATTACACTCCCAACTCTCTGAACTCGCCCAAAAGCTTGCCTTCAGCGTCCCTGCTAGGGGATACAAGTCTCTTGAAATCGTTCAAGCTTATCTATTACTCACTCTGTGGGGTTGTGGAGCTGTGGAGCGCTACGAGTACGACAAAACATGGCTACTGCTTGGAATGGCCATTAGGTGGGCGTCGTTTGTTTCGTGCTTTTCACATGTCTTTGACGTCGAGTTTCCTCTAGGATGGCCACTGACCTGAATTTGCACCGCAAGACAGCAGTTACGAGCCAGGGAACACCAGAAAGCAAAGCACGCGACAAAGAAGTTCACAACCGGGAGCGTACCTGGTATTTGTGCTTCGCTCTAGACAGAAGTACGAGCGCGCAGATGGGCAAGCCTCATTCGATCAAAGAGGAGTTCGTTTTCATCATCCCTAGCGGAAATTTCGGTGTTGAAGGTTTTTGTTTCTCGTAGTTTTATCATACGAAACGCCCTTCAGTGGATACAATCCCCCGTTGGTATGCCTGGCGATACCGCGTTAGCGGCTTATGTGGTAAATTTGTTTGTTTCATTTGATAAGGCCTTGGTTGACTGCTGTCTTCTAGGAACTTCAACGAATTGTATCTCGCAGCCTTGACTTCCTCTATTCGGGTACCAATACTACGTCTGGCTTGCAAATAGACTGCGATTACTTGCTTGTCATTAAGACTATCGAGATGCAAATCATCGCATGGCAGCATGAATGGACAGCTGTTCGTCCAGTGGCAGCGGGTGAGCTATCCCAATTTGCGGTGGTCATTGATATGCTTATGATATCGTAGGTGAAGAAAATATCAAGACTTACTCGGCTACGATTATGAGGTTCTACTTCCATTACTACATGCTTGTCGTCAATTCGTTCGGCTTGCAAAACGCTATGGAACGTTCTGCTGTGGATATTGGATACTTCTTTGCGCGATGCCACACTGCGGCGACAGCCGTTGCGATTATTGCTCGTGATGAGCTTGCCCCGCAAGGTTTCTTGAAGTACTCAACTGACTCCCACTTCGTATTCTTGTCCTACGCCGTGCTGAGCCTGTTGAAGGTGCATATTCCTATCTGCGCGACGGGTCGGGAACCTGCTAACTAATGACATACAGCTCATTCGACCTGAATTCCAGCCTTTCATTGAGAACGAGCAGAAAATCATTGACCTTGTTAAAGACATTGCTGTGGTCCTTGGCGACATCGCCGTGAACCCCCACCACACTCCCGCTTTATACAGTACCTTCCTGCGCGCTCTCATTTCTGCGCGGACAGACGGACCTCAGGCACAGCAGCAGCAGCAATCCGAGGCGGACGTAGTCACTACCGATGAAGCCGTGCAACAACATGACATGGGGTTCCCCATACCAAACTCTTCTCTTTTCTCAAGCAATGCTTTGGGCACAATGGACGATTTCCAATTTGCGAGTGAAATGGGACCTGCCGCCGACATATCGACCTTTCCACCTACAATGGCCGTTGTTCCAACAACAGATGAGGGCATGCTTCCAATGGAAAACATTCTTAGCAACGGATTCTGGGACAGTGTTCTTGTTCCCGGCTTCTCAGACACTATGGAAGGTCTCAGTGGTGGCTTCGTGTTTGGTGCGGGGGGCAGCGGTCTCATCACTCCTGGTTGGCTACCGTCCCCTCTTCCTTCCGGGTCAAATACTCCCTCAAGGGATCCCAATGGGGGGATGGATTTTGGACAGCAGAATCTCAACGCCGCGCTGCTGCACAGAAAAGTATGAAGGGCCCACGCCCTGTGCTGTGCATAATTTCTCTCTTTTGGTACTCGTCGTCTCGCCTTGATTATTGTACTGGATTCCTCACTCTTGCTGTCCATGTTATCCACGATTCTGCGGTCTCATCTACATACTGCGTAGGCCCCTTGTTTTCATGTTGTATAGATACAAAGTGTGATATCTTGATTCCATGACTTTGACATTGTGTTCAATCGAGTCCGACCGATCGACAATCAAATCAGGACGCTGGCACGTAGTAGCACGTAAACTCGAGCTTCACTGGCAGAACATTTCCTGCAACGACGTCGACACCTCCAAGGGCTTTTGTTTTCAACGCTAACGTTGCAGTCTTTTGATCCAGTGCAGATGTCTGGGTCCTCGTACTTTACCGTGTCCATTGGTGTACTCGCGCCAGGGTGCCAGTTCGCTCGTTCGCTACTCTTTGACACGCGTTACTTTCCGTTCGTGGCTGGTTTAGTGGTGCTCGGAGATGCTGTCCTTACCCAACTCATCATCCGATTCATTCCATGTCAGTTCAACGCGGTGTGTTCCTATGCGTCACCATAACCAACTCACGAAACAGACACGGAAATCGACTGGAAAACGTATATGGTTCACATCGATTTGTACCTTGAAGGGGAGCGAAACTATGCCAAAATAACTGGGCCCACGGGTCCATTGGTGTGAGTCCACAATGGCAGCTTGATCCCCGTCCCCACTCACAGTATTAACCAGCTATCCCGCTGGGCATGTCTACATCCACCATTTCTTGCACTGGATAACAGACGCTGGTCGGAACATCGGACAAGCACAACAAATATATAGTGGGCTCTATGTTCTCTCCCTCCTCCTCACGTGTGCGGTCTACCAGCGGGCAGGCGCACCGAACTGGACGCTATGCTTCCTTCCCCTGAGCAAGAGACTCCACTCAATTTTTGTCTTGCGGTTGTTCAATGACTGCTGGTCATTAATATTGCTTCAAGCGGCCGTCTTCGCATTTCAGAACACCTGGGATGATTTTGGTATTTTGCTCTTCAGGTCCGTCCG
This sequence comes from Phlebopus sp. FC_14, assembly GCA_021018615.1. Classification (NCBI taxonomy): domain Eukaryota; kingdom Fungi; phylum Basidiomycota; class Agaricomycetes; order Boletales; family Boletinellaceae; genus Phlebopus; species Phlebopus sp. FC_14. The sequence continues at coordinate 1,083,423 of JAEVFL010000002.1, read as the reverse complement.
AGGATTTATGGGCTGCATTCTTACACCTCATTGACGTGAGCGGCAGTCTGGCTCTTTCCGTCAAGATGTCCGCATTACTGTATGTTCCTGGACTGCTCGTTATTCTCTTCAAGCGGCACGGTCTGGTGGTAACAATGCGACACTTACTGGTCTTGGCTTGCACCCAGGTTCTACTCGCACGTCCATTCCTGAGGGATAATGCCCGGTCGTATTTACGGAATGCGTTCGACTTGTCTCGTGTCTTCCTGTACAAATGGACGGTAAATTGGCGCTTCGTGGACGAGCAGACTTTCTTAAGTCCCTCATGGGCAGCAGCACTTCTACTTGGCCATGTCACCATCCTTACTGCCTTTGGCCTTTTCAGGTGGTGCCGCAGTGATGGCGGTGTTCTCGCCGTGCTCAGGAGGGGATTCCGTCGGCCACTGACTTCAGCGGCCCTCTCACCTGTGTCACCCGACTGTCTGTCCTCAGTCCATGTACCCATTAGGCCAACCTACTGACCACCATCGCAGATGTCGCAACCGTACTTATGACCTCCAATCTGATCGGCATATTGTTCGCTCGTTCATTACATTACCAGTTTTATTCGTGGTACTCTCAACAGGTTCCGTTCTTGGCTCAAAGGACGAGGTACCCACATATCCTCCAGTATGTGGTCATCAGCCATCGCTTTTTGACGTTCCCCTGACCCTCCATGTGCTGTAGGCTTGCCATGATAGCTGGAATCGAATACGCGTGGAACGTGTTTCCCTCGACGGCACTGTCTTCAAGCATTCTGCTTGTGGCGAATGTTTCCCTAGTCCTTGGTATATGGTTCGGGTACTCGGAAGGCAAGCCGCTGGCTTCATGATACCAAATTGTAAACTTGGATCGACAATAGACTGACAGTGCCAGAAGAGCTTGCCGCTTTATTTGATTAACGACTTGAAGTCACTGTTGGCTCCCCATCCCAACGATAAAGGTGCTCCTACCACCTCTGGGCAGGATCAAGATGGTCTCCGCCCCATGGACTTGGTGACTATCAGTGCTTGGTAACACAAGCGATTCCATGGTACCGTCACCGACCACTGGTAACGCCCTGACATGGACTTTGGGCAGGGTCAATTCTCCATGATGTAATGCGATCAATGTCAGAGGAACGTTGAATGTCTCGCCGTCCTAACATTAAATCAATGGCAGCGGCGTAAATGCAAGTTCCGCGTCCTTACCCATGCAGTGAATTCACCTCGCTTCCGACCGCACACAAGCCAGTCTTTGACTCGCTCCTCGATATCGTAGCGCATTGAGTATTGCCGCCGCTTGCTGCCTTGCTCAGCCCAATGGAGCGATGTCCTGATCGACAACATGGCCGAGATTGGCTGGCCGGCATAGATCGGAGGAACCTCGTCAGGTGACACATCACCACCACAACCAAAAGGAGATGCGTGAACTTCGATACGGGCAGCAGCGATGATCTGTATGTGGATTGGGTAATTAGCTGGATTCCCATTTGCACATGCTGACTGACATCCATCCGAGGCACATCCACTGGAATCTTGATCTCCCTCCACGGGCATGGGGAAGACGTTATTGGTCTGCTCTTTGCCAATGCCTAACAAAGCCTTGTAGATCGGATGCGCTAAACCGACCTGATGCACGACACACCTTCTGCAAAGATAGAAATACCTCTTTAAGTTCTTCAATTGTTTCCAATGACGAGGGTATGACAAGCTCGCCCGTGATGCTATACAGCTCCACCCACCCAGCATCACTTTCTAAGTAGTTGGTCAGTATGTCCACTGCCTCGCGACCCTGTAAATTTTCGTGCGACCTTTCCGCGAGGACATCCTCAACTGCTTTATGAACCAAAGCCTTGACCTCTATCACCACCATCGTACATTAGCAACGCACATAGTATAAAATGGGACTGGTACCTTCGCGGAGCACACGATACACGATCACCAGATGAAGTGGCTCCAACACTAACATGATCAGCAGAAGGACAGCCGAGTCAATTGACACTATGTACCTGGTCCGTTTTCGGAATCTACGGAGAAAAGGTAGTTAACGGCCCGCTCAGGCGTCACCGTCTTGCATGTGCATTAGATATGCATTGTGCTTAGATCAAAGATCTGCTCACCATAACCGCGCGACCCTGATGACATCCAGATATGCTCACGTGCCGGAGACCCTGAGGGGGCACGCGCAGGGACACCGAAGAAATCCGGACGTGTTGACGTGTGGTAGCTGAGACTGTGAACTTTGAGAATAGCCTGCGGATAGACGAAGTTGTCAGGACTGGAACAAATCAAACCCACATAAATCCCACCTTTTCCCACGGAAAAAATCCTCGACGTTCACTGCGATTGGTAGTGCTACAGTGAGAGTGTTTGAGGTTTGTAGCGTCCGTGAAATCATTGGATGCATAACCGTGTTGTAGGTTGTTCTGATGCTGATTTTCTGGCATATCGCGGTAAGCTTACGAGAGTGGAGAATGGTAACATCTTTCATACGATGGCTGGAATTCTCGAAACATCTGAATGAGGGACAGATACAATTACGTTGGAATGTTTTGGTGCATTGACGAGATTGATGCAATTGCTTGAGAGCTCGATCTCCCCTGTCCCTGCAAAGTCAAATGTAATTTCAGCAAAACTCGACACCAAAACCTGGACGGACCTTCAGACTGCATAAGGGCACTGGCATAGTCAAAGTTAACTCCAGCAGGCCCTGCTAAGCTTATAGTCGCCATGGGAATATCATTTCGCTTGGTTGAGAGAACCAGTAACACTCGGGAGGCTACCCCAAGTTCAGCTTTATCGTGGTGACAACACATTACGATCAGAATCCCATTGTGATCCGGAACGACGCGCACGCTTACTTTGATCGGGTTGACGAAGTTGGACGTTCAATGCTTGTGGATCATGTGGTAGCCGAACTAACCACGGCATGTGGCCCCTCGTGGGGACGCTGGTTGTTGTAGCCTTGTGTTTCCACTGAAAATGTAACCGCGACATTTGGATCTCGCTACTGTCAAGAACATATACCCCATAACACGATGTCTTGCGGAACAACTCAGGCAGTGTTGAAGCGATGTCAAGTCAAAGACGTACAGGACAAGCCAATATTAAGTCATTTTTTCCGGGAAAAAGCTTGTCGATGTTCACTGAGAACTTCAGGCGGCTCGCGTCCCGTCCGACCAGCATGACGCTCACTTCGTCAATGACAATATCCTGAAAGGGAGGAACGAATGAATCCAATCAAAAGCATGCGGATGGGAGCACCTACGCATGGCAGATAATTGTGAACAGTGGCATCTAAGGAAAGCAGATCCTCGTCGTCACTGTACCTGGCCACGCTTGCAACACGAATTGATACGGCTGGATGACCTAGATAGACAAGATCTGGGCACCTGCATCAACATAGTTTGCGGCCTAAAAGCTCAACACGGAAGACCACCTGAATCGAGTCTCTCTGTCCCCTCGCGCAGCACGTTTACCAGTTTGGTCGCATATTCTTTGAGATCTTCCTGAGACATCAGTAAGTCTGAGCTCGTGTCGTTAACGTATGTCTTGAGATATGCAAGGAGAATATGTATCCATTCGCGGTCACGGGGTCTTTGGAGCTGAGCATGCGTGTCGATCGCTCGCGAAAGCATAAAGGACTCCAGGGAAATCCACATATGTGGGGCATAGTGAGCAGGAAGAGAGGAAAATATTGTCAGGGCATTGGATAGTCTGCCTCGATGGCTACATTGATGTTAACTCACAAGTAATCAAAAGGGGAGACATAAAAAACTTACATATCGAGGGCGGCAAGGCTCCCATGAAGCTTTAGAGCAAACTTCCGTCGCCCGGCTTTTACGTACGAATCAATTGCTCGATTCGAGATGGTGCAATATAAGTCGTAGAAGGCCTCTTGCTCCCCTATGGCAAGCATGAATTCATACCTGCTGATACGTTGGTCTGGCGACTTCTCGTTGGACATGGGCGGAGACTGTGGAAGAGTCATGGGACCGGGAAGTGCCATCGAGAAGGGTGGTTGTGACGGTAGATGTCCCACCTTGATGCCTAGGATATCGAGCTGCAAGTGCCGTCAGGGTGATGTTGCTTACCGACCAGACTTGGAGCAGACCTGGCTTCTGGCAAGCTCAATCAACTCTCCTTTACTTGCGCTATAGCGTGCAAGGGCTACACCCTCTATATCTGGCCATGATGAAGCCCATTTGTCACATTGATCCACAACGCTGAGCGCGGAAGAGAAAATCCAAGACTCGACGAAATATTCCGGTAGTGTCGGCTGAAGGATGCATGAGCGCTAAGATAGGAAACACGTTTGCAAGTCCCCTAACCTCAACCTCCCTCAATCGTCTTCCGAACGTGCTAAGGAACATAATTGCTCTCCGGCAAATTTCGGTAGGTTGGTGCATGCGGTTTAGCAGACCGCTTTGTCTGCCAAGCAGATATATCCGTAAATCGAATACGGAGATTGTGTTGGCGAGGATAAGGTCGCGATACGGCTTTTTCGATATGGAAAGAAGTGGCATCGAGTCGTCCTTGGGCGCTGGATGGATGAGACTCCCAAACCAAGACATATTTTTGTCCCTCAAAACTTGCATGAAAGTTGCCTCGAGCTCGTTGTACTGCTGCAATGCGTCTTCGAACAAATTGACAGCTTCATACGAGCTTGCCAGGCTTTCCTACTCGCGCAATTGACTCATCTGTGCCGCGAGTACAAAATCCGCACGGCCCACCTTTAAGATAAAATATGTGCAAAAATTCCAACCTGGCATATGTCGCTGAGCCTCAGAGCGCTTAACTTCCTCTTCTCTTGATGACACGGCAGTGTCAAGGGCGGATAGTAGTCCGTCCTTGATCTTGCTGATCAGGTCCGCCCAGACGGCTGGATTCTGATCTCCGACAGACCAGGCTAGCTGCACGCACCTATGAGAGACTATTGACAAATCTACTTCAGAGTGATGAATACTGGGTACCTGTCTCGCTTGTCGACATTGAAGTCAGCTTTCATCTTGTCGAGGACGGAGCCTTTCATGTTGAAGAACTTGCGGTCTACTATCTTGGCATCTGGACGGACCACATGTACGATGAGCCATTCCTGGTTCTTCCTCTGCGTTACGGATGTTTGCCAGTCTTTGATCTGCTTCTTGACGGTCGTCCTGTAGATCTCGTTGTCCTATGGGAGGTAATCAACAAAAGGTCAGCTGTGCAGTGTGGAAGGGGTTTGCATACCTCACAGGCGACTACATACAAGTTCAAGAGCGGCTTCTCGAGGAGCGTGACTGGAACCTGTGATGCATGCTCGTCGCGAAGAGAGTCCAGGGAAAGCAGAGAAATCTCGAGCTCTTGAATAGTCTTGATGCTTGGACGGGAAGCCGACTTCCAGTGAATGTTGCGTAAAGGCAACTGAGACCGCAGAGCAGCGAGGACCTGCTTCCAACTATCTGAGGACTGAGAGGGAGAAACAGCGAATGTCACGATAGCGTGCTGGTTCGGCATTCTAAGCAACGCGTTTGGTGCTCTTCAACCTTGTAATATTGCAAGCTCTGGTACTTCAAGTGGTAGATATCCTAATTGGTAAGTATGACATTTCTTGTCAAGCACTTGCAAAGTTTTATTCGTCTCCACAAATGCCTTTGCCTGAGGAAGCCAGCACCTCTGCCTCAGCATCCAGGACATTTAGAGACCTTGGTCTGATCGATCCTCTGTTGCAAGCCCTCGACCAGATAAACTTCAAATCGCCTACCGAAATCCAGCAACAAGTCCTTCCACACGCTCTAGAAGGACGGGATATCATAGGTGTAGCCGAGACAGGATCAGGAAAAACCGCTGCGTTCGCCCTACCCATCCTTCAGAAACTATGGGAGGAGCCCAAAGGTCTCTTTGCTGTCGTCCTCGCGCCAACCCGCGAGCTTGCGTACCAGATATCGCAGCAATTCGAAAGCCTGGGTGCAGGGATGGGTGCACGATGCTTGGTGCTTATTGGAGGTGTTGATAAGATGCCCCAGGCTGTTGCACTTGCGAAACGACCGCACATATTGGTTGCTACTCCCGGTCGGCTGAATGACCATCTCCAGAGTACCAAAGGTTTTAGCCTTAGAGGCTTGAAGTTCCTGGTATGCCTTACATCTTTCCTCCGTGGCTTACTTGGGGTAACGTCTGCACAGGTCATGGACGAAGCTGATCGTCTGCTTGACATGGATTTTGGTGCTGATATCGATCAAATACTGAAAGTCATACCCAGGGAGCGTACTACATATCTCTTTTCTGCGACTATGACGACCAAGGTCGCCAAACTCCAAAGGGCCAGTTTGTCCAATCCAGTTCGGGTCGAAGTGTCCTCAAAGTGAGTGTCTCACGGCCTTTACATCCTGAGCTCCGCCAACGTCCTAGCCTTAGATATCAGACTGTTTCGACCCTCTTGCAATACTACCTTTTTGTGCCGTTAGTGCACAAGGATGCACACTTGATATACCTCGCGAACGAATTGGCGTCAAATTCCATCATCATATTCACTCGGACTGTACATGATGCTCAGAGGTAACTGGCATGCCAGACGTCAACGTGAGCTGAGCAATTGCAGGTTATCGATCATACTGCGCACGCTTGGCTTCCCTGCCGTTCCTCTGCACGGACAACTGAGTCAAAGTCAACGCCTGGGTGCACTCAACAAATTCAAGACTGGGGGACGCAAGGTCTTGGTTGCTACTGACGTCGCGAGCCGGTGAGTACCATGCAACAACAGCCCATTCTTCATGGGTTAACTAATTAAATCAGTGGGCTTGACCTCCCGTCCGTTGACGTGGTCATCAACTTTGATATTCCTACACATTCCAAGGATTATATCCACCGCGTCGGACGCACGGCTCGAGCGGGGCGCGCAGGGAAATCCATAACCATGGTCACCCAATATGATGTTGAACTCCTTCAACGCATAGAGAAGGTAATCGACAAGAAGCTCGAGTTATGGCCGACTAGTAAAGAGGAAGTGATGCTACTCAAGGAACGGGTGGATGAAGCTGGAAGACTGGCCGTGAACGAGCTGAAGGAAGAGGCAAAGGCAAATGGGAGCAAGAAACGAAGGCGGGAAGAAGGGGGCGGTAGAGACGAGAAAGACCGTGACGATGACGTCGTCGAAGCTGGGATGCCTAGAGGCAAAAAATCCAAGGGCAGACGATAGTATTCTAGCCCACGACACGATCAAGAGAAAACATTTACAACGTCATCTAATCCATGAACATGAGGTCCGAACGGAGAATGTACTTTGTTCCTTCACGAACAAGGGAACCCTCGTGCAACAGACACTCGTTACCATGCCTGTGTATACCGTTAACAATCTGCAGGGGACGTGGTAAAGAGAGCCACCGACCGGTGGAGGAGAGCAGTACCACGAGTGAGGGGGACTGCAATTGTTTCGCGCCGCTGGCCTTTTTCGTCTTTGTAAAACATTGTCTACAACAAATGTTATATATTTCTCGCGATGGTCGCGGAAAACCTACCTCTCCGCCTTCAACACCGTCCTGAGCACCAGTCAGATATACCAGGAGTGTCCACTCAGACTTCGCACCCGTTGACGCTTCCTTCACAGAGTCATCATAGTGGGGACCAAAATGCTGAGACGGAGTGTACTTGTACATGCGTATGTTTGAGTTGCACGAGTGGGGCAACCGGGGCTGGCTGTTATCATCCTCACGGTTGCGTCGCCTAAGGGGAAGCGGGCGAGGGAACGAAGGAAGGTGTGGTAACAACAACCCGTGAAGCTCCTGCGCAAAAGACAAAGATGTCACAGAGAACCTGTCTGTACGCGCCATCTTGTTAGCAGGTCAGTACAATACATTGTTACTAGACGTGCTCACAGTTCAGTCTCTCTGCCTCCCCTTTCTTTTTGGAAGGGGTGAGCTCAAGAGGGAGCTCATCGATAAACTTGACAAATCGCTTGCATTCTTCTGCAGATAGGAAGTCCTGGTCACAGATTGATTACTTCCAGGTAACGACGTCTGCCGAGGCGGAAAGACCGACATCTATTACAATAATTTGATCTTCAAGGACAATACGGCGGTCCAGGTATTCCTTGTGTGATATATTCGGGAAGGCGAAAGTCGTAGAAGCTGCATCTCCTTTTGAGGGACCCAATCTTGCCGTGGCATGAATATTCTTGCTTTTCCTCGTCATGTCTTACTTCCTTGAAGCACATCAAGGTTCCCTGGTCCCCAGCGCTCCCTTGCAGTCGACTAGGGTTATCCGCAAAAAGAAGTACATGCCCCATGGCTGAGTTGGTTACAGCGTCCGACTGTTATTCCTCCATACATCGGAAGGTCGTGAGTTCGAGCCTCACTGGGGCAGTAAAATGATTTTGTTCTTTTTCCTTGGGAAAAAAAAAAGGGATCTGCTTCTGCATAGGTCCAGGTTGTCACATTTTACTCCTAAGGTACTCAAAAACCACCATGGACCCCAAAAAAAAACTGCCCCAGTGAGGCTCGAACTCACGACCTTCCGATGTATGAAGTAATAACAGTCGGACGCTGTAACCAACTCAGCCATGGGGCACGTGTCCTTGATATGGCTCTAGTTGGTACAGCATAGGAAATTCACAACTTAAAGCTAAGCGACGTAAAAAGACGTCACCTGAGCGATTCGAACACTCGCGGGCAAAGCCCAACCGCTTGGCTGAATATAGCAGGCGATCCCGTTAACCACTCCGGCAAAGTGACTTGCTGAAGTAACAGCATCTTGGCATTAATAACGCCGCTGTCCAGAGGAACAACACCATGCATCACCGAGAACGTAACATCTACTGCTTGCTGTTCTCATTTATGAAGTACTTCATGTACTGAACAAACAAATCTACCTCTTGCTCCGTGACGGCGTTGTAAAGTGAGACCCGCACACCTGTGTTTGTTAGCATAAATACTTGGGCAACCTCAATCGCCACATACCTCCGACAGACCTTTGCGCGGAACGATAATGAGCGTCGAAGAGAGACAATGGGTAACGGTGCTTACCGATGTCCTTTAATGCCTTTCATCCTCCTCTGTTCAGCGCCAGTGATAAATTTCGCCGTCTTGCCATCACCAACTACGTCGAAGACGATGTTCATTTTGCTGGCAGAACCCTCGCGAACCTTCCCCTTGAATACACCGCGTGCTTGTCCTTCCTTCAGGGCGGCATACAATTTTGCGGCTTTACTATTTGTGCATCTGGCGTAATAGTCCAGCCCCTTCATCCCATTTTCTTCAGTCTGCTGCTTCATCCGTTTGAGTACAAGGCCCGAAATATATATCGGGAGGACGGGCGGCGTGTTGTATAGGCTTTTGTGGTCTATGAGAGTCTTGTATGACAAGCATAACGGGATAGGTATGGCCCCGTATTGTGCGGCCTGGTCTAGGTTGACCTCGTTGTTGAAGTCTTTCTTCCTGACGATGAGGATGGTCAGACCTGCTGGTCCGAGATTCTTTTGTGCGCCGGCATAGATGACGGCGTGCTTTTCAAGGTGAGGAATGGGTCGCGACATGAAGGAAGAGGAGTAATCGCCCACGAGAGGGGCATCGTCGGGCAGTGCGTCGAATGGGAACGAAGTGTCGCTATCCAGGTCATCGTTGAATTCGACACCATCGACCGTCTCGTTGGCGCAATAATATATGAGAGCCGGGTTCTTCGAGAACTCGTCCTTGTAACTGTTGCGGGCGGGGATGTTGTCGAAGGACTTCCCATCGTCAGAAGATGTCCTCGCATCAGCTATGACATTGACCGTTCCACCACCCAGTCTTTTTGCCTCTTCCATTGCCTTCTTGCTCCAGGACCCAGTAAGCACGTAGTCCATCATCCGCTCTTCTGGTTTCAAGTGAGGATGAAGGAGGTGATGTCTAGCAAGCATATTGAGCACAACCGCAGAAAACTGAGTGGACCCTCCACCCTGAGTGAACAGAACGTGGTGAGTCTCTTTTGTGACATTCAACAGGTCTCTGATGTCTTCCTCGACGCCCTCGAGGAATTTCGTAAATTCTTGTGAGCGGTGTGAGATCTCTGCAATCCCCAGACCTGTATCCTGAAAGTTGAGTAGACCCTTGGTTGCCTCTTGAAGCACCGCCTCTGGCAGTGCCGAAGGACCAGCGCCGAAGTTGAGAGCGCGATCAATCATGAAGATGAAAGAATGGCGACGAGAAGGAAAGCAGATACTAGGAGGGACGCAAAGTTGCGACTTGAGATCTGCCAAACGCTGATGGCAAGATATGTCTGTTGGTGGAGATGAATCAGAAGCAAGTGACTCACTCGTCTCTGGGTAACTGGTCAACATCGCCCGACCAGGCCAAATCACACGCGTTCTTCAACTTCGAAAACAACTGCAATTGCAATTATGTACATGTCCGTAATGTTGTCCGTATGAATACCATGATTCGTTCCACCGTAATGCACACTAAACATGGTCGGCACCATCGCTATTTTCGCTCTCACCTTCCCTCCAGAGAGTGCTGAGATGACCGGGGTCTGGCTTGCGGACGCCGCCGTCAATAAGTTCAACTTGCTCACCCTCCGTACTGTCGCGATATTGTCGGCCTTGAGGATCGGAAGTAGGCAGTACCTCCTCCTCACGTGGAACACGCGGAGAGTACGGGCGGTGTGACATCGGGGATGCAAGCGAAGGGAAGTATTGACGGTAAGCGAAATACGAGACCACTGTGCCGAGAATGGCTCCAGCCACAACATCCTGCCAGTGATCTAGAACACGTGAGTTTTGAATGTTTGACCCGAGGATAAAGGGCGACATACGTCTGTAGTCCATGGTACGAGAAATGGCGACCAAAGTCGCTCCAAACAAAGGTGTCACGGAAATCCAAGCTTTGTGCTGGGGCATACGCAAGACGCAGATGACAATGACGACCTTATATATATATATATATATTCATACTCACAGCATGGCCCCTGGTATCGAAGAGATGCATCTTTCCCGCCAGATAGAAAGACAAAAATCCAAGCCCCGCGAAGGACACTGTCCAGTGTTACAGGCAGACCGCACGAATCATCTTTATGAGGTACTCACAGCTTGAGTGACCGCTTGGGAAGCTCCGCCAGCCATCGATCATAATTGCTGAATTGGTCTGAGTGCAGATCGCATCTGTCGACAACCCATAGGTTGGATCCTGGCTACCTGGGTTCGGCATGCAACGCGACAACAAATCTAGAGATGGGTCCATCGAGTCAGATCGTGAAGCATGACACGGAGGCTCCCAACTCGCCTGGCCGAGGCCGGCCGACAGTAATCTTGCTGAACTGTGTAACAGCGCCGGTAATGGCCAAGCCGAGGATCACTACAGCAAATATCATCGAGTCAGAACGCATTAAAGTCAAGAATACGAGGACGAACACCCAAGTGCACTGTTATGATAATCCCAGAAAGAGCGGACTGTGATGAGGTTTACGACAAGTTGGATGACTAGTGGCGCCACGATCGCAATGAAGTACAGGGCGATGTTCTGATAACGGTGTTGAATTCCGAGTATAGTGACACCACAACACCACTTACCGGCACGCGCTCCTTGACGGCAAAACTACAGGCTAGAACATTAATGCTCGTCTAGCGTATTATTATCATGCGTACGTACGGGAAGCGAATCCTGTGAAGCAACAAAATCATCAGCGCCGAAGAACGTAGACCACGACGGTATGTAGATCGATAGCGCACGTTTCGTCGTTGACAGAAAATTCTCGTCTAAATCCGTGAACACCGTCGAGGGCAAAGAACAAGACCCTGGAGGAGCGAGGATATGAACAATCTGCTCTAACTCGATGAGAGGTCACGCACGCTAAGAGGATTGTGATGGTCCTGATGGCTCGATGAAGAAACCGATCTGGAAGATATGAGCGACTACGCACCAGTCTGGGGCGTAGGACTTGAGCAACGTAAGACGTCTCTTGCTGTCGGTTTTCTTGGTCGTTACACCACTGGAGCCCGCATTCCTGGAGAACAGGCTGCCCGTCGGAAACATTGTGGACTGTTCGTGTAATTATTGCGACCCAGGAAGAACGCCGGGGCTTGGAAACGAGGACGGTATAAAGGATGTGGTGCACGAGACCTGGTTGGTTTGGTATTTATTGTACATGTCATACGCAGGACAAAACGTTCACACAGCCTTGCGTGCTGCGTCGTCCCACTTACTTTACTGATCCAAAGGGTAGTAGTGCTTGGTCACTCGTCTTCGTGATGTCAGCAGCAGGCAACTCATACGGTCTTGCCAGAGACTTCCAGTGGAGCCCAGGTAAGGAGTAAGGAGGCCAGAGCCTCAAGGGAGACGTGATTGACCCACAGGTAGATCAGGAAGCGGTCCTGGAGCGGATAGCCTCCACAGACGACTTGGACCCGAAGTTAGTCCCTCATCTTTGTCTCGCTGGTTTGCAACTGACATTTACTAGCACAGAATGGGAAGTACTCCGCGAGATGATCAAGTACAGGTTAGAGCAGGTGTGTTCTCGCCCATCCTCTGTACGAGTCAAGTTCACGCACTCACATTCAGAACATCGTGCTCTTCCTCGCTGATGCTGCGCAAGACCGCCAGCAGCCACCGGTGCTGCCTCCAGCAACGATTGAAACGTCCGCAAATCTGAAGCTGCCGCCTTTTCCCCCATGCAAGCCGAACGAGTCGCGACCCAACGAGGCCCCGAAAGCCCACTTGGACAAGGACGAAGCGAATGAAGTGAAGAGCGCCATCTTCAAGCAGCTCCATGAATTTGACGAGTGTGTATATTCTTTCACAGCTCCAGAAAGTCAACCACTCAGCTACCATCTAGTAATCCTCCGTTCACCATCCAACGCGTCTGTGAGCTGTGTGTATATCCAAAACAGCATTACAAAGTTCTTGGCAAGTATCTTCGCGCTGTGGAGAAATCTCTACTTGTGACCTCGACATGGGACGCGTTTACATCTCAAACTCCTGGAGATGGTTTCTCAATGCCCATCACCTCAGTCGGACCTTCAGTACAACCTGCCCCTGCCCCGACAACCCCTGTATTTTCGCCCATTCCATTTTTACATGATGATGCAAGACGGTCCAAATCGTGCAGTCCTCCTCCATCGCCGCTTATTCTCGGCGCAATGGACACAGCCGCTGTAGAGCCGCTGGGCGGGGCAGTGCCACAACGAGGCATCGGCCTAGTGGATGAACTCGATGACCCTAGTCCTGGGCATATGAGCAACCATCCCACTGCGCTTTCCGCAGTGACAACCGTCGCATCACGTCCATTCCTGGATACATTGGAGAACAGATTCGTGAGGGCAACAGAAGAGCAAGTAGAGACCCGAAACGAGAACAAGATAACAGAGGATCACGTCGACGACATGGAAAATAAAGGTTGATCTCCTCGCAGTGTCTACGCCCGTCATAATCACTGGACAATAGAATCTGCACGTTAGCTTTTTCCCGGTGTGCATGTCTGATGATACTTGCCGACGTTGCTAAGAAAAATCGCGTTTGATCTTCTCCAGTATGTCATTCATCCGCAACTTCATATCTGGCTGGCCCTTGCCCGGGCCTCCTCTCCCACTTCGTGTTTTCTGTGAAGCATCCAACTTGCGGTTGTGAGGAGAGTTTGAGGAGTATGCCTGCCTCTTCACTTGCCGGATGGATTTCTCGTTACTATGCGATCCTGCCGGTAGACGGTCATCGTGGCTTGGTTTGGATGTTGTCTCGATGTCTCTCGAGCCGTGGGCAGCATCGCTACATCTGAAAGCATTCGACGTGATTTCGCCTTCCTCTAGCTCTGATGCACCTTTTCCAGGCAACTCATGCTGTCCCACCAAGCCCTCGCGTTCCTTTTGCACTTTCCACCTTCTTTTAATTTTTTTATTCTCAATCCATGTCTTCTTGAGCTTTTTGGCTGTATATTCTTGAGATTCGAGAATGGGATAAAAGCGATGTCCTTACCGCGAGTTTTTGGGAGGTGGCTGAATGCTGGAGGTTTTTTTCGTCGTCCGTCGGTGGCAGCCATTTCAGTGGCAGCTGTGTCGAAGGCGTTTGGCTGTGGATGGACCGCTTACATAATTGTGGTGGATTATCCTTTTCAGGTAAGGTGGATTTATAAATCCCAACTGTCGAGCCATCCATCATCGTTTCACTTGTCCTTTAGCGTTCATCTTGTCTCGATATTTGCAGCACAACACCACTCAGTCCTCAGATACATATATTTCTCATCGTCGCATGAACGTGCAGAACCTCAATTCTTTCGGTAAGTCTCACCATGGACAGCCCATCAATCGATTGGTTAAATTTTGAGGGTCTGACTCACTTTGCGCTTGCGCTAGATCCTTTCGCTGATGAGGCTGATCCTCTTGGAGGCAACCAGGATGTTGGCTCTCAGAAGAATTACCTTCACATCCGTATTCAGCAGAGGAACGGAAGGAAGACGTTGACCACGTTGCAGGGGCTGCCCAAAGGTGAATGGTGTGAGTCTTGCGGCGTGAATGCGACTCATGCCGCTGTTTACAGAGTATGATCCAAAGAAGCTTCTCAAAGCGTTCAAAAAGGTGTTGCCGATTTGACTCGCTCGGGATCGTTGATAACTGATTCAAATTTTGCAGGAGTTCGCTTGCAACGGCAACCTCGTTGACGACGAGGAGATGGGTCAAGTCATCCAGCTTCAAGGTGATCAAAGGGTCAAGATTGCCAACTTTCTCACCGAAGAGGGCATCCCCAAGAACACCATCAAGCTGCATGGGTTCTAAGCATGGCATTCTAGAGGGATCAGAAGAATGTATATTGTTTGCCGTTGCCATCCTGATTGTTCCACCTTGTCTTTGCAATGTTTTTCTACGAGCGTTATTTCCACTTGACTTGTCTTCTCGTTTCATACAAGCAATGTATCATCACAAGTTGTTAGTTATTGACATGAAAGTGCAGAGTAGACATTCAACACATCCCGTAGATGCGCACAAATACAGGTCTACTGTAGTGCGTAGAAGAGGGATAAAGGGACCACGGGGAGATCGTCTGCTGTGTATTCGTCATGTCATTTGATCTTATCAAGTGGCCTGAGATAAAAAACATTAGCTATGTGACGGTCAGAGAGGAAACTCAGAAACCTGTTGAATCCTCCACGCCTGTCATGAAATATAGTCAGAATGTGCTAAGCAGATGTAACATGAATTTACCGATTCATGTACTGGCGCCATGTTCTCACTTTCTTGACATTTACTGTTCCCTCTTGGTTCCCCTCGACATGCTTGCCCTGCCAGTTGCCATGAGCGACACGAGAGTCATTAGCATGGTCGGACACACCTTAGTTGAGCTAAAGCCTGTGAGGCCCATCATGGCCATCATGGCGTCGGCATCGTCATTGGTGGCGTCCATCTCCTCGCCCTCTTCGGATACAGCATCCTTATCAAGCTTGAGACTTGAAGCTGCAGTGGCAGGTTCTAGTCTCCCGGATGTGGTGAGCGCCTGGCGGAAAACGATAGACAATTGCTCACGTGTGGGAGGCGAGTGCATCCGCCCTGGTGCATGTTCGCCATCGGAGGGCTCTTCTCGGTGACGAGAAGCCGTCGAGTCCTTTCCACGGGTGTCCTGATCTCGCAGGATACCTCGTTCTTGGGCATCGCGGTCACGTCTGTCCATTCTTCTCTCACTCCTCCGTTCATCCCTCTTTGCGTGTCTTCTGCGGTCGTCTAAGTCGTAGTCACGTCTATCGTCTCTCCTCGAGCCTTTGTAGTCCCTTTCCTTGTCCCTATTTCTATCATGGTCGTATCTGTCTGGAGAAATTGTCTCGTAACGGCGGCAAAGCAGCACACGTTCACGTACCTCTTCTAGGACTTGGAGACCGACTGTCTCGTCTGCGTACACTTTCGCGGTGAGTTCCCGACCTGCTCGCTCTGGAATAGCGGTCTCTTTCACGGTCTCTGTCTTCGCGTTCCCAGCTGCGCTCTCGTCGCCGGTGGTCAATCCGTGAAGACATGGTGGACGTCTCAGTCAAAGTAACAAGTAGTGGTCACATGACCTAGCACAGACCCAATCCTTCAACTTGCAAGTCAGCCGTTGGCCTCGGTCAGTGTCATGTTCAGAGCCAGCACCGCACGTCGAGTTGCTCTAGAGACCGCCCAAAAACTTCACGGTACGTTACCTACCTCATTCACTCATTAGAAGCAGAAAGGAGCTCGCTGTCCAGCAGTGGCCCAAAGACACATCTGCTTGACCCATCTTCCTCGAAGCGCACTCCCGTCAGACATCCGGCGATTAATCAGACGCGAGAAACTCGTCGGTGTTGAAGATGGTACGTATGTTCTGCAATTTGGACTGTGGCTTGATTGCTCTGCAGTGCAACTCGACCTCTACCGCTTCATATCCAACCGTCGTGCATACCTGACATTGACCCATCCCGATTTCCTCAAGCAAAACATTGCAAAACTAGACAGAGCTTCCATTGGTGGATACCTCATCAATGCAAACCCGTGTGGGCCGCCACCTGCAACGATTGTGAAGTCGCGGGGCGTCAAGGGACGCGAGGCAGCGGCGAGGCGCGGAGCCATGACGGGCACAGGTCCCTCGGGATGCATACCTAGCAATGGGCGCTATGTTTGTGTATGGGGCTTTCCTCCCAAGGCTACAGCGGAAAGTGTGAAGGAGCTCCTCGCTATTCACGACATCAACGGCCTTGGCGATAAACCCGAGATTTATAAGATCCCGTTGTACGTGCTTCATTCGTGTATATTGTTGAGGTGGCCTGACGCGTCTCGCTTGTCAACAGACCAGACAAGAACTTTTCACTTTATTCCAGGCATTTAATTCGAACGCCGTCGATTTCTTATTCGTACCTAATCGTACGACGGCTGAACATGACTTTTTTTCAGCCGGACATCTTCGGTGCAAAGTTCCAACTGCGGGCTACTGTGGTCCGGTGATCGTAGAATAACTTTTCCAGGACTCACAAATGTCATTATAGTACAGTGTCACTGAATCGTGTCGGGTGCAAAAAAACGGTGTAGCTATTGCTTTTGTCACATTCGGTCGGCTTCGAGATCATCCATTCGTGGACGTTGGGCCTGCGGGGATCATAAGCTGAGTAGTGAAAGCTGGCGGATTTACAAACCAGTCTCTCTCCTTCATCTTCTGGTGAACGACCGCGTTTAAGAGGCACGCTCACTTCAGCAACAGCAGTCGTCCCCTCATGCAAGTCGGCATAGCGTTCTTCAAATTCCCTTCTTCTGTCGAAATGGGCTTGCGCACCCCATCCTCCACGACCAGGATCATAATCTTGCCTATGTTCATCACGCACTTGTCCACCACTCTTTCCTCGCCCAAACTGTCTCCCCTCCTTATAGCCGAGGTCGAGGTCACAACGGATGATGCGTTCGTCCAGTTTGGTCCCGCTGACGTATCTCATACATGCGAGAGCCTCTGCATGTGTGTAATACTCTACGAAACAGAACCCACAAGGTGTCCTGTGTGAACAGAGGTAATGCAACCAACACGGCGATCTCTCATGAGCGACGTACCGAGTATTACGGTCCAGTCCCATGATGATGCGCTTAATGCCTCCTCCATCCTCTGGACTGGCACATTTGCTGAACAACTCATATATCTGTTCTTCTGTGGTATAGAAACTCAAATTACCGATCTGAGTTTAGAGCGTGAGCATACGATGACTGTCTAAGAGGGTACGCACATATAGCGTTGTCGACTTTGAGAGCAGTTCATACTGCTTTGACTTTTCCAGCCTTGTCTGTGAGTCTTTGTAGTTTGAAGGCTGGTCGAGCGGCTGGACAACGTGCGCCATTGCTTCACGGCTAGAGGACGTCCTCGCCAATGGATCAAGTTACTTGGGAGACGAGAAAGGAAGTCCGTTCACACAGCGCAGATGAACGCGTCACCGCGTATTCGCTACATAACAGTCACCTTCAAGTCCTCAAGCTCATCGACGCCGACATGGAAGGCGCAGGAATGGAAATACAGAAAGAGGTATGCATTGTATGTTGCATCAGAACCTCGCAGCCAACATACATCTCCAGGAGCCCACCTTCGAGTCCGTTGTGACTGAAAAGTCAGCTCTCTATAAAGAGCTGCAGGAAGAGGACCTCTATACGAAATACAAGAAGCTTGCGCGTCACCTCGAGCTACTAGATATCCAAGAAAGCTACATCAAAGACGAACAGGCTAACCTCAAACGAGAGCTCATTCGTGCGCAGGAAGAGGTGAAGCGCATCAAGTCTGTCCCTCTCGTCATTGGCCAGTTTCTCGAAGCTATCGACCAGCAGACGGGTATCGTCGGTTCAACGACGGGG
Organism: Phlebopus sp. FC_14; assembly: GCA_021018615.1. Classification (NCBI taxonomy): domain Eukaryota; kingdom Fungi; phylum Basidiomycota; class Agaricomycetes; order Boletales; family Boletinellaceae; genus Phlebopus; species Phlebopus sp. FC_14. The sequence goes on along the minus strand of JAEVFL010000002.1, from coordinate 1,065,165 downwards.
TCTAATTATGTCGTTCGGATATTGTCGACACTAGACAGGGAGTTGCTGAAACCCTCCTCATCAGTAGCTCTTCATAGACACTCCAATGCCCTTGTGGATATTCTACCTCCAGAAGCGGACTCGTCTATCGCTATGCTCGGGAAGGAGGAGAAACCTGATGTGTCGTACTCTGATGTTGGTGGAATGGACTCGCAAAAGCAGGAAATCAGGGAGGCTGTTGAGCTCCCTCTAACGCACTTCGATCTGTACAAGAAGATCGGTATCGACCCCCCTCGCGGTGTTCTACTCTACGGACCACCAGGTATAGCAAACCGCAGTCGTCCTTCGTTCTAGTCTCATTCATATTTCTACTCTTCAGGAACCGGGAAGACCATGCTTGTGAAAGCTGTGGCGCACCATACTACTGCCTCCTTCATCCGCGTAGTCGGCAGTGAATTCGTGCAAAAGTATCTTGGCGAGGGCCCCCGAATGGTCAGAGATGTCTTCCGACTCGCACGCGAGAATGCGCCTGCTATCATCTTCATTGATGAGATTGACGCCATCGCAACAAAGCGGTTCGACGCGCAGACGGGTGCGGACCGCGAGGTCCAGCGCATTCTGCTCGAGCTGCTCAACCAAATGGACGGGTTCGACCAGGGCAGTAATGTCAAGGTCGGTCGCACTATTCGTACCCGCCGATTTTTACCGTTATTTCTTATCGCCATGATATCACGTCTGCATATTCTAGGTGATCATGGCCACAAATCGTGCAGACACTCTCGATCCTGCCCTTCTTCGACCTGGTCGTCTAGACCGGAAGATAGAATTTCCTTTGCCATCTCGACGTGAGAAGCGTCTCATCTTCCAAACGGTTACTAGCAAAATGAACTTGGGTCCTGATGTCGACCTTGAGGATTGTAAACATTTTGTCCAGCGATTGAACCATGCCAGTTTTTGCTCACATGATTGGTAGACGTATCAAGACCAGACCGGTTGTCGTCGGCGGAAATTGCCTCTATTGTGCAAGCCGCAGGTCTCCAGGGTACGTATCACATGGTCCATTGCGATTTAGCTTTCTTACTCTAAACCCACAGCCGTTCGCAAAAACAGATATGTCATCCTCCCTGTTGACTTTGAGGAGGCGTGGAAAGTACGTTGTTTGTGCCTTGTTTGGTCACCACAAACGATGTTAAGCGTTTCCCACCCACTTTTCTTTTTTTCATCATCTAGCAAACGGTCAAACGGGCAGATGATACTCACGAGTTTTGTGAGTCCTACCATTCTTTCTATCACGACCTGGCCTTATGTCTCTGTCATCTAAAGATCGGTAGATTCATTATTCTGTGAGTCCTAACAAGCTGACGTTTTCACCGTGAACTTATCACATTTTGCGTAGGTTTGGCATTGTACACTACGCTCTACAATCTTATTATAATGCCCGTCGCACGATCCTTCTACAGATAAATGCATGCACCAAGAGAGGATCAAAGCTCTTTCACTTTAGCGTCTCACCGCATCCTATCACGGAGTGGCGCTCATTCTTCTGAGCAATATCAAGCATAGTCTTAAAACTTGGCTTTCCTGTCCTTTTTTTTGCCCCGCTTGCTTACCCTTCATGGCTCCGTTACCGGAAAGCAGTGAGGTTCACACGCAGGAGACACTTTCTCAGCAAGTAGATTGCCGTTAGGTCGTTCTTCTAGGTAAGTCATCCCTGCAGCGTATACGTACACGGGGAACTAACGTTCAACGTCAGTGTACATCTGCTTTCAATAGAATTTCTGTTGTCTTTCTGAAGTCGATGGCTGATTGCAATGGACAAGCACTGCTCCCCAACACTCTGGGCGGCGCCATACTATCTACGCGACCGTCCTCATTTTACGGGAGCAAGATAAGAGCTCGTCTGCGCCTTCATATGCGCACGTACCCAGGCAGCTGTCGATTCCTTTAAATATACATAGCGAAGGATTCGAAGATGTGATTGGGACACATCTCTCACTTGTACTGCAAACCTATTTGTTTACTTTGAACATGTAGGGAAATACATTGACTTTGCTGTAAAGATTTTTGAGATTCTGGTCCCTACTTTTTAGTCGGCTGTCCCAGCTCGCTAGCACGTTCCGTTGCGATTTGGATGGCACGGGCGATGGTCGAGCGGACTTTGCCATCCTCCATCGCCAATAGACCTGCGATCGTGCACCCTCCAGGAGCTGGTAACCCGATGTGAGATTGCATTCCACTTAGGTGCGGGTGAAAGATTTACTTGTCACAGAGTCCTTAATTTGGGCTGGGTGCGCACCGGCTTGAAGAGCCATCCGCGCTGCTCCTTGCAAGGCTGCGTGATGTGAGCTCTTCTGGTCAGCAACGCAGTCGTGGTACTTACTCTGGGCAGCCAATTCTAACGCCTCCGCCCTCGGAAGCCCCATCATGACACCTCCATCGGCCATGGCTTCGAGGAATATACACGCGAACGCAGGCCCAGATCCTGAGAGAGCTGTGCAAGCGTCGAAGTGCTTTTCTTCAAGGAATCTGCACCGGCCAATGGATGAGAAGATCTTAAGAATGATGACTCGATCGAGCTCCGTGGAGTCGTCTTCAGGGGTGACAGAGAGAGGGAGGGGAGAAACTACAGTCATGCCTTCACGAATCTGAGCCGATGGGTCAGTGGGGTGAGGGGTGACACTGAGGGAGAGGACAGACTCTACAAGGAGTATTTGGCATGGCGCGTACAATTTTCGTTGTTGGCAGGACCCAAGCCGTTAGTTGTGCAATTGTGACACCGGCAAGAATACTAATGAGTAGCTTGCGATCGAGAGCTTCTCGCATTCCGTTCTGGCCGAGAATTGCCTGCGCCTGATGAGGTTTACAACTGGGCACTGTTCACCAACAGTCACCTAATGCAACAGTGAAAAGTCGTACCATAGAATCACAACATCAGCCTGTTGCGCAGCAGCGAGGTTTTCATCCACAACCACCCGTACAGATGACCCAAGGCCACCCAAAAGACTGAACGTTTGCTGGAGCTTCATCGCGCTTTCTGCCCTCGTAACAGACGCGATGAAGAACGAGGGGAGAGACGGATCTGGGGAATCTGCTGTGGGAGTCGATGTCCCCGGTGTATGAGACTCCCACTTGGGAATCGGATGCTTGATATCTCGGGACTGAAGGCTGGCGATGACACCAGATATGATGGCGACGCCCATGGTCCCGCATCCTGCTGGATGATGAGAGTCGCTGAAAGAAAAGTAGTAAGGAACATGCCTAGCACACAGAGTGTGTACCCCATAGCCGTCGTCGTCGAGTGAAACTGCTGTCGTGACTGTGGACTTTTTCGCCAAAGACAGCCAAGCACACATTCATTACTGTATTTACTGTAGTACTGCTTGACGTCGAGCAGTCACGGATGCTCGTCTTCGTTACTGTGGGCTCGACCAAGTTCGATGCACTCGTGCAAGCTGCGATCTCTAAGCCCGTCCTCGATGAGCTGGAGAAGAAAGGATACACGCGAATGGTTCTGCAGCGAGGCCACTCTGATCTCGGCAAGGACGTAGCTCAGGACGAGCATAGGATGCAGATTGAGACGTGGAAGTTCAAACCGACCATCCAGGCAGACATCGAGCGGGCAGACCTTGTCGTCAGCCACGCAGGTCGGTGCTGGCGCTGTCTACGATCACCACTTGACATCCGTGACCACAGGATCTGGGACCATTCTGGATGTTCTGAGGTCGGGAAAGCCTCTCATCGTCGTCCCAAACCCGGATTTACTCGACAACCACCAAGAAGAACTCGCGTCGAAACTTGACGGCCTCGGTCATCTGAAGGCAACGTCTGTACGGTGAGCTTTTTCGATCCTGGAGCCACGATCAGTGTCGAACCCACAGATCAGTGGTCTTGTACCGACTATCAAGACGTTCGAGCCAAACGCCTTGATACCTTTCCCTGCATTTGATGGGAGCAAGTTTCGTACGCTGGTTGACGAGGAAATGGGGTTTATATGATCACAGGATGCTTTGTACACCTAAATAATTGGCCAGCTGGTATTGTACGTTGTCCACCGCCATCACCGTCAGCATAGCGCTTGCACTTGATGAGCAGCGTCACACCGACGATCGTAGCGAACGACCCGCAAGAATACGAAGACCAGCACGTCCACGCCGTCTACGATAGTATTGCGTCCCATTTTTCGTCCACCCGATACAAGGTATGTTGCTCGCGACAGCGCCAAGTTACCCCTCTTACCCTCCAACCAGCCTTGGCCCATCATTGCCAGCTTCCTATCCAGTCTCCCTACAGGCTGGGTAGGCCTCGATTCGGGCACAGGAAACGGCAAATATCTTCCTCTGCCCGCTGATCGACCAGGTAGCACATTGACCGTCGGCCTTGATCGTAGTTGGAATCTCTTGCGAATTGCGAAACATGCTGGGAGCGAGCCCGGAGCCCCCGTCACTCGCGAAGTCATTCTCGCGGACGTGCTAGACAACGCATGGAGAGCTGGGGCTTTCGTGAGTGATTTCCCCGTACCAGACGCAGCGGGAGTGCTGACGAAACCGAGGACTATGCAATCTCGATAGCTACGATTCATCATCTAGCATCATACGAACGGCGGAAACTAGCTATCAAGGTCTGCAAGCGTATGCTGAAACAACCGTCATGGGATATTGATTCGTCGCCAGCGACTCCTCCAATGCATTTCCCGTACACATGGTCGCATTCTGATCTACGTTTGGGCCGTCGAGCAAGACGAGCTATCCAAAAGGCGTATACCCACAGACAAGACTCAAAATGTGAAGCCTGTAGGGCGGGATGTGTTCGTGCCCTGGGTGATGCAGCACACTGGTGCGAGAAATACACCAAGAAGACGACTGCCGAGCGGAAAAGATGTCGCACAACTTGAGGTGGCGAACGCTCAGGCAATCGGTGAAACTCCTCCCCTTTACAAGCGATATTACCATATGTTTGCCAAAGGGGAGCTCGCAAACCTAACTTGTGCTGCAGCGCAGGAGATGGACTTGGTCATTGGGTCACCGAAGAGCGCTAACCGGCAAGGTGTAGAGATCATTCAGGATGGTTGGGAACGTTCCAACTACTACATAGAGCTGCGGTGCTGGAAAACATGACTTGAGGAACCTTGAGAGTGAAATGGCCCGAAAATACCTCGCAGCCAGTGAGATTGAGCAGGCATCAAAGTGATATGATACAGTGACAAGAAAGCAAAGATAGTAGCATCACTCGCTCGCCGCCATAACTGGATGGTGGGATGAGATTTGCGGACGGACAGAATGATGGACGAGCTCACTGGCATTGATCAAATCTCCTCCGCTCTCCTTGAGTACGCGCACTGCTTTTGCTCGAGAGCAGTTGACCTGAGCCATGACCAACTCGATATCCTTTGGGTCGACACCAGTCTCGTCTACAGGGCCGTCGTCCTCTTGTACCTCCAGCCCAGGGATGTCATCGTCGTCATCACCTTCAACACCAGCACCCGAGTTTTCCAAACTGGTGACGCCAGCACCAGCACCTGCGCCTGCAGCAAGCTGTTGAGCAGCAGAGAGTTGGGCCTGCGAGTTCATGTCCTCGATCTGGGCATCGCCAAAGCAATCGGTCAAAGTGGAGTCAAATGGGTTCAGTACACTCTACCTTTGCTTCTCCAAAGACGATGTAGCAATCACTGTTAGAGGACTTGTAGACATCAGGGGAGGAGAGAACGAATAGGACGTTTTTAGGTCTACGGAGGGTAACGCGGGTGATGTTGGGGACTTTTTTGAGGCCGAGACCAAGGAGGGCCTTGCGGGCTTTACGCTCTGAGCGAGACTGGATTTTGTCGAGAGCAGCCTGGGAGGTGGGATCCTCCTCGTGATCGTGGTCAGAGTGCTCAGAGTGGACTTCCTCTGCAGACATCTAGAAAATCGGCGTCAGCGACGTGTTCGACATCTGAATGAGAGGATGTTGAATCCATCCCAGTAAAGCCACGGTTGCATCTCGAGAGATGTCGAGACAAAAGATACTTTGGACAGCAGCACTTACCCTGATTTTTGGAGGAGCTTGTTCAAGACAGTCTTTGCTCGCTGTCGACGACGACGCTGAGCAGGAGCGGTTGCGGGTTCGGCAAATGCCGGATGGGTGGTGTACTCCCTAATAGTATATAACCCCCGTGTTACATTAACAGTAACTTGAACTTGCTCGTCTCCCCGGAAAGTCCATTTCAGATTAGTTGTTCCCGGCCAACTTGGTTTTCTGTTGCAGATACCTGTATCAACTCGCCCAATCCGACGCGTCGTCATGCGAGGACCCATACATAAACCGCCAGTCCTGCTCCAGTCTCCATGAAACATACTTTCCATGAATCCAAAGACTAAACAGCAGGTTTATCCTAAAGGTTTTTACGAGGCAGCTAGTGCGGGCATCATGTCCTTCGTCCCTGTCCACGACATCCATCACCTTTCACCAGTACACGTAAGTGATCCCTAATTCGACCACCTTGTCCCCTCACATCCATCCTCGCAAAGATCAGACACGCTACGTCGAGGCCCATCATTTCTGCAGCCACCGCACGTCAAGCTTTCATAGGGTCGGTTGTACACCGTTTTGTTTGTGGCCACCATCACACTGGCCTCTAGTGTGTTATTTACGACTCGGACAAGAAGGACGCAAAGCTGATTGGCATTGAGTATACCGTCAGCGAATATGTAATCCACATATTTTTACCGTCTATCTCTCCAAGATTTCAAGTCCTTGCCCGAGAATGAGAAAAAATATTGGCATTCCCACAAATGCGAGGTTGGTTTAATCGACATATTGATGTGATGCCGTTCACTCTGTCCCAAGGCAAGATGTCATCAACGATATTGCCAAGAAGCCTGCGATGCTCGAACTACAGAAGACATATGGCAAGACTATTCACACCTGGGCCTTCGACGAGTCTCCCGACCTTCCGCTCGGCCCGCCTCGACTTACGGTGGCGTATACAAGCGATGCCCAGTTGGATAAAAAGCCATCGCAGAGCGCGACAAGAGGTTGGGGATCTCCTCTGAAACCAAGAGGAAGCATCGTCAAGGATATCTACCCCACTACGAGAAAGATATCAATGCAGATCAATGGGGAAAGTCTCGGACTGGGATTGTCTTCTAGCCTTGCGAAGTCGAGATCAAGAAGTAAATCTCCTATGTCAGACGTGGTCGGTTGGATCGGAATCGTCGTCCAGTCTGTCGAAGTCGAGAGGAGTAAAGCATTTGTAGTTCCAGCCCTTTGTATTTTATCCAGTGCAGCCTACGGAAATTCTGGCCAAGTGTCACAGCCTTCTGCCCATAAGTCGGAGTATCTGTACAGCTATTATCTGGCCCATGTCGATTGCTGCTCTTTCTCATCAGCTGCGACTGTCTCTCGAAGAGCCAGTGGATAGTACTCACCAAGAAGAAAGTCTGAGCGCCATTGACGAATTCGTCCTCGAGTGCGCATCTTCCGACGAGCCTGAGGTCCTACTTTTCCAGCTCGAGGAGGAACTGCAGATCATACACAGCGATGTCGTCGACCACACCTCTCTCGCGCACACAGAAACATTCCTCGCTGCGCTGTATCGATTACGTCCGTTACTTCCATCGACGTCCATAATCTCGACCTGGTTCGATCTTGTGCTCCGCCCTGCACTGCGAGAGCCCAAATTGCCAACTGCCTCTGTAAACCATGCCAAAGAGCTCATCCTCTTTGCTGCAGAGAAGGCTGATGAACGATATCCAGACAAAGTTGACGAGTTCAGAAGACGGTTACTGGATCTTTATTTGCTGGATGCCTACAATGAAGGCTCCGGAGACGATCTCTTGGAATGGGCAGGATTGGACCAGAAACAGAGAGATAAAAGGTCACTGTGGAAATCTAACCTCGAGGATGTACTTGTAAACTTTGGACTGCAATGTCCCCAGGTGAGCACTTCTGAGTCGGCGTTAGGTTCTAATGATGCTTATTGCTTTCCAGGAGCTTATGATGGTGGTCCACCAAGCCTTCTCGACACCTTCTTCTCGCCTACAACTACTCATATTGTTGAATTGTTTCACATCAGATGATGCATTTCCTCCTCTGGCGGCTGATTTGGCCGACCACCCGCTCATGGACAGCCTTTTTAACTCCCTTCTGTTGGACAACTCGTCGACTGTCTGTACCATTGGACTATCAGTCCTTGTCAAGCTACTTCCTATATTTGCTGTAAGGGCGTGCGAGAGTCTCAAGATAATGCTTCCAAGGCTGCTTGCCATACTTGCGAGAGCCATTTGCTGGAAAGGGCGCGCTACCCCTGTTTCTACAACTCCTGTGATACCCGAAGCAACTGGCGAGGCTCCCAACGTTGCCCAGCAGCCAGAGGAATTTGCAGGATCCGTTCCGCTGGAACTGCGTCCAGGGCTGGGCTGGCAAAGGCTAGAGTTAACCTTCAACACTGCTTCCTCTCCTCCGCCTTCTGGAACATACTTCTCATGCCTGTATTACCTTTTTCCTTGCAATCTCTTCCGTTTCCTCCGTGGCCCAATTACGTACCTCAACGACAGAGGTTACCAATCGCCATACACTGTGAGTTGGGACGATGCCCTCGACGAGACTAATATACGGAGTAAATCCGAGGTATATCATAACTTCTCGTTCTCAGCGTAAACCAGTGTCTGACTACGTGTACAGTCTTTTCTGCGCTGCCGTGTCGTCAACCCACGCATCATTTGGCGAGACTGGCTGAAAGAACTCACTGAACCCGACACTTGGGCCAGCTATAGTGTCTCCCAAATTGCAAGTGAATGCACCATGCTTGACCTGCGCAACACCGCTCTTGGAAATCGGGATCTGCATTCGGAAGGGGTCTCCACGACCCCAGATAGTGAGATGTTGCCGTCAGTCCCCGCTGCGGACGAGGACATTTCAAGCTTGCCGACTCCTCACCCTGGTCATATCGACCTCCAATCTGCTAGAACGCGAATATCGCTTCAGAACATGATAACGGCGTCTGTTGCGCTCAAGTCGAATCTTGACGTAGAGATCGAGAGCCCAGGAACTGGGTGGCTGAGCTTGTTTCCGCCTGGTAGCATTTCACCTTCCAAGAAGATTCTCGACTTGCCTCCGGAGTCGGTGGGTGCGGATGAGAATGTGGATGCACAACTTCCGTCGCATGTGGCAGAGGCGATCTCGGGCTTGCAACGCGAAGTCCTTTTGTTGAGAAACGAACTCAATTTTGAGCTTTGGCTGTCGAGGGAGAACGCACGACATATTGGAAGTCTTCACCAAGACCGCATCCTCTCCAAGAACGTGGAAGTCGAACGTCAGGGACTGGTAAGAGCTGCTTAGAAGCCAGTTGGCTGTTGTGCTGATGTCTCGCAGTATAATAAGCTGCGTCAATACAAGGCACAGGTTCAAAGCCTAGAACGAGAGTTAAGGGACCACAAAGAGCAGTCGTCTTCGGCGAAGAACAAATATGCGGACTGGAATATGGAGCTGCAAAAGAAGCTTCGCGAATTCCGGGAGGAAAAGAAAGGATGGGTCACCGAGGCGGCCTCATTGCGGACTGCAGAGAAGGAAGCTCGAGTGAGTGTGATAGCTATGTCTTGACGCGGTGCATTTGTACTGATAAATTATCAGGCTCTCTTCGTTGCGCAAGGGAAGCTGCTGGCTGATGCAGCCAAAGCGGTCTTTCAACTGCAGACAGAGAAGAAGGAGACACAACACAAAATCGATCGTTTGCATGACTACGAGCGTCAGATTGAACAACACGTTAGCATGCAAAGGCTTTGGTATGAAGCTCGCGAGAACGCGCTCGTTCAGACGCTAATGCGACGTAACAGGGATGCAGACTTCCAGGAATTCAATGCGCGAGGGGAAGAGATTGAGCTCCTGAAGAGCAGGTATAAACAAATGGAGATACTCTTGGAGAGCTACCAACGAACTCAAGCTAAAATGGAGGATGATGCACGGTAGGCCACCATTTTGTCGCAACCGGAGACACAATTAACTCCTTGGTTTTCGCAGTTGCTATCGCCGCCAGAACCAAGCACTGGAAGCGGGACTCGTGCTGGCACAGAAAAAGTGTGAAGCCTCTCGGCGACTTCCTGAAGCAGAGATCACAGCGATCGTGTCGGAAAAGTCTGCGCTGGCGATTGCAAACACGAAGCTAAGGGAGGAGAATGCAGAACTGAAAGACGAGATGGAGGAAATGAGAGCAGCGGTGGAGGCTTTGAGGGCACAAATGAGTGGGCAACGGGGTCTGATACACGAACCTCGAACGAGAGCTACGACGGTCGCCGTCTGAAGTACTTGTAACTGTAGATAGGAGCCTCGCCAGAATAGGCAAGTGCAGACGAATGTTCTGGAAAAGACAAGTGCGTGACTGGCGAAGGAGCCTTTGCGGACAGTCGTCGAATCTTCTCGAAAGAGCAGAAAAAAACGAGAGTACATAAAGACAAGAGACTCGACGCGTCTCCTTGCTGTAAAGGCTTGATCTTTTCCCCACATCTTCATCATCGTCATCATCGTCCTTGACAGTGAGCACGACAGTCGATCCATACGTCGCGTCTCACTAACACATCGCTAGTCTAAAATGGCCACCGAGAGCTTCGGGTTCCAAGCAGAAATCAGTCAACTCCTCGACTTGATCATCAGTGAGCGTCAGTCCAGACACATTAGGCTCCTGACCTAAATATGCCGCCCAGACACCTTCTACTCGAACAAAGAGATCTTCCTCCGAGAGCTGATCTCTAACGGCTCCGATGCCCTCGACAAAATCCGCTACGCGTCGCTTACTGACCCCTCGGTCCTCGACACCGAGAAGGAGCTTTACATCCGGATCACGCCAGACAAGGAGAACAAGATCCTGTCCATCCGTGACACCGGTGTCGGGATGACCAAGGCTGACCTCGTCAACAACTTGGGTACCATCGCCAAGTCCGGCACCAAGGCTAGCTCCAATGTGGCCTATCGTGTAAACGCGTGCTTACATTTTTACTCCAGGGTTTCATGGAAGCTCTCAGCTCCGGTGCTGATATTTCTATGATCGGTCAATTCGGTGTCGGTTTCTACTCTGCATACCTTGTCGCCGAGCGTGTTCAGGTCATCTCAAAACACAACGACGATGAGCAGTACATCTGGGAGTCTGCTGCTGGAGGCACTTTCACCATCACTGCCGACACCGTCAACCCTCCTCTTGGCCGTGGTACGGAACTCCGCCTCTACCTTAAGGAGGACCAGACCGAGTACCTCGAGGAGAAAAAGATCAAAGAGATTGTCAAGAAGCACTCAGAATTCATCTCATACCCTATCCAGCTTGCTGTGACCAAAGAAGTCGAGAAGGTCGGTTTTTGTCGTGCTCATTGTTTCAGCTGTGTTGACCCCTCCGAATAGGAGGTCGAGGATGAAGAGGAAGAAATCAAGGAGGACAAAGAAGAATCGAAGATCGAGGAAGTCGAAGATGAAGACGAACAGCCCAAGGACAAGAAGACCAAGAAGATCAAGGAGATGGAGACCACAAACGAGGAGCTGAACAAAACGAAGCCCATCTGGACGCGTAACCCTCAGGATATCACCACTGAAGAATACGGTGCCTTCTACAAGTCGCTGACAAATGACTGGGAAGACCACCTCGCCGTCAAGCACTTCTCTGTCGAGGGTCAGCTCGAATTCAAGGCTATCCTCTTCGTTCCTAAGCGGTAGGTTTGATATGACAAGTGCTCACTGTGCGTATGTTGATTCGTGTTAGTGCTCCTTTCGATCTCTTTGAGACCAAAAAGAAGCGCAACAACATCAAGCTTTACGTCCGCCGCGTCTTCATCATGGATGACTGTGAAGACCTGATCCCAGAGTACCTCAATTTCGTCAAGGGTATCGTTGATTCCGAGGATCTCCCTCTCAACATCTCGCGTGAGACACTGCAACAGAACAAGATCCTGAAGGTCATTCGTAAGAACATTGTCAAGAAGTGCCTGGACCTCTTTAGCGAGATCGCCGAGGATAAGGACAACTTCAACAAGTTCTACGAGGCCTTTGGCAAGAACTTGAAGCTCGGTATTCACGAAGACTCACAGAACCGGAGCAAGCTTGCCGAGTTCTTGCGCTTCTTCTCGACCAAGGCGCTCGAGGAACAGACCTCCCTCAAGGGTACGTATGAATGACTACATCAGTGGGGTCCGTGCTGACGGATCATTTCAGACTACATTACTCGTATGCCTGAGGTCCAGAAGTCAATCTACTACCTCACTGGCGAATCGCTTAGCGCTGTCCGTGACTCGCCGTTCCTTGAAGTCCTCAAGAAGAAAGGCTTTGAGGTCTTGCTCCTCGTTGACCCCATCGATGAGTATGCCGTCACTCAACTTAAGGAGTTCGAGGGCAAGAAGCTTGTCTGTGTCTCGAAAGAGGGTCTTGAGCTGGAGGAGACGGAAGAGGAGAAGAAGAGTCGGGAGGAAGAGGCTGCACAATTTAATGACTTGTGCACCACCATCAAGGAGGCTCTCGGTGACAAGGTTGAGAAGGTCGTCGTTTCTAACCGTATCACTGACTCTCCTTGTGTCCTTGTCACTGGTCAATTTGGGTGGTCATCAAACATGGTGCGTCTGTTGGTTGGTCAGGATAGTTGCGTTGCTCATGTTTGTGGATCACAGGAGCGTATTATGAAGGCTCAGGCACTCCGTGATTCGTCGATGTCGTCGTACATGGCGTCGAAGAAGACACTGGAGCTCAACCCTCGCAACCCGATTGTTAAAGAGCTGAAGCGTAAAGTTGCCGAGGACAAGGCCGACAAGTCTGTCCGTGATTTGACGTACTTGCTGTTCGAGACTGCGCTGCTCACTTCTGGATTCTCGTTGGATGACCCTACGTCGTTCGCCAAGCGGATCAACCGCATGATCAGCCTGGGTCTTGACGTCGATGAGGAAGAGCCAGTAGTTGAGACGCAGGAAGAAGCACCAGCAGCGGAGGCAGCGTCAACGTCCGCGATGGAGGAGATTGACTAGGGGTCCGATCGAATGGTGTAGAAGGTGTATCTGTATTATCATTGCATTCATCACTCTCGCGCATTTTCTTTTGCTTTTGGTCACACTTTACGAGCCATTGGTAGTTCAAAAATCATCTAGTCTTTGCACGAATACAAGTACGATTTCTGGTATGTCTGGTGATGGAATGATGAGTTGCTAAAAAGCGACGGATTATGTTTTCGGCGCTCAGACTGTTCTCATGGTCCCACGTTCAAATTTTGGTTCTTCATGTTCTTGACACGAGCGAGTCATAGTGACGAGGGAGGTCTCGGAGCTGAGAATGACTCGATTTCTTCACTGCGATGCCAACGCTCGACGCATGATGGACACACCGCCGAAATGGCACTGCCATGGATTCACGTTCCGCATTGTTCGCCCGTCCCGGACAGTTTACGAACGATCGAACAGCATGGACGTCGACATGGTAGCTCTTCACAAATCACCAGGCTAGGCGGGGGGGGGGGGTGGCTCGACGCGACGCGACGCGTTTATGAGTGTGGCGCAGTTGCTTTGTGGGTTCGGCGGGGAGCGAGCGGGTCAGTGCAGGGACAATTTCTGCAGCATTGTCTGGCTGATGAATCCTCATTTTTATTTTCTACGTGGCTGCAGGAGATCTGCGTATCCAGGCGGTGCTGGTCCTCGCTGCAAGACTCACTTGATGCGTGGCGTGTGCATTGCAGCGAGTCAGGTGTCCTGATTTGGCAGTTTGGGGTGGAGGGGCCTGTTTCTGGTCACGACTTGTGTGTGTGTCTCCATTGTCTTCCGTCGTCGTCTTCCGTTTCTGCGATGAGCAGGACAATAATGAACTAACTTCATCTGCATTTGCTGTCCAAACATAAACCCCACCACGTTCACTCACCTGTATCATTATTCTCCACCGCACCCATTGTCCACATTCTCAACAACAATGCCTGCAATTCTCTCGCCATCCCCACGCATCGCTCCCCAGCTCAACACGTTGCAATCAGAAAGGTCATCCCACGACATCCAACGCCTTCAGCTTTCTCTTTCGCGCCCGATGACCCCATCATTCGTACGTCACTCCTCACTGTCTGCTTGACGTTCAGCTCATCATCCACACAGCAAACTATCTCGTCACGAAGTTTCTTGGCCCCTCCGCGGCTGTTATCCCCTATTGCCCTCGCCGAACCGCCTTATGTCGCTCTGGTATGCGACTCTGCTTTCCCTGCTGTCCGTCTCTCTGATCTCACATCCCTCAGAACTCCAAATCTCCCACTCCATGTGGCGCGGCACTCAAGAAAAGGGGCCCATCGTGCGTTACTCGCAATACGAGGCGTCGCCGCCACCCACCGCGTGTCGACTGTCCCTTTGATTCTCGTAGCCGCGCAGCCGTATTTGATCAACTCCCCTGGATCGCGGCTCTTGATGTGCCGCGAAGCACCAACTGCGATATCGCAGACCTTTCACAGATACCTGTGAATGAGGATCCTACCGCATTTTCAGAGACAGTTCCCGCTTCTGGTCCAGTGCGTCGCAGGAAGACCTCCTTGCGCTCCAATCCTTTGGGAACAGGGCCTGAAGCGTTAAATCAGCCCTTGTCCTATTGGCAGCCGTTCCCGCTTTTCCAAGCTGCCGATCATCCCTCACCTTGTCCCAAAACTCCACCGCCCCGTTTTCCATTCGACCCCAGCCACGTCACTTTCCACAATCTCATGCCAATCTTTCCTCACGGCATCAACCCGGGTAGTCCATTTTGAGACTACTGGGCTCGCATTGAATGTTGTCCAGCCGTACTGCTTACTGCCATCGAACCCTGCCCTTGTCTTTCGGACTTATTCGACGTCTTCCACCCATCTCACCAAGTTAATCCCAAGTATCATCACCATCTATCACTGCAGTAATGCCATCTCCGCCACCGATGTATCTCACCGTCTACGAAATCTGGTCCTATTATCGACCTTGTTACAATGATCTTTCTTACTGCCTTTCATGGACCATGCTTCGCGACTTGGATCAATAATGTTTGTTCTGCAGGCTAGCCCTGTATCCGTTCCTGGTATCTAGTTATGCCCGCTTTGCACCGTTTTTCCCTCTCGCATACAGCAGTGAATAAGCCTAGTTGCATCAGTCTCCACGCTTTCATCTATCAGTAGTACGATTAAATCTGTTGTCATTTAGACTCATTGCACTCACTCTTACCAAACGTCGTTGCCAGTTCCATGCCTTTTAAATATCAAGGCTGATGTGATTATGTAAAAGGTCACGTGAGAAGTACTGTATAGTTCTGACGAGAGATTGTCCCACGCATCCCATACCTGTTGCTATCCATCGCACTTGGCAGAGTTCACGATCTCGCAATGGAAAACGACCAGGTGTGATTGCAGTTGGTGCGTTCTGGAGACGGGCTGACGGTCGCGTCCAGGGTGTTCTTGTTGATCTCTATGTTCCTCGCAAATGCGCAGCTACTAGTGCGTGTCCACATCATTCCATGCGAGTACTGGGCTAACATATGTACACGATTACAGACCGCCTGATTACCTCCAAGGACCACGCCTCGGTCCAAATCAACATCGTTGATGTTGACGCCAATGGACGCGCTCTGAGCACTTACACCTCATTCGCGCTGTGCGGACAGGTGCGGTCGCAGGGAGAGAGTGATGACTCGCTTAACCGACTCGCAACAAAGGCAGGATGTGAGCAGCTTTATCCCTCTCCACTCGACCGATTGCAGTCGGCCGCATTGGCCAGTGCAACAGCATGCTGACGACGGTGTTTTGCAGTGCTCCGGAACGTGTGGGCATACCAAAAGTAAAAGAACGTCTGTTAGAGCGTATTTTTTATCCCTTTCGTTGTCTTGATGTTGTATCACGATTAAATGAACCCAGTACCAAGGTCATTATCCGCTTGCTTGATGTTGATCTAGTTATGAAATGCAAGTAACGTGTGACCACACCACAAATGGCTTACTGCGAATGACTGCGACGTCAAGGCGTAGTAAAGCGCAGCCAGCAAGTTAACCGAAGTGTACAGCGAACAAGACATTCGTTCACGAGATTCGCTCCATGCTTTCGGGCGACTCTCATCGCCCTTCCTTGTCTGACGGCTCTCTTTCCATTGTCTCAGTGAGTTGCTGGCGCATCCATGGCCAGTGACAATACCTAACCGCTCGCAGTTAGACTCCATGGTCGAAATTAAGTGCATACAGGATCCCGATGAGAACGACATCTTGTCGGCTTCTGCGGAGGAGGAAAGCAAGTACAGGCTCATCTATAGCAAGTCCAAAGTGTACGTCAACCCTACAGCCTATGCGAGAGACAACATTCCCGGCTTCGTAGCGCTCGTCAAACGTGTATGTCATTATCAGTGAGATGGAAATCCGACTGCTCACATTGCCTTATAGGAAGCCGTGAATCCTACATACCTCCTGGCTTGGATACCGGAGAGCTTGCTAAACGAAAGGGGTGCCGATGAGTGGGACAAATTCGTGAAGATGGAGGAGAAGGTCACCGTTGATGAGGAAGATGAAGGTAGGCAGCGCCTGTGCTTGTCCTCGGCTTGCTTAACGTTGCTTTGCAGATGCGGTCTTGATTGACCTACCTACACAGCGACCAGAGTCTTATGCTTTCTCTGTCTCGTTGACCTCGATATATTCGTTGTTGGTGCATCCTCCGACGCTGTCCTCATGGTGTGAGTGCATCTCTCCCTCTCGTATTGGGAGGCTAAAGTATTGGTCCAGACGGTACTGTTGGTATCAACCTCATCAATGGTTCTACTCTACCAACGTTGCACTTTCACGATGACGAGTCCCTTTCAATGACCATTCTCTCTCGTCCCAACAGGCGGGGCTCTTCGACCTACCCTCCGACTCCGTCTTCCTCCACTTCGCCCCCTCCCTCCCGGCCGATTACTTACTGGGGAGGAGAGGATCTCCTGTCTCGCCTACGGTCATATGCCCATCTTCTGCGTTCCACCCTCCAGCCTTCGCTATTCTTGGTCGATCCCTCGAAGGCGGATATGGAAACACACTCAACACAACTCTTCGATGACAATGCCGTGGACGACATTCTCGCCCAGTCGTCTTACGCACATTCATACTCCCCAATCCCTGCGCACCGGCGCCCCCGACCGTTGTCCACGCCGCCCACAAACTCGCAGAACCCCTATTCGAACCGATCATCCATTCTACACCGCTCTCTGTACCCTCCCTCCGTCTCAACGATGCAAAATGCATCCCAGGCACGCCTTGCACTCCTCCAGTCCTTCTCAAACATCACCCGTGCAACTCGCCATGCCGCGCAAAACATTCTTTCTCACCCACTCGCCAAGCCCATTGTTCCGCACCTCCCGGACCCAGTCAAGTCCCTTGTCAACGCCGATGGAGAATGGGAGTGGGGCAGTTGGGTTGAAAAAGGCGGCGTTGGAGAGTTCGAGAGTGCGCGCGTCTACCTCGCTCGGTGGGCTCGCATAGTCGCGGAGGAGGGTGATCGTGCGCGCCGGAGAGAAGCACAGGCTTTGCCGAGTTCAGGTTCCGATGCGAGCTTGGCAGAGGAGGCGAGCTCGTTGGGAGTATTCGAGCTGTTGCATTCCACCATCAACCTGCCAGCGCCAAAAACATCGAGAGAGCCGGGGAATCCAGTTGACGAGAGGACATGGCAGAAGTGGTTTGAGGCCAATGGGCGGCCAAAGGTCAGGATTGAGGAGATGAAGAGGGAGGTATTTCGGAGGGGGATCACACCTCACGGGACGCTCAAGCGAAAGATTTGGCCTTTTCTTCTCGGAGTGCACGCATGGGACGTTGATTCCGAAGAGCGCGAGAGAAGATGGGAAGAGAAGAGGTTCGTGGAAGCCAATACGTGCAGGTGAGGTTCTTGCTGACTACGAGATTTAGAGCTCGCTACCGCGAGATTAAGAGCGAGTGGTGCGGTGTCGCTGAAGTATTTGACCGACCCGACGTACTCGACGAACGGCATCGTATAGACGTAGACTGCCGTCGTACGGACCGTACACATCCACTTTTTTCCATTGGCTATGAAGATACTCCGGGCGAAGGTAGCTCTGCTCGCAGACGCTTCTCTACCATCTCGCCCCACCTGACGGACATAGGTGCACAGTCCCCTAGCAATGAGCACATCGACCGCATGGGTGGCATCCTTCTAACTTTCAATTTTTATGATAGAGAGCTCGGTGAGTCACGAAGACATGACCGAGGGTCATGTGCACGGTACTGATACCGAGCAAATGGAGGTTATGTCCAGGGCATGTCAGATCTTTGTGCGCCTTTGTACGTTGTGATGGGAGCGGATGAAGAGATGACATTCTGGTGCTTTGTAGAGGTGATGAATCGCATGGTATGGTTTCTGCAGTATGGAGGTGTTTGGTATTTAATCCATTGACAGGGTCAAAACTTCCTTCGCGACCAGAGCGGGATGAAAAAGCAACTCTTGACATTACAAGAACTCATAAGCATCATGGACCCAGAGCTATACAGACACCTTGGTTTGTTTGACCTCGGTTCCCACTGCCAATCTTCGTTCACCGAATTTGATCTGTAGAGAAAACCGATGGCCTCAATCTCTTTTTCTGTTTCCGGTGAGTCTCATACGCCTATTACAACTGTTCAATACAAACCGTCTGCTGCAGATGGGTCCTCATCGCCTTCAAACGAGAGTTCCCTTTTGACGATGTGCTCCGGCTCTGGGAGGTACTCTGGACAGACTACTACAGCAATAGCTTCGTTCTGTTCATCGCTCTCGCTGTCCTCGAGTCACACCGGGACATGATGTTGAGGTATCTAGTGGAGGTACGCCAGCGTTTATTTCGTTTGACGTCTCCTCACCACCTTTTCCTTCTCTAGTTCGATGAAATATTGAAGGCAAGACTTGAGCAAGAAGTTGCTCTCCCACCATACTGAAATTTCTTTCTACAGTATTGTAATGAACTTAGCATGACCATTGAACTCGACTCGACCATCGCACAAGCTGAAGTACTGTTCCTGTCCTTTGCGCAGCTCGTTGCAGACATCGACAGGCGACGAGCCGAGGATCAGAGTCATTTTCCGTCTGACGGAGTTCTACGCCAGCGAACATCAGCGCCGAACAGTGGACGAGATGGGCAGAACACCAGACTAAAGTTGCCGACGCTGAGTGAGAATTTGAGGGAGCTGTTGAAGGCGGGAAGGTAGTACATAGTCCATGTAGTTCAGGATCACCAGCGAAAGTATTTGTACACTGTAATATGTATACATACCAGCCCAGGGTCTCTTGTCAATTCCCTTCATGTCAACCTCGACCGTGTTGCGTTCTTATGCGCAGAAAGCAAATCCTGAGACTCTTCCGCCGTCCATCCTCTTCAACCACACAGAGAAGTGTCTGACCATCTTCGATGCTTTCCCAAAGTCCATCTTCCATTTCCTTGTGCTACCCCGCGTCAGACCTACAATGAGAGCGTCGGACGTCACCGATCTTCGGTCATTACTCAGGTGCGACAAAACAAGAGCAAAAGAGGTGCTCACGGACATGAGCAACGAAGCTGCTAATGTCAAGAAGATGATTCGCGACGAAATGCAGCAACGCTACGGCTTTCAATGGGAGATCTGGACTGGCTTTCACCCCGTTCCGAGCATGGAGTGAGCGTTCGCTGTGTTACACTCGTCGTGCAGACCTCAGTGTTCCCCATTGACACATCATGATGGCCCCTGGCAGGCACTTGCATCTCCATGTCCTCTCAAACGATCTGTGTTCACCCAAGATGAAGCACAAGAAGCATTATAATTCATTTCATCCAGAACTCGGATTTTTCCTACATCTTGACGACGTTCTTGCTTGGTTTGATGCAGTACCGTCATATTTTAAGACGGTACGTCCTCGTCCAGTACTCACCCGCTGTCTCGCAGACTCCGCCTCCATCCTCCCGCAGGTGTCGCAACTCAAGAACAGCGAGTACGAACCCTTACTCAAACAAAATCTCTCCTGTTGGAAATGCGGGCGAGACATGAAGAACATGCCCACCCTGAAGGCACATCTCCAGGAAGAATGGGATGAAGAAGCTCGCAGACAAAAGGCCAGAATCAGGGGGAAACGCAAGCCAGACGATCGACAGTCGTCGACGGAATTGGAAGTACAAGAACCGCCTTCAAAGAGACATTCTACAAACGATGGTTAAGAGCGTGGTCGAGTCACAGGAGGGTCACTACTAGCTGACATTGACTCGCCGGGAGGACGATCCTTATTTCTGCAGAACAGGACTGCTCCTATATCACTGGACCATCCGTATCGCCACTGTTTCTCTTTGAATCTACGGTTGCGGACTGCAGCTACGACACCGATGGTCATGAGATGGGCGCCGTATCCCAAGACTCAGTCTGTAGCCTCCATGTCACGGGTATTACGTGCTTCCAACAGTGGGATACACCCTTCAGTCTCGAGACATCTTGAAGTGTACTGATGATGCATACCATCGAACAGCCAAGTAACAAGGTCAATGCACTCATGTGGTGCTTCTATGGGTATGGTACACGTATACACAAAACTCAAATCTATGGTGCTCTCTTAATGGCATGCCCGTAACTGATCTAAGTCGATCTAAGCCTCGGTCTCTTCCTCAACTACGGCCTCCTCGACCACGGATATAGCAGCCCTACTGGCAGCCAACCTCTGGGCACGCGAGCGTTCGCTGGCTTCGCGGATGGCCCAAGTGAATTCGTACGTCCTGCAGGCATCTGTACAGCATGTTAGCTCCAATTGTGAAGGATGACTTGACAAGATCACGGACCCTCGTAAGAGCTGAGAATCTGGGCAGCCTCAGGGTCTTCCTCGATATCCTCGATGATATCAATCCAGTTGGAGACCTGTCATGAAAGCCATCAATTTTCTCCTTCGTGTCCACAAACCCATAGTTCACATGCCTCGGAGAAGAACGGGTCGTCATCAGGGAAAGAAAACGTTTGCTCGTGGTCATCCCCAGGCTTGCGGACATACAAAACAGGCTGCACGTAGGGGTTGACAAGCCTACCAAGTGTGACTGTGAAATAAGCGAACGGGCGTCTGCGAAACAATGGCGGTGACTGACTTAAGGCTATAGCCATCAGCGTGAACCTCTAATTCGCAGCTGTAGTTGTGGCCCTGGAGGGTAGCGACGTGCGTGAAGGAGCCTACTGCGCCGGAGTCGTATTTCCTGTGTGATTTGTTATGTTAGGACGGAGACGCGTGTGCGCAACGGTTCAAGAACCATACCAGGTGGCGGAAGTGACACGGGGAATCCTGTTTTCGGGGGCGATCTTGCTTTCGTCGATGCGTATTTTGGAGAGGTGGCCGGCATTCTCGTCCCATTCCAAAGAGTGAGCGGTCACACTGGAGATGTCGATTTCACCACCAAAGTATCGAGAAAGATCGCAAAAGTGAGTGCCTTGTTCGACGATGGGACCAGCGCTGTGTGACATAAGACATGTCATAGTGTCAAACGCGGAAGAGGATGTACCTCTTTGACTTGTCCCACCAGTCCGGCTTGGCGATAGATTCATACGCGCAGGCATAGCGAGCGATGGTGGCCATCACGGTGAGGTTGTTTTCCTCGATGATTTGTTTCATTTTTTGGACAACCTTGAGGTACCTCAACATGTACCTAGCCGGCGGGGAAGCACGTTGGTCATGGTAAAGCATGCCAAGAAAAGGACAACACTCACCCGACAGAGCAGATGGCGCCATTGTCGGAGATGAATTTGGCGACCTTGAAGGCTTCCTCAATCTCAGCCTTGTCACCAGTGGCGATGGGCTTCTCGATGAACAAGGCGACACCGGGGAAGTACTTCATGATCTGCATCTCGATGTCACGGCCGGGCTGGAGGGTGCCTCGGTACATAGGAGGGGAGCCGACGACGACGGCGCGGGGCATATCCTTTGGAGACATGGTCTTGACGAAGTCCTCGAGTGTTCTGAATACGCGGGTAGCCTGATATGCGGAGACGACGAAGGAGTCACATTTCTTTTGGAGAACGGCTGTAGCACGCTCGATGGCGGGGTCGATGAGGGCGACGACTTTCAGGCGGAGGCCAAGCTTGCTGGAAGGATGTGAGAAGGAGTGAGAGAGTTCATGTCAAGGGAAAACGCACTGTTCGAAGCGGAAGGAGTGGTTCCACGGACCCTCGTCAGAACCTGGGGAGTGTGGGGAAGCAAGTGTCAGACCAGACAGTGTCATCGTGTGGGGACTGGACGGACCAAACATGATATTCCCAGCACCGACGAAGACGACGTTGAAGTCGTCTGTACCGCCAACATGGGTGGCTCTGTTCAGAACATGAGCGGACTTGTTTAGTTGGCGGAGATGATGTGACGGATGGCCTGGATGATGAAAAGACACTCAACTTGTCCATCGGGACGAGCCTTGATGGATCGATGGAGGGC
The DNA here is from genome assembly GCA_021018615.1 of Phlebopus sp. FC_14. NCBI lineage: Eukaryota > Fungi > Basidiomycota > Agaricomycetes > Boletales > Boletinellaceae > Phlebopus > Phlebopus sp. FC_14. The sequence goes on along the minus strand of JAEVFL010000002.1, from coordinate 1,042,841 downwards.
CTGCGAGAAGCAAAGCCAGACGAGTAGCCGGATCCTCGTCTGTCTGTTGGGCGGCGCTCTGAGCCCCTGCGCGATGCAGGCTGCTGCTTTGTGGAGGTCATCTCGAGCGACGAGGAGAGCCTGCGGGTGGTGGACATGGCGATGGTGATGGTAGGAAGGAAAGAGACTGTGGAGGGGTGAGACCTTTTATCTCGAGGCCATTACCGTGTGGAGACGCTTAAATATCGATCTGGGGCAACGATCCGTTTCAAACTCACTGCCATTGGACATCAAGGAAATACTGAGACGACGCAACGAGTAGCAAAAGGGTATCAAAAGCGTAGTCTGCAGTGTGCGATGCAAGTGTCTGCAACAAGACCGACCTCAGGAATTGCCCTGGGATCGTGTAGGCTGGTATGCATTGGCCATTGGTTGGTGCGGCGACTGCTTCTGCTTGTTGGCAATTTCCTGACGTCTCCGTTCGGCGACCTCCAGTCGCGCAGTCATCGCCCTCAGCTCCTCTTTCAACTTCTCGTTCTCCTGTGTTAGCTTAAGAACATTACTTGCCCGCTTCTGTACCCTCTCAGCACTGGAGTATACCGTGACTGATCGTCCCCGACACAAAGCAACCGATACGGCTCAAGCTGACTTACTGCACCTCTCCATTGGGAGAACGCCCCATGATGGAGTCTAATGAGAGAGTGAGATCGAGGTCTGCGGCCGGTATTTCAGGAAGAGACGGAGATGGTGTGCGCGATGATGGTGCCAGCCTATAACGTGTTCCGCGTGAGTTGCACTGCACGAATGAGCACGAGGGTCAGATCGCACATTGGATTGTTGAGCTGCAGCTGAGAAGACGAGTTCATCCTACTTTTTTTTTCCTTGAGCAGAGAACAGATGGTCGTTGTATGGAAACAAGAATGCACGACACGCCAATCCACAAAAGAGGTATGTCGTTCACACGCTCCAAATTAGTCAGTTTATTCCCGCGATTAGCTGGGATCGGAGGTTAATGTCATTATAACTCCTACCTTTCTCTCCTCAACCTCCAATCACCAGTCCTCCTCGTCGCCGTCGTCGTCGTCGTCGTTCTCGACAGCATGCGCGCCATCGCATCCAACGTCGTTGGTGCCAACGACTTGCTCGAGTCCAATGACCCCCTCCTCGACCACCACTCAGCCTCTCACACAAGTGACGCCGGCATTCACGACCTCAACATTCATGTCCCTCACTTTGCCAACAACATCGCCGCCAGCATTCCTGTATCTATTACAATCCATCCAAATGTGTATTATAGTTCCTTCCACGACAACAGCCCTTGCAACTCCTTCTCAGACAATAACCTTGGCTCATATCCCTACACCTTGCAGGACCACGACCCCGACTTGTCAGATGCTCATCTAGACTTCAACTATATCCTGGGGTCTGAAATGCACAACCAGCAAAACACCTTCCAATCCCCAAATTCGGATCCAAAACCGTATCACAGCACCCAAGACCTCTCCCCACCTTGTCCTTCCACCGATCACGACTCTCAGTTTCATTCCTCCCCCTCGTCAACCTCTTCTCTTAGCTATGCACATGCGCTTCATGATCTCTCGCGGTCCCCAGATAATATTGCAACCCCCTTTACTGCCATACCCTCGTCTTCTTCAAAACACTCTGGACATGCCCACACCATGTTGCCGCCAATTGTGCAGTCTGACCCTGCAGGTGCAGCTAGGGCTGAACTTGACGTGGGTTATTTCTATCCCCCTTTACACCTCACTTAAATCCCTTGTAGAATCGCTCTCTCAACAAACGCATAAACGGTGGCCCATCTCAGGTGGACCCCTATGCATCCGCGTTTCTCCGCGACCAACTCGGTGAGGAAAAGTGGAATACTTTTTCCGCTCGCCTATTTGAGCGACGTCTGGGCCCTGTCAAGTCCAAGATGCGTGTCAGAGGCAAAAACGTCAATGATGACGCCAGTTCTGCACCCGGCGCCACAGCAATTGATTTTCTCGTAAAGGTTGAAGTTGTCAAGGAGGTCTTGCGAACATATGTTCCGTACGTATTGCACATGTGTGTTGGCTGACGCTTACCGTAGAGCACCGCAGTCATCCGTACAATCCCCTCAAATCATTGAGCCATCCATATTCAGGCTCTCCGTCAGGTTCCGTCACACTTACGCGTTCCACCATCCTCGTGCTTTCAGGTTGGTCTAACACTCAGTTTTCTTATTGGGCGCGCCGAGCAGAGGGGATTTCCGTGCTTGCTGTGCAAGATGACCGCCTTCGCGCCGTCGCTGTAGCGCTTGACAAGCGTCTCAGGGACGGTGGGGTACTCGCTGACGCTGTCGAAGATGGAGAGACGTATGGAAAACATAGCGAAAGTTGTCCCAACGTCACAGGAAAAGGGCTCGACATCATCATCGAAGAAGTGAAGAAACGCACAGGACTCAGTCCTTTTCTCCGCGGTAAACATTCCAGCCTTGACCCATTTGGTTCTACGAACAGCGATAAGGATGCGGGACCTGGGCCGCCCCGTAGTGCCCCTGCCGCGCCTGTATACATGCCTACTTTCCAGGCAATGGAATATTCGCATTGCCCTACAATCACCGCCGCAGAGTCCCCGATGACGCGCCGGCCGAAGAAAAAGAGGAGGATAAGTCTCGCTGATTCTGTTTCATCGTATGGCAGTCCGAGTGCCTTGACCTCGGAGAGAGCCGATGTGGGCGAAGGGACACCAGGCCGTTTCAGTCTGATGCTTAGCGAGAATCGTTTAACACCTGATCAAGAAAGTGTTTCATCTTCAGACATGCAGCCTGTCTCGCCGCCGTCTGTCATTGCCCTGCCTCAGCTTCTCATGCGGCCAAGTGGTCTAGGCATCGTTGACAGTTCGCTCAGCCCATTCGAGTTATCGTCCCAGGGCTCTTTCCTCGGGAACGGTTCAGATGACGGACGACCAGAATATTTTCCCGTTTCCAACTCGCGGTCAGATGTTGAACTATCTGACTCGGAAAATTTTTCACGAAAGCGCCGGTGTGGACTTGCTGACAATAGCCTTGAAAAGCGACCCAAGCTGAGTGCCTGAACCTCTGTTGGCGCGTGCGGGAATGATGAGCCCGCTGCTGTTTTTTTTTTTTTTTTCCTGTTTGTACTTGGCTTTGAGTCCATGAACTGTTGCTTCGCTCGCCTTGACGTCTCACGGATGTTATCCCTCAACGTTTGTACTATGCATGCATTCCCACTCTCTGTCGCGTTCGCTGCATATGCCCTCATTCCACTTTATACTTGTTTTAATTCTGTACCACCACCTGCATCTATCCTCGTCTAAAATCGCCCCGGCTACGTTACGTTCACATCATCCTTTAGCTTCTTGGTGGTTAGCTCCACTTGTAGTCGTTGTAGTACTCTGCAGATCGCGTCAACCGCAAGGTTCGAATGAAGTCTTGCACCCGAGATGAACTGCATGTTGACCGGACTGCGCTAGACGACGGCTGGCTACTGCCTGGGATTTACGACTTGACCATCCACCACATGTTGGCCCTCAACGGCGGTCATCTCATCATTGCACTCACAGCCTTGTTTTTCATCGTCGCGAGTTATGCCGTGCTCCTCAGTGCTTTCACGCCACTGTCAGGGATCAGGGTATGTATGTACACAGCGCGACTGTGCCCATCACTGACGTACCCAACCCACCAGTTCCTTGACATTCTGGCGCAGGATTCGCACTACAAGTACTTGGCGCTGCTAATCATACCGACAAGCTCGTACTTTATTATTGCAAACTGGGTTAGCTGGCAATACTTCCAGAACTCGTGACGATGTCCGTTCAGATGGTTATTGCAAAGTCTCGTTGTCGAATGAAGCGAGACTGTGACGCCTCGTGTAATGTTTGTCTCTCATAACAGGTGGCAACCACTCATCGCAGTCAAGCCACCCCTGGTGGTTAAAACCACATAGGCATGTAATTCACTAACCAATGTACTCACAGATCATACAAGCAGCCGACACATGTTGACCAAGTACCATAAGAAGCGTCCGCAGGCGAGACCAATGAATAAATACGACACCAGGTTGACCGGGTGCCACTTTACCGAATCCAAACAGAACCAGCGTGTTCTCAGGGTGGATCAGGTGACCTTGACCTCTCGGTGGGCGGTCGAGACCTCATTCGTACCTGACTCAACTCTTGCCACAATCGACTCCGCTCCGGTTCGCTTTGTCGAACGGGACTTGCTGGTGCGGCAGATATAGGGGGACTCGATGCCCTCGTATGTATTGTATTTGATCGTGTTGGGCTCGCGTTGCATTTAGCAGTGAATCGTGGTCTCGGGGATGATGGCGGTTCATCCTTGTTCAGCACTGAGGACTTGGATCGAGTGGGACTGGCCTCTCGTGTTGCTCTGCTGGACAATTTTGGACGAGAGCGAGCCGGTGGTTCGCCGCGTGCTTGCGTCGAGAGAAGCGATGCAATACCGCTTCTTGAGCCAAGTATAGCTGGGCGGACGGCTGGGCGACTGGGTCCTGCATCGGACTCTTCCGTCTCGGTATCCACTCGCACATTCCGCCGAGGGAATACACTACGCGTCGCCAGTGGCACGGAAGGCTTTGGCGTGGCCGCACACTGACCAGTGCTCACGGAGGGTAAACGGAGGTACCTAGCACGACTTTTTTGAGGGAAAATAATTAGCGGCCAAATCCCGCGGTGTCAGTCCTAAGTACTTACGCTATCTCCTTAAGTTGCCTCTTGGTCTTGTATGCCTGGTTCCACTTTCTGAATATACGTGCTACAAACGTTTGTCAGCGAAGAACGCGCTTGATGGGATTGTATAACGTACAGAGAACCACAAACTTGTGTGTTTCGCGTGCTCGCTTTGCTTCAAGGGCTTGTGGCATTGCTCCTCGCCATTTCTCCCAGAATTTGGCCTTGGTACGGTACGCACAGAAGCGGATGGCCGGCAAAGACTGAGAACATTATTAGTGCCCACACAAATTTGCAACACGCATATAACTAGGTCACCCACTTTTGTCTTTGCATGCCAAATTCCGAAAGCTCGAAATACAAGGTTCTTGTTGGTTTGTATTGCAACCTGATGGGCCTGGACTACGGGTCAGCACCTGAAGATATCAGTAGTATGCACTGACAAGGGGCCGAAGTTTCTCGTCCATGTACTTCTCCTTCCATCTCTCCCAAGCAACCTGCACAGAGGCCCGATCAAACTCGAGTTCCTTCTTCTGCAATGTAATCCGCTTATGGCGTCGAGCACGAGCCGCAGTGAGCCATTTATGAAACATACGACGCATATTTTCTGAAACATATCGGGCCTCTCAGTGAAATTGTCACAGTATCAAAGATTGAATGCCAAACCTGCTCGCTTGATGTCAAGGTGACTCTCCATGAGACTGAGGTCCTCAACGTGCCGCAAACAAATGCTCTTCCATTTCTTAAACGCCACCCTGCAACGAATAAATAAATAAAATCGTGTGTCTAGACTCGGCGTACATCATCAAGGTCTGCGCGTTCTTGTGCGCAACTTCGAGCTCCCGCAGCTTAATTTCAATGACACGATTGGTCCAGCGACTTAACGCATCAGTCATTACCCGCTGTAAGTATGATTTAACGAATGCTGATCCAGTTCGCTGTGATATCTCAACCCACCGTAGAGACTCGATTGTTAATATGCTGTTCCGCTGTGCGAAGCCAGCGCCGTCGGTTTGCCTTTTGCTGCCAAACTGTACACAATCAGGAAACCGTTCACAGCGTTTGACTGGGACTCCTACCTCTCATATATTCTCGAAGTTTGCAGGTCTCAAGTGCTCTCAATTTGTTTTGCCGATTCTTCTCTTGAAGTTTGAATTTCCAGAGCTTTAATATCCGTCGTTGGACAAAGAATTTTTCCACGATCCTCGCATGTCTCAGTGACTTCAGCCTTGCACGTAGCAGGATGCGCCACGTAAGAAGTGCATCATACTGGATGCGAGCGAGATCACGCTGCACCGCGAAGTTTCTGCGGTTCTGATATATAGCGTAGACCTGCTGCCAAGTGTGGAATGTAGACATGACTGTATAAGAATTTGATCGCATTGAGAATGCGAGAGCGCAGTCTAGGGGACAATAGTGAGTGGGGCCACTTCGAGCAACTTATTGCTGAAAACACCTTCGCGGCGGCTCTGCTGGCGCATTCGTTCTCTCCAAGATAACCATGCTTCCTTAACGAGGCGCAATGCCCTTACTTTCTCCAACAGTCTCCCGCGCTCGCGGGCTTTCCAGACTCTCGTGACTGCGCGAACGAGCACGTCGTCTTGCCGTGCCAGACGTTTGTCTGCACGCCTTTCCATGCTCTGCAGTACTCATCAGTGAAAATTGAGGTAAGTAATAAAATAGACCTACTCGTATCCGGTCTAGGACGGTCTTCCAAGACCTGATCGCTGCTTTCATGACATACAAATCATAAAACACATCCGCAGCTTGACGGTTCCGGCTATGCAAGCAGAATGATGAGAAGCAGACGAAAACTTATTGTATGCTACCCACGTATGTTTCTTCCAGATCTCCATCACTTCGCTTGTGACTCGAAGACCAACCCTTCCTTGCACTAATTTTTCGGCATTCCTGATGGAAAGTGCTCGCCTCCAAAATTTCCAGGTTTGCACAGCGGTGCTGCCGTTCGGTCGACGAGAAAACCCATCTGCGGTGGCCTCCAAACGGTCGAGTCTGACCAGACGCGTTTTCCATTGCAGAAAAAATTTCATTACCACGCGTTCATTATATTGCAACTCCGAGAGATGAGATCGATAGGACTGTCGCCACTTCGCCCAGGCATCCTTTTGAACCTTGGTTTCTCTCTTCTGGCGAGTAAGTTTCATCTTTTCCCGCATGTCGTTTCGCCACATGACCTGCCTCTTCAGTTTCAGCTTTGCTTTCCACACCGTCATTGCTCTCCGTAGGCAACTTGAATCAGCGTGGCGAACAGCCGATTGTCGTCTTTCAAGAAGGGACGCGCTGGCGGTCCGCCAACGCCTCAGTGCCGATCCTACAATGACGTTGTCTCGAGCTTCAGCAACTTGCTGATTAGTCGTCTATACAGATTGTTGGTTAAGATGTTCCATGATCGGAATAAAGATACGCACAACCATCCACTGATACCCGAGAAGCCATACTTCCCAGCAGCGTTCGAGAAGCTTCTCTTTATGGAACTTAGCCGCATCTTCCTCATCCCTCGCCATTTTGATCTTCTTCCATGCATCTTCCTCATTGATGACACTACCTCTCCGTTGGCGAGATTGAGGTAGGACTTCCTGAAGTGAGGTTTCAAGGCTAGGAAGCTTGATGGGAGAGGGAGCCCGAGGAAGGATTTGATTTCTGATCTGAGTTGCAATCGACTTTGTGACGGTTGTCCCGCGAATAGCCGCTCTATAGGAGGGAGGTGTTGCTGACGGGGAGGGTATTGCATCGTCCGTGGTATCCGAGGTAATTTCCCAGGGCTGTATTCGCCTATCCGCGTTCATAGTGGTGGTCTGCAGACGAGGCGTACGCTGGTAAGTAAGGCTGGGTGGTAATATGGGATTCGCGACACGTGTAGCTGTCGTATTCGACAGTCTTGCTGTCACGCTGTGAGGTTGGTTACGTCCGGCAATTCCGTTAAGAGCAGGATCATTCTCTGTCTCTGTATCAGAGATATGAGTTCCCTCTGTCTCTTGCTCTTCTTCCGGCGTTTGGGATCTGTCTGGGTCTTGGTGCGAATGCAGTGTAAATACGTCATCATCGTCATCGCGAATGGGGGTCGTGGGGTAGGCAGCTGGCCGTATAAATTTTGGAACCGTAGATTTTCGAAGGAGGGGTTGCGTGGGCGTCCTGCTCCGAGATGCAGCACTAATTAGTGAACTCCCGTACCCGTATTGCTTCTTGACCGCGTCCCACTTGGCCTGCCAACTTGGACCTCTTAATTTGCAAAGCTCCAGCAAGCGCCCATAGTGAACCGTCTCCGTCTGGCTGTCCAAACCTCGCTGGTGCAACTCATCGTTATAGGCCTTTAATCCTGAGAGAAAAGATGTGGAATCCGCAGTTATTCTTCTGATTACTGCATCCAGAAATTCGACTTCGCCAGGAGAAAGAGCCTGGAGCTCTGACTTGGACGATGCAGACACTCGTGAGACATCCGAGACCATCGTTTGAGCCAACAACGAAGAGCCCACCAACGGCTTTGCAGGAGAGGACGTGTTCGTAGGCCTAAAACCGAACATCAGCGGTATCAGTCAAGTTTACAAGCGGACATATGGACGAGAAGGAGAAAACTCGTACACCAACGCGTCGACGCGACCTAGCTCACGTGAACGCATTGCTTATATAATAACAATTGTTGTCCACAGCGGACGATTACATCGTGTCTCGTACAAAACTGAGTGTGCCCAATGAGGAGGAAAGAAGTTCCAGGACGCGATTGCTTTCCCTCTTTTGTGTCTCCAGGAGCTCCTCCAACTCAGACTGCAGTTCCTCATTCTCGATGATCGCGTCTCCATGCATGCGGAGAAATACATTTTGCAAGGTTTGAACGGCTTCAAAATCTCGATGAGATTGTAATCGCCGCTGCAGCGCGTACAGAAACTGGTGCAGATGCTCCAGGGTGGCCAATGTCCTTAGTTCAATATCAACGGCGGCAGGAGATAGGCTCTTGACATAGTCGAAAAAGTCGTCAGCTGGGGTATTGCATGTCAATGCTTGTGCAAACTGAGACTGACACCCTCTTACATTCGCCCCTCTTTTCCAGCTCTCCGAGCTTTTTTTGAAAAACGCTCTCGGATTTTGCCATCACTTTGTCTAGCCTCGTCCTTTTTTCTCTGACTTCGGCTTTCCGTTCTTCGACAGCGAACCGGTGTTCCACCCCGGGTAAGGTAGGGAGGAAGAAGGGTGCCTGCTCATTTTTTTTCGGTGGTTCCGTCGGCTTGTTCCGTTGCTAAAGTTGGTGGAAGATGAGAAATGAAGTGCTTTCCCGACATCAATATACGCACTTCAATGACTTCAAGATTCAGAAGTGTTTGCCATCGCGATCGCGGTAAAAACGTTAAAGTCACAAGGTCCCCGTCCAGCTGAGAAGGCGTCGAAAACGCATTCATGGATTTATCTTCCATTGTAAGTGCTGCCAAAGCCTCGAGAGCTGCGCCGATATCAGCATCGAAAAAAAAATCTCGATTGAATAATATACCTTCGCCCTCGACATCTCCCTGCATCGAGGGCATCTTGGCTTCTGTAATATCTTCCTCGGACACCGTTCGGAATGTTACTTCCGTAAACTGTGCGCGATTAGCCCTGCAGCCCACATCAGTGTGTTGCGTCAAGGTCTCGTCAATCTACCTACCACAGGAAGATCCCAACGCTATCTACATGCGCCGACGCCAAAAAGTCATTGGTCGGAGAAAATGCAATACTTGCAGCAATGCTTGGTGTCCTAAACGCGTCAATCATTCGCCCAGTTGGAATGTCAAACGTCCGTATGATAGAATCCATTGACGTCGTCACTATCCACCGGGAATCCGGTGAGAATGCCTATGCTGGTTGGTATCAGAACAACATAGGTAAGGATATGATACACACGACGTCTAAAATGCGTCCCTTGGAACCGCATGTCAATTCTCTGACTATTCGTCTCGTTTCAATGTCGATTATGCGAACAGTTATGTCATCACAAGTGACTGCTAGAAGCCCTGAGCTCCGGTGTAAAGTTATCGATGTTGCGGATGCGGATAGCACCAAGGTGTGTTCCAGTTTACTGGTATGAAAATCAAAAAACTGCACACGGTCAATATATTCACAGTCAGCGAACTGGGCCGTCAAGAACTTACATTAATCGTTCCGTCACTCGTGCTTGCGATGACAAGTCGATTCAATGCATCCGTCGCCAACCCCGTGATGCATCGCTCGCTCGCTCTCAACTTCGTAGATATTTCCAATCGATCAAGGACGGCCTGTGGGCATGGTCCAATCTTGAACGTCTTTCGCTTGAGGCCAGACTGCATGTTCCACATGTGCATCTCTCCTGTCGATGAGGCCGCGATGCCGAAATTCCCACACGCAGTAACACAAACACACTGCGAAAATGTCTATGATATTCAGTTGTGCATAAGATTGTTATCAAGCACACCTTAATACAACCCAATGGAGCCTTGCGCCTCGAACCTTCTGTGTAGTTCCAGGTGTGCTTTCCAAGACGTTTGTTAAGAACAGTCCAAGAACGGACGTAGGGCTCATCAGTATGCGCCGTGAGCACATCATCCCAGTCCGTCGACCGCATGGACGAATGGGCGATAGAGATAATCGGCTGAAACTTGAGGGATGCAAGGGATTTTGAAAGTGTCGCGGCTTTGCGCACAAGGGAACCTGTCGACCGCCACTCAGTTTCCGGTGCTACGCGAAGATGTTACTCCTACCCTGTGACATCTCGAACGATCGTGAGTCCCGGACTACAGAGGTATACCGGAGGCTACGGTCGGCCGAAGCAGTCAACAGCTGCTTACCATCTTCCCCATAGTATCTGATGAGATGCGGGGGAGCCTGGTGTCCTGATCGAAACTTGAGTAGTCGAGGAGCGGCCGCCGGCGAATCGAACAGCCATTGCTGTTGCGCGTTAGCTTCCGGTGCGCGTAGAGAAATTACAACTAACCTTAACATTATTGTCTTCACCAGAGGTGATCAGAAGTGGCTGTCCGGGGACCCATTCGACCGAACTGATGGGGCCATCGTGAGCCCCTCTGACCAGATGGAGAAGGCGACCACCTGAGTTAAGGTCCCAGAGGGCAAGATGTCCTAATGAAGATGCAGACGCGAGGATGTGGTAGTCATCTGCATTATCATATTAGGCCAAGCTCGCAAACGGGAGAATATCACCCACCACTTCGGAAAGATAGCGCTGTGACGCCGCCACCTTCCATATACATTCTCATCAGCCTTTCGTCTGCGCGTATATCATATACTGAGATTTCGCCAGACGCAAAACCAATGCCCACGACGTCGATAGCCGGCGACTGCGTCAACGCAGTGATGGCAGTGGGCAGCGAGCTAGTAAAGCTTGATGCATTTAAGAGCTTTGACTTGGAAAATTTATGTATACAAATTCTGCAGTATCATGAGCAGAGGGACAGAGGAAGAGTGACAATACGTACTGTGTACGTATATTCCAAAGTTGCAGGTCACCCTCACTACTGGCGACAAGCACTTTATTCAGATAGGTTGCCGGATGCAAGACCATGACAGCAGTGAAACCAATATCAAACTGTGTGGTGGAAAGAAGTAATGGTTCTGGAGCACGGTAAATGAGGGACGCGGATGAGCCTGAAGCTACTTGCCGCTATCTGAGATATCCCATACCAGCATCCTCTGACCATCCTCCGTGAGTGCAAGTAGCTGCGATCCAAACAAGATGATCGAGGTGACAGCAGTTGCAAGGGGATTTGTCACTCTTGAAACCTGTGTATCATATTAGTTGCATGCGAGAACTCGGTATGCAGACAAACCTCTTTGCCTCGGAGGTATTTGATGACATGGGTGCCGGATGCAGCCCACACCGCATCGCCTTCCATAGTCAGAGAGGATATTGGGTCTGCAGCCTCAGGACCTGCACACGACGGCTAAGAAACCCGCGGCATGCCAGTAGGAAAAGTACTTACCAACAAACAGAAGACCCATCTTTCCACCTTCCCATAGTGCCCACGATCTACCCAGACATGTAAGAATGTGTATTCGTGGACCATCTGTTGTCCCCTTATGAGATCGAGTCTGCAAGTGGAATGGAATGTGATTCGTGATTAGACCGAGAGCACGGAAGGGTGCAAATAAGCGGGGTTCTATCGATGAGCTCTGTGCAGAATTGGAGGTCCTGGACTTCACAGTCCGGATCTTTTTTCGCGGCCGGTCCTCGACTGCATCCACTTCAGTTGGCCCAACCATGATCAGTGTTTTTTCTGTGCAATACCTTGAGACCATGTCCATATAAAGTCACGTGACTCTTATAAGGAAGGCTGCGACGTTTTACTTACAGACCGAGAAGGCGTTGAACGACTGTCTTCATTCGAACTTTTGGTCTACCTAAGGGAGACCGGATTGCAAGGGTGATACCCTAGACAAGCAAACTAAACGAGTACGTAGCGAGAGTAGCGATTGGGCGAAAGCACGCAGCGCTTCCCGGCGACCTATGATGCTGTGGGCTGAGGTAAGCAGTGCGAGGGCGGGCGGCCAGCCTCGCGGAGAGACCATAGCTCAACCTGGTGAGAGAGGAAGATGCGAGGCGCGAGGTTGGGAGTGGTGGGTCAAAGAGCTTGCAATTTGCTCGTTCCTCGCTACGGAACAGAGTCCCCAAGTTGCATGTTGACCCTCCATACTCATGCATATGATCTCACAGAAAGTCGATATATGTAGCAGGTCGCATTATGCAGGGACACGCAACACCGTCACCGTGCGGTAAGCATTGCCGTCGTCGTGAACTTCACTGAAGTCGACCGCAGAATCCAGATCATGAGTCCCAGCCGTTCCGCATTCTCCTTATACATAGCTGCATGTAGGTCGCTCTGTCGCACTGAACCCCATCTTCATGTGTAGCGCATCGCACAGCATCGCACCACCCACCCGTCTCAAGAAGATTTCTGATTCAAGCCAAGGCTGTACATACCAACCGTTAAACCTATGTTGGCAACGCCCAAGTCAAATCATTCAATACGTCAGATTGATTTATCAAGTGGCACGACGCACCGTCTGCTTAATCGATGCGGTTGACGTTCTACCCACATAGTCGACAGAAACCAAGGGTTCACATAGTAAAACATGGTCCAACTTGGGTCCAACATAACTATGGGCTCTTCAGATCAAAGGTCAGTAGTCTTCAGAGGGTATTTGCAAAAGTTTCCGTTGAGAACTGTATGACAGGACGCTTGACCCGTAAGGCAAAGCTTTCGTAGATGTGGGCAGATGTGACCCTCCATCAACTCGTATGACGTGTGCCATCAGCTCGGCCTTCCCTTCCCATCAACGAGGCTGTCCACTGTGACCGGATAGGACCTCGAACCTTGGCGTACTTGGGTATATAAGGCTGGCACGTCCGTTTCGAATCCTCAGCCTGGTTGCTCACCCATTCGAACACCGTCATTTTTCGTTCCATCTCTGTTAATTTTCAATTTATTCTAACTTATCACCACCGACTTCATTCAACCCATCTCACATAATCATGCGTTTCATCACCTTCGTCCCTTTCGTCGTCTCCTCAGCTCTCCTCACCTCCGCTGCTGCACCCTGGTCTAGGCGCAGTATCCAGTGGCTCCAGCAGAATGGTCCCGCTGCCAAGGCTCTTAATGACCAATACGCGACACTCACCGTCAACTCATCATGCAATGACGGCGACGTTGCGTGTATCAGCGGTCAGTTCGCGCAATGTCACCAGGGTCAATACATAACCTACGACTGCCCGGGGGACTGGACATGTGCCGCCATCCCCAATGAGTGGTCTGAGGGCACTTCTACCACCTGTGACAGCAATGACAACATCGCTTGGCGATTCTCGCAAGCTGGTATCTCGGAGAGCAAGCGGTCACTCAGACAGCCCGAAGCGTAGGCAAATTATCTCCCTTCACTGTTCACCGCACTCATCGCTCTCTCACACAGTCGTTCTCTCAGTCAGCTTCAGGCTAACGGACCAGCTGCGAAGGCTCTGAACCAGCAATATGCTACCCTCACCGTCAACTCCACATGCAATGACGGTGACGTTGCTTGTGTTCAGGGCCAGTATGCTCGGTGCTACCAGAACAAGTATCTTACATGGTCTTGCCCGTCCGACTGGACCTGCCAGGCTCTTCCGAACGAGTGGTCATCGGGCACCACAACCACCTGTGCATATGGTCCCGATGCACAAGAGCGCCTTCAAGAAGCTGGAGCCCTATAAACCTTGCGTAAGTCGCTAAATCTTACTGAATAGTCTTGGTACTGATGGTATGTCAGCAATTTCTTCGCTGACCACTCCCTGGTGTTGCGAGGTTGATGCTGAGGTTGATGCTGAGGGCTGAGAAATCAAATGCTGATGATGATCTCATGATATGATGGTTTGTTGGTGATCTTGTGGAATTAATTGTTTAGCATAGTTTTTGGAACGTCTGCCAACTTGAAATGACAATTTGTTCTGGCTGTTTACTCGTGCGGTGCACAAGGGTAAGATAGTGACATCGCAAAATTCTAAGATGCATGCAACATCGTGAAACAGACATAACGTGGCTCAAGAAGTCTATCACCTGCAAGCCATAATCTGGATATCAATAACAAAGCTCAACGGCTATCGGCGTATTCACGTTCCCGTCTTATGTTTTCGTAAGGCTTGTGCGTGTCTGGTCGGTGGTATCATCTTGTGTGGTTTCAACCTCCCCTTCTCCCTTCCCACAGCAATTAGCGACGCTTCTTTCGCTGTCCACCTCTTCCTGAGGCGACCCCTTCTCTGTATCAACGACTTTATCTTCACCCCCTCGTATGATGGTGCGCTTCAAGGAGTAACCTCGGATAAATGATATAAGGATCAACCCCGTGGCTGCCAGAGGTGTATTCACAAGCCACACAGTACGGATGGAGTGAGCATACGCATGCATGATCTGGGCTCTCATACTTGGATCCTGTACGCAGAACGTTGTCACGCGAAAAATCCCACAAGACAGTAACACTGACAGCAATGGAAGATATCTGCCTCACACTATCATTGAGTGCGGCAGCGGAGGTACCAATGGTAAGACCTTGGACACCGCGAAGCTTCTGTACGAGGACACTGGAGATGATAGCCTCTCCAATCGTCATGCCGACCGTACCACCAAGTGTGCTGGAGGACAATGAGTTATCCGTCCCCAGCATGCCTATTGCGTACATACCGGAGGAAGAATAACGATGCCGTACTTGTCGCCATGTCCTTCAGAGGCATGGCGGCCTGCACTGCGATGATCGGAGTCTGGAAAGTCCACTGCATTTGAGTGTTGCGATGGTGGACTATAGGCGCGGTTTCTTACCTGGAACAGGCAGCCCAGTCCGATAGCTGCAACGAGAGGGTAAAGTTCCTTTTCGGCACTGAAAATCATGAGGTGAGCGAGTAGACATTCGAAGGCCTATAACATACGTGTTGGAGGTACTGTCCAGCATAATCATGAGCCCCCACCCAACGGTCATTATGGTCCAAGCGCCCCACATAATCGGGCGGTACGATCCTGTCCTGGCAACCATCATTCCTGACATGGCAGAAAAACTTGCCCCTCCGAGAGAGTAAGGAAGCATTCTAAAGCCAAAGGTCAGAAGTATAACGGACAGGGTGATAAAACTCACCTAATTCCGGAGCCAGTGGCAGAGGCACCTAGTACTACAATGAATGTTAGAACAGTGCAAGCCCCGGCTAAACATAACATGCCTTGGTAGTACATTGGCAGATAGCTGAAAATAGATAAGCATGTGGCAGAAGCTTGCAATACAACGCACTAAGAGCCTGCTTACGATGAGTTGTCCGCCTAGCCGGAAAAATGGTCGACGTACCAGAGAAGAACGTGAGGGCGTGCAAAAACACAGAGATCAAGACCAATCCAGTGGTACGGGTCTGAGGGCATGATAGGTCAGGATCGACGGTAACCAGAAGATTGTCTACCTTGAATAATCGTGGGGGAATAATCGCGGAGCGTGTGGTGAATATCTCATTAACTGCACCGAGCACGAGAAAAAAACATCCAACAGCAAGGAGAGCAATGGTTTCCGCGCTCGACCCTGACCAATTTTGAGAATCTCAAACCTATCCTCGGATACAGGCTTACATGTGGTCTCACTAAAGTTGAAACCGATCAGGAGACAAACGACGCCAGAGATTATGAGCGCCAGTCCAACAAAATCAAATTCTCGAACGTGATCGCGGAGTGATCTCCCTTGGTGCGGGTTAAGATTTAGGAAGAAGAATAACAATGCACCTGCAAGTCCGCCTGTGGGTCTACTACTGGGTCAATACGATGCCTGTACCTGTCGGTGAGGGGCACTGACAGGTTTATCCAAAAGCACCTGACAGTATGTTAGGTAGAAAGACGACGATATGATTCAAGCGGCGCACCATCGCCACGAAACATGATCGGTGAAAACCTATCAAAATCAGCAAAATGACATTTCAAAACCAGAAACAACTCACGCCGCCAAGCAATGGTCCGAGGACGCTGGAAAGATGACCAGACTCGTAGATCCTTAAATGACGTTGGGCTGTTCTCTCTCACCTGGCGGTGCCCCATGTAGCACCGAGGAATCCTCCGTATTTACCACGCCTAACAAGTACTTCAGTTTCTGATGACTAAGGCATAGTCCGTAGACTCACTCTTGCAGAGAGACGATATCCGAAATGGTGATCTGGACTAACTGAATGATTCCGCCACCACCGATGCCTTGTACTGCGCGACAGACTATGAGCCAAGTCATGTTCTGTGCAGCACCACACAAAGCTGATCCGATCTGATGAGGTGTGATAAATGCATGGCGGGCGAACAAGATCATATATGTACCAAAAATATGGCGATGCAGCCGTACAGAATGGGTTTGCGACCTGGATATCTGAGTGAGTAGTTGAAGAATTAAAGTTGCTTCATACGTACCGAAGAGGTTGGAAAGTTTTCCGTACAGTGGCCCTAGTGAAGCTGCGGCGAGCATATATGCACTATAGATATGACTTGTTAGCTGGAGGGAGCATAAAGCAAGGCTGTATGCACCTTCCGACCCAGCTGTAATTTTTGCCACCGCCGAGCTCAGCGACGATGGTGGGTAGGGCAGTAGCGACAATTGTCTGAGCAATGGGTTATAGGTGATTTTGTGAACATCAGGAGCGCACCTGATCGAGTGCGGACAGAAAGATGCAGCACATGAGACCAAAGAAGACGATGCCAAGGCGATTTTTTGGGAGAACATGTTCCTCGTCCTTCTTCCACGAAGCGCCAGGTTTCTCCTTGGCTCGCTCCTCGGCGACTTGATCTGGCACGGACATGGGTGAGCTGGAACGACAGGTTATGGACTGGAAGCAAGGAGTAAGGATGGTGGAGGTGGAGGTGGAGGTGGAGGTGGAGGTGGAAGAAGAGATGCTGATCCAGAGTCAGTGCGATTAAAGCTCAGAGGAAGCGTTCGCATGACGGATATGTCTTTTCCCTCTCGCAACTTGTGAAAGCAGCCATCGCGCGCGCATGGTACATCCCCAGCATGCCGATATGCCGAGGCTGGTCACGTGAACAAGATGAGTCATACAGTCTTACGAGCGTGTTTTGGACCTCGTTGGCCGACGAAACGAAACGGTTATGTCCAGCGACCAGGTCAGGCGCGTGGCACGCAGCAAATATTTCACGGGAGACCATCATAAATCCCAGTGAACACATGTAACTGATGTGACTGAGGACATAAATATATCCTGTCAACGCATGAGATTGCAGAGTAGACGGCTTACTTATGTTGCATGGATATGAGTAGGACCATTCTTGCTTGCTTGGAAAACCTTGGTTCCCAATTGGCGTATAAAACGACCATGTGTCGCACAGACGAGGAAACGATGCAACGAGTTTCCTGTACGAGCGCAAGCCGTGCAACTCAGCGGCGTGGACAAACCCGGCAAAAGCCTGCAGCAAAGTGGCCTTTTGCGAAAACCTTATCTCATCTCTGGCTCTTCTTGACCTCCTTCAGCTCATTTTCCTTGACTGTCATCTACAATATCTTTAATTGAGAGCAATGGCTACTGAGATTCCTACGTTCAAGCTGGTTCTTGGTATGTAGTTTTTATCTCTCTGGCGCGTTGCTGGCTCTTCAAACGCTGATCTGTGCCACAACCCTCATCGATGCCCCCCTTTTCCTCTCGCACCGTGTCATTTCTTCGAAATCCCCCGCTCGGAACCCGCCTCCTGCACACCATCGTGACATCTTCCAGTTGGAGACGGTGGTACCGGAAAAACCACCTTCGTCAAGGTGCGTGTTGGAGTCTCAGCCATCATCCGATCGTGTGCTGATATCGATGCTTCTTAGCGCCACTTGACTGGGGAATTCGAGAAAAAGTACATCGGTAAGCTCCCACCCCCAATATTACTTTTACCCGCCTGCGATGCCCTGATCTCTTCACGTGCCTTCCAGCCACTCTCGGTGTCGAAGTTCATCCCTTGTCCTTCTCTACTAATTTCGGCACTATCTGCTTCAACGTCTGGGATACCGCCGGTCAAGAGAAATTTGGTGGCCTCCGAGATGGTTACTACATCCAGGGCCAGTGTGGCATCATCATGTTCGACGTCACCTCGAGAATCACGTACAAGAATGTACCTAACTGGCACCGTGACCTCGAGCGTGTTTGCGAGAACATCCCAATTGTCTTGTGCGGGAATAAAGTAGACGTCAAGGCAAGTCCCGCAATCCCACAGGATGGGCCACCAGATCAACTCATGCACCTCTGCAGGAGCGTAAAGTGAAGACCGGTGCTGTCACTTTCCACCGTAAAAAGAACCTCCAATACTTTGAGATTTCTGCCAAGTCCAACTACAACTTTGAAAAGCCCTTCCTGTGGCTCGCAAGGAAGCTAGTTGGGTAAGCTTCCCCAACGACCTCACTCGTGATCATCGCCTACGCGACCTCCCCCTCCAGAAACGCAGCGCTGGAGTTCGTTGCTGCACCGGCCCTCGCTCCTGCTGAAGTAGCAGTTGACCCTGCTCTGATGGAACAATACAACAGGGAATTGGCGCAGGTGAGTTCCTTGATCGTCCGTGTTTCAGACTTCCGGTGTTCACTAACGATGTGACCCAAGGCCGAAGCCGTTCCTCTGCCCGATGATGAAGAGGACCTGTAGTCTTGCGATGTGCATGTCTGCTTACGTTTCACACGACTGTGATTTCCTAGTGTTTTTCCTTTTTCACATACAGTTCCCTCTACCCGCAACCCCATCGTTGTTAAACGTTTTCTCGTGCTGCAATCCTACCGAACCAACATCTCCCGGCCCACTGCATGAACTGCCCTCCTCACGATCTTTGATCTGTAGGGTTGACCTTGACTTGTGAGAGATTTTGAATAATCATATCATTTGTAATGCGGATTCCATACGATGCAGTGATGCCCTTTATTGATACATTGTACAATGGAGAATGTTACTTCAACCATTACCTTCATATCCAGGCATGCCACTGCATCATCTTCATTTCTCTATACATGTTACAAGCCACCTGCAACCCACACTTCTCCAATTCTGTCATCTGCAGTGTCACATTGCCTTCATCCACAAATTCCCTCTGAGCTGAGGGTGGAAACCTGAGGAATGCTTCAAGTGTTTCTTGGTCTCGAACTCCCAGCTTGATAAATCCTTCTAAGTGTGACTCAAGGCTTGGAAGGATGGATCCAAGGAACTCCTTCACAAGCTCCCTTCCTGATCCAGCCACCTTTGGGTTTGCCTGAGATGGACCCACACAAGACCCAATGCCAGTAAATGGCAGGTGAGGTGCTTCCACATGATCATCAAGGGCCCTCAATGAAGTAGCACCTTCATCTGCTCTGTAAGGCTACAGCAATTGTGAGACATCAAGGTATGAGCATGAAACAAGCCCTACAATGTGTCTTGCTTTTTTTGCTTTTTTTCTCAGATAAAGTACCTGGCGATCAAAAAATGACATCTCTGGCCCTTGACCATCACTGTCAGAATCATTTTTGTCATTGAGATCTGAAGATGTGATGTCAGTGATAGAGTCAGAATCTTGATGGTTGGTGCTGGTATCATGGGCAGGAGGTTTTGTCACATGGGAAGCATAGGGCTTGCTCTGTGTTGAAGCATTTTGAGTATTGCCTCTCAGTTCAATGTGGTGGGGTGGCTGTCTACAATGCTCAGTCCCCTCTGCAGGGCTCTGTCAATGTACATGTGGAATTACAATAAGAAAGTCATGATATGTATTCACCTTTTGATATGTATGATAGAGCAGTCTAACCCTCCAGTATCTCTGCAGATATAGGAGAGCAGGCCAGCTATCATCATAATTTGATAGCCAGACATGTGCCTCTGCTGTCTGTTTGAGGGAGTTAGTTACTGACAGCAATACTGTGGTGTGATCAAACAGCTACACTTTTGATGATGGATTCAACACCTCTACTATTTTGTCTCACAAGTGGAACATCATCCTGGAGGTAGAGAAGTGTCAAGTTTCGGATTGTGGGCTGCAAATGATATGATCAGTCAAGGCCATTGATGAGTGTAAATTGACTGGGTACCTTTAACATCCCATACTCATCAATAGAAATTCCACAAGCTTCAAGGTATGCATTGATGCTATAGGGGGTCTCACATAGAAATTTGAAATCAGAGACATTTGGTGGCTTGGCTCCTGAGTTGAAACTTGATCAGTAGACAACCACTGATGATAAGGTATTCATCTCTGACCTGAGAAATGTCGCCTCTCTTTTACCAGTACCTGGAGGCGAATCTTGGCCCTATTCGACATCGGTCTGCTGATGGGATAGAGATTAGAACTGAGCTGGTAAGTTGAGGCTTGAGGAGGACGGAGTCGCTAGCTGTGCACGTGACCCCCTTACATACACGGACAAGGAAGAATCTCACCCACCCAAGTGTCTCTCCTTCAACGCCATCTTCGCCATGCCCGTTAATCGCCAGTATCCCCAGCTAACAGACCAGTCGCACCAGGATGTATCTCAGACGCAAGCTACCAAGTATTGCTCACACTGTTCATGTCCGCTCACTGTCGATTCCATCAACACCGTCTTCCTCGCCGAGGACCATGACTCTAACATCGTCTGTGCTGCTTGTACTGGCAGGCTTTTAGCTACTAGATCGGAAAACCCGCAAGGCATATATGTCGAACCAGGTTTACCCGCAGCCCGTACCGCACTACCCGCCACTAGACCGAATACCTTTCCGTCTACCCACTCTCCCTCCATGTTTGAAGATGACATTGAGATGGATCTTCACCCCGCCTCGAACCCCGCGTCGTCAGCTTCCTTGACCCCTCCGACCCCCATCTATACTCCGCCATACCTTTCACCTCCGTCTCCCGCATCGGAACACCCCGCGTTGTCCATTCGCACCGGTGCGGCGTCATCGAGGTCGTTCAACCCTCAACAGCATGCCACATCGGGGATAAACGATCGTGGTCACCCCAACTACGTGCAGGTATCCTTGCCCGATCCTTGTACCGATATCACTCGTTTGCGTGTCCGTCCTCAAGGCCATCACTGTTTGTATCCCGGCGCTACATTCCAGGGCACGCAGAAAAGTGGCAGGAATAGCTACGACGTTAACGTCACCATCGTAGTAGGTTCTTTGCGCCACATTTGAGTAACTTACTAACCTTTTTCAAGGATGTTGATTTTTCCTCCTCGTTTCTCTGTGGCTACCTTTGCATCCGAGGTCTCACCGAAGATTGGCCCGAGTTAACAACCTATTTTGACGCAGAAATCATAGGCAGCCGTTATGGCTTTCTGACGCAAAAATGGGGCGCTAATGAGCAGGAGGACATGGTGCACTGGCAGCGCTTCCCCGCCTTTCGGCACGTGAAGAACGAGCTCAAGAAACCTCATCTGACCATGCCTGATCGTGATCGTGGCGCTGTCTTCATGAGGTGGAAGGAGCGGTTTCTCGTCCCTGATCACCGAGTACAAGACATCAACGGCGCGAGTTTTGCTGGTGAGTGATCGTATGAGAGCCGCTATGTTGCTGTTCTCTATAAACATCCACAGCATCTGACCAAACAGCTCCATAATCTTGTTCAACAGGATTTTACTACGTCTGCGTTGACTTCAACCCCTCATCTCCTGCGACCAGTCTACAGTCGGTGGCTCAGTCAGTGCCTTTAAGAACAGAAGGGAATGGAGATGTTTCGTCGCCAACCTCAGTGTCGCCGGGAAAGTTCGATTCCATCCCAGCCGGCCGCCGCCGACGAGACTCTAGTGTCCGAAGAGGTGGCCGTGGGTCTTCCATCGGTCCACGTTCCTCACCGCCAGCGGCAACAATGAGCGGGTTCTACTTCCACCAAAACTCCGAACCGTAAGTGTTATTCTTCCGGATTTCTTTTTTGTATTGATTACGTCAAACGATTTCCAGATACCAGCAATTGTCCCTTTCTCATATTCCTGAACGCTCGAGCTCGTGCTTCGAGTATCGTTGAGGAGCTTGTGGGGTGGAGTGCAGGATGTGTGGTTTACAGATGAGCGGACTTGGTTTTTGATTTTTCATCGCCTGCCTGCATTGAGACATAGTAGACGAAGCTTAGTCGGGATAGGCGTTTAGCCCTGCATATGATACATGTACCACAGTTCTTGTCCCAGAATTCTTCAACCCGTGGTGATTGGCTGACTTTTATGTGGTCGGGCGCTGACAGCCAATCCTCGGGGTCCAAAAGGCTGATCCTGTGCTGACTAATAGTGGACTGCTGAGAATTTGCTTCCGCCAGTGATCTACCCCGCAGTCCGATCATCGACTAGGCCAGAGCCAACACAGGGTTTTACATATTCACTGCCTCAAGAATGGCGGTTTCATCTGCTTCCCTTTCTTCCACAGCCTACGACCACCATCAACATGCCAGCCCTCATAGCTGAGATTCCTCGCATCATCATAGTGGGCGCCGGGTATGCCATCAATTCATCACCATGCACAAGGCTGCTGACGTCGCTCTGCAGAATATCCGGTATCGCTATGGCGGTCAATTTGAGGACGAAACTCAAGTACTACAACTTCGTGGTAAGTAACAAGTCGCATCAACGTGTGGTTGTCATCACCATTCCGCTGCCAAGGTATACGAAAAAGCAAGCAATGTCGGTGGAACGTGGCGGGTGAGTTGCATCTTTCGTCATTCACGTACCCAATTGGACATCATTTATGATGCACTGGTTCTCTGACAGGACAATACCTATCCCGTGCGTCTTGGCTGGCCTGCTGGAAGCGTCTAACTACATCTTTTGAGACAGGGTTGCGGATCTGACGTCCCAGGACATTGGTACTCCCTCTCTACCGAGCTGAATCCCCTCTGGGACAGTTACTACGTCTCTCAGCCAGAAATACAGACATATTGGGAATGTATTTACCGGAAGCACGACCTTCTGTCTCACACCGTGTTCGACACGAATGTGAAGCTCGTGGAATGGGACGACATTGCTCATGTTCACAAAGTGACACTGGAGAACACGTTAACTGGAGAAACAACCCAGGTTGTGGCGGAGATTGTCATCTCCGCAGTTGGCGGTTTCACAGCACCACTGTTTCCCAAGGATCTTCCAGGCGTTGAGACCTTCACGGGCTCACTTTGGCACTCTCTCCATTGGAGGCATGATGTCGATCTCAAGGGTAAGCGCGTTGGCGTCATTGGGAACGGATGTTCAGCGTTAGTCGTTTACTCTAACAAGGCATTTGGGGCATGCGCTGACCGTAGTGGACACAGGACACAGTTCCTGCCCGTGATCTCGGCAGAGCCGACGACAGAGGTGATCAATTTTTCCCGGTCACCGCAGTGGTTTGCAAGGCGGGTACGTGTTAGTTTAATACAAAACCCCGAAGGCTTGGCGTTAAGGAGTGTGTCAGAGTCAATATAGGTATCCGCAATGGATCAAGTGGGCCTTTGCGCACGTCCCTCTTCTTATGAAGGCGTACCGCAGCTCGATCATGATCAGGGTATCTTCCTTTCCGCTGTCGCGGGCACTTCCGCTGACCGGTACATCAAAGGCAGATCTTCTTTGGATCCTGTACAAGGACAAGCTGCCTATTGGCAATCTAGCAGGAAAGGTGAGATACGACACTTGTAGCTGTTTAAGAAGCTTGCTTAAGTGGACAAGTTGATGACGAGGTACATGAGAGCTACAGCACCTGCAAAGTATATTCACAAGCTGATCCCCTCATATCGTACGTGGGTAACCACTTTTGTGTCGGTCAATATAAATCATGCGTAATCCGCAGCTCCGGGGTGCAAACGCATCGTAGTGGATCCCGGCTACCTCGCGGCTCTCCACAGACCGAACGTCAGTCTTAGATGGGACACCATTCAGGAGATTGTGGAAGATGGCATTATGCTCTCTACAGGAGAAAAGATACCTCTTGACGTGATCATCTTTGCGACGGGCTTTTATATGGTGTGCTTTAAGGATGCAACACACATCTGGAACTCATGTTGATTTGCACAGGTGGATAAACGTCTCTCATTCCGGGGCCTGAATGGAGTTGCACAAGAAGAATACTTCGAATCCGAGGGTGGTGCGACTGCATATTATGGGACTTTGTTCCCTGGTTTCCCAAACTATTTTTCAATAGTGGGTGAGTCGTAAATCCTTGGAAAATCACAGGAAGACAGCTGACAGGCCGTAGGCCCAAATTCCGGAACAGGCCATGCGTCCCTGATATACTCGATTGAAGTGCAGGTAAGCGAATATGAATTTTGAGGGAATGGTTCTATCGAGCCAGAGACCGTCCCTACAGATAGACTACATCCTCAAGTTGATCCGGCCAATCGTTGACGGTGAGGTGAAGGCATTGCATGTAAAGCCTGAAGCGACCACGCGATACAATGTCTGGATACGAAAACGGCTAGAGAACACGATTTTCCTGAGCTGCTTCTCTTACTATCGGGGTGATAGTCGAGCGGGAGGCAGGAATGTTGCAACGTTCCCGGGGATGTTGACATTGTTCTGGTGGATCACGCGGAAACCACGTTGGGACGATTTCGAGGTCGTGGGGGGAGAGCGGCGGGGCGGACGGACGAACACCGCGTTGTTGGAACGGGGGATACTGGTGGTCCTCATGACCGTGATCCTTGGTATTGTTGGGGGACATGTGACTTTGTTTAATGGGGGGTAGGGATAGTATGTGTTTCTTACTACTGTCACCGTCATGTTTTAAGTGTTTTCGGCTTGCAAGACTTGTTCCGTTTTTGGTAGTCTCGGTTTTGTCCGAAGCGTAGCTCTGCCATCTACTTACTGCTTGCTCGGCGTGCTCTGTCTTCTTCGCCGCGCAGGCAATTCAGGCCTGATTTCGCCTGAAGCTTGAAGGCCAAGTCGAAGCAACATCTCGTCCTTTCTCTCCCTCTCCTTGCACTCTCTTACCTGTCCATACTCTGTCATGTCTTCACACAGCTCCGGAACCTCCAACATTGTGGGCGTCCATTACCGGGTTGGCAAGAAAATCGGCGAAGGCTCCTTCGGCGTCATTTTCGAAGGTACTTGACTGGTCTTGCTTTATCCTGGAACGTCCCAGAGCTTGTCTTGTCATAGGCACCAATTTGTTGAACTCTACAACCGTTGCCATTAAGTTTGTGCGTCCAGGGTCCTGCTTTCCCTAGTAGCATCTGGTATCTCATGATCTGTCCCGCAGGAGCCGCGCAAGGCGGAAGCACCTCAGTTGCGTGACGAATGTCGGTCCTATCGCATCCTTGCGGGCTGTCGTACGTCTCTCTTTGATAAGTTTCGTTCACCTTTTACGGAGTCTGTCTTCCAGCTGGAATCCCTCAAATATATCACTTCGGGCAGGAAGGCCTCCATAATATCCTGGTTATAGACCTTCTTGGTCCCAGTTTAGAAGACCTTTTTGATATGTGCGGACGCAAGTTCTCCATCAAGACTGTCTGCATGGCCGCAAGACAGATGGTGTGCCATATCTTCCAACAATGTCAACCTTCTCAACCCGCCACCCAGATATCTAGAGTACAAACGATTCACGAGAAGAATCTCATCTATCGTGACATCAAGCCAGACAACTTTCTTATAGGCCGTCCTGGGACGAAGGCTGCCAATGGTCAGTACCATTGACTTGGGCAGACCCAATTGGCGTAACAAACCATTTTATAGTAATACATGTCGTTGATTTTGGCATGGCGAAGCAATATCGGGATCCCAAAACGAAACAACACATCCCTTACAGGGAACGGAAAAGTCTGAGCGGAACAGCCCGGTACATGAGTATCAATACGCATTTGGGACGAGGTGGATTTGTGACCTTATGATGGGCCATTTGCGTCCTCTGATGACATCTTTAATTCAGAACAGTCGCGAAGAGATGACCTCGAGGCTCTCGGACATGTCTTCATGTACTTCCTCCGGGGAAGCCTGCCGTGGCAGGGTCTTAAAGCTGCGACCAACAAGCAAAAATACGAAAAAATCGGGGAGAAGAAACAGACCACCCCGATAAAGGAGCTTTGTGACGGATATCCAGGTTAGTCGCTTTTGAGGGTCAACGCTCACAATTTGAAACTTTTAAACATCTTCAAAGAGGAATTTGGCATTTATCTCAACTATGTTCGCAAGCTTGGCTTCGAGGAAACTCCTGACTATGACTTCCTGCGAGAGTTGTTCGCCAAGGTCATGAAGAATAATAATGACATTGACGATGGTGTTTTTGATTGGAATCTCTTGAATGGTGCGCTTATGCAGTTTGTCTTGCGGGTGTTTGGTCCGAACTCATATCATCAGGTGGTAAAGGTTGGGAAGGTTCAACAGTAAGTTCCGTTTGCATACGATCATCACAGCCATTTCTCACAATCATGCTATCAGAGTCAAGCCCAGGTCTTTTCTCAAGTGCAGAACACCACGACCCCTCAAGTTCCTCACGACCGCAGAAAGGATGCGGAAAGACAACGGGACGCGGAATGGCGAAGGGCCTCACAAGGTGGGCCTATCATACCGCCTTCGCCCGCCCTCGTCCGTCATGGCTCGAAACAACGTAAAGTTCCCAACGTCCTCACACCAGGCGGTACCAGTACACCGGCCCAAGCCACTGCTTTGTCTGCTGCGGCCCACGTCAATGTTCCAATACCGACAGCTCAGAATCGAGTAGCTCCACAGCACCCGTATGCAAACGTCGTTTCCGGTATGGATTACGGAAACGATGAACCATACTCGACCCAGGCATACGGCCGTGCCTCTCCTATGGTTTCGACTGTAGGAGCTGCCCCTCCGGCAATCAGCAACGTACGAGCACAAGGAAATGAGGTTGGTGTATCGCATGGGGAGGAGTATCGTGAACAAGATGGCGAGGCTCTGCAGCCCAAATCGAGTTTCTGGAAAATCCTTACGTGTCGGTGCGGTTAGCTTGCACACCCAGGATCCTTCGAGGTTTCATGCTCTCATCAAATGTGTTCTTCACAATATCTTGCCGGTCCTTACATTCATCAATCCTGATATACCCACTTATTAACCGCACCTAATATTCACTTCAATTGGTCATATGGTTTTTCATCTGGACGTCCTAGCGCTGGCGAAGTGATTGATTTTGTTATCGGAACTCTTATGATCAGATTAGTGCTTAGTGAAGTAGTCACGACAAACATGCTCAAGAGTTACGTGAAGTTGAAATTATTGCGTGCGGTTAGTACAAAATGTGGCGTGGTGGACCAGGACCAGTACGACGGATCAGAATTTCGCAGTGGTAGAAACTCTTGTAAGGCTTTTTGCCGGTGGAGGTTGCTTGGAATTGGATGCTACTAACCACAAAAAACGCAGGAAGATAAAAAAATTAAAACCACAGTGACGATGAAATATGAGACCACAACGTACTGAGGCTAGGGAGTCCATGCACCGCGATCAACTGTTCCGTTGATCTGGGATGCCGCAGAATACGAAAGAGATGGTGGTGGTGCTTCCTCTGTGGCGTCCTCAGCACGGTGCTGACGCAAGTCTGGCTGGGGAATCGTCGCTGTTGGGGCCTTACGTCTGTGAGCTCTTGACGGTTCCCGTCCTAAGAAACTCCTCTCGCAAAGCGCATGCTGGCGCGCCTTGACATGTTGTGCATTTCCACGCTTGGGGGGTGGTGTAACGGCAGCCTGTAGTCTGTAGCTCCGTGGCTCTGTGGGGGTATGTTTGCGTGGCTGCTGTGAAACTGCAGTAGGTTCTCGTTTGCTGGAGCTGGCAAGTGAGGTCGGCATCGAGGGAGGTATGGTCTCAATGGGGGGGAGCAGCGGCTCCTGATCAATATCTAGAGATGTCAGCAAGGCATCGGAGGAAGCAACAGGCGGACGAGAACGGGTGGTAAACTGTGAAGCAGGACGTGAAGGCAAGTGAGAAATGGCCTGGCTGATGCTGTGTGCTGGTGGAGGGACAAATGAGGGCTTCATCTGAGAAGCAAGTGCCCATGCTTCATCTCTCTGCCGGTAGATTTCAAGCTCTCTGTGAACCGCTTGCAGCGCCATTTCCAGCTCGCTCTTTTCTCCCTGCAATTTCGCTATGGTATCATCTTGCTCCCTTGCAGTGACAGTTGGAGGGAGTTTTGTGAACCTGGGACGAGTCTCAACGCCAATGTCGCGGTAACGGCGTTCCTTTTCATGTTTGATTTCACTGTCATTGAAGGTTCCTTCATCATGACCCCGAGTACTGCTATTGTACTTGAATGTTTTGTTGAGGGCATTGGCTAGCGTGTCGGTTGACGATGAATCAGGAACAACAGTGAGAGACCGAGTGCGCTTCTGCAAAGATGGGTGCCTTCCATGTTTGACAAAGATGTGAGGCTGTACTTCCACTTGAAGCAAGAGAAGTCTTACCATGAATCACTTTGTGATAACTTTCTTCTCCTCGGCACTACTGGCTGAGTTTCTGGCATACATTGTGCTCTCTTCCTATACCAGGCGGGCCTCGGGATCTCAACACACTCCATGAAGACTCGCCGTCTGGGTTTGTGATGCGGGGAGAGGGAAATCGGTAGGACCACCGATGGACTAGAGGGCTTCATCACCACAGACTTCGACGGTATCTCGGACGGTGCCTGTGGGGAGGAGTCGAATTCCGTCGGAAGTTCAGTCAAGTCGCTCACACTCCCTGACATTTCCTGGTCTCCGGGGTCACTGCCAGCCGTAAATACAGACGCGGCAGGTGGATCCCCGAAGTGTTCTCTTGACGATGTTGGAGTACTAGCACCTTCTACAGATGCATATGTCGAGCTTGAGTTCGGCAAATTTCTACCACTGCTACTTCGCGGTTCTCCTGGCATTGCAGAAATGATGGATACATCAGGGATAGGGGAGCCACGTTGTGCTTGACGGGAAGCTGGAATTTTGATGACAAGGCTCCCTAGCTGTGACACCGGTTTTCTAGAAGCAGCGCGCGACACGTTTCCTGACGTTTCACTGGATGTTGCATCCTCGCCAGCATGGTCTGATAAACCAACCAAAATCTTGTCCGGAGTTCTGGAAAACTTCACATAGGGCTTAGTGAAAAAAAAATTGGAAAGTAGATCCTCGCACTCACTGGGACACCTATCAACTGCACATATCGATCATACCAACCATATTTAGTCAATTCGGCGTTGACCACCCTGCAGATATCATACTTCTTGGCCAGGTATGCGAGCCTGAGTAGCATGTCTGGGCGAACTCCACACTTTTCGTCCTCTACAATGCGTCGTTCGTAGGACCGGAATTTGTGAGTGTTATCACGATGATGCCGGTGCCATCCAGCACCTCCTTCATGTCGTTCGGAGATGAAGATAGCCTCAATCGAATGGACCGAGTTAGACTGAAGTAGATGGGTGTAACATCGTGAAGAGTGACACGATTTGCAGGGAACAGCAGCACTCCACTCTACTAGATGTGCACCCCCCGATGTTACACGGCAACTTCTGTTTGCCTAAAAGAATTGAATGTCGGGGCAATTAATAGCCAAAAATGGTCTACCTTGGTGGAAAACTGTCGTTGTTGGTGCAATTTGCAGGCTGCTTCAAAAACGCCAGCATGTTGGTTCGATAGCAGGCGACTAAATCTGAATAAATGGGCGGCAACGTGAGGATCTGTTTCACTCACGATGGATGTTCTGATAGACGGACGTGATCTTTGGTAAAACTATTGTCAGCATCACGGATGACTTGCATCGCCTTATCCCTAGCCTGCAGGAGGTCGTTGAAGGGTCGACATTGCACCGGTTCCATGTTTCCACAACGACATGTCCTACCCTCAACGTAGCACAATGGACACAGAATGAGGCCATCACCAAGCGTAATGACATCCTGTGAGCTTCTGGAGGACGAGGAAGGAGCACAACTTTCACACTCAAAGAAACTCTGGAAAATATCAGCTGCACAAAAGTCGCAGGTCATGTCGTCATTATGACCTGATCCTGATCTGGAAATGTGCGACATCGAGTCACGCATCGTCGAAAACTCTTCAGCAAGGACGTCGTCAAAAAGTGCGAAGAGCTGTTTGAGCTTTTCGATTGAGACCGCCCGATCCTGCTCTGAATTGGCTCCGGATAATTTGTTCGCGGTATCGGTATAATGTTGCAGTGCATGGTATATGTTGGATTTCACTTTATAGATTTCTGAACGACATACCCTGTGCAACAGGTCAGACTTGCCGGATGACGTGCGTTACCATGAGTTGTTACCTGTGGTATATAGGAAGCTCATGCCACAGTGCAACCTGTAAGCCTTCAAGCGACATACGTGACCACGAAGTCTTGATGGTGATTCCACCGTTATTGATGACCTGATGACAACTCCTCGGCGGCACGAGGACCAGATCACCGAGAGCTTGTTCTCCGATATACACGTCAAATGGCGCCTTTGCGAGCTCGTCGATGGTGACCACATGGGTCTCCAGGTCAAGTTCATGTCCCAAGTCATGGAAGTAGGACGCAACCTGAGGTGCATCCGAAGTTTTTGTCATGAACCAGTAAGACGAGCCGCCTTTTTCCGTATAACACATTAGGTTGTGCCCTGAAGAGGCACACAGGTCCTTGTGGAACGGTGTGAATGTGTCCCCAATACCCATGTAACACATGAGCGTCTGGACCTTTGCCTGCAAAAGGAATTAATACAGACACGTCGAAGAAGACAGCAACCTGTACCGTTTCAGGTAGAAACCTCAGAAAGTCATTTGGTCCGTCGAACAGCAGCTCTTCAGGAATGACATCTTTACTTCGGAGCCACTCTGTCCACGCGATAGGGCACTCCCCATCCTTTCCATAAAGGCGTTCCGTTTCTACGGTTGGAAGGCTTAGGATGCATGGAATAGGGATGACACAAGACACTTGCCGTTCGGGTCAGTAAATACAGGACTGGCGCGCAATTTCTCGATGAATGTGTCGACCGAGAGGTTGAAATCCATCCAATTGTGGACATTCCGCACCGAGGGGTCTTCCATGTGAACCGTCAGAAAACAAATGGTTGGCTAGATCATGGACACCCACTCTGATCTCCATTCTTTCGCAGCCATTCGACGTTGAAAATTGTTTTAGCCCACTTTGGGTGCCTGTTCCATCCATGCACGATCAGAGGAATCCCGGTTTCCTCATATGCAGTCATGTCGCTGTTTGCGGGTGAAGAGTAGTTAGTCCGAGCGATCCGGCGGAAATTGGGAGAAATTTTGAGAATATCGTTTAGACTCCAGCCTCTGGTTGTGATCCGTGGTTGGAGTCCGTGATGATGTGCAGGTTCCGTGTCAAAGGCATTTGGCGCAGGGTCATACGTGTGGTCTGAGGACAGCTGGCAGACTGTGGGCGGTGTCGCCTCGCATACATCATGTGCATCTTGTCTAGAGGATGTTGAAGCCTCGTAGTAAGGTCGAGGACCTTGCGGTGTACTCATCCTCCTTTCCCAGTTCAAAGAGCTAGCAGGAGTGATCACGGCCGCTACAAAGAGTCGGGTCATCAGCACGTCAGAAATGGTTAGTGAAGGAGATGTTGAACAACGTACACGAGTGCGTCAATCACCTTGCAGCATCAACTTGCGTACAAGGGCTTGGAGGTGGGGGGTATGCCAATCAAAGATACATAAGTACTAGGAACATCTGCTTTCACGTGACCAGACGCGCTACTTGCATTGGAAAAGCTTCATCCAGCGTCAGCATTTTCTTTCAAACATCCTGCCTGCGCAATTTGCAGAATGTCGACATTGGGGATCAACGACCAAGGCAGCCGGGAACCGGAGTTTCAGTTCTGGGACTTTGTCAGTTGTGGACTCTGCCATCTGCCATATGCAGCAAGCGACAGAGAACCACCTTTAGTTCCCTTCTGGATCACGGAATGCGGACACGTAGTGTGTAATAACCATCTCAGTCAGTGACTCGGTCTCCTAGTTACTCGCATCTACACGGCCTGTTGACGTTAAATAGATCCAGACCAGAGCTGTGCAAAGTGTGGGGAGCAAGGCATCCAGTTGATGCCACTCCAGAGAGATGTATGCACCCGTTCTCGCTTAACCGCAAACAATGTTGATTCATTGAATAGTTGGAACCGCCCATGTCGGATTGGTTTCGTTCGCTACCTCACGCCATGGACAGCATCGCGAATGCAGTGAAAGTCTGTTGCCGAACTCACTTGCCTTGGTTTCTTTTCGCCTTCGTACGGCTGACCTCGTACCCTATCGCAGTTCCAGCAGGATTCCCTTGCCACTCTTGTCCGACATTGGCGAAGCCAAGCCCTGCACTTTTCTACGACTTGCGACCGGCTGCGAAGCGAACGAAAAGCGCTAAGAAAGTGCGTGCAATCATTCAGTGTCATCGTCCACAGATGATCTCGATTGTGTCTCCCACTAGGCAGCTCGAGGGCTTGCAGCGCGAAAATGACCAGCTCCGTCAATATGCGAGCTTAAACGTGGAACGAGGTCCAGAACCCTCATCACATCTAAATCATAATGGGAAGCGACCGATGACCGTCATAAGAGGGTGAGTATGTCTTCAATGAGTCCGCTCAGCACATGAATATGGTGCCAGGCAAAGCGGCAGCATCAAGACAAACTCGAGCCCGCGTTCTGTGGTAACCCCGGTTGGACCATTGCGACTAACGCTTCCGCCAGGAGAGCACCCATCCCTCAATCGAGAGCCGTCAGGTCAGAGCCAGACACATGCAATAAGTGAAAGACCTGGAAGCAGTCGCTTTGCGGAGTATGCACCTACTATTTCAGTTTGGGACGATGCTCACTTTGAAAAAAAAATGGTCTAGGCAATACGCCTATAACGGCGAGGCCACTGCTCGGATGGGCCAACCTTCACTGACGCACGGGCAGACTCTGCCACTACGATATGCACAAGCGAATGCCAGCGGGCAACCATACAACGCAATGCCACCACCATCGGTACCTACAGGCCAAGCAGCACGCTTCAAGCCAGTAGCTGGACAGCACGCTCGTGCCAGCGCAACTACGCAAGTGCAGAATCAGCCGCAACACCGAATCCCTAAGACAACCGGAACAATGGGACCACCACCGACACCACAGCGCCCGTTCTCTCGAGCTTTGCAAACCCCGTCACGAGCTTCAGCGCAGAATCCATCACAGAACACGAGTGGCAATCGAAGTCCCATGGCTCAATCCGCACCAGCACTGCAGTCGAATCGCTTTATACCCGGACCGTCTCATGGCCTGTTGTCCGGACCCACGACGGCCGCAATTCCGTCTGCAAAGGTTCCTGCAAGTAAATTCACCACGAGTAAACCTACTGGCGGTCAACGGATGCCTTTCATGCCGGGGAGCTCGAGTGGATTTGGATGAACGCGATTTCATTGTATGGATTAAATATTTCAATGTCTGGCTTTCGTTCTTGCTACATAGTAACGTAGTTGTGAATGAATATGTCCGTGAAATTTTCCGGGGGGGGGGGGCGGAAATCCTGAACACAAAACGTTGCGCCGTGAGCAAGCACTGCCAAGTTAGGTTACTTAATAACAGGAGCCCCTGCGAGCTGTGCGAGCCCGCAGCTCCTACCGTCACCACCATCGTCAAACATACTATGGCATACAGAGACCCCTACGCAGAGCAATACGGGCGGTACGACCAGCAGCAGAGCGATGCACCTGCTTTCAACCCGTACAGTAGCAGCCAACCTCATCAGGCGTATGACCAAGGCGGCTACGAATCGTATGCAGCAGAAGGATACAGAGATGAACCCAATTATAGTCAGCCAGCTAATGCAGGACAAACATCCTTCACTCCTGGACACCAGAAGCTGGAACACAGTGGGTACGATCAAGCCGGCTTTGCTCGGGCCACCACTGGCAGGTATGAATGTCCCCACTCGTAGTGCTGTAGAATCCCTAAACATTCGTCTTCTAACACAGCCGGTCTCGGGACCTCCGAGATTGGCGGTACGAGCACCAAGGTGCACTCTGGATGAGGGTAGGTGCACTTTCATGTCCTAAGTATAATCAGGTTCTCAACGTCTTAGCAGGGGGGGCGGGGAAGGTGTATCGGGAGGTTCTGCTGCTGCACACTCATGATAATTGGTTTTTTTATTGTGAGCATTTTGTTGCCACTGGCTTTGGTGAGTGAAATCAGCTATGATCATGGGTGGAATGATACTGATACCTCGCGACCAGTGGATCCGACCTCCCAATATCGTAGTTGGAGATGTCCAGCCCCCCACAACGGGAAGCGAGGTAAGGGTTTAAAGGATGCAACTTTTTATCTCAACTTTTATGTACAGATTCAGCTGCAAAGTAATGGCGTTACAATCAACCTTGGTATTCCCATCTCGTGAGTGGGGCTGTTTGTTGCCTTGTCACTAAACCTCGCCCCATATTAGTGTCAGCAACCCAAATTACTTCTCAGCGTCATTCTCGTCGATAAAGGCGAATGTGCGCCTTACCGTGAATGTGGGGGAATGCCTGACTGATAGCCACTCGTAGATATACTACCCCATCAACAACACGCTTATCGGCGGCGGCAACCAAAGCGATGTTACATTCCCTGCTAATAGCAACAAGAACTTCACGTTTCCCTTTTCCATCACATACACTTCTACGATGCCCTCGAGTAACCAGATCCTTGCGGATTTGTATACAAAGTGTGGTGGGGGTGGGTCTGCAAAGTCGGATATCACCGTGGACTACGATATTATGGTAAGAGTTGATTCGGAGCGATTTGCTTGTGTTGATCTATGACTACGCATTAGCTGGGCTTGCGAGTACTCTTTTTCACAGTGTACCCTACTGTAAGCAATTCTGCGAGTTTCATGTGCCCGTTATCGGCATCGGATATCTCGGTGGGTCACGAATACGAGCATCTATGGCTGACCTCACGAATTTCATGCAGAATTTGATACCCGCCATATCGGGAGGAAGCTTGTAGCTGCGCCCTTTCACGTGTTCATCGACCGCCAATGTTGCGCATTCTGTTATCTGGACGTAGATTTCCACGAACGCTTGCTGCCAGTTTGTATACACACCATGGACTGTCAATGCACGCATTCGAATATCGTCAGCGTACGGATATGCTGCGGCGGAGTCCTTTCGGATCAGTGTGCACCATTCTCAGAGACGGATACTTAGCTACTGGTTTTTCATCTTGAGGGCGTACTTAATGCTCTACAGCACTCGAGGAGCCACCATGATAGTCTACTTCTAACGATGCCATGGAATCGTTCGCGAGCCGAAATGTCCCCCCCCCAACAAGCTGGTGAGCGCCCATCTAAGCTGGTTGGAGAACTAAAACATGCTCACTGAGTCCATGTCCAGGCATCATATGTTGTATTCCACCAGGACTTCTGCAAGAGTTCCGTGTCAATGGTGGAACCAGCGAACTCTCCGGTCTGCATGTTATGGATCGTGCGGGGTGACACCATACGTGGAAACCACACGCCGTGGTGTACGACTATCAAGAGGTGTCATGCGTGTAATAACAACAAGGCTCAAGGCGAAAGATGCGCAAGGTGACTCGAGTCAATCCCCGTGGGCAGTATGTATGTGGACTGAACTCCAGTGACACTTGAACTGGCAGCTCGTTCCTCAGCGACTGACTTTGCAGCAGTAAATCAACGTGCTGCCCAGTGACCATCTCGCGTAGACTGTAGTAGGTAGTGTGAAGTAATGAATGACTTTGGGTCGAACTAGGCTTTGGTGATCCTGGCCATCTACTACTTTACTTCTGGTTGTGCACAAAATGCCTTCAGAGGACGAGACTTTCCTGCCCAGGATACATTCTGTTTTCTACGCAATTTTCGACGTCAAGACGGGGCCCAAGATCGTCTACCAGGTCCCCGAAGCATTGATTACGACCTCACCAACTGGCCCAACGACCAGCTTGTCAGTCACATCTTCTCCAAAACCTGCCACCCCCGTCCCGAAAGAAGGACACTCATCGCTTTCTCGTCGGTCAAGTTCTTCTTTGATTTCCAACGGAGGTCATCGTCCAACTTCAAGGCAGATTCGTTCTCCCCATCAACGCTCTTCGTCTTCCACTCGAATCTTGTTCAACTTCGATGACATCTCAAAGTATGTGATACCTCCAAATGCCCTCTGTGGCCGACTCGTCAGATGCGCGATACGAAATTATCGTATCATCGGATTTCCTGTATCCCTACTGGGAGCAAAGTACGAGCGAAATTACTTCAGGTTCAACCTTTGCTTCGTCTTCGAACGCTCCGCAGATTTGAGCTGCTATGAGCCCGTCGTCCGGAAGGTCAGCCGAGTCTTGACGGCTTGCGAGGTTGCGTGCATTGCTGTATCTTAAATCGACGCTGCTCATGTTTGGCACAGGAAGAATCCATGTTTTTATCCTCTACCCAGACCTCTCCCGCGATTCATGCCATTCTCGAGCAATTGTATGAGGACCTGAACTCATATTCCGAGACCTCGATCCCCATCGATGCTTTCAACTCCATTGAGCTGAAGATTTTTCCTTTTTACCCCAACCCTCCCCACGTCAGAGATTGGCAAGTACCTCTTGCATTGATCAACCTGTCTAAGCGCATGGAAGATAACTGGGACCTTACAATGAAGAAGGTGAACAATCGCACATGTCTCTGTGTCCAGAGAAGACACTTATCTTCCCCAGGTCTGCACCCACATCAATGGTGTGGACCATGTAAGTCGGATAGCACAGCTGGCGGACTGCGATCTCGAACTCACACGCCAGGCAATCGCACACCTGCTGTAAGTCCACATCTGAACATGTTCGTTCGGCGCTTGCAGATCAAGTCTTGGAGTTATTATCAGGTCATCATGACTATCGACATATTTCAGTACTCTAATATGTACACACTTCGAAAAAACGTGCAGTGGCTGGCGGACGAGACTCACGTTAGAGACGAGTGCGGACCATACGTCACAAAGCCTGGTATGTCACGAGCATCTCGAGTTGTTGTTTCTCTGAAAGTTATCCAGGAAAACCCGTCCCGCAATGGCCAAAACTGCTTCATCTATATTCCAGGCTCAAACCAGGAAAGACCGTGTTTGAATGGATGGAAAGTCACGGTGTACATGACCTCGGGATTGATGTTCGTCGCTTCACAAGCTTTGGGGTCATCAAAGTAGGGATCTAGTCATTCTCATATCTGCACTCATCGTCTCTCCCAATAGGGTTTCCTCCGTAGGGTCCATCGGTATCCGGTGCTACTCCCATCAGATCCTGCCTCACCGTCCCATAGAAGGCGGCGACAAAGCTTTTCAATCTCACCGCCACAAGCTAATGCGCTTCAACCCCCAAGCCCATCATCTAATTCTGGAGATCCATCAAAGCGTCTCCGAGGGCGCCTCCCTGACGCTGCATCCCTGGCAGCCCCAGTGAGCACTGAAGTCGTGATAAGCTCTCCTACAAGAGAAGTGGATGGCACCATTGGCTTACAGCGTCGGACCAGTGCAGCCGAAAAAGTTCTTGAGCAGCTACGTGTCAGAACTTTCCAGCAAGCGGATTCGAACCTTGCCATGCATGCGCACCCCTCAGCCCAAGAAGCGACGAACGATAATCGGGCGAGAGGGAATTCGGAGACGCGTCGCCAGTCGATGTTTCAACAATCTACATATCTCTCGTCGGAGACGCCTGAAGGCTCTGGGAGAGACGGAAGGTCCCCGATAGCTGGGGCGTCTGTGGGACCAATGTCTACTGGACGTCCGAGATTATCGCGTTCTCCATCCGCGCCAATGCCTCAGACGCACGCATGTTTTTCTCCGGCGCACGGATCAATGACCAGCGTATCCAACCCGCCTTCCGAATTGATCTCGTTACTGGATGGGGAACATCACACTGATGAGCTTTCAATACGCTTCGAGGCCGGATGGCCTTTACTTCAACAGTGGCTTGCTGTCATTGGCGGCGGTAAAGGGGACGGGCACCTTGGGAGGGTAGCAATCATTTACCGCTGACTCGTGGAAGCTCGAGGTATCAGATTGCATTTATTATCTATCTTATAAAGTCGGATACAATACTTTTTGAGCTGAACGCATCTATGCAAGCGTCCGGTTGACATTGACGTGGCCTATTCCATAGCACGAGTACAACAGTTGTGTACATGACTGGTCTGAAGGATTCGCGGAAACGATTTTGAACGATGTCCCAAAGAAATCCCTGACGTCTCGCAGGAATTGGATGCTGTAGAACACCAAAGTCAGCGCTGTAACACACGACTCTGCCAATTGGTATACCAACGTTCGTGCTGTCGGCTCGCCCATGCTACAACG
The DNA here is from genome assembly GCA_021018615.1 of Phlebopus sp. FC_14. Classification (NCBI taxonomy): domain Eukaryota; kingdom Fungi; phylum Basidiomycota; class Agaricomycetes; order Boletales; family Boletinellaceae; genus Phlebopus; species Phlebopus sp. FC_14. The sequence goes on along the minus strand of JAEVFL010000002.1, from coordinate 1,004,543 downwards.
GCCCACATCTTCACTGCCAAGTACCATCATAAGAAGCACAAAACTCTGATGTTTCCTGTCAACACATCCTCCTCGTCGTATCTCAGAGAGGAGGGCTCGAGTTGCGAGAAGTGCTACGTCTTCCGGCGTCCCCCCAGGCCGTGAGACCGCCTCGGAGCAGTGAATTGCACCAGTTGTAGACTCTGCCAACAAGCTGAGTGCATATCCTGGCGAACTGTGGCAAAGATGATCAACAGAAAGAGAATTACATGAAGAAAAGACTCGCTTTCCACTTTCTGCTCCTTTATAGACATCCGAGTACAGGTAGATGTCGGGTATATATCGGTTAAGAATCGAACGACAAGTGTCAATCATGCGATTAGAAATCTGAGGGCTAACACGGACTGCGTGCCTGTTGGTGGGTATTAGAGTGTTGTAAAGCTAGAGAATTCCAGCATGACTCACGCAATGCCTCGTATTCTTTTAATCTTGCCAGGCTCAACAAAGTTCAATGTTTTCACTTGTCTTACCACAGGGCATAAAAACTGGATTTCTCCCCCACCTTCTGGAGGGGAACCGCGTTTTTGGACCTTTCGATTTGTCAGTCACGGCTATAGCTTCAGGGGAATGACCTCACCCTTAACTCAAGACCATCTGAGACACCGAAGAGCTGGAGATGGGGTAAAGTAACCGTTCGTATGAGGTCAACCTTCACCAAAGGTCAATATGGACAAGCAGATATCTTCAGGACTTACAGAGAGATCTTTGTCGTCCGTCGTGATTCCCCGTAAGGTTAGTTGGAACGGTTTCTTAGAAAAGGGTGCCAGCATGACCAGAGGCTCCAGGAAGTATCCTATCGAACGAGATAGAGGACAATCATGGGTAACTGGTCCCCCTGATATAATTCCTGGCTTCAATAAGATCGCAGTACCTGACAGACCCCAGTTAAACGGTGGTCATGTTGGCGAAGTTCCAATTTTCTCACCAGTGACGGAAATTTCGATGACCGTTCCATTAGTAGTCTTCTCCAACAACCGCAAGAGACTGACTTCGTAATCTGGACGTTGTATTGAGCACCAGTGAACACATGGTGTGATAAAACAAACCTCTTAAGCCAGGATTTTTGTCCTCTGACCTGATCTTGTCCACCCGAACAGCTTTTCCGCTGAGAATCGACAACACGAGCCGCTGGCGGAGGTACTGGTGACCGCTATAACTTACTGTAGATCCAGACTGCATATGATGGAAGTCGTCGTCTGTACTATTTGGGCTTACATAAAGGAGTTGATGAGGGACACCTCTCTCATAGACATTTGTTAGACTTCATACAATTCTCAATGGAAGGCAACGCAATTCTTCTTAACGGGTCAGCGACATCAAGTGATTGGCAAGACCGCTATCTTCACATTGACCAGATCCTGGATCGACCAGGTCCTCGAACTGACCCTTCTTTCTTAGCCGGCGATGAGGTGCCCCATCTGCTCAGTATGCGGTGCACGCTCAACGTTTTCTCTAGGTCAAGGACTTCTTGCGAAACCAGTGCAAGATTCTGGTCATCGGTGCTGGCGGCCTGGGTTGCGAGATATTAGCCAATCTTGCACTCACGGGTTTCAAAGACATCCATGTAATCGACATGGACACAATCGATATAAGCAATCTCAATCGACAGTTTCTCTTTAGGTGCGTCTGTGTGCGCGTGTTCGGCATACCACATCCTCCTGAGGACATGATGCAGACCAGCTGACGTTGGGAAACCCAAGGCCATCGTGGCGGCTGGGTACGTGATGAAGCGGGTTCCTGGTGTCAAGGTTACACCGTGAGTACATTGTCTACGCGCCCTTGTCAGTGGCTACCCGGCAATGTAGCTACTTTGGAAAGATCCAAGACAAAGGTGATGACTATTACATGCAATTCAACCTTGTAATTTGCGGCCTCGACTCAGTGGAAGCACGTCGATGGATAAATGCAACCCTTGTCAACCTGGTAGACCCTGATAATCCAGAAAGTTTGAAACCCCTCATTGATGGCGGCACGGAAGGTCAGCTAGCGCACGCTATTATGCCAATTGGGCTGAAGAACCACCATAGGATTCAAGGGACAGGCTCGCGTGATCCTACCAACAGTATCATCCTGCTACGAGTGCTCCCTCGACATGCTAAACAAGCCAACAACGTTTCCTATCTGTACTATCGCAAATACCCCTCGTCTTCCCGAACACTGCATTGAGTGGGCCTCTGTCTTGGAATGGCCACGAGTTCACGGAGGTCATTGTGCCAAGCTTATTCCTTCACTCCCAGCTAACCGCTACCCCAGAGAAGAAGTTGGACACCGATGATCCTGAACATATCGGTTGGCTGTACACTGTGGCATCCGCACGAGCTAAGGAATTCAAGATCGAAGGAGTAACCTGGTCACTCACACAAGGCGTTGTCAAAAACGTCATACCCGCAATTGCATCAACGAACGCAATCATTGCCGGTACCAGCGTTTACTGCTTGGCATCCTTGCACTCACGCTGTTCCAGCATCATGTTGTAACGAAGCATTCAAAATTGCAACTAGCTCTGCTGCTTACTTGAATAACTATTTCATGTTGATTGGCACAGAGGGAGTCTATTCGTATACATTCGAACATGAGAGACGTGAAGACTGCCCAGTTTGCGGGGGTGAAGCTCTCGAGATTTCAATAGGTCGCGACTGGACCGTGGAGCAGTTGATTGGAATGCTGACGGAGAAGCAGACTATGTGCGTGCGGTCTTTGTCACAAAGTGCTGCTGTCTAACTGTCAAGTACAGTCAAATCAAGAAACCCTCGCTGTCGACATCGACGAGGCAGATTTATTTCCAGGCCCCTCCTCAGCTCGAGGAGGCGACGCGACCCAATCTGGAGAAGAAGGTTTTGGAGTTGGTGCCAGAAGATGAAGAGATCGTCGTCACGGCATCAACGCTACCCTTTAATTTGTCCTTGATCATTACTTATACGTAGCCCATACATTTGCTTTGCACAATGCCTATGGTGACAAAGAGTGTATTACATAAGCGTCCTGTCCTTCAAACCGTTCAAAGATCGCAGCTTAGCTTTACGCTTCAATAATCTGACCGGTCAACATGCCTAAAGCTGACATCAACAAGGCCGGCTGGGAGCAGAGCGAGTTTCCAATACTTTGCGAAACATGTGAGGATTTGCGGCTTTCGTTAGCTGTTTCCCTGATCAAGTTGCCCGACAGGTTTGGGAGCCAACCCTTTCATCCGAATGGTATGCGGTATGCTCTTCGCCATGGTTCTTCGATACTCAAGGGCACGCAGTCAAAACAGGAATTCGGTCGGTCGTGTGGCACATGTGCTCGCCCGTTCACTGTTTTCCGGTGGAACCCAGGTTCGGGCGCCCGGTACAAAGCCACTGTCATCTGCCAGACATGTGCAAAGGTTAAGAACGTTTGTCAAACGTGTTTGCTAGATCTCGAGTACGGCCTACCGACGCAAGTCCGGGATACTGCACTTGCCGTGCAAAGTGAAGCTCCAATCAGTGACATCAACCGAGAATATTATGCACAGAACATGGAGAACAAGGTAAGTCGGGGTTCAACGTTGGATTTATAGTTTTTCTTAGCATTCCTTTTTAATTTTATCTTTCAGATGGAAGATGGTACCCAATCAATGATGCAAGTTGGTGGAAGGGCAACCTCTGCGGGAAAGGAAATGTTGAAGGAGCTGGCTCGCACGAACCCTTACTACAAGCGGAACAGGCCACATGTTTGCTCCTTCTATGTGAAGGGTGAATGCAAGCGTGGGTCGGAGTGCCCTTATAGGTACATGCGCCTGGTATTCCAAACATCCCAACGATTGATTTCCTTCCCAGGCACGAGAAAACAGTGGACAATGAGTTATCGCATCAAAGAATTAAGGATCGTTATCATGGACAAAACGACCCTGTTGCACATAAAATCATGGCAAACCATGCGGTGGTACAAGGTCTCAAGCCCCCCGAGGATCAGACGATTGTACGTGCTCATATTGTCTCACATGTTATGATTTCTGAAGCCCGGTAGATGTCACTGTTCCTTTCATCCCTCCCGACATCTGCTACGGAGGCAGACATACGCACGCACATCGTAAAGTCACTACCTCACATACCGTCGTCACAAGTCAAGTCCGTTGTGCATGTGGCAAAGTCTAGGTATGCGATTTGGTTACAGTCCGTCGGGCTACGTTAACCTCAAAGCAGATGCGCGTTCGTCAATTTCAAAGACAGGATATCGGCTGAACGTGCTGCGGAGGCCTGGGCGAATGGCCTTGACATTGATGATATAAGAGTGATCGTCAAATGGGGTCGTGGCAAGAATACGGGCGCGGTCAAGGCAGGGGCGAGCTCGCCTGTCTCGCCCAGCATACCACCGACGGTGTCAACGAGTGCTTAAGGTAGATGTATTCCTATGTAATATGGATGTTGCCGTGTAATAGTAATCCTTTGACCGAAGGACTGATAAATTATCTAAAGCGTAGGAGAAGTTACGGTGAAGGGCCACGACTTGGAGCGAATCACTGTACAAGGATACCACCGATAGCCATTGAGATGAGCCACAAAGCATTGGCGATAATCCCGTCACCTGCACGGATAGCACGACCAAAATTAACAAGTGCCGGACCCGCTGTAGGCTTTCTGAGATACATGAACCTCCCTCCACCAATGCAATCTACTCACGACATATACCACCGATTCCCCAGCCGATTCCAAATAGCACGGAGCCACAAACAAGTCTAGTATCAATCTTGGTTGATGTAGGGACAGCCCATCTTTCCCTGAAGTGCGGACATTCGCCTCCGCGCGCAAAATGGTAAAGGAAAGTGGTTATCGGGAGTGCACTTGCAGCCAGAAAGCCAAGTGAAGGGTCGAATACTCCTGAGGTCGGTAAAGTAAAAAAGGTGAGTATCTTTTCACGGTCGACCATGTTGCTGAGGCGAAGTGAACCTCCGAAGGTAAATGCTGTCAGGAATGAAGCCAGGAATGATAGAGGAGCCTAAACGATGGACTATTCAACCAAAGATAAACTGAGGGGACAACTCTGCGTACTCTTTCAATACGTGAATACATAATCAGGAAGTCCATAGCCCAGAGGAAAAGGAGCGGTGCTACGATAGCATATACCTGTCCTTTGGCTCCTAAGGACCAGCTTGCTTGCGCAATCTCCGGCAGGGTACCATGGTGAACAATCCGAGTCGTTGCCAGGGCGGTCGTGAAGAAGGTAACGGTGGCTACCAATGACCTGATAGCGGGCTGTTAGGGATGCCTATTGCGAGGCTGACAAGCCTGGTTCAAACGCTTGCCTGCGGGAGAATCGAGACAAGCCAGCGATCATATGTCTGAACATCAGATATGAAACAGGATGAGAAGACAAGGCAGAGAGAAACAAACCCAGAAGTGCATCCATTTGCCAACTAGACATATATCAGTCAGGAGACGCCAGTACATTGTTGCAATGGCCAGCACACCTTGGTGCCAACGCCAACGAGAAACCCGGCCAAGATGATTTGAGACGAGTCGTTTACCGTCGAAAATACGCCAGGATCGAGAAACTCTGCTACGACGCCGGCGACTATTAATCCTAGCACGGACGCGACTGCTTGCCTGTTCCCTTGCACGGAGCGATGTACGAAGCCAGATACACCGAGGACGGACCCGTTCAGCACGAGCAGGGAATGTACGGACAACGCGATACCGACACCTCCTAGCAGAGCTTGCAAGGGCTTTGGATGGTTCACGGCTGGGGAATGCTGCATTGCAAGAAGACCTATGGTTTCCTCCTAATGCTACTACGCTCGCAACATGTAAGTCCTCTAAACTTTCCTTGAATCCATACATGGAGAATTAGCCCCTCTTTCTTCATTTGGAAGACTTGGACGGACGATCAAGACTGCTTCTCAGGCTTTCCGCTTTCTCCAGTTGTTGCACCTGGTCACCATTTGTACACCCACCAGGACTTGCCGTCCCTCCTGCCTGCAGCCCGTAAATCAAGAGCACAAGCTGAAGCGCAGATCCGGTCTGTATGTGCTGGGTATTGCGCAGAAGATCACGTCGTCTTTCTACAGCGGTCCGGCGCTTGCATCATTCCCCGAGTCAATCGTTGAGGGCTTGGTACTCCAATTAAAGGACGCCAAATTGCCTTGTAGCCACGCCCTATCCGTGGGAGTTAAGGCAGGACCCCCCTCCACAGACACCGATGTGATGGGTGCTACAGTGTCGAAGTTGTGATCGGCCACGGCTGCGGCATCCCCGGAGAATCCCTCCCATGCTACCGAGCAGCGTTTTTGAATCATATTTCTCAACATTTGAGGCGAAAAGTTCTGGCACCCGTTCAGACGAATCTGACCCAGCTGTGGGCACGGAAAGCGTGCATCGGCGGGGCCTCCATCAGCCAGTTGTTCAAGAAACTCGTCATTGAACGATGGACAGTGAGAAACCGATAAGGCATCGCCAACCCATTCCGATAAAGGGTGCATAAGATTTTGGGAGACGTCGATAGTCTGGAATCGAACATGATCTGACATCAAAGGGGGGCATCCCTGCGGAAGGGAACAACGGGAGATGGTAACTCGTTCTGGCATTATATCGGCAGCCTTGATGATCTCAACAAGCACATCGCCATCCAGATCCTCGAGATGCATGAACCGCAAATTTGATATAAAGCTTTCGAGCGTCCATGGGCGATTTCTCCGGAAGTACAAGTCTCTCAATGTCAAATCGTCGAGTTTCGAACACGATTCGATTGCGCCGAGCAGACCGTACAGATCGAGGCCATCAGACCATGAATTGCGATGAAAGCAGCTCACGGAAAGGACCTTGAGACCTAGCAGGCCTGAAAGCCATTTTGAAGGAGACAAACAAAGCCCTTGAAAACTTCGCCCATCTAAATGCAGCTCTCTCAGGTGCGGTGCGAACAGCTTGGAATAAAATGGGCTTCGGGCACTGCTACCACCATCGTCCAACCTGCACGAGAGCTTGAGCGCTTGCAACTGAGGACCAGCTCGTCCTTGAAAGTCCACTCTAAGAAACGGGAGAGATGAGCTATAACGGACATCGATGCGGATGCTTCTGCAACGTGAGATGTGGGACATAACTTCTTGCATTATCTTTTTGACTGTTTCCTGCTCATTGCAGCCGCAGTCCTCGTAGGTGCTAGGACGCCTGGCAATAAGAACATGTATGGGTAGTGGTCGCGACCATGCAAGGAAGCATTTGACGTGATGCAACGGAGTGGGAGGGGAGTTGATTGAAAAAACCAGATGGGTCCAGTACTTGGGTACGCTAGCCAGGGCAGAACGCCATGTAGAGCAGACAGACGCAAGGGCGAAAGGGAACGACATTTGGTCTTCTGTCGTCCACGATTGATCCTGGTAGCTTTGACGTCGAGACAAGGCGAAAGAAAACTCGAATACCACAAGCCAGAGCTCAACTGGAAGCTCGACGCAACAACGAGTAGCGTACAGCGGGTAAGACTGCGATTTGGGTTGACTCAGCTGCAGCTGATCGCTGGATAAGAGTTGGAGGTGCGACTGTACAACTGAGTTAGCGCATTGGGCACTCTGGTGGTCTTTAAGCATACCATTTGGACACGAATAAAGAATGATATTGCCGTTGTTCGTTCGACGTTGCAAGTTACGTTGGTGGTTGTCGTGCGACTTCAAGTTGTGCCACAGACGCGGTCTGCTACACCATGACCACGCCAATTCCACCCGGCTTTCGTTCGTTGCCCATATCGCTGGTCCAGCTTTCGTTGGCTGCGGTGCTCAACTGTGGCCAGTCTTTCCGATGGACGACTCATCCCTTACCAGTCGTGGTCGGTTCTGACGTCCATGCGTTCCCAACTCACGAATATCGGCTTTGTTTGCGGGATCGAGTGGTTTGCTTGAGACAGTCTCCCGAAGCTCTGTTATACCGATCTGTCTTTCCAGAAGGACATCTGTCGCCTACTCAGGAAGCCGTCCGGGAGGCTGAGACGCTGGCTTGGCTCAAGGACTACTTTCAACTGGACGTCGACCTTGTCAAACTGTACGATGAATGGAGTAGCAGAGATACCGTCTTTCGCGCCCTTCGATCCCGTTTCCCTGGCATACGGATGCTGCGACAAGATCCCTGGGAGAACCTGGTATCGTGAGTGAAGTCTCGCTCACCCGGTTCTTTGCCATGCAAATGCGCCCAGATTTATATGCTCCTCGAACAATAACATTGCGCGCATCACGAAAATGATACATGCACTCTGCAAGCACTGCTCTCCACCCCTCTTGTCGCTGGTTCCCCCCGAATCCGCATCCGATACCAGTCCGGAATCCGTGACGTATTATCCCTTCCCTGCTCCGAGTATGCTCGCTGCTTCTGAGATTGCATCAAAGCTACGCGCATTAGGCTTCGGATATCGTGCTGATTTCATACAACGCACTGCTCAAATGCTCGTAGACGAACATAAAGAGCAGAATGTTACTGACACGTCGGCGCACGATCTAGAAGGACCTGAAAAGTGGCTCATGACGCTGAGAGGTACAGACACTTTGAGAGCAAGAGAAGAGCTCCTCAGGTTCGTCGGAGTTGGTCGAAAAGTCGCCGACTGCATTCTGCTCATGAGTTTGGACAAGGTGAGGTTTCCTACCCTGTGTAGCTCAAAACTATTCTGATCTTCCTGAACAGCGAGAAGTCATCCCTGTTGACACACATGTTCATCAAATTGCGATGAAACATTATGGCTTACGAGGTTCATGTGGATCAAATGGCAAGACTGCCATGACCCCGAAGCTCTACGATGAAATCAACACCAAATTGGTTGGTATCTGGGGTGACTACGCCGGTTGGGCCCATTCTGTGCGTAATTTACCTCTTCCGGGGCAAAGAGTTTGTGATCTCAGTTTCAAGACAGGTTCTTTTTACAGCCGATTTGAAAGTCTTCGCCTCGTATGGGATGTCTGAGTCACCTTTGAAACCAGAGGCAAATCCAGCATATGGATCAGCAACATCACCTTCGACATCCTCAAACAAGAAACGGCCAAGGGTGAAAAAAGAGCTGGATGCAGCCGCTGTGGCAAAACCAGCGGAATCGCCTCATAGTAGCCTGGCGGAGAGGGTCAAGAAGCGTCGGAGAACTATCACAGTGGCTGCATGACATATTCAGACCATGAAAACTGGTTTGTGCGTGAATTATACGTATCCACTAGCCATACCCTCCTTACTTACTTAAGCGTACTAATTAGCCAAACCAAACATGCTCGTTTATCCAGTAGCATCTACTACTTACTAGGTATACCACTCTTGCTAGCATGTCCTCATCGCAGAAAGCCCGGATACAAGAAATCATCGACACAACGCAAGGAAGTGATCTGGAGGACAAGTCTGCAGATTCCGAGGCAGGAGATCCAGGAGGTAACGGAGATGCTGCGCCTCAAGCCTCGTCATCCAAGCCCAAGAAGAAGAAGACCAAAACTACAAAGGCACTCAATGCAATACGCGGAAATGAAATTCCAAAGGCACTTGTTGATCGTGTAGTAGGTGAGGTGAAGGCAGAGCACAGCGCCAATTCGCCTGCCGCAGATCCAGAGACCGTCAGGATGGCCTTGGAGCAGCTAAAAATCATGGATGTACTCAAGGGTAAGGCGGGCGTTGCTGGACGTGGTAAGAAATCTATGGGGGAGCATAAGGTATGGATGTTGTTCATCGCATTTGTATATCAGCCCGTTTATTACGTGGTTTTCATAGTTCTGGGGAACGCAACCCGTTCCCCACTTAGGTCAATTACTATACCTTAGGCCGAAGTCATCTTTAACATAGCTCATCCTGCAGGCGAGGATGCCCCGGTTGCAGATGGGTACATCGAGCCTACAAAGGCTATAGAAGAGGTCAGACAAGAACCATACCCCTTACCCAAAGATTTCGAATGGTCCATTGTGGATATCAACGATCCAAAGCAGGTTTGTGCTTTGGGCAATCTGGCATTCTGGTCTCATGTACAGAGGAACAGATCAAAGAAGTCTATGATCTTCTGTCATTAAATTATGTTGAAGATGACGAAGCTGCGTTCCGCTTCAAGTACAGTGCCGAGTTTCTTGAATGGTGCGCTATAGTGCTCCATATCGAGTGCTACTAGGCCGACAGATGCACATGCAGGGCTCTCAAACCACCAGGTTACTACAAGGACTGGCACATAGGTGTTCGAGTCTCTTCTAACAAGAAGCTTGTCGCCTTCATATCTGGTGTCCCCATCACTCTTCGTGTTCGTGGAAAGTATGTACTCAAACAGGTTCTTGATATCCGTACCGTTGACCGCACGAAGTGTTTTCCGTGCGAGCGAGATCAATTTCCTCTGCGTGCACAAAAAGTTGCGTTCAAAACGACTCACCCCAGTTCTCATCAAAGAAGTCACCCGACAAGTTCATCTCCAGGGCATCGCACAAGCAATCTATACTGCCGGCGTTGTACTCCCAACTCCTGTGTCGACTTGCCGGTAAGTTTCACTCTTCCAATGTTTCGCTATTGATCATCCTTTGCTATGCCTTCAGTTATTATCACCGTTCTTTAAACATCCCGAAACTCGTCGATATCAAGTTCACCTACGTTCCCCGCAACATGACACTGGCGCGCATGATCCGCGTCTATAAAACAGACACGGCTCCGCATTTGCCGGGTCTTCGAGAAATGGAGGAAAAACATATATCCGGAGTGGCAGATCTTTTCGCGCGGTACATGCAACGCTTCGATATGGTGCCTATAATGACGCTCGACGAAATGCGGCACCAGTTTTTGAGCGGGAGAGGGGACATGGACAAGCCTTCAGAGAACTACAGACGACCAAATCAGGTGGTGTGGGCGTACGTAGTCGAGGTGTGTTCTTATGCCTCAGAGCTTGCGAATTTACTGACGAACGCGTTCCCTCCAAGGATCCTGAGACGCATCGAGTAACGGACTTCTTTTCGTTCTACTCACTTCCCTCGACGATTATCAATCATCCTAAACACGATCTCTTAGCGGCGGCTTACTTATTCTACTATGCAAGCGATGCTGCGTTCGTACCAGGCGCAGACGCTGATGGCAAGCTGAAGAAGCGACTCATCCAGCTTTTTGGAGATGCTCTGATCATCGCGAATCAGGCCAAGTTCGACGTGTTCAATGCAGTCACTTTGATGGATAACGCAAGCTTCTTGGAAGATTTGAAGGTCTGCTTACGACTTTCTTGATTCTGCGCAGGTGGCGCTAATAAACATCTCAGTTCGGAGCAGGGGACGGATTGCTGAATTTTTACCTATACAATTGGAGAACAGCACCTCTGGCAGGTGTCGAAGCTGCTGGTGGAGTTGATGCTGGGAGAGGCGTTGGAGTTGTGATGCTGTAGGCTCAAAACGTGATGCTTTGTGCGTGCATCTCGTGGATTCGGGGTAACATAGCCATCTAATCTCATTGTTCATATTTGTTAGCGGAACTAAGGCCTTGGCTTCTCCAGTCCAAGCGTCCTTGCCTTCACAATCCTTGCTGGTAGCAGTGGTGAATAACATCATTTAAAGGAGACCAAGTTCACTGTTGGCGCGTGTGGCTGGATCAGATGGTTAATGCAACGAGGACCAATCACTTGATAGCCTAGCTGCACGTCATACGTGTGGGCGTCTATGAGTTGACACAATCGTACATATGTAGCCTTCCCTTACCATCTACCTTGCAACACTTCAATCACTGTCAATATCAATGATATCGTCGTCGTCAACGCCCCAATCAGGAGTAGGACTCCGCCTCTTCTGTGATCCTTTCGGCTGGCGGGACGGTGCTCCAAGGTCACGGCCTCTAAAGCTCGGCGGGACATGCGGTGGTGCAGGTGCCCGTGCTCCGAGGGTCTGCCCGGTTCCCCACGATTTCTGATTAGCCGCAGGTTGCAAGGGAGGCTTCGCCTTCTCTTTCCCCTTGGTTGCAGACGTCGACAGCCCAGATCGTCCGTTAAGCGTGTTACCAGCTCCGATAAATGAAGGCTAAGATGCGGAGTAAGGGAAGTGCGCACATAAAGAGGTGAACACTCACGAGTGAACTTGGGGTGGCGGAGGACGCTGAACCGTTCGTTCCGGGTGAAACATACGGTACGACGTTGAAACCGAAGAAGAGCTTTCCAAATGGAAGATTTAATGCTGCCGGTACTTTGACATCGGACTCCAGTGAGTCGCTTGTCACGACTTTCTGTTTGCTGGAAGAATGCTGAGGAAACGTCTAAAGAAGGTTCCATGAACGTACTCCGTGCGTAGGATTTTACTTCCTTCGGCGACATCTTCGACGCCACGGTGGCTAATACCCTTCCCTTTCGTCTTTCGGCCCGCCAGCGTTTCACCTTTACCTTGGAAGCTTTCCCAATGATCTCCTCCCTTACTGACAGTGGAGGGGCCACTGGAGACGAAACCGCCCGCAAGAGACGATGATGGGCGAGATGAGCCAGGAGAGGAAGAATTGAGGTCAATCTTGAGTTTGGAGGCCATCGTCGATGGGGGTGCAGCTTTCGGTCTTTCAGGCTCCACATAGCCGACAGGAGGAGCAAAGTCGACCTCAAGATCGGTATCGAGGACGTTGATGCCGGCTCCACCAGGGCTAGTTTCCATCACAAGAAATCCGAAGATCATCGAGTTGTAATATATTTCAATGATATCTCCCTGCGTGAGAGCGGAGAAGTTACGGAGCGCCTGCTCAAGCCTATCACGATATCATCAGTAATTGAAACGGGGCGGGCTGAAACCGGACATACACGGCCTTTGGATCAGATATTTCGAGGAAGTGGACGGTTTGCGCTTGTAATTTGACAAATTTGCCCTTTGGCAACTCTGTGCCAGTAATTCGGATAGGGTCCCCTTCATCTAGTCGGAGGGTCTTCATCATCCAGTATGGGAGATGAACGACGCCTTCTTCTGCAATAAACTCGAGGACGCCTGCATGGGTTGAGGCTGCAGAATTCGAAGGGTTACGGAGCTGGAACATCCAAGGAGACTCAAGGTCCAAGCTCGTAAGATGTGCGAGGGCGGAAGGTGGCATAATGACTTAAAGAACAAGAGCAGTTAAATATCACGGAAGATGCGATGAGAGACAACATACTCTTTCCTCCATAAGACAAGTTCTCTCGCTCTCGGCCGGGAAGCATGGCAACACTATAGGCTTTCAAGTACTCATCGTAAGATCTTGCGGGAGGTCGACCGAGCCGGGGACCTAAGGGACCCCCGAAGCCTCTGCACATTCACGAATCCAGGTCAGATCCCTTTGCAGTGAGGGTCGCGGACGTGGCGTACTGTGCAAGCTGGGCAAACAACCCTCCTGGTCCAGCTCCCATTCCATTTTGGTGGCCAAACTAGAGTCGTACTCAGTAACTGGGCATATCCTGGGTCACTAGACTTACGAAATCCATCGAAGATTGTGGTAGGAAAGCAAGAGCAGCTTATACGCTCCTTGTGCTATTAGACAGCGTACGCAATGCTGCTGCGGCAATGTCCGTGACTCCAAATCAAGCGAATGCAGACGCGTCGATTGCTTGCTCTTTAATCAGACCAGAGGTTTGCTCATCGAAGGCCCATTTTCAACTACTCTCTGGTTCGCACCGGAATGGCTACGAAATCTGGGCAGACTCCCGCACAGGCCGTCTCTCGAAATGGCGCGAATGCTGCGTTCAACGACAAGGTACGGAGACGACGAGCCTGCATGTACGGGTTCTGATTACACACGTTACAGGGTAAGCCGATGGAGCTTCGCATGTCCAACATGGTCGCTGCAAAAGGTTCGATCTTCCATGGGCTAATCGTGTGTTAGCTAAGGATTTCCTGCTTAGCTATCAGCGACGCTGTCCGCACGTCTCTAGGTCCAAGAGGGATGGACAAAATGGTACCGAATCGCTGCTATCCCAAGTGTACAGTGTACAGAAACGTTAATCGAATTTTAGATCCAAACCTCTAAAGGGGAGGTTCTTATCACGAACGATGGTGCCACGATCCTAAGGAGTATACAAGCCCTTCATCCTGCGGCCAAGATGGTGACCTACACACACCTCGTTGAAATTTTGCGATGGCTCACTTCGTGTCTAGCTCGTCGACCTCTCTGCTGCTCAAGATGTTGAAGCAGGTGATGGCACAACCTCGGTCGTCGTTCTCGCCGGCAGCCTCCTCGGCGCAGCAGAGAAAATGCTCCTGAAAGGCATCCATCCCACTATCATAGCTGAATCGTTCCTCAAGGCATCTGTGAAGGCTGTTGAATACCTTACCGAAATATCTACTCCTATTGACTTGAACGACAAGGCCAGCCTGTTGCGCGCAGCAAGTACGTCGTTGAACTCAAAAGTTTGTATCCACATCTTTTATGTATGTACTGGCCCAATTTTGCTGATGGGCCTGCAAAGATTGTCTCTCAGTACTCAGCAACCCTGGCGCCTATTGCCGTTGCTGCTGTTACTCGACTTGTGACCCCTCAGTCTTCCAGTGTAGACCTTCGGGACATCCGAGTGGTCAAGAAGGTTGGGGGTACCATCGAAGACACAGAGCTCGTAGACGGCGTAGTCTTGAATCAGAACGTTATCGTATCCGCTGGTGGTCCCACTCGCATTGAAAAAGCCAAGATCGGTATCATTCAATTCCAGCTTAGTGCGCCTAAGCCAGATGCAAGTGGTACCTACACATCACATTTCCGTGCCGCTTACGATGCTCTTTCAGATGGACAATACCGTAGTCATCAATGATTACAGACAGATGGACAAAGTCATCAAGGAAGGTCGTCAATACCTTCTCAACATCTGCAAAAAGATCAAAAAGGCAAACTGCAACGTACTTCTCATCCAAAAATCTATACTACGGGACGCTGTCGACGACACCTCGCTTAGCTTTCTCAAGCGCCTTAATATCTTGGCCGTTAAGGACGTGGAACGTGATGAAATTGATTTCCTGTCGAAGAGCCTGGGATGCAAACCTATCGCCGACATCGAGGCATTTACGGAGGATAAGCTGGGATATGCGGATTTAGTCGAGGAAACCTCGCAAGCAGGTGCGAAGGTGGTGAAGATTACAGGTGTCAAAAATCCAGGTCGCACCGTTAGTATTCTGGCTATGGGAGCCAACAATCTCGTTGTCGAGGAGTGCGAGCGCAGTCTTCACGATGCACTTTGCGTGGTCCGATGTCTTGTGAAAAAACGGTACGTCGTTGCTTTGGTTGATTGTGATATCTGCTGAGTATGTGTCAACAGAGCACTCATCGGGGGTGGGGGATCTCCTGAGATTCATGTGTCACGTCTACTCTCCCAATACGCACAGTCGCTGAAAGGCATGGAGGCATACTGCTGCCAGGCCTATGCCGATGCGTTGGAAGTGATACCAACTACCCTAGCAGAAAACGCGGGTCTCAATCCAATTTCTATTGTCACGGAGCTGCGCAATCGGCATGCGCTAGGAGACCGTAACGCGGGTATAAACGTGCGGACGGTGCGTTGACGCTTCGGCAGTCTTTTGTTGAAATTCGCTGATGCTTTGTCAGGGTCTCATCTCAAATATCTTGGAGGAGGATGTCGTCCAGCCCTTGCTTGTGTCCACCAGTGCGGTTGAGCTAGCGACGGAGACCGTCTGTCTGTTGCTGAAGATTGATGACTACGTACAAGCAAGGTAATTGATAACTAGTACATACTATCGAAGCTATCTAGTGTCATTGCTTCAAAGCTGAGTCTTCAAGTACTTTGATAAAGTAACACAAAATTTGTCCAACAAAAAATGCCAGGACCGTGGATCGAACACGGGACCTCCAGAAACCCATCGGAACTTCAGTCTGTTGCTCTCCCAGCTGAGCTATCCCGGCGACAACCAATGCCGACTTTTCATATCCAATAGTGGAATCCAACCATCCGGGTAGATACCACTGAGGTTACCTACCATTCCTGTCTTGTAGTTTGCAGCCATGTCTGGTACGGGTCCTCGAGAGAATGTCTTCGCTACACGAATGGCGTTGACAAACATGAAGCTTCGTCTCAAAGGCGCCGAGACTGGACACTCGTTGCTTGCAAAAAAGCGCGACGCATTGACGACGAGATTCAGAGCAATCCTGAAGAAGGTGGACGAGGTGCGTAGTTGATCGTGCTTCAAGTCTGGATTGTTCCAGTTAATCTTTCTTATCGTTCCAGGCAAAACGAAAGATGGGACGGGTGATGCAGCTAGCATCGTTCTCCATGGCAGAGGTCACATATGCCACCGGTGACATATCCTACCTTGTCCAGGAGCAGGCAAAGTTGGCGACTTTCCGGGTCAAGGCAACGCAAGAGAATGTCTCAGGTGTCCTTCTCCCTGCTTTTGAGGTTGATCGCGTTTCAGGTTCAGGTACATCCAGTCGCCCCTGCGCGTGGTTGGATGCATATTGATCCGTATGATGGTATAGACTTCAACCTGACGGGTCTCGGCCGTGGTGGGCAGCAAGTGTTGCGGGCGAAAGAAGTCTATGCGAAAGCTCTGGAAACCCTCGTTGAACTCGCATCGCTACAGACGGCGTTCACTATTCTCGATGAGGTCATCCGAGCTACAAACCGTCGAGTGAACGCCATTGAACATGTTATTATTCCACGGCTTGACAATACTATCAAGTACATCATGAGCGAATTGGACGAAATGGATCGTGAAGAGTTCTTCAGGTGAGTGATGATCATGAAGCCAACGAAACGCAGATAACTCATGACGTACCTAGATTGAAGAAGGTACAGGGCAAGAAGAAAAGGGATGCTGCGGAGAGACAAGCCATCACTGAGGGCGCAGGGGAAAGTGCGGAAACGTTGCTGGAATCCAAGATTGAGGAGCCTAGCGTGGACCTCCTCAGCAGTAAGGACGAAGATGTCATTTTTTGATTGGCAACAATGGACCACACTTTAATACCCTTTGCACCATTTTGATTCTACTGTACCGATGTAATCACAAATTCCTGTGCGGATCACTCGTAATTCTTTGCATGGCTGTTTGACGACGCAGGTCATGGTGCATATCATGTGCGGAGCGACGCATAGATACATGGGTGATTTTATGAGATGCAATGCAGAAAGGCCAAGCGGAAAAGTCATGGAGTTTACTAAGGATGAAAGTTAGCTGGCTAATCACCTTACTATATGCTATACGCACGTCCACCATCTCCACATCGTCAGATTTTGCGTTCTTCTTCCTGTCCTTGCGGTCCAAGATTGCCCGTCTGTGCGAGGAAATTGAGCCCCGTAAAGAAAATGCTCGAATAATCACACGACATACCTGTCCTTGTCAAGCTTGATGGTGGTGATGACGACCTTGCTGGGGTGTATACCAATGGGCGACGTTGCACCATTGGATTTATCGCGTTGTACGCGATCCACGTGAATGACCCACTTCTTTCGGTATACCTGCGTAACCTTCCCCTCTCGTCCCTTGTATTTCCCGCGCACAATTCTTACTTCGTCGTCCTTACGGATGGGCAGTGAACGCGCCTGTGATGATCCGTCAATGACTGGCGTGAGAGGCGGGGAGATCGTCTATTCCACGCACGTTGTACTTTCCCCGAAGCTCCTTGGACAGAGGCGACGACATGATTTTGCGGCGGATAGACGAGGGTGCGCTGAAGTGGGCCTTGCGGGACTTGCGCCGCGAAGAAGAAACGTCTGTTGAACGAAATGAAATCGATCAGCACGCCGTGACACCAGTCATCCAAGTAGCCATATTGCAATCCAGCACATTAGAGACAACAGAGCCGCATTTTGGCGCAGAGTTGGGATGGATCGAGAAAAAGGATAGGCTGGGACGAGTACTGACCGGGGTTGAACTTCATCTTGATCTTGAGGACGTCGGTGACGGTGACGACGGGCTTGGATGTTGGGTGTATGGATCGAGTTGTTTGGTCCAAAGTTTGGACCTCGGGTTTTGCCGAATACGGTGCTGCACTTGTCTACGACAGTCCATGTCTACGGAAAAGGTACGTTCGACGAAGCTCAAGTTCAAGGGAGAAAAGACGAAGAAGAAGCGAAAGCGGGACGATGAGGGAGGGAGCTCAACCAAGCATAGGCGTGTTGAGGACGACGAGGATCCCGAAACCTGGGTGATGCCCGAAAACCCAGCTGAAATCCGTGGTCCTACATTCATCATGCATCCATCAGACACTTCTCCAATCTCTGTCAACTTCGACTCGACGCGAAATCGGATAATACTGCATTCTATCGATAAAGAGCCGTCTACGGACACCTCGTCGTTGCTTGACCGTGTCCCCAGCGAAGTTGGCCAGGTATGGGTCACTACGCGTGTCGCCGGCTCTCCCACAATAAACCTCCGCACGGGAACCGGAGAAGGGAAGTTCTTGTCCTGCGATAAGCACGGCATCGTTTCTGCCAACAGGGAGGCCAGAGGACCGGAGGAAGAATGGACTCCAGTCATTTTGCCTGATGGCATGGTTTCCTTCATGAATGTATACGAGAACTATCTTAGCGTGGACGAAGTTGCAGGCGGAATTTTGCAATTACGGGGTGACTCCGAAGAAGTTGGTTTCAGGGAGCGGTTCTGGGTAAAAGTACAGAGCAAATACAAAAAGGAGGCCCACGAGGAGAAGAAGAAACGGGAAGCTGGTTCGGAGTTGACGACCTTTGATGAGGCCGGTACAAAGTGAGTTTATTTCGGGAGTTCTATCGATGCGAGGGACTAACCGCTTGTCTCACGCAGCCGCCTGTATCAGGCATGGGGTGCTGGTCGCTCTGTGGTGTCCAAAGATGACAAGAAAGAAGTAATCTGGATATTTTTTCTGACCAATCTGATGTTGACACCATAATATAGTTGAAGCGTGCTCGAAGAGAAGGACGTCTCTCCGAAGCGCTCTTGGATCGTAGAGCAAAGCTCAAAAGGCATGTTCTCAACCCCTCAATAGTTCATCTATTCACGCTTCTTCTTTTGCAGTGATCGATTTTGTTGACCTCTGATGCTTAGTATTCGACCGTGTACATCACCATCCTGTGCCACTGTATTGCATCCATTCGAATCAGAATCCAGTGCGCGCGATCGGTCATGCTAAACAGGGAAGTGTCGAAGAGTCTGGAGAGTATAAATGGGCCGCTGGATAGTCGCTCCCATACTGTTGTGCCCCACTGAACGAGACGTTCCCCTGCAGCGATGGCAAGGACACAGAAGAAACCTATTCCCATGCCGTACTACCAAATCCATTCCGTAAGGGCGCTGCGCTGTGAAGCACGCATGACAATCGCTCAGTGTTGTGCCTTTCGCGTAGGTCCTCTTGCCTCCCACCATTCTGGTTACCAGTCATGGTCACTGGCAGAGTATGATCAGATTCACCGCCAATGAGTACCTCGACCTCACTGAAAGGGTTGAGGAACAAAATCCGGATGCTCTCCAGCGCTTCATGGACAAAGTAATTTGCCTTTTCTTTGTGGCCTTGAGTACAAATTTGACGCAGAAAAGGTGCACAGTCGTGACTCCAGCCTCGCGAAGAATTACGAACATTCGTGGGTGATCATGGCGTACCTAGAGCAATACATATTGTCGCGCCAGCGCCAGCATTCCGGCTTCCGTGATCGCCAGAGCAGGATCCAGCGATTTGTGAGGTGTCCTGACCCTCTGTGGGTACGGTATGCGCGAGCAGTAGGTATATTTCACCATAGTTGCTAGTTTCTATCTGACATGACTAGCAAGCAGAGGGGGGACCTCTCCTCAGAAGCTGCCAAGTAGGTCGCCGTGCTTTGGTAAATTTTTTATTATTGTTCAAGGTTACGGAAAATGACCTTTGTTCAGAAGAGGCGAGTGGCAAAGAAAGGAGGCCGCCAGTCAGGCCGAGTCACGCAACCGCGCCAAATCAGAAAAAAGTGCACGGTAGGCGATGAGTCGTCCGATGATGAGCCCAGCTATGCTGGTACGCTGATCGCAGATGCATCCCCTCCTGATGCTGTACGCGATTTCCTGCGCTCTCTGCGACCCTCTCTCGAAGGGTTCTACTCATGCTTTGTTGAAATGGGAATCAAAACCGGCGATGATCTCGCAGACTTTTTTTCCTGGCGTAGCGAGTACCAGGAGGAATTCATGCGCAAGGAATTGGAGCAGAAAATGAATTCCTTGCAGTTGTACGGTTTGCTAAGCAATTTGCGAGGGCGTGGAAGAGATGTCCTTTGAATGTTTGGCGTTTTGAGCGGTTGTATGTAGCCAGGCTTCGAGCGCTAATAAAGCCAAATACCATTACGTTGGCGAAGTGTGTTACAGAACTTGCACTTGACCAAGTCATGGAGAACTACACTCAGGAAAAGAATGTCGTCTCAGCTACACCTGAAGTTGTCCCTTTGATTGGGAGTCTTTTACCCCGGGACATGCTCTTTCTTTCGTTGGCAGCCGCCGTGATACTCGTCGTCGGTTCGTCGCGTGTTTCGTCTAGACGTCAAAGACTGACTTGAGCCAGTATTGTCGTTCTCCCGCAGGAGTTCACGTTCACGGGCCAATTCATTGTTACTAGTCGGCCCTCCTCACTCGGGCAAAACAGCCATACTGTCGACTGTCAGTCCACACGTATTTGCCTTACGCTGTTCTGACGCATGTGGAAGATCAGCTTGCGTATAACCAAACGCTGTCGTCGCATACATCGTTACAAACAAACTCGGCACATGTAGTCTTGTCGACTGCAAGGACTGTGCGCGTGGTGGATGTACCGGGGCATCCCCGTCTCAGAGACCAGTTCCGAGAATATCTCGGAGAAGCAAAAGCGATTGCATTCGTCGTCGACGCAAGTACCATTTCGCGAAATGGGTCTACCGTCGCAGAGTAAGTTCGAGCAGATCCCGTCATCGTCATATGATTGCTGATGGATGCATTTTACCAGACACTTGCACCATGTTTTGCATGCAATCACATCGCTTCCGCCGACTCAACCTACACCGGCACTGCTCATACTTGCACACAAGATCGACCTGTTAAAGATGGGCGCATCGTCAAGCTCAGCATCGGAGGTCGCCGTTGCAAGGGTGCGAACCATTCTTGAGCGGGAGCTGGAGAAGAGGCGGGCAACGCAGAGTGGGGGTGTTGGTGTGGAAAGCTTGGGTGCTGAGGGCGAAGGATCGGAGATGGGCGGTCTTGATTGCAGTGGTGCTGCTGGAGGAGCGTTCAAGTTTACGGAGTGGGAGGGTGGCGATGTAGCATTCGCGGGGACGTGGGTGAAGCTGGGGAACGTCGACGACGACAAAAAGAGCGATAGAGAAGACGGCTTGACTGGTCTCAAAGAATGGCTGGGTCAGTCTCTGTAAATACGAACAAACATTGCAGGGTTCAAAAGGTCCAAATTTCATTCTTGTTCTTGTTCTTTGACGCAACCATTTAGACAGTGCCCGTTCTACTCGATCCAAGGCAGGACGATGGCGATTCGGTTCTGCGGAGAGAAACGCTGGTCAGGATTACGAGCACACGCACCTGGTCGTGTGGTGCAGTGAGCGTCAGACCTTACCTACACCGTCGCTCTGTCTCGTGTGTATTGTACTTACACGACCAATTGCAGCAGTTGGCTAATAGTCACAACTACCGTTGACGATGTACTCGAACGTGCCCATGAGAAACAGCCCAATTCCCTATTATTATACACAAGCAAGTCAGGAAAAGCGGAACTCCATCGCCAAGTTCGAGGCCCATATCAAGCCATCAGCCAGCCCATCTCTCGTTTTCTGATCCCCCAAGATGCCTTCCCCCACCATCGCTCTCAATGATGGAACACAAGCCCCGTGGATAGCCTTTGGCACTGGCACCGCACTGTATGGCAAAGACGCTGCACAAGCCGTCAACGTCGCTATCCGCAACGGGTTCACTCACCTCGATGGCGCACAGATGTACCAGAACGAAGCCACTCTTGGCGCAGGCATCATAGCCTCCGGCAAGCCCAGATCCGAGCTCTACATCACCACCAAACTGGCCAAATTGGGCCCGGGCGAATCTCCCAAGAGCGCCCTCGAAGAGTCTCTCAAGAAGCTGGGTGTGGACTACGTGGATCTATACTTGATCCACCAAGCAAATCAGCATGTCGGAAAGCTCAAGGAGGTTTGGAAAGGAATGGAAGAGGCCAAGAACGCTGGTTTAACCAAGTCCATCGGTGTCTCCAACTTTACAGCAGACCACCTCAAAGACATTCTCGAGATCGCATCCATTCCCCCAGCTGTCAACCAGGTAAACAATCAATTCTCTCTTCCTCGCCCAGACAGACCGTTTATTCCTAGTCAAGGTTGAAGCTCACCCATACGTCTGGAAAGCCCTCCGACCCACCCTCGCTGTTCACGAGCAACACAACATCGTGACGTCTTCATATGGCGGTCTCTCCCCCATTGTTCGTGGAAAGGGTGGTCCTCTCGACGTGGTCGTCGAGCAGATCCGCGCGCGGCTTGAGAACACGCGTGGGTTCCCGGTCTTCGAGGGCCAGGTACTGAACAAATGGCTCAAGCAGAAAGGTGTGCTCGTCGTGACGTGAGCCACCCCCGTTCCTCGAGTCGCAATCTCGCCAGCTCACACTACTTTTCAGAACGTCCTCCAAGGCGGAGCGGATCCGAGAGTACCTAGCTACAGAAAATGTGCCGGACCTAACACCAGAGGAAGTTGAGCTCATCGAAACCACTGGAGCAAAACTTCATCGAAGATTCTTCGTGCGTCTCCTTCCTCTGATCATTTGCTTAGTGCTGACATGTGTTCCAAAAGCCCGGTAATTGGCCACCTGAGTGATGGCGAATGGATAACAAGAAGTCGGGATTTTGCTAAATGCTGTAGCAAATACGTTGTAGACCCTTGTAGACCCTTGTTGTGACATTGGTAGTCACAAAATGTCACGTCACGGGACACGCCAACAGTTGCCGTATTGAGGCTAAGTTCAGACTTTTGACGACTTGCCCTTCAAGCTTGTTAGTTCTCGACGACGACCATGTTCATCATCAACTGGTTCTGGGATATCCTGGCTCAGCTTGGTATGGTTCCTGCGACGCGCCAACCCTCACCGTGGACTGTGTTAACCTTGCTCGAAAACAGGGTTGCTGCACAAGAACGCCAAAATTCTCTTCCTCGGTCTGGACAATGCCGGAAAGACTGTGAGTTACTGGCATTGGCTCACGCGTACACGCCTAGGATATTGAGCTACGTTGTGTCTGAAGACCCTTTTGCACATGCTGAAGAACGACAGACTGGCTACTTTGCAGCCCACACTGCACCCCAGTACGCTCATTCTGCTTCTGTGTGGCCATTACTACTCACGGAGTCTTGAACAGCTTCGGAGGAGCTGGCCATTGGAAACGTCAAATTCACTACCTACGATCTCGGAGGCCATCAGCAGGGTGCGTGGCGCCACTTTGTTTAAGCGCCTCTTCTGTCACATTTTTTCTTCATGTATTCAACACCTTACTACTCAATAGCCCGTCGTCTCTGGCGTGACTACTTCCCCGAGGTTGACGGCATTGTTTTCTTGGTCGACTCTGCCGATTACGAGCGTTTTGCGGAGTCGAGAGCTGAACTGGACGCCTTGCTCTCGATCGAGGAACTCGCCAAAGTGCCTTTCTTGGTTCTCGGCAACAAGATCGACGCGGTTGGTGCTGTGAGCGAAGACGAGCTGAGACATCACCTGGGGCTCTATCAAACCACAGGCAAGGTCTGTTGTCATCCTTTTCTCTCGGTATCAAGCGTGCACTGATAAGAAGTGCTGTAGGGTAAAGTGCCATTGAATGATATTCGACCTATCGAGGTCTTCATGTGTTCGGTTGTCCAACGGCAGGGATACGGAGAAGGTATGAGCGACCTACGCCACCCGCTCACTAATGTCGCTGACATGATTCTGTTCCTAGGCTTCCGGTGGATTTCGCAATACGTATGTCTCGTTTCCCTTCTCACGTGTCTGCCACTTACTGATACGTTGACGCAGATATAATTGACAATTGACAGGCAGGAAGTCCCTTTCATATTACTCTACCCCACCGCTTTCTTGTGCGCTTTCCTCTTGGAGTCCGATTAATCAGATTCTTACACTATGGCTCCACTCGGACTCTTCAAGGGAATACCGCCTCTAGAATGCCTATGTATGTAGCAGGCGTGCTTGTCATTTGCTGAACAGATAAGGAACATGTGACCGATTCACTGTTACTTCCATGACTCCTGAATAGCATACTGATCCATTATATTCCCTAACACCCACGTCTGGCCGACCACGTAGACCAAGCTCCTTAGCCATAAGCCAATAAACACATTCTCGCCCAGGAACTCTAGTCTGTATGCTTCGGCGAGCCACAGTGCTTGTGTCCCGACCCATACGACGGCGGACAACCATGAGAAGCGGATGAATGGGCCAAGCAGCGGCAGGAACAGTGTGTACCATAAAAAATACTGGGAAGTGCACACGCGGTTAAACAGCACGAACGTATAGGTCTGGACAAACCATGCGAATGGGAGATCAGACATCCGCCAACTGAACACAAGACCTGTGCCCAGAGACAGGGAAAGTTGAGGGACAAGGCTGGTGAGAGGTGAACTGAGGAGACGGCGCCAGAGTGGAAGCCCCAAAGAGACTTGATCAAGATAACTGAGATATGTCGGATAGAAGTAGGGTGAAAAGTTGTGTCGGTGGTCAAGACGGTTGGTGTGATATAAGTACGCTTCGGTGAGAAATGGGTAGCCCCAGCTATGACATTAAGTGCGTTAGATTGCGCTCTTTTTTTTTTTTTTGACAACTTCACTTACATGGCATAACAAAATGCACCCAAGGCAAAGAATGTACCTGCACTGAGGACCGCAAAGCGGATGGTGTGTTTGCAAACAAGGGAACGTGGAAATGAGAGGCCCCGGGCTTCATGTTTGGCGATTGCAGTCACACAGCTAACACCATATATGACCGGGTAAATCTTCCAGTGCGTACCGATGCCCAACAGGATAGCGGCTGCGTGCCATCGTCGCTTGAGCGCATAAAAGAGGGTGAGGAGGACAAAGGTGCACAGGATAGATTCAGATGATCCACGTGTGGATATGCTGAATACCAGAGGGTTCAAAAGGTGCGTCGAGGCGAGGAGAGTAGCCCAGGCCTTCTCGTCGTAGTCTGAACCGCGGGAAATGGTGCCTTTTTGCTTGTCGGCAAGTTTGCCAGTGCGGTCTTCAGGTTTTGGCGCTCGAGAAATCGTCCTATGCGAAGTAGTTGTCACGAGCAGTCGATATATGAGGGTACCGTTGACTAAATCGCAAAATGCGAACAGATACTTCCCGAATGACGCGTGTAGCAGCTCATTGGGCAACAAGATGACGGCCAGCAAGGGAGTGTAGCGGTAAGTTTCACGAGAGTATGGACTATCGGAGGTGCGAGATTTAGCTTGTTATTCCGGAGACAAAATTGAACTCACTTCCCGATACTCAAACCAAGCTGGTTTGTGAGAGGGCCTTGTGCAAGGTTGTCGCGACTAGGATGAAGTAGAAACCGTGCAGCGTCACTGAAGACGCGATAATCGACATCCGTGTACTTGACGACGGAGTGGGCATCGTGCCATTCGCTGTAGAGGATGAGTCCGATTCGTAGGGCTGCTGCAGCAATCAGAACAGTTCGAATCGAGGGAATGCTATGCGACCACTTGAAAGAAATGTGCGCCATGAAGATGAGCGTCCGCTACACTTGAGCCTGTTCAACAGAAGACGAGATCAGCGGTATGAAAGGACAGAATATGGCCAACCCGTCAGGAGCTTTCCAAAAGCTCGACTGAAGACAGTCGTTGAGTCCCTCAGAGCTACTAGTTGTCGTGTTTGCACCCGAATCTCGAGTATGTTGCAGTGCAGTCAACAACGGTCCCTTCCAGCTCGTCCAACTGCCTGTGGACGCGTGCAAGAGGCGTGTAGAAATCAGTGGACAACAACTACAGGACTTCCCTCTGCAAGACCAGCGAGACAATGGAGGTCTCAAGCGAACGCCTGCTCGTACAGATCGGCTCCTACAACACCAACCTCCAAGGAGGTGCCGGTTTGCCACAAGACCTCGTCGATTGGCTTGCACCGGCACTCCAGGTCTCGTCTTTCCTCTCCAAAGAGCCCCGAGCACCAGACATTGTTGCCGTTGGCTTCCAGGAGCTCTTGCCCCTTCATCTTGGACGTACGCCCTCCGAGTCATTCTCTGCATCCAACCTATATATTGACTAGGTCCTTTCGTGCAGTTGCTGGTCACTCCAAGTCAATCATAACAGAGAGAGACGTACACATACGGTCTCAGATCGAAGAGCATGCACCAAACAAGGAGTCTTATTCACTTGTTGCCAAGGTCGTAAATGTCGGTGTGGCATTACTGGTTTACGCTAGAGACGACGTAGTTGCTCGCCGCATTTGCGACGTCCAGACGCAGTGGACAGGCTGTGGCCCCGCTTACATGGGCAACAAGGGCGCAGTGGGCATTAGGTTCCGCGTCTCTGACCGC
The DNA here is from genome assembly GCA_021018615.1 of Phlebopus sp. FC_14. Classification (NCBI taxonomy): domain Eukaryota; kingdom Fungi; phylum Basidiomycota; class Agaricomycetes; order Boletales; family Boletinellaceae; genus Phlebopus; species Phlebopus sp. FC_14. The sequence continues at coordinate 978,162 of JAEVFL010000002.1, read as the reverse complement.
GGTTCCAAGGCAGGTGAAATCTTCACGTCGGTGTCTCTCTTCTATTCAATATACCGAGCCTCATGACTTCCAACAGATTCGTATGTGCGCACCTGACGGCCCACGAGCAACACCTTGCGCACAGAATAGCCAATTATCACCACATAGTCGGCACTCTCCTCTTTCCCCCACTCCCCCCATCCAACCGACAATCCACCACAATCTACGCAACCTCCCACCTTTTCTTTCTAGGTGACTTGAACTTCCGCGTGTCAATACCGCCCTCGCATCCCATAGCGGCCCCCTCTCGAACTCGGGAGACATTGTCCTTGCTCAAAGACGAGACAACCCGCGAAACTTTGAAGGAGTTTGACCAGCTGCTCAACGAGCATAGGAAAGGCAACGTATTTGTAAGTATGAGAGAAGGACCCTTTTGGACGTTCAAGTGCACATACAAATATAAGCTCGGTCAAGTCGACAAATACGAGTTGGTCCTTCCCTCATTATTCATCCAGCACTTCTCTGATGTGCGTTTCGCCCAGCACAAAACGCACACCCTCATGGACAGACAGAATCATGTATACGACATACACTGACATACCTGGCACGCCGGATAAATCCAACATCACCAACCTCTTGTACACCTCCATTCCCTCATACACCACTTCGGACCACGTTCGTTTCATCCATTGTTTATACTCGCCTTTTGGACTGAACTTTTCGCCAGAAACCAGTTGTGGCCTTGCTCCTTCTGCCAGCCCCGACCGTGCCTGTCGTTGAGGAGTCTCCAGAAACGACCCAACCCCCAATTCTCCAACTGCCATCCACTTACATACCGGTGCCCGACCCCCGCGCAACGCTCAAGAAGTACACCGGCCGTACTCTCGACCGCATCGTCGGTTACGTGTGGTGGCTTCTTTCGATTGTCGGCGCAGGCTCTGCAGTCGTTGGAGTGTTCAACTTTTTCTTTGGGTATGCAGCATGGAAGTGGTGGTTGAGAACGCCCACTGCTGCTCCGACCACAGACGTTGCATGACTGCATGAACGTCGGTTGCTGGCGCCACAGCAAGCATCACGACTACGTAGTTCTAGAGATCGTCGCAATGCTCAGGTGTAAGGTATTGAAACAGCATATGCATCTCAGACGTAAATATCAATTGCAGACATACAGGCGCGAGTTCCCGTCTTCTGACAATCCTTCCCGTCAAGCCGTTCCTTCTTGATTGACCGATATGACCGAAACCTCCACCTCTTCATTCTGCCCCTCTTCTTCCTCACCAAGAGAGATGCCAGGCTCGGGTGGGGCCCGTACGAAACTCATTAAGACGAACACGAAGCACGTCATCAACACTGACACCAACATGATCGCCTGCGGGAAGATTGCGACAGTCTTGAAATACACGAAGCCGTACATCGCAGGGCCCAGTATCTGCGAGCTGCGTGGTTAAAACATCAGTATACAATCGTTTTGCTTCAATGAGTACAGAGAAACCGCCACAAACCCAAGTGACTGCATGACACTAAGCGCCCCAAACAACTTCCCAACCTCTCCCCGTCCTTTTCCTCTGTTTCCGTATATCTCAAGTGCTAGAGCCTGGGCAGCCGGGCTGAACCCCGCGGCAAACGATCCGATCATGGTCCCGAATGTGAAAAGCGAACCGGAGGACGCAACGCCCATAAGACCGAACGAGATGACGTCCAACACGAGTGAGATGCGCACAAGAGCAAGGTCAAACGCGGGTGTATGTGAGGGTAACGGGTTGCGATGGGGTTGCGGGGAACGGGAGCGAGAATGAGACCGAGGTGGTGAGAAACCAAGAGAGCCTCGAAGAGGCTCACTGGGTGACTCTGGAGCTTTGGGTGCGGGTGAGGCTGGTTTTAGGTATTTTAAAATGACTGGAGAGACATCAGGAGAGTCCCAACAGACAAGGAAAACGGCTGACGTACGGGGTAAAAGGATCGCCAAGAAGAGAGCACGAACAGCACCAACAGATGAAATGTAGTAACTTATCTAGGTATACAATGAGCGAGGCAACAAGTTGACAAGGTCCTTTCTCTCACGATTTCCGCAGTCCACCCGAATGTCGCAGCAGCATATTGAAACTTGTAAGTGAGTGAACCCTGATGCAAACTTAGATAAAAGGCTCGAAAGTCCATGTCCCATACCAAAACGTACGAGAAAACTTGAAATCAGCCCATAGCTAATGGCTATGAGGAACAAACTCCAATCCCGCCTGGGTCGTTTCAGGGGATTTCCATCAACTGTAACCTCTGGTAACAGCACAGTGAGCGGGCGAATGAAGTTCGCGGTCGATTTGACAACGCGGAGGGTACGGCTGAGATTCTCTCGACCCGCACTGTGCTTCTTGTGACGAAGACGAGTTGCACGGGCTCTAGCTCGAGTGAGGGATTCCGGAAGTACGAGAATGCAGAGAATAGCGTAAAGAGAATGCAGAACAGTGGCGAGGTAGAAGACAGAGAGCGTGCTGCCCGTAACACGTATGAGAATTCCGCCAATGATTGGGCCCAGCGCCACACCTGTGAACATGAAACCAAGGAAAAGCGAAAAGAGGCGGGACCTATCCATGATAATTAATTGAGCATGCGCCTAGTGGAACACAGACCGAAGTGATATGGCCCACCGTGTCGCCGGTTCAGCAGTGTCTGCCATATATGCATGGTTGGCAGCGACCCCTGCGGACATCCCTTGATCCCAGATAATAAAGTTGGGATGACCAAGGCGAACATAAGACATGGAGCTCACCCCCACAGAGGCCCTCCAACGCAAAACCGACAAGAAGGAACCAGTAACCACCAGGTAAGACGTCCACAAAGAACGCTGTGACGATGAACGTTATGTCTGTAATGAATAGGCCAATCATGGAAATCGTAAGGACTGGCCGTCGTCCAAAACGGTCCGAAAACTATCCGAATTTCATTGACGAGTAAAGGTAGCAAGTTTTGAATGACCTACAGTGCCCCACCAGGCAGTGACAAGACAGCTGAGGACACCCATTGTAGTGGCGAGCACTGCGATCGCGTTAGTATGGGTGCATCGTAGGATCGGGATGCGAACCCGCAGCTAATCTTGCAGCAACGGCCTGTACCACTGGATCAGCGGCACATCGCTGTCGCATCTCCGGGTCCTCTCGTTCGACCAAAAACGGGTAGGTAACATTCGGGAGGAAGACTGAGGAAGAGCCAACGCTAGTATCGTCATGATTGGGGTGGTGCACAGCTGGCATGCCAGCTGGGGTCAAAGCCACGTCGTGAGACCACTGGCGTGCAAGCAGTTGAGAAAGGTCATCCGAGACAGCCTCTGGTCTGTGAATGCGACAGGCCAGCATGGTGTACATCTCGACCCTTGGGGCGAGGCTAGCAGAGTATCCGATGGAACTGAGTGGTACCCCGAATATGATCCTTTTCGTTGAAAAATCAAGGTCTGAAGTTGTAGATGGTTGGCGTCACTGACCAGTATGGCGACGGTCGCTTCCACCACGGGAGTCTCTTCCATGAAGTGACCTCGTCAAGATGGTTTTCTTCTTCTTCTTGGTCGGTTATAAGAGGATCCTGGGTACCGAAAGGGGTGGTTTCGTCCTGGTCATATTGGCCCGCCTCGATGGGTTGTTCATCGAGGAGAATCTCTCGGGATATGGCCTCTGGCGGGTAGTTTGTCTGCGAATCCACGGACGTGTCTCTGAACGTCGTCGGGGGGTCCATGACTGCGGACGGCGGCTAAGAGGTGAGGATTGAAGGTAAGTAATAGCGTGGCATCGTGGTCTTGTTTTGGTCAACCGAACTTGGATTGTGAACACTCTTCAAGGTCATCATCCACGATGGTGAGCTCAACATCGTCTCCTCCTTCTCGTCTGTGCTCTCACACCCAAGGATGGCGAGTAGTCGCACACCGTCGACATCCCTCTGGCTCTCAAGGATTCTCTTCGCAAGTTTCGATTTGCCAGACGCAGTCAAGGGAGTGCAGCACTCGTAGTTAAGATCGACAAGACGAAACTTGTCATGGAAGAGGTAGAACAGTTTGACAACATCTCAATAGAGGAGCTAGCAGACGGTACACCCTGACGCACACTCGCCAGGCTAATAAAGTGGTCTCATCTTGCTTTGCAGAACTTCCTGAGAACTCTCCACGATACGTTGTGCTTTCATACGAGCTCAAGCACCGCGATGGAAGAACCTCCTTTCCATTAGTTCTCATAAACTGGGCTCCTTCGTCCTCTGAGATCAAGATGATGACCTTGCACGCTAGCGCTCTCCTGGACTTTCAGAACATTGTGAGTGTCTTCTGCAGCTGATCGCATCGATTACAACTCTGCACATTCAGGCGGACGTGAGCAAGATCATAGAGATCCGCGATGGTGCAGAGAGCCTGACAAAGGAAACCGTCGACGCAAAGCTTCTTGCATAGACCAAGCGATTGCCATCACACTTGGAAACGGACTGAGCAATGTACCCAACTGTACTGTAATCTTCCTAGCATCGAATGAATTCGTGGCAGTCACCCTATGCATCATAACTTCCAGCCTGACTACACAAACTACTCGCTAGGGAATCCGCATTGACCTTTTGCTTTGTGCACGAATGCTGCGCAAACGACCTCAAGGTGCAGCCTTTCACTGGCCGAGTATTCTGAATCAGCGTGCATTCAATCTGAGGACGCCCTGTGTCTGTGTTTGGGATGAATGTCGATGCTATGAGTGTAAAACATACATCGACGGCCTAATCGAAACGGAGACACTCTCTACTCCCTTGGAGCGAAAGGACTCGTAACACGTTTGGATGGAGCCTCGATGACAGCAGGGAGTGTCCGCGCCATTTCTACTGTGCCAGCCGGAAACGGAAGATCATCCACGCCCTTCGGTAGCACCTTTTCATATTCACCAATGGCATGATGTGCTTTTGCCAGGCTGACGAGCTTCTTCTTAGCATCGCGAATCAGGACCTGAGCATCGTCGACGCCAGGAACAGCACCCTTGACGAAGACTAAATCCAGCGTCGTATCCACTCGCATGACAGTCAAGTTCTGGACCGTTGTACGTTCGCCACCCAGTCGCCCAGCCATCTTTTTGCCAGGCCATATACGACCTGGGTCCTATAAGCGTATCAACTCAGGTACTGAGAATCCAAGGAAGGGGGAACAGCAAACCTGGTGTGCACCAGTGGCCCCTGCAGAACGATGTGATACGGAAACACCGTGACTTGCTCGCAATCCTTTGAAATTCCACCTCTTCATGACGCCTTGGAACCCTTTACCAATGCTGATGAGTTGGTTTCAGCTCCGGGAACACGGAATACTAGACTAGAGCGCGTACGAGTTGGCTATCACGTCAACATACTGTCCAGGGACAAAATGTATGGCAGAAAATGTGGTGCCTGTAGTTGCATTCCTTCACTATTGTGTTGTCTGCGATTCCTCGAGAACATACCGACTGGAACATGTGCGTCAGGTGTCACAAGAAACTCTTTAACAATGTACTTTGGGGCAACATTGGCTTTGCGAAAATGACCCTTCATCTGACTTGTGGTGGTCCGCGCTGGACGGTCGGATGCGCCTACTTGGACAGCGTGATACTCAGAACGGTCAGGCCGCACATGAACAATGTTGGCGGTGACCTGACAGTTATCGAGCTGCGGGTACATTCGATATCAAAGGTCGTCGAACACAAGCAATTCAACCAACATACTTGGAGGACCGTGACTGGGACCCGTGCACCATTGTCGTCCCACATTACAGTCATTCCGCGCTTGCGAGCAACGAGTCCGCTGCGTATCGAGTATGGCGTCCACTTAGACGGTGTAGTGGAGATTGAAGCGTCCGCGAGCTTAACAGCTGTTGTATGGATCTGTCGCCATTGTCGCAGTACTTGCTGTGAAGTTTGTGCAAGCGTCCAGAGCTTGGGCATCGTCTGAGACAGTGAAGAGAAAATGTTCGTTCAATGGATTTGCCAAGTTGCAGTCTTTCCTTTTTGAGGTCCACGCTTCAAAGTACCAAGTAATTCTTTGAGTCTTTAACGTTCAAGTGCTCAGATGGAATGGAACATTGGCCTTCAGATGAAAGACAAGAGAGAGCACAAGACCAAGGCAAATCCAAGGACAAGGGCAAGAGAAAGGCCACCACCTACAATGACAGCTACTGGCGATGGCCGCACCTCGAACATGGAGCCATCGGCAGGGCCACCCTAATATCGCGCAATGGACGGCTACAGTGGTCTACTGTGGTCGACACCTCACGCAGTGAGTGATTGAAAGGGAATGGTATCCGCAGCGTCTTCATATGGCGGTTCAGGCCGCACGCTCGTATCCCTCTGCAAGCCCACCAGGATTTTTCCAGAGACGCGGTCTCCTCAGGTCGATATTGGAAAGTATTCCCTGCGACAGCGATCCGAACAAGGAGTGAGTGCGAAATGGTTGGAATGCTTCAATCATTGATGCAAACGCAAATATAGCTTAGCTATCTGCGCAAGTACTTTCCAGACGCCGACTTTCCTGCAGAGCTCGTAAAAGGCGAGCTGGACTTTGAAGTCGATGAAGATCGCAAATTAGAAACCTTTGATCCTTTTCTTGGAAACTTGTTGGAAGTTCTGCCTTCACACTTCCCGCAGGATGGCTACAACATCGTCTTCCCCATGGGAGAGTCGAATAAAGAGCTCAGTGAGACGCGTGGTCCCCTACCAGATCGATCGGTTTCTGAAACGATTTCCAGACATTTCTCCACTTGTACCCGATGCTTCTGGACATTTTATTTTCAAACCCTCGGCAACTCCTTCCTTTACTCTCGAAACACCAATATTGCAACTCTCGTCTCCGGTGGCGCCGTGTGGTTCAATCACCTCGCCTTCTGTTGCGTTTGTTGTTCGCTCATATACGTCAACTTCTCTAGTCCACATCGTCACCAGCGAGGGAGAGTCTCATCCAACGGTCACTAAGGCAATCGACATCACTCGGACTGATACTGGCGACATGCCGGTACTGGATTCACGAATTCTGGCTGCTGGTCCTGACATACTCTTGGTCAACCGCGTAGGACACGTATACAAGTGCAGTACTGGTCAAGGTGGCAAGGCCATGTACGTCTTTTATACCTAGCAGCCATTGCTCCCTCTTTTTTTTTTTTTGACCCGTCTGCTCAGGCAGAGTATTTGGAAAACCACATCCGATCCCTCTAAAAATGGCCTTGGACAGCTCTGGCAGCTTGGTATTACAGACCGCGATGATGGCTGTTTTCTTGCTTCCAATCAAGGCGTGAAGTATCTCGATTTTAGAGTATGCAAAGATTCTTTTGTGCCACGAGGGTTGCTAAAACAGCTCCACAGTCGAACACAGCTGCGGATGTATTCTCCAACGACCATTTAGGAGCTGTCGTAACGTTCTTTGAATGTTCAAATCAAGATCACCTGAGTCGCATCAGTACGACCGACGATGTAGTTTGGCTCGATGATCGTTTTCGTAGAAAACCATTGATAAGCATCAAACATCACAGAAGCTTCGATCGAACTCTTGGTTTGGCGACTGCTCAGCTCGACAGTGGTTCGTCTTTGCACGGAATTTAGGCAAATTGTGGGATTGATTGTCGATTTCAAGGTCCCTTATCCCTGCTGATGTCGCGACGAAATGGATTTGTCACTGTATATGATGTCAGCAGAGCTATGGATGGTCTCGTGCATTGCAATTCTACTCCTGCATGTCTAGTTCAGGACGATCCAATCCAAAAATCGTACACTGGACATGCGGTTGTCGCGCTTCCATGTGGCTCCGAGCTATCACTCCTTCGACTAGGTCAGCGAGGCAATATCTATCGCCAGGACATTCGTGCCCGGATGTCCGACGGGGAAGATACCCAGAGCCGCGAAACTGACTACCCCACTCATGTCTGGAGTTCTGATGTCCAGGAATTGGATAGGCAGGCGGGCGCAGTGCAGTGTGACTATGGTCCAGTTGGGGCGAAGCACTATACTGAGGTTAACCTTCGCAGCGCTTATGAAAGTTAGTCTTTCTTTTTTTTTCTTCTTTGTTTGAGATGACGCTCAGCGCTACCACAGAAATTTTTACCATTTCAGACGACGACAAGGAAGATTATACCAAAAATTTCCATGACATGGTCGAACATTTAGCTGGAATCTGGCACCGGGCCGAAGAACCTGTTGAAAACATGCTGACAAGGTATGACTCTTCACTTTCCTTGTTGCTTGCACTCAATCAATCACATGTTTAGTTTTGATGTTATATCTCGTACCTGCAAGGAACGCAAGCTGCCCTCGTGTGCTGACTTCTTGGCCGGTGCTAGTACCATCAACTCGAAAGGATACATTCGAGCACTTCTGGCCGATAGCTTTCCCTTCCACGACTTGGCCAATGCTGCAGCTTGGCATTACTCTGTCCAGCAGACATCAAGCATCCTTTCTCAATGCGGCTCTGACGACTGGCCTGCTTTGCATGAACGTCTGAAGGGAATGGATCTCGTCTCGGACACAGAGAAACACCCATTTTCCCTTCAGAGAGAAACAGAAGCACGAGAACAGCTCGTTGTTGACCTGGCTTTGTCCGGTGATGTATATTCTGGCCGGCCCTTGACCAAGCCCCACCCTTTGACCACAAATGACTCGATGTCGCAAAGAACAAAGGAGCCCCCCGAAGTCCATTTTGGCTACTTTCACCCCATCCGCAAGATCGGTGCCCACCACTATGCAGATGTAGGTGAGACCGAGGAGCTGGACGAGGCCGCACCATTTTCGAGTTCCCAAGGCGTGCGACTTCTACTGGCAGAATGGGAAGTTGGAACGGATCCCGAGAACTATATTTACCGGGATCCATACAACGTTGCAGACCCTGATGAACTGCCGGCTCCGAGGAAGAGGCAGGCCTTGCCTACTCCACCTGCTACCCAGAAGACAGTTGTGCCATCACATTGCCCGCCGATGGTGGTGGCTACCAGAGTTGAACATCTCCCTCCTACGCAGGCTTCCAAGCGAGCACCAACCGTTACCCAGACTCAGACTGTGCAGCGCACGCTTTCGCAGACAGCATCTGATCACCCTGAGGTCTTCTCTCAGGAACTGATGGCAAGCACGCAAGTACTTCCAGGTCGATTTGGGGGGCGACCGTCAGTGGGGGCGAAGAAGAAACCTACCCTGAAGCGGATAGGTGGGTTCTGATGGACGTCTGTTATGAATTTGTAGCACAATCATGTCTTGTTATTTGTTTTTCATGTACTGTATCTATGATAGTTGTACGACATGCTGCAGCAAGTCTGTCAAATGACAGAATGTTCTCCGAATTTGGCAAGTCCGTCGCAGGTGACCGACTAATGAGCACTTGGTCGAAAAAGGGCTCAAAAGCAAGATCGAGTCTTGAGCGGAGTACTTTGGTTTCTCCTGAACTCCTTCCTGGTTCCATCTAACTCACAAGACCGCGCACTATTCACCGTCTGGCAAGTCCTCTTCCTTGACGTGCAGCTCGCACGAAACTGGGCATTGTGGCTGGTCCAGTGAAGAACGCTCGATGGATGGAACTAGGTACCGTGTAATGTCACTTACGGTGATTCTGTTAGGCGCTCATCCTGCAGAAATAGGGCCCCCAATCCCTGGTTTGACCGTGCAGCATTGAACGGGGCCGCGAAACGTATGGCTTCCACAGACGCGCTTTTGCCTGTAAATCTGAACGTTCGGACAAGGAAATAAGTCTGTCGTATGCGCGCTCTCGGCAAGCTACATTTCGACCTTTGCAGGGTACCCCGTACGGATCTCGCACCTCTCCAGGTTCAAAAAGCATCTAATCAGCAGCTCCGTCAGCTGGACTCTTTGAAGTCGCGGTTACAGACAACCAAAACGCGAATTTCAGTTCCAAAGCTAGCAGGACTTGTGTATCGAGAAGAAGGTGTGATAGGATTCTATCGAGGACTCTGGATTCCTCTCATGACAATATCCTTTGTTCGTGAGTCCAAGTCATCTCTTACTATACTACAGATGCAAGAGTCTTGCAGGTGCTGCCTCGTTCACCATCTATAGCGACACCAAGGAATACTGCCGTATAAATAACTATTTCACTAGGAACAAGGTCTCTGACGCGGCTTTGGCGGGTGGTCTTAGTGGTGCATTATCTGGTTCACTGATATCTTTTGGGAGTGCCCGTGTGTCTGCCACTTCCTCCACTCTTCCAATACTAACACCCCTAACCACTGTTCTAGCGTTTGAACTTGTGAAAGTGCGGGTGGTTTGTCTGCGAAGCGCGTAGAATTACTTTGACGCCAGTGCGAACAGGTCCGCCGGCAATTGGAGTATAGCATCGCTGCAAGCAAAGGCATCCAACTGGTCAAACCACCCAACACCCTTGAGGCAGTGCGCGATATATTCAGAACGAACGGCTTGCGCGGTCTTTACATTGGATTCCGACTACACTTTTGTCAGTCCCCTCGCAGATGCATGTGAGCCGTGTTACTGATGCTGATTTTTTGTAGTGCGAGATACAGCTGGAACCGCGCTTTATTTTTTTGAATATGATGCTTTGCGCCACCTGCTCGGCCGACGCCGCTCGGGTGAACAAGGTCCAACGCCTCCGTGGTTACCGATACCTGTCTCTTTGATCCCTTTCGTTTGCGGTTCATTTGCTGGCGTCACGTCGTGGGCCCTAATCTACCCTCTTGACGTGTAAGTTGTCGACTTGTCCATGATCCTAATCTAAGGCCTACCTTATAATATATCATTGTTTTTTTTGCCAGCGTGAAAACCAAGATACAACAACGGGCCTTGGCTGGTACTCCTCCGAGAGGGGTATGGGAAACTCTCCGTCGCCTTGTGCGGGGTACGACAGAACGTTCTGTTCCTGTCTCATCTGCTCAATTGCAGCACCTAGGTCCGGATCCGAAAGATCCCAAGCCAGTGCTTGCTGGCATAGCGCGAATATATCGCGGCCTCGGTGTCAGCGCAGTACGGAGCATCACTACACACGGTCTTTTGTGGACTTTCTTCGACATCACGTCACATTATATCGACCACTTACCCTGATGCCTCCTGATCAGTCTCAGTTACTCACTAGTCGACTGACCGATCGCACGCTAGCAGGGCTAGGATACGGATCACTCTCGCATACCAATAAACTACATGTTTCATCGTCGTAACGTTGTGTTTATGGTACATATAAGCAAACATTATTCGTCGCACCAATAGTAATCCATTGTCACTTGGGATAACGTCCTACATGGCAGGGTAAGCTTGGCATTATCCGCGCGTTCTCTCCCAAAACTAATACTGGACTGCCTGTGTGGTACAAGGTGGTGCGGATTACTTGCCACTCTTCTACCAAGCGTTTGGCTGCAAAAATCTGTATAGTAGGTTGAGTAACAGGGAACAACAGCAATGACCGAGGAACAAACCAGCTGGCAGAGAGGGTCTGCGGGGAGACGTCCAATGGAGAGCTGCATAAGGTTTGCGAGAAGGCCATAGAGGAAATGCCAACAGCTCCCATTCGCAAAGGTAGGACCAAGTTGAAGGAGAAGCATATATATCATAGCCACTGCATCGGGTAAGGGCAAGAAAGTCGAAAAATGTTCCAGTACGCGGAGCGCAGTGCCATGCTGGACTCGTCCCGCTCGAAATAAATGCCCGAACATTACAATATTGGCCACTACGCGCGGTAAGATATTTTCATGTGGCAATGGTAATTGTGTACCTGCTTCCACGAGCTGTAGGGTCGTTGGTGACCACGTTCGACATATGACAAGGAGGACGCACCCAGCACCAGGTGAGGTATAGTTTCTCGACACATAGACTGCTCAATTCGTCTTGAAAGTCCTGTCGCGCACGATCCGAGATGGATACCAAATGATGAGATATTCTGTTGATGAGAAACGTTACTTTATCCGCGCAGGCGTTTGGGTTTCCCAAATCGAACTGTAGACGCGTCCAATGCAAAAAGCACGCCATAGCCAGTCCTCGCATCTTCAGTTTCGTCGGGCTCCCGATAATTTGGAGCGTTCTGATGGCCATTTCGTCGATGCAATAGTCGGACAAGACAGAATTCTTGAAAATGATGGTGAACTGTCGGTCGAGATCCCTCTGCCACCGGGGAGTTTCGGCTAGGGGGTTGAGGTCCTCCGCGAAGGGCTGGAAACAGGAGTTGTTGCGGAAAATCGGAGAGCTATCGCTTGGAACTTCCTGTGCTAGGGAATTTCGTCCATCGATATTGGAAGTGGACTTGTCTTCCGAGCCGCTCGACTGAGAACTGGCATACGAACTCGTATCCACACGAGAGCACAGGTCATCGAATCCGTAGTCCGCCATAGCGCAAACTGTGCACTGTCGACGGTACTGAGAATGAAGAAATTCGGTTTTAACGAGTGTGGAGTGACCATAGCTAGCATTTATAAGAGCACAAAGCGTCCCAGTGGCGTCCACAAGGCAATATGAGAAACCTCCGTGTTACTTGTTGAACATTATGTATTATCCTACGAAATATATCGCCGGGATAGCTCAGCTGGGAGAGCAACAGACTGAAGATGCGCTGACTTCTGGAGGTCCCGTGTTCAATCCACGGTCCTGGCATTTCTTTTGCACCAATTTCGCATGATAGTGGATACCAAAGTCTTGTTCGATTCCCCACTCAAGCATGCAGTTGGTTCACGAAAAAACCACGCGAGGACAAAATACATTACAATGAGGGACGGTCCATCAATAATTATGCAATAGTGTACTTCCCGTAGTCCTTCTCCGGGTCGTAAACCTGAAGACGAGGACAATTTCATGCTACACACATGAAATCAATTTCTAAAACTTACCTCCCATCTTGACGCGGGGAAGATGTGCTTGTTTCTCTGGTACCAGCTTCTTTCTACCACTTTCCCTGCATGAGACTCGTCCTTCTCTTTTGTCGCATCGGCCAGCAAACGCACATCGTCGTGTACGTCAAAATTGAAAAGGGGTCCCGACTTTCCCCGTGCCTTGTTTATGATGAAGTCGTAGAAAGTGTAGTGCTGCACCAACGATGAGACAACACGATGCTCCAAATCCTGAAGCCCACTTACGTGTGGAATTATGAGATCCTCCTGACATAGCAGAGTCAGAAGGGTGTGGCTGTTGCAGGATAGCATGGTGGTCTTGCTCACCTTGATATACATGAGGTTGTCAACGCTAACACCTCGTAGCTCGGGAATCTGTTGCCGGCCTTTCTCTAAGAAGGTGCTGATGGCGTCGCCTTTCTTGCACTGAAAGAGCGTATAACATTGAACGTGATGCGTGGTGTAAAAAAACGTACTGTAACAGCTTTTCTGTGACCACTTCCATCCCAATAGGAGTAGGTGATTTCAATCTCCTCTGCTTTGAGCTCATCCTGCTTCTGGAGCCATTCCTGACGGAGACGCTCTCTTTCTTTTCTCTCTGCCTCTTCACGTTCGCGATCGGGTAGGAAAGACGTGTCAACATTGGGATTCTTGCGAAATTTGGAGCGCTTGATGGCTCGTTCTTCATTCTCATCCGGAGTTTGGCGAGCAGAAGCTTCCCCATCGCCGTCGCCTTCATCATCCATGGCAAACGAGAGAGTAGACTTTGTTTTCTTGCGCTTCTTCACCTTCTTTGTCTCTTCCCTAAACAATTCTCCACGAACTATAAGCAACCTCTCTCCTCAAGAGCCGCATGCGTAGAAGTAACAATACCCTTGAGGAAGTCCGGATCAAAGTCTCGACTTACTTGAGTTCATTGGTGCGCGCTGCCTCTCGAGCCTTGGCTTCCTCGAGTTCTTTCCTCCGCTGCTGGAAGTCTTCGAGGCGCACAAGGCCTATGGTGCTGTTCTTGAGGGAGTCCTCCATAGAGTCATTTTGCCCCACGAACTTGTTGGACGACGGACGGGATTTCTCGGTCTCGTTGATGAGGTTTTGCTTTTGACGCTCATATTCTTCGCGATTCTGTAAGCGTTGTTTGACGAGTTCATCCTGTCGTCTTCCTTCTGCTTTGTTAGTGGACATGGCGATGAACAGACTGTGGTTGATGTCTGAGGACAACTCGCCAAAACCCAAAGTCGCGGAGTGTGAATCCTGTTCAACGACTTGGTACTTACGAGTAGCAGAACTCGTCCAGCATCCATCATGGTGCACGTACTTGGGGTGATGTTGCCAGACCTGCAGTATGCAAGGGTGCGTAGGTCGTTTTCTTATGCAAACGATGCAAGCCAACTCCCCACAGCTCGCCTTGACAAGATTTTATGGCATCGGACCAGCGACAGCCCAACGTCTCTGTGCCCGACTTCAAATCCACGACCGACAAAAGGTCCGTGATCTAAATGCCCAACAAATAACAGAACTTGCATCGTTCCTTTCCTCTCCCTCCACCGCGCCCCCACTCCGCCGTATGCCGCTCGCAGGACCAGGGTTTCAACCTCAGCCTGCTTCAACCGCATTAAATGTACTCCGCGAGCAAGCCGTCAGAATCTCGAAAACGGGTCCACCTGATCCGCTCAAGAGCCTCAAGATTGAAGCGGAAGCGAGAAGAGTGGTGAGGGAAAATATCATGCACCAGAGAATGATTGGAAGTTATGTTGGGAAAAGGCATGCTATGGGTTTGCCGGTCAGAGGACAGAATACACAGTCGAATGCGAAGACGGCGAGGAAACTCAACAGGCTCGATCGTTACGGTTAACTGGATTCATTTGCGCGTCAATACATTCGTTCTGCTACAAGGCTAAAGGGAAAACGGCAAGTTGCTCTGAAAACACGTCCCATGATTGCGAGGAAAATACAAGGTGAAAAGTAGAGATGTGATCTAGTCGTCTCCTACCGGAACCTCCTCTTCCAAGTACTTGAGTAAGGTGACACGTATTTCCGTGCTCTCGTCGCCTCGTAAGACATCAGAAAGGAATTCCGCTTGCACCTGCATCTGCACCTGCAAAACAGCGTTATTGAATCGGTAGATCACACAGCATCCGACTGACCATCTCCAGTGCCCCCCTCAGCACACCACATAGCACGTTGCTGAACCATAAACCACCTTCCAGCGCCTCTTCCGGTAGCTCGACAAACTCTACCAGCGGATTTTCGTCGAGAGTAAGGGTGAATGAAGAAGCCGGAATGCCCGATTGTTGAGAGACGCTATTTGGTCTCGAGATCGGTGCAGAATGCGTGATTCCTGGGGTGATATTCAAGAATGTTTTGAATCCAACCTTCAAACCGCCTCCTGGTATCAATCACCTGGCGTACGTTGCAGCAAGATCACGCGTACCTTCGCCACTACCTCGCCGACCTCCCTGAAGTCAGAACAGCGGCCAAGGGAGCTTCTTGCCAAAAAGTCTTCAATTAACCGTGTTCCGATGTTATACCCCATCTTCTCAAGCTGTTTGTTGACCTCTGCATAGTCTTCATAATCCTGGATTAACTGCACCACGAGAGCACCATATGTCAAGGCGAACAGCTCTGCGTTCTGCTCTGGGGTCAGTCAGGGCCCTTCTTGATGGGCGACAAGCAAGGACAAGAACGACGTACGATTTTCTCTGTGCGGCCTTTCCAGATGTCCTCGCCGATGGCTTTGTACTGCTTGCTCGGGGTAGCCATCGTTTTGGCAGCGATGCGACTTGCACTTCTTTGCTCTTTACACTCGTCACGTGAAAGATTTTTCGCTACGGCTTGTGCAGCAGAGAGAGACAAGGATCTATCTCCTCAATAACATCCACAGGCTGAATTTCTTGCGCGGTGCAAGCAGGTCCGCTAAACAGTGCCTCGCTCGTTCGAAAAGTCATGTCTCGTCCAGAGTTGCAAGCACCGCCAGAAATTGTACGATGCACGTACCTGGAAAAGCAGTTGCGCTGACACTCACATTCTTGCAGTACTATGGCGACGCTGAGGCCAAAAAGTACACTCAAAAGTGAGTACTCCAAATGATCTTCTCTGCCGTTTGTCTGATCTAGAATGAAGCACTCGAAATCAGCAGATCCAAGCTGACATGACCTACCGAGCCCTAGAACTGCTAAATCTCCCACCAGACGAACCAGCATTCCTTCTTGACATAGGATGCGGATCGGGACTCTCAGGTGAGATACTCACTGAGGAGGGGTACATTTGGACGGGTGTAGATATCGCACCTAGTATGCTTGGTGAGTCCACCAGACTGATCAGAATCACGGAGTTTGAAGAGTGCCCTAGAGGTGGCTCTGGAGAGGGAATTGGACGGGGACCTTTTCCTGCAGGATATTGGACAGGGCTTTGGTTTTCGTCCGGGGAGTTTTGATGGTGCAATCAGGTAAAGTAACTTCATTTACAACCTGAACATTAGGTGGATATCCCATCATCGCAGCATATCCGTCCTTCAGTGGCTTCTCAACGCAGAAACCTCCCATCCAACATCTTCGCCTCCACACCGACTAAATCGCTTCTTCACAACTCTCCATTCCGCTCTTCGCAACCCCTCTCGTGCCGTCTTCCAATTCTACCCCACTTCTGACGACCAAATACAACTGATCACCTCAACAGCACAGAGGGCTGGCTTTGGTGGTGGGATCGTTGTAGATTTTCCAAATTCTAAAAGAGCGAAGAAGGTGTTCCTGTGTCTTTTCGTGGGTGGTGGGGGAGGAGGGCAACAGCTGCCCCGCGGTTTGGAACAAGAAGACGATGAACATGCAAGGTTCGAGAGAAGGAGAGAGAAGGAGAACAAGCGCGATCGTACCGGGAAGCGCAAGAACGTCAAGGACAGGGACTGGATATTGAAGAAAAAAGAGGTGGATTCGCTTACCTTTCCCTCAAGTATCATACTCATTCTTGCATAGTTGTACCGTCAAAGAGGGAAGGAGGGCGTTCCTCGGGATTCAAAATACACAGGGCGGAAGCGCAAACCGACCTTCTGATATCACACTATGGGAAATCTCTTGTATACCAACATATTTCACGTTCGCTCGACAAAGAGCTCACGGCACTCCCGCATCGCATCTCCGGGCCCATTCCTAATGAACAGCCCCTGCAATGCAGCCATGCTTATCCTCCGTCCCTCACGCATCTCCGTAGCTACCAGTTCCTCAAGGTGACGGGCCATGTAGTCAAGTTCTTCTGCAGATATCCCCTCGCTTTCTCCGTAGAAACGTGTGAAGAGTGTCCTGGCTTGAATTGATGATGCGTCATCTAGGAGCACACTAAGGTCGACGCGACCGGGTCTGATGAGAGCCGGATCCAGTTTCTCGATATGATTTGTGGTCATGAAGATGATGCGCTCCTCTCCAGAAGCAACACCATCTAGCGCATTCAAAAAGCCCGAGAAGGTTACTGATGACTGATATCTGTGACAAAAATTACCAATTAGAACAGTGCAAGTCAAGGACCCATACCCATCTTCACTAGTCTGTACTCGTTTATTGAAGGCAGCGTCAACATCCTCAATGAGGACGAAACTACGTTCAGGAGCGTTTGTAAGGAGATGATTCAGTTTATCATCTGCGAGGCCTCTCTCAGACAGATTCAGGAGGCAAATATCATAAGAGAGTGATCCTGCAAGTGCTTGAATGAACGAAGTCTTTCCTGAGCCTGGAGGTCCATGCAGTAGATAACCTCGTCGGTATGGGATACCTGGTATTGATTAGCTCGGAAGGAGAATAGAGCGAACAATTCAACATGCCTCGGTCAGCATACCATTGTCGCCGCTGAAGAAAAGCGCGAATGTCTTGCTCCACGCTCTCGCTCACCCCCGGATCTAGCACAACACTGTGAAGGGGCCGCTTCCTTCGAGGCTGACCAAAAGGCTTCCATTCGATGCCCCATGCCGTACGAATGACTAGTTTACCTTCTTGATCTTTCATTGCCAGATCCCTAGCTTCTGCGAGCAATTGCGAAAAGAGATTTCTATCTCGCGACAACGTGGTCAATGTTACCGTCTCCCATGGAGTGCCGGACATCAGTTGCATGGATCGTGTTTCGCGCTCTCGTTTCATCTTCGCGTACGTATTCGTTGATTCAGTGCATCACGGATGCTTCTCCGAAAAGAACTTGACCGACCTGCATCCACGCTCCCCGGTACTTAAACCAATGAACACCCGGACCCGCAACAAGCCTGAACAGAGCCGATGAACTTCCATTACTGCGCTGCTCATATGCCGTCTCAACACTTAGTTGATGACTGCGCAACCACGAACTAGAAGTACGTCCGTGTGACGCTGCGCTCGCGCTATGGGCCATCCAAGCAAGAAACCACTCGTAGGCACGATCTTTGTTGTTCACTTCGAGAGAAACGAGAAGACGGCGGCGGAGGGCAGTGGAGCCGAAGACTATCCCTTGACGCAGGACAGTAAGCCCAACGCCAACACCCTACAGGAGCTTGTGAGCATGAGGGAATATACACGATCAATCTGACGGATGAGCACCATGAGACCGAACCCTGCCTGAAAATAAGGACTGAACTTGATAAGCTTGTCAGCTCGGGGTAACAGCCCCAGCGAGGTTTCCAACGCACTTGTCACCAAGTATACTGCTGAGCAGGGCCTGCCCTGGTTGCTGGTGTATCATAGGAACGACAGCATGCGATGGGGCTGTCTGAGAGATTGACGCGGCCATCGCGAACGTTTGAAGAAGCGAGTAGTACAAGTCCAAGACTGAGCTGCACGACGACGATGCGAGTAAATTTTTGGCTAGTAATTAGTTAGTATTTACTATTTAGGAGCGCGTCTTAACAGGGTCGCGTCTTTCACTCGCCTCCTCACCGAAGCCACCATGGTCAAACAGTCCTCCATAGACGAAGCTTACGCTCTCCTCGGGCTGGAGCAGGTATGAAAGTTGCCAGCTTCCCAGTATCACATTATCGACTTGTCACCGCAGGCGGCGTCTATCGACCAGGTTAGATCTGCATACAAGCAGGTAAGCGGCACTCGACCGCGACGCCCATTGTAATGCTGAAAAAATCACAGCTTGCTCTGCGTATGCATCCAGACAAGAATCAAGGCAATGCAGATGCCACTGCACAGTTTCAACAGCTCAGCTCGGCCTACAATATTCTTCAGAGACATCTGGACAGGCAATCCAGTCCGCGTCCCTATTTTCCGTGTGGTCACGCGTACCATAGTGACGATGACTACGACGATTATTCCGACGACTATGGTGACTGTGATGAGGATTTCTATGACGATGACGATGCGTATGAGGACGAGCGCATGAGGTTTTTTATGTGCGTAATAATATGTTGTGCGACCTTCACGCGGCTCACGCACCCGTTCAGGTTCCTGTTCGAGCAGGTCATGAATGGCACTTATAGACGCCGATATCGCGCTGGTATGTGGACATTATTCTCCCCGACAGCCACTGAAGACGGAAACAGGTGGCCCACAACAAAACTATCGCCGCCCCACAACCCCT
Organism: Phlebopus sp. FC_14; assembly: GCA_021018615.1. Taxonomy (NCBI): domain Eukaryota; kingdom Fungi; phylum Basidiomycota; class Agaricomycetes; order Boletales; family Boletinellaceae; genus Phlebopus; species Phlebopus sp. FC_14. The sequence goes on along the minus strand of JAEVFL010000002.1, from coordinate 958,865 downwards.
GAGACGCCAGAGGAATATTCAGCTCGCATTGAGCGTATGAGAGAGGAACAAGTACAAGCTGAAGCTCGTCGGGCTCAGCAGAAGGCCGAGCGCAAGGCCTTTGAAGCGCGGATGCGTGACAAGGGTACTTTGCTTCCAGAGTCACTGCGCTCCTGGATTGAGCACTGACAACGTTATCTCACAGAGCGCAGGGAAGCGGAGGAGAGGCAGAGAGCAAAGGCTGCTTCCAAGAAAGCTGAGGCAGAAAAGCAGCGTAAGAAGGCTGCCCAGACCGCCCAGGCTCAGCAACAACGTGCCCAGACCTTGCGGTCAGCCGCATTTGCGGCCGCACGCGCCGGTGATGCTACGCAAGTCAAGAAAGGCGTGTGGGAAGACGGGGTCGACCCGGCCGGTGGGGAGGTCAGGGTGGGTTGCGAACGCTATGTCAAGGAGCAGCCTCAAGACCCGAAGGAGACGTTGTTACACATTGCCACTCAAAAGGGTGATGTCGACTTAGTTGAATGGCTAGACGCCCACAGTAAGTTCATGCCGTTTTAATGACCGCTGTGTATCATTGTGCTGTTCCACCCAGGTGCTGATCCAGAAGAACGTAATGAAGTGGGGCTTTCTGCATTTCACGTTGCGCTTCAGCATGGCCACATTCCAATCGTGAAGCGCTTTTTTGAGTCTTACGACCCGAAGGAAGAAGATCATAGCGCGATCTACAACTTGTTGCCACCTAACTCCCTTCTCTCCACCGCTTTGGAATCCGCCGAACCGGAATTGGTATGGATGATCCTTGACAACGGTCTTGCGAGCATGCAGGACATCGGAAACGCATGGGCCCAAGTCACGTCCATGGAAGGCAAACAGGCTTTGCTTAAGATAAGGAATGACGAATTGAAGAATACAGAGATCCAAAATCTTTTGATGCGTTATGGAGGGTTCACTCCACCACCCACTCCTAAAGTCGCCAGCCAAAACCGTACGAGGAGCAATTCACCTGTTAATGACGTTCGGTCCCCGGCGAGTTCGGATCCCAAAGGAGGATTTCGGTCCAGAGCTGGAGGCCATTATCGTTTCAAGGGAGGCTCACGCGCTCAACATTATGATACCCCTCACGTATCATCACAAAGCGACGCCGCCGAATCGCAACCACCCCCGTCTAGTGGTGAGAGAGGCAGAGGTCGCGCCCGTGGCCGTGGCCGCGGTCGCGGACGAGGACACGCACGGGGAGATTAAAATACACTCATACCCCACAGATGAGCATCATCGTCGTGCCATACCAACTTTATTGTCAATTTTTGGACATCATACCCACAGTTTCATGTTGTTCTGTTGATCTCTTACATTGTCATGCATATTAGTCACTTTTCTCTACCAGTACACCACTCCTTGTTACTAGTCACTAGCGTCGAACCCCGACGCTGCTGTGTAATGTCTACCGTATGCATATCTGATTGCTCCTGCTAGAGTCAGATGGGGCTGTGGTTTGTTTGTGTTGAATCGAGAAGGCTTTGCCACACAGTGACAAATAGGCAACCGACGTTGGCACCTCAACGTATACGTTTCGCCGCCGTACGTGCTTTGACAAAACCAGGATGGGCCGACTTGCAGAAATGCAGAGGAAGCTCTTAGAGGTGCAGTTCTGGATGTTTTTTGGTCTCCTTTTCTGACGGTTAGCACTTTTAGCAAATGATGGGTCCTGAGGCCATGGGGGTAGCCAACGCAAATCTAGTATGGTCAGACGAGAAAGTCTGCCGCAACTTTCTCTGTGGTACATGCCCTCATACACTATTCACCAACACCGTGCGTCTTTCCATTCGACAACCATGAATTCGAGCTGAATATACGCGATATAGAAAATGGACCTCGGCGCATGCCCGAAATCCCACACAGAACGACTGAAAACCGAGTTTCTTCAAGCTAGAGAAGCAAATCCGAGTGATCCGATTTTCAACCGGTTCCAGATGGAATACGAATCGAACATCTTTGCATTTGTTGATGAATGTGACAGGCGAATTAGGGCTGCGCATCGAAGGCTTGAAAAGACGCCCGAGGAAAATGCAAAAACAACGAATCTCATGAGGGAGATTGCTGAGATTGAATTGGCCATACAAGGTGGTACGGAGAAGATCGAGACCCTGGGTTTGTCTTTCTGATGTTCGGTAAAGAACCATCACCTGAGTGACGTTTTCCTCACAGGTGAACAAGGAAAAGTTGACGAGTCTATGCGGGAAATGGCTGCTATCGAAGCGTTGAAGAGTGAAAAGGGGGAAAAGGAGGTTGGTCATTTCTCTCATTGTTGGGATTGAGATTGATGGCGTTTGTAGCGGGAACTTCAACAACTCACGGATACGTCGGGCGCGTCTGGTCATCAAAAGCTTCGTGTCTGTGATGTCTGCGGTGCATATCTGTCTGTGCTAGACTCGGATCGCCGGCTGGCTGACCACTTTGGAGGCAAGGTATGCCGTGTCAAGCTCGTAATGAATGGAAGGTCACGTGTTTTGATAGATGCACCTGGGTTACCATGAACTACGTAACATGCTTTCCAAGTTTCGCGAAGAGCGGGAGAAGCGCAAAATGGCACCGCCGTCTTCCGTTCCACCCCCTGCTGGGACACCTGGTGCGTCTCGGACAGGAAGTGAGCGAGGGGATCACCGGTCTTCGCGTGATGAGCGGGAGCGGGAGCGTGGTGAGAGAGGATATGAGAGACATGCTTCGTCTCGATATGAGTGAGTAATAAGGCGTTGCCTCACCATGAAGATATTCACAGTGAAATGCTTGCGCAGTGATCGACGGCGAGATCGGGATCGTTCAAGATCGCCGGGGCGCAGACGATACTGATCGTGGGTGGCTTGACATCTGCCCACCCTGTTATGCACAAGGGATTTCTTGCGAGTTGATTGGACGAAAGGATGCCACGATTCAAGTACCACGCCTTGACGCAGTGCAGCATGGATTCGGCGAGGCGCCGGTCAACTTCGAAAGTTCGAGACTTGTCTGACTGTTTTGTACAGAGGTAATAATATCATAACATGTGTAGGTAGATTTAGCCGCCGCCGATGTCTAAAACATGTCTGTGTGCATTGTGTTGCGAACTGCCGAGGACCAGATGGTATTATGTAATTAGATATGTTGGACAAAAAGGGAAATAATTTATTGGACGGATTTCAATTTTGATTTTGTGCCTGTGACAGATTTATGTGACTGACCTGCAGGCGAGCTACGAGCATAAAGAAAAAAAAAAAAGAAAAAGAAAGAAAGAAAGAAAGAAAAAAGAAAAACATGAAATTGGCTGGTCGTGAACCTGGGTAGCAGGCTGTCAAATTGCTTAGGACGTTAGCTGGTCGTCAGCAGCTGCGACGCGCGCTCACGCAGCAACCAGAGCTTAAATTCGGGAGCTGTAACGTTTCGGAAGATTTGTCGCAATCTTTGTGCTGCAGGTATTCCTTCCCGGGTCCCCTCGACACTGGGCAGGTGCGAGCAGCCAGCTTCACTCCTCAGACTTGTACCACCATCACCGTCGCCAACGCTGATCTTCACAACTCCAGCACGGCACAGATCTCTCTGTCGCGCCAAATCCCGGGCCACTTTCCTGGTCTTTGTGGGCAGCTGCTGCCTGGTCGTTCCGGTCCTGCTGCTGTTAATCAATGATGTCCCTTCACGATCCACCAGACGTAAACGCCCAAATGGACGCAACTTCCATCCACTCGCCTCCAAGCGGCATGGCGCAGGGCTTTGCACAACTCGTCCCTTCAGAAGACCCGCTCCTGCAGAACCCACTTCCTCAGCCAGCGCAGGACTCTCTCCAGGTCTTCCCCCCTCCAGTCGATCCCTCCGCGTCGCACTTGCCTCTGCCAGAGACATCACCTGCTAACCCTGGCATTCCGCCAATGGATATACTTAGTGTCTCTAGCTCAACCCGCGCACCTGCTCCTAGTTTTATATCCGATTTCCCTCACTCTGCTTCATTCCCTGCCATTCCCCCCTTGGACCATCTCCCTGCGCGCTCGCCCCCACCTAGTACGGCCTCCGGATCCAGTGGCCAGTCTTCAGCCGTGCTAGCTATCCCTACAACCTTTCCGTTGGCTTCTGCCGCCGTCATATCTACCCCGCCTGCCCCAATGTTGACTTCCATGAGTGTGCCTGTCGCACTACCAGTCCCCGAATCCTCGACCCCGTCCAGCAGTTTGGCCAGTTCTGGCTCGGAATTGGGTTTTTCTCCTCTAAGTGGAGGTCCACCCCCCACGGGTCAGGAACCCGGCTTCATCTTTCCACCACCCGATCTCGGTGATTCTCATTTGAATGGGAGGGACAGTTCACCAGAGGCACCGAACGACTCACATCTCATGGTCGTCGGTGACATGCTCAAGACGTGAGTATACAGTACAAATGTCATCAGTGATAAGGGAATCCTTAAACCTTTTTTACGATGCAGCATTGTCCAGACCGCGCAAAACGCGAGGAACGCTTGTTCGTTAGGACAAGGTCTGGAAGCCGGAGCCAGGATTGATGAGCTCAAGAGAACCATCGCTCTGGTGTCTGAGCTCATTGCTGCCACCCAAATATCAGACTCACCGTCTGTACTTCGAAACCCGTCTCCGCGACGATTTTCGGCGGTTGCTACGGTGGCCTCCAAAAGTAGCGTTTCACCGCCAATCCGCCAGACGACTATCACTACTGTGCAAGACACATGTCAGTCTGTCATGCACTATTCAACGGGACACCAAGACTTGAATGCAATGAATGCACAAAGTAGCCTAGACGTGCCAGATCTGTCCCGCAAGCGCTGCGCATCGTCTATGGCCGGTGACCGTGCTATCAAAGCCTTGAAACGCGAACCCCAAGAGGATATTCCACTTCACAGTATTCCTTCTTCAAGCCATAACCCTCCTGCCTTCCCATCGGCTGCTATTCCATCGATGGTTGATCCTCGTGGTGTACCTCCGTTTGTCCCGTCCAATCCCCCCTCTGAGCCCGCATCACGTCCAACAAGTTCCGCCGGGTTGTCTCATCCTGCGTTTAGCTCTCTTTCCCTTTCGTCCACACAACCACCGCTATCTGGAGTCGCGTTCTCTGTCCCGACTACTTCGACAGCCAACACTACCACGGATTTGTTTTCCACATCCCCGTTGTCTACCACTGCCGTCCATACCACTCATTTCCCGCCTCCTCCAACTGTTCGGTCCTCATGGTCAGACGGTCCTGCCACGCTAGCGCAAAGAAGTCATCAACATACGCTGTCAGGAAGCTCACTCAGCAATGCCATCAACTTTCATCAGATACCCAGCACTAGCACAGGTCTAGGCCCCCTCCCATTTTCTACAACAGGATCCATCGCAACTTCATCTTCCCAACCACGTCCAATCACTACAGGTACGGGCATCAGCCCGCCCATTGGCCGTGTGTCACGGTCTGGCTCTTTCACGAACGGCAATGTCAACCCTTTCACATTCGGTTTGTCTGAGGTTCCCTCAGCTGCCAACGCACTCGATTTTCTACAGCCTCCCCCACTCCCCACTCCAGCACCGACACAAGTTGCCCATAGTCCCACGTCATCTCACGAGGGGGAACATGAGGTCGATTCGGATGGCGGGGCAGATGTCCCACAGTCACATAGCCCCGAAGCGTCGTCCGGAAACCACCACCGAACTACAGGTCTGGTTCCGACTTCCCGACCTCACAGTGGCCGTCCCACCGGTTTGTTAACCCGACGGTCGACGGAAAACATGTCAACGAGTCATGGAAATGAGGTTCCTCAGGAGTACCGTGTGGAAGTTGATCGTATCTTTTTCGAGTTCCTGAACAATATTTGCTCGAATTGTGGGTCAATGGGCATTCGTGATTGGACCAGCTGACTTACCACATTTACAGTGGAAGCCACGGACGCCAAGGGTGAGCCCATACATCAGACCTTGATGGCCAAAAAAATGCAGCGCTTGGATGAATCGCCTGACTTCCGCCCATTCAAATTTCGGATACAAGCGTTCACGAATGCATTTTTAGAGGAGGTGAGTTTCCTATCGCGTTCTGAATGAGGAATGTATGATGGATCATTTGCCAGCTTGCCAAGCAAGGTTATCCCGAAGAAAAAATTCCCATGAAGAAGGTTTGCATATCACGAAACTCTGTCGTGAACCAGAACACTGACCCTGAGATCATCAGATACGTAACTATCTTTGGAATCAACCATACATTTCCCGCTTTAATGAAGAGGGGAAAAAAACCAAGTCAAAAGGCAACCACATTTGGAACATTGACGCGAAGAAAATTCCAGATGGTGGATGGACGTTCAGGCCCTTCCATCGCAAAGTTGCTGGTTCGCCACCTGGCGTGGCTTATGTTGGCCTGCGGTGGTATTGGGCTCCTCGAATATGGGATCCACAGGCATCGCGGACGAACCTGGTTGTCGTCTACAGCTCTCCGTCCCTTCCATCTTGGCTATCCTGGGAAGATGACATTCTACAAGGAACGCCGCCGCCAGACGCAGAGAGCTGCGACGTTACGGTAGAAGCTAGAGTAAGTGGAGATCAATTTTCGTTAAAGAAAACATGACGGATTGATGTCCATATCCGTCCATATCAGTACGTACAAGATGGTGTGGAGGAGAAACTTACTCAAACATTTCACCTGAACATTGCCCCTGTCTCCACTCTCGATACCTCATTTCCCTCCTCGAGGCGAAGCTCTCTGAATGGCGATATCCACAAGCCAAGAAGGGTGTCCAACGACGCAACCGCACCGCAGCTGACGCCTCCTTGGTCTGTTCTCAACGATTTCTACGGTCTAGTCCTCATGATCCGTTTATCAGGTCTCAGAGATCCGTAGCAATACCCGCCGTTGCAACACATGACGCTCAGGTTATGCAAGTGCTGACGACAGCTGCTCAACGGGTTGCGCAAGAGGCACAATCTCAGGTCATCGCATCCTCGGCTGCTAACGACCCGGGTCCCGAGCTGCAAGCACTTGCAAAGCAGCAGCATGTGCTCACACTTACAGCTCAAGCTTTTGACCAGGAGGTTTCAGGGCAACGGTCCGACGGCCCACTGCCGGGCTCGAATGTCCTTGCAGCTGCGGCTCAGCAAGTTGTGTTCCAGGCGGCTCGCCAGGTTGCTGCTGACCGATCCGCAGCGGTGGCAAACCAGATCTCCGCAGGCTTGCCACCTCCCCCTGCTGCTGCCACGCAAGTCACTGTGAATGAAGTCTCCGTAGCGACGCAGTCCGCTGTTGCGCAAGCCGTTGAGATCACAGGACCGTTGTCCAGCGAAGTTGACGTGTTGATGACAGCTAGCTCGCTTCTTCAACAACAGACTCGAGCCCCAGTAAGTCCGCCAGTGCCCGTGCTTGACCCTTCACAACGAGTGCTGCCTCTGGACGTCACGGGACCTCACTCAACAGGTAACACCTCTGCAGGACCATTCCCCACAAGCTTAGCCGCTCAGTCGAACCCTTACCCGTCTTCCGTTCCTTTACCAGACTTTACTCGACTTTCTTGAGGCTGGCACAGTACCGTGTTCCATGCCATGCGGTGTCATATAGCTTTGGGGACTCTGCTTTCCTTCTTGGGTTCATGCTTTTTTTCTTCGTTGGTGTGCTTCATCTTTCATAGAATTCTGGCATTTTTCAATCACCTTCCCTGGTTTGCATGCGAGAGAAAAAAGACAGACGATTAAGCATTATATGTACTCGTATCGGATACCAAGAACCTTTGCTTATCCTCCAATCATGCTCTCTTGACACATCTCGCACGCGAGGTTCTCAGGAGGGTTGTCGAAAGTGCAAGCCCGACATGTTTTGATCATTTCCGGCGATTCACCCTCTGAACCGGATAGGCTTGCATAAGATGCCGATGCTGCTAGCAGAGTTCCGCCAAAGCCTTTCTCCTCCTTCCGTCGTTTCGTCGCACGACTATCGGTGTTTGTGGTGTAACTGTCGTCATCTTCAGCCTCCTCTCGAAGGTCCAGCGTGTCGTTCATCAAGATACCGAGTGCCTCGACCGTGACCTTGTTGTCGTCCAGCTCTTGGTCCCTGTAAAATAATCGCTGGCAGATCGTCGGAATCTTCATAGATTCACTAAGCTGGCATTGCCACCATCAGAATAATTCTCAAAGTTTTGCGGATCCTTTACCATGACTTTGATGTCCTTAATAGTGGTTGACTTCGATACCGTTACTCTTGTATTCTCGTGTCTGTCCCTACCTTGACGGATGCGTTTGGATTGTCTCAGTCCTGCCACCGGTCGAGACCCGAGGTGTGCGGATTCATGTTTCCCGTTTTCGCCACTCCGCTGATGTGGGGCTCCACCGCCATCACGGTCGTCAGCGGCAGGATTTTTGGAACCTAACAGTCGTACTGTAATGTCTGTAAGGTCGTAATTTGCGCGCCTGGGCGGGCCAAACGACTCAGTATACCATACGACTAGCAAACAACCAACATACCGTTGGAGGCGGCAACCATGGCAGACAGGGATTTGATGAACAAATTTAGTATCAAAGACGCCCACGGGGTCTTCCACGATTCTCTTCTCAACAGCAACCACGCGCCCACAGGCATACCTGCATCATGTATCAATCACGTCAAGGGACCACGACCAATAAGTGAGGCTATGTTTCCGATACGTACAGCTCACCCAGGATAAGCCATTCACTCATTTGGACGAGTGCAATGTTATTGTCCCAGTCGTTTGGTGCGTTAGGGTCAAACACAAGGTTTCCATGTTCGCAAAAAAGTGGCATAGTATCCACCCTATCAGGACGGGGGGCATCCGTTGGTCGGCTCAGCCACTTGCGCCATATTCGCACAAACTGAGCAGGAAGGACAGCACAGGGAACGTTCTCGAGCAGAAGGGTATTGCCCGTCAACGCGTTATCGTGCATGTGCCGTAACCGTGCCTACCAAGTGCACAATGAGCTCCATTGTGAGCTTGCAATCTCGGAAGTAGCAGTTATACCTTCTCATCTTCTGCCTTCTTGCGCAGTTCGCGTTTGTCCTCTTTCGTGCTATTGATGAGAGCTTCGCACATTGAACAGAGCTCTTCGTCCGTCGATAGTGGTGCCCATTGTGGGAATAGCTTCTTGAGAATCTCACATGCCTGATCAAACATAAATCGCTGCCTACACTTTCTCGATCCGGAGATCGCAGCTGCTTACCTCTGAAGAAATGCTTCGGCGGGCAGTCGAGACGAGTGACAGTCGATCATGTTCACACCGCACGTGCCCTCGAAACTCCGCTGAATCAGGAGGTGAATCACCACGTAGCGGAACGTGCATTCTGGGCTTCTGAAGCCTCCAGTCTTTTGAGCCGTATCAGACAATGCGTGGTAATTGCGATTGAAACCAATCACCTTTCAGCCAGGCTTTTGACAGCCAGTATCCGGTCTCTTCCTGCCCAACATCGCACACGTGATCAAATTGAGCAACTATGCGTGGATGCTCATTTTGATAGAGCCGTTCTATTAATTAGTGGATGAGTACTTTCCACTGAGGAAATGTAGTTCGAATACCCGTGAAGGATTCTCTCACACAAACCTCACACACGTCATGAGGGCTGCGCACAGGCTCAATGTCGCAATCCTCGCGAGTCGCGAGCTTTTCGTATGCTCTCTGGTTCAACATGAACAATGCACAGGCATGAAGGTAGATCATTCAACGCTCACCGCTGATATGCGTTTCATATTATTCGCCTTTTGTGGGTCGAGCGCTCCATGACTGCAAAGAATATCGGCGACAGGTATCACTTCTTCGCCTTCAATAGCTGATTGGGAGCGCGATCTATCAGCCTTCCTCACGAATGGCTTGGACAGCCATGTTTCCAAAGCCTGCCGACTGACGATGACAGCATCCTGAGTGTATGAGTACTGACGCGCCGAACGAGGGTCCAAAGTTACTGGGCGCCTTACCTCTGTTACCGAATCAACATGCCACGACTGATACACACCCCTCACCCATTTACGCAGCTTTTCAAAGTGTTCCTTGGCTTGCTTCTCTCTGGTGTCATCGTACGATACGCGCAGAAGCCAGAATGAGAGATATGACGCAGAACTCGATAAGGACTCACTTCCGGGCGTAAGCCTCGCAAGCTTCGTCATGAGCGACGTTGAGAACCTTGACAACGTCATGCGCGCGTTGAGGCGGCAGTAGGCCTATAGGGGATCCTTCCAAGAGCATACCAGAGTCAGGGTTGATATTAGAGGTTGATATACCATTGGACAACGCGAGGGACGATGCGTCGCTTGGCGCCGGGATCGCATCCATCAAAGACCGCTCCTTCCGGGCGTAAATAAGCATATATACGTCCTTCGATGAGAAGATATCCCTGTCATAATAGTTTTAACCGCTTCCGTCCAAGGGGACAACAGCATGAACTCTTACACGTCCGCACTAGACGGTTTCACTTCTGTCGATGAAGACGGCCTAAGATGAGTGTCAGCGCCGTAAACTGGCAATTTGAAAATAGGATCACGTACTCGAGGGTCTCGTCTTCACTGTCCTCGATCCTTCGCCTCCTCGCGGGACGTGCGCGGGGTGGTTGGGTTGCGCCTCTATACACGTACAGAAATAATCCGTTAATAATGTCGCCGGTCGTGGGTGCCAGCACGATGAGAAGAAAGGATGTACATACTTAGCTTCGCCATTGAGAATATCAATGACTTGTTTGGTGCTATGGCGCTTCTCGCCAAGCAGGCCGATCTTTGTAACTGTCTCGTCATCGAATTGGAACCAAGTCTTGGAGCTGTGAGGGTAGTCGCGAATGAGGATCCCTTCCAGTCCATCCTCAATGATCGATGTTAGAAGCTGGGCTTACGCAGTGTCGAGAACTTGAGCTTCATAATGCCCGTGATATGCGCTAGCTCCTTTGTGCAGCAGCACTCCTCGCAATTCATAGACATGGCCCTCCTCACCACTTATGCTCTCCCGTGATGAAACGAACTTACTCATGTCGAGTGTCGTCGGAAATAATAGGTTATGTTTGGACTTCCTTCGCTCCATCGACGTAAAGTCATAAACGAATCGTAGAAGAGAAAAGTGCAGCACGGGAGGCAGAGAGCGAAGCTCAACGTAGCGCGTTGCATCTTGGAGAGAGCTACAGTTGGAGCAAGAGTACCTGTAGAGTCGGATCAGAAAGGGGGATAAAAGGAATGGTATTGGTTCGCAGTACGCATAGTCACTTACTTATTATCTCCCGTAAGCTTTTCATCCTGCAGGAGAGCTGCTATACGGTCCTCAAGCCTCGCATTATTCTAAGGTCTGTTAGTTTGTATGCACTCCCCCCAAGATATGTCAGCACCCACCTCGATGTTAATTTCAAGCTCAAGGAAATCAGTTGTGTGCTCGGATCTGTTCCGGCAACTGTGGCAAATGGTCCCGTAAATCTGCTGGCCTTGGAACTGCGAAGTTGAGGGGAAAAAGATACTTTCAGACATGATAAGACCGTACCTGGGTGGAAACTAACGACTGTAGTGAAGGCGTCAATTGTTTTTGAAACTCGGAGTCGAGATGGGACATGAAAAGTTTCGAGAACCTGTGCGCACCGAAGGAGTGGTCAGCGGAACGCGCTTTCACAAGAGAAGAAACTGACTCCTGTGCATCTTGTTGTTCTGATGTGGACAACTTGAGGCTCTCCGCAAGCTTAGCTGGATTGTAAACGCTCTGAGTGCTCTCCTGAAGTGCCGCAAACGTCACTTGCAACTGGAATATGGGTGAATCCTGAAGTGAACCAGTTAGGTTAGGTTCACAGATCCTGCAAGAAGTAACATGCCTCAAACTTGTTCTCAGTATCTTGTGACGGCTGACACTGATAAACACCGTTCCTGAAAGCTAGATCTCGAAACCACACCTTTGGTGCAATTAAATAAGGCGATCAAGGGCAGAGCAGGGCCAACTTACTTGCAAAAAAGCATTGGCGTAGCAGGTTGCGCCTAGATTCTGCAGAATATTACCCAGCAGTGTACAAGCCTTCCCTCCGGCTTAGAGGGTAACATACCTTGAGCCCAACAGGCAGCTCGGGGTCACGAGAATGTAGGAGCGGGTTGAATCCCAAGTCTGAGGCCTTCAAGAAAAGTTCTCTGGCCTTGTCTAGTAACGGAAGCACGCTTAATTACACCAGGCATTTGATGGACGCGCCCTGAGCAACCAGACCAACCTTCGTCCTCCCACTTCTCTTGACCGAGATAATTCAGACAGTTGGGGTTGTTCTTACAAGCCTTCTTATCACAGGGTAGTTTTTCGTCGTCAGAAATAACGATGACATCGTTCTCGTCATCATTGGCACCTTCGGTCTTTCGTTCTTCGGGGGGAGGAGGCGGTATCAATTTCGTTGATTTGGACGCATACTTATTGCCACAGAATGGGTTCTTGTTCCTTGTAGATAAGCCGCACGTCATGAGACGATGCTCGAGGGTGATCTGGGAAGGGTTCGAAACCTGAACATCGACCCAACCCCATGCTGCGACTTCATTTCCTGCGAGCTTGACACGTTTCAGTTGTTCACCTGCGGCTAATCCTTTTTGAGCTGGTGACGATCTACGTTTTCGCTTTGGTGGCATTGAACTGAGGCTTTCCAGTGTTTCCTTCGTCGTGGGTAGTCGTGATGGAGGAGCGGAAGTAAGAGTGACTTGCTACTACGAACTCGTGGACTAGTTCCTATTGACCGCATTTGCTTCCGGAACCAACCCCAGTTACATAACAAGTTTGAACTATCTTTTGCCAGAACGCCAGCCATTTCTTCTCTGCTGATACCCACCAGCTGAACGGTCAAATTATTCGCATTCATGACCGAGTGCCAGATCTAATAAATTGGGTTCCAAGCTCGACGATGGACAGAATACGCACGTTGCTTAGACGAACGCGAGCGGACGCGAACGTAGCTCGACTACGAAGGCGGAAGAAAGCTGCTGCCTTCATATATCGGAATTTATCAAAGTTAACGTGCGTCCGTGCATCTCAAGTGCAACACGCATCGTTCACGGGTTTCACAGAGCGGTGGTACTGGCGATTGGCTACCTATGGATAATCGTCATCCCGACACCGTCGCTGTCTCAAGGGACTTACATAGATGAGAACGCGCTCCAGCCAGCTCAGGTACCCGTCTCTCTATCTGCCCTTGATACATGCTGTCAATATCTATAGGTCAACACCTTTTGGAGTTGGCAAGATGTACATCGAGCGGATCAGCATCTTCGTCAACTTGAGGGCCTCTGTGATAGAAACTCTACGAGTGAGCAGTGAGATCATTATCAACTTTGGATTGCATTTGCTGTGTGCCGACCCATAACGTAGGAGGGCGCAGTTTATACGCGATCAGTTCGCCAAACTGGGTCTTACTGCTGCAACCCAAACGTACACTTTTACCGCTTCCTCTGGGGTATAGCTTCATGCCTCGTCCTATCGAATTTGGTCTCAAATTATGATGAACCTCTAGGACGTATCGGGGGTGAATGCCTATGCTGTGATGGCGTCGCCGAGGACCACGGGATCCGAAGCCATGGTGGTCAGCGCCTCGTGGATTAGCGAGTCCGGTGACGGCGCTTACAACCTTCGGGGCATTTCAATTGTACTTGCACTGGCTTCATTTCTTAAAAGTACGTTGGCTCAGCCCTGCTCTGCGAGAATTTTTGTAACACGGCACAGACTATTCTCTGTGGGCCAAGGACATCATCTTCGTAATAGGTGACGGACGCCTTGACGGTATGCATGCATGGCTCAATGCCTACCACGGAACTATACCTTCTAGTGTGTTGACTGTCTCCAGCTCCATCCATGCGCTCACAACATGCCCATAGATCTTGAGACCGATCTCCTTGAGTACACCTCAGGAGTCATTTGGACTTCTCTCAACATCGATTATAGCTCGCACTCATTTTCACATATCGGCTTGTTTTTTGGTTAGTTCTGCTTTTCGTTGGCCCCTCTCAAGGCTTCCATGAATCTAACTCACGACGCTGTTGTACAGAAGGTCTCAATGGTCGTCTGCCGAATCAAGATCTTCTCAACTCTGTGCGGCTCATTTCCCACTATACAGGTGGCGTGCCCATGGTCATCTACGACTATCTCGAGGAACATGAAACTCTCTTTTCTTCGGAAAATACCCGCTTCATGCCCAAAATGCTGGACTTTATAAGGCAGAGTCCGCAGTTGAGCGCCCTCCAACATCGCGCGAGAAATGTAGTGAGGCATGTCAGCTATCAGTCCAGAGGAGAACCAAGTGGGGCACATGGACTATTTCATCGGTAAGTGCTCATATCCTATTCTTTGGTATCAATGGATACGGTGGAGGAAATAATATGAGGCCTAATTGCAATTCGGGTTCAGGTTTCGTATAGATGCCATAACCCTCTATGCTGTTCCTGCTGTCGGGCCGCACGGTTTCTTTGCTCTCGGAAGGTGATCATGTTACTTTGTCTCTATTTCGCACACCTAACAGCACATTTCCGCGCAGGACACTTGAATCAACCCTTCGTACGATGAACAACCTTCTTGAGCGCCTTCACGCTTCGTTCTTCTTCTACATCCTCACGAGTCCAGATACCTTCATGAAAATCGGGATGTTTCTGCCTAGCGTGGTCCTCATCGCAGTCGCCATGATGTTCTGGGGACTGCGTAACTGGGTAGAGGCAGGGTGGGCGATAGTGGTCGGTTTAGAAAGTCATAGTGGGGACGTGCAGATTCAGAAGCAGGTAGGAAAAACGGGGACTCCTAACAATGACGTTCAGATAAGGTGGCAAACAAGGCAAAGGCCTGTGTTTCCTGCCCTAGTTACCATAGCGGTAACCCACGCTATGGGCATCTTGGCGTTCAATACAATCTGCTCGTATTGGTTCTTCCGGCACCGTGCAGTACGCTTTGTTTTCCGTTCTTGTCTTCGGTTCAGTGACTCTTTATTCGCAAGCAGATTTCTTCGCCTATTATTTTTGCGGTTTTGACTACCCTCCCGGTGATCCTTTGCCCCCTCGTACCTGCAAAGTATCGAGACGCTACCTCCTCATCAATCCTCAAATCTTTTAACTTGTGTTTGGCCTCAACTATGATATCCATCACGTCACTTCTTAATTTCTCCCTTGCTGCGCTGCTTGCCATTATCCTTGGCATTCCGCTAGTCTGCTCGCCCAGCTCGCGTTCAATGAACCCTACATCTCTATCCCGAGGCCCGTCATCTTCCCAACGGCCTTCGCCTTCTGCATGCACATTCGTAATTCTTGCAAGATACACTGCATATTCGTTCCTGGCGTGGGGTTGGCTTGTACTCCTTCCCGCTGAGGTAGAGAGGTCAATATGGAACTGGGAAGTCCTTGGGGTGTGGTTCGCGCCATTTGTTTGCATTGTATATGCGCCGCTGGTAGTGCAGGCCGGAATGGTGGGCCTGTGGAGGAAATAAAACGTTGGATGATCTTGAGTCCTGGATATTGGAAGAGTGGTGGTCAGATCTTAAGTTGGCAGATGGATGTGTCTTCATGAAGGTTCATAGTAGACCTGGAGAAGATACCTTGCGTTTACTTATCTTATTGTAATCGCAGTACACGAGAACGTATGCCAATAGCGGTCAAAACGCTCAACCAATGTCCATGACCGCTGGATCATCGGAACCAAACAGGTCACCGTCCGCAGGGGCTGCAGCATCATTGACGTCCACGTCGTCATGAGCGACGCCTTCTGGATCGGTATCAGGGTCCTCCAAAGCAACACCCTCTTTCTTCCGTCGTTGCCTCTCCTTCATTTCGTCTCTTTGTGCACGCTTAAGCTCCAGATCAGCCGAGAGCTTCTTGAGTGCATCCTCGAATCGTTTCTGCAACAAGTCATGAGTCATGATCGGAGACGAAAAAAAGCGCGACAATGCCTTGATCAACGGGTTTGCTGAGCTTGCAATTTCGTTGCCCTTCTTAGCGACTGCAGCCTCCAAATCCCTGATTTCCTCATTCAACAACTTCCGTCCCTGTGCATCGTCGTCGTCATCGTCCTCCTCTTCTTCACTCTCCTCCTCTTCCTCCTCTTCATCTTCCTCCTCGCCCTCCTCTTCTGCTTCCTCATCGCCCAGTGCCAGATCTAGCTCAGCAGCGAGTTCTTCGTCGATATCGCCTTCGGGCTCGGCTTCATCTGCTTCGCCCTCATCTGCTTCACCGTCACCAACATCGACGCCTCCCGGTGTTGGTGCGTCCCCAGCCTCCGAGCCGATTACTCCAGGCGTAGGCATATCGAGTGGCTCTTCACGCTCGATAAACTCGGAGTCCGAAAGGTCGGGATTGACATTATCAAGCACCTCTTGGAATGGAATATAATTACAGGCATCTTTGAACAAAGTCGAGATGTACACACCGAACTTCATGTCACTTGCGAGGTTGTCGGCCGCCAATAATCGTTCAACTTCTTCCTCTACGCTTTCTATGGTCTTGGACACATGAGAAGCATGCAACATATAAGTATAGCAGACTCACCCGTTTGTTCACTCGCTTGCGGAACCTCCGTTTGCGAACGTGATGTAGGGGGGGTGTTATGCCATGAGGCCAAATGAATTCGTCGACGTTGACATTCCTGTTTGCAGTGACTGCGTCTTCGTTCTGAAGACGATTCTCAACGACAAGCATCTGTATCTAAGTTTCAGCGAAGCCGACTTGTGTGACAACAGGAGTGAGTAACCTGACATATATCTGCAACCTTGAACATCTGCTTGTTGTCCAACGTCTTCTGTGATTCTACTATGCACGGGAGATCGACAAGCTTGAAGGAATAGAGCGAGTTTCCAATATGAAAGACCCCCCTTCGCGAGTCTGGTAGATTGTGAGCCTCGAAACCTGAAGAAACGAGAGGTATGCGCCTTTGAATTTAAACCACACGTCATTGCTGATCTCTCTCGACTGTATCATCTTGCGCAGCTTCTCGCAGTCCTCTCCAGGTGGCATGCGCAATATGAACTGTTCCTCGAACGTAAGGTCCTCGTCGTCCGAATCCAATTCACGGTCGTAAGGACCCAAGAAAGACATTCCTGGGGCCTGTGCCGCGGCTCGCTCACTCAACTTAAGTTTCAGTTTTGGCTGGGTCCGAGGTTTCGCAGTTGACGAGCGTGTCGTCCGTTCTGATGGTTCAGGAGAACCTCGCAAACGGAGGGTGGTAGCCATCGCCTGTTCAGCAGCTGCTCGCAGTGGGCGTGTTCGTTGAGGCTGAGCTGGGGCCGGAGTTTTTATACCGTTGGCGACCGAGGATGGACCAGCTTGTTGCTCCTCAACATCGTCCACGACAATAAGATCGTCGTCCATCACGATTACTTGCCAACGAGGCGGTCGTGATTCGTGAGTGAAGTCAGTAGATAAAAAGGACGTCCAGGACTTTGCTGAAGGAAATGTCACACGTCACAGTAACAAGTCTTAGCATTGTAGTAAGTAGGAGCACGACTCTCGGTAGACCGCGTCAGTCCTCATCGTCACCCTCCGGAAGTATGTCTTCCTCATCATCCTCTGGCTGTCTGCCTTCTACCTCTATCTCTGCCTCAACGTCTTCCTCCACCTCATCACCCTCCTCTGGCTCTTGCACGAATTCAATGAGTCTCGAGAATTGTACGATATTGTATACCGCGGCGATCGCAGCAAGTCCTATCCACCCCCATCGCATTCTTCGGAACCGCACTTCATCAGTGTCAGGTTTTTCGGTTGTGGCTATCGGATTGTTACTGCGAGATAACCGAGGGATCAAGGAAAGCAGCGAGGGCGTTGGCGCTACAGCGTGCTCATAGGGAGGCGCATTCACCACTTGAGACTGTACGCGTCGGGCGTGATCCACGAGTGATGGGTAAGTATTTAGGAGGAGAGTCTGGAGGACTGTGTCCGGGAAAGGAGGGTCTGCCAAGAGAAGGATATATGAAGCAAGATACACGTCTATGCTCGTCATGCTGGCGCTAGACTGTGAACCTCTCTAATTTTGGCGTAGGATAATAGAGCTCACCGGTCGCCAAAGAAAAACTTCTTTTCATCGAGTAACTTCGCATAAAGCCCGAGCGATGTTCGTGCCTTTTCCAAAACCTAAAGCTTCGTGTTATCAAAAAGAACATATAACGAATAGATGATCACCTTTTCTCGCTCAAATACACGAGCAAAAGTACTTTTGTTATCTTCCTTTTTCTTCTCCTCCTTCGCAAACCGACTGCTCTTCTCTTGGACTGCAGGCAAACTCCACAACCCTGAAGCCTCCAGGCGGGGACGATACGTTTCTCTAATTCTTCCAGGGACATAGTACCGCTGAGGTATAGACATTTGACTGGATAACACGGGGTTCGTCAAACCCCAGAAGTTGGCATCTATACCATAGAATACGTGCGACTGCACAATCAACCCGTTGCGTATAAAACGGTAGGGTGAGCGGGAAGGACTCACGAGTAGGTCGCCCATGTTGGCCTCAATGTGCGAGTACCATGCGGTCCTCTTGGACCTTTGGGAGACACTAAGGGACGCGTCGATATCGCTCGCTCCCGACGTTTGAGATGACCTTGAGAGTGAAGTAACAAATGAAATTATGGCAGGAAGAGAGGAGAAAACAAGATATCCATGAGTCAGAAAAGGCAGCTTTCCTGGTTCAAGTGGCGTTAAGATACCTGAAGCCAGTAAACGTGTACTACAGACTCACCATTGGAAGACAGATCAGGGTTAGTGCACTCTGCAACCTGGAATTTTCCAGGCAGGGCGAGCTGAAGGTACATGATGGCCGCAAGGCATTCTGGGTCATGAGATGGTAATTTCCATTCTGCTGGCCACACATGCAGGATATATGGAGCTTCAGACATATTAAAACTCTGACAACTTAAAGTTGGTGTTCTAGGCGTTGTTTGGCAAAAGCTTTTGAAAGAAACATGTACAAGCATAAGCCAAACACAGTCTAAATCCAAGCTCCTTATTGTGCTTACCTGCCACCTTGTCTTTTTGCTCTACCATGAAGGTGTCCGTGAGCGACAACATTCCAGATGTATCTACGAGAATACAGAGCTAACGTGGTGTAACAGATAGCAGACATATAACTAAATCGAACGACATAACAAGCACAAGATCAGCAAAACCAGAAAACTCTGCAAAGCAACGAAGTATCCCATTTAAACCGCCCCAGTGCCCTCTTCTGCTGCCGCCGTATTCTGTGATCCTTCTTCTGTCTGTGGACTCTTCCTAAATCTACTAATGTCGGGTGGCGGATAGAACTGGAGTGTGCCTTCTCCTGGATACCGATCGTAGCGTCCCGGAGCCTTCACGCTGACTGTTCTCACGTTTCCCGGTGGCCGATTGCGACCGGACGTAGGGTTGAAGGCGGTCTTCAATGACGAGCTCTGTCACCGACGTCAGGAACGACCCGATTGTGGAAGTCATGGACACTCACCAGGCGCTCAAATTTCTTCTTCGAATTGCTTGGACTTGGGGTGGGACTTGGTGTTATCAGTGATTCAGCCGACCCTTCGGGTGTGGCTGGCAGAGGCGCACTGGCAACTCTACGTTTGGCCGGTCGACCGTTTTTCATCCCTGAGGATACAGGCTTAGCAGTCCCATCATCCTCGGCCATGATACCTTGCAAAGTTAAAAACTCTGAAAATGGTCAAGTGACTGGACGTTCGTGAAGCCGGGCAGACCTGCCTCGAGACCGATACCGAAATACGAACGTAACGTAGGAGCGGTTATCTGTATCATCGTATGGCTTGACCTGCCAGGTGGAAGGGAACTGCTCGTGCGTAGGACGTTCCTCACCGTAGCTTGAACGTCATGTTAGTTGCTATCGGTGCTCAGCAAAGGTGATCGTACCCAACGCGATGGCTGAACAGATCACTTTGCGGCGCTGACGGACCAGGGACCTGCTGCAACTTGTTGGCAAACTTTTGACCAATGACGACGACGCGTTTGATCTTCAACACTATGGTCCCGACATCTCGATTGCACTGTTCGCTTGTGGCTGCTATCCATCCACGATGTTGATCAAGTGACACGTCGGAGGATCCAGGTATGCCTCACCTGCATTCTGGTGCTGCGTGAAGATGAATGGCCGCTCGGTTATTGGACCCGTTCGAATCCCTTCCCTTGACGCCTCCCCCAAGCCAAACAAAAAACGACCTGGAACGAGGAAGCCGTCCAGTGAGATGAATGAGCAGGAATGTACACTCGTCCCCTCGTCCCTCCAATGAACCGAGAAATGCTGTGGCATGCCATGAGATGATTGAAAGCGGTTGACAACACGCGCTGTACCTTTCCCGCCTCACTCGGTATCCAACAGGACACCTTATTCGCATTATCATCTACCGCAACCAGGTATTCACGGAGCTGTTCACCCTCGGAGGTGATCCAAGCAGAGAATCCACGGTGCGTGAGCATAACGGTGGTAGATGTTCGCGTAAGGCAGGGATAAATTATGGCAGATACTGTAGCAACGATCGTGACAAGCAACCGTGAAAAGAACGTCGTTGTGTTGGGCGTTAGGAGCGGGTGAAATACAGTTGTTGGATCGCTGTTGGGATGGAACAGCTAAGCAAGAAACATGCCGAACGTTGTCCAACGCGATCTGCTTGCTTTGTTCGAGAGCAAAGTCGACCTGGATCGTCAATGTTCACTTTTGGCACGTGACTCGTGGAATAAACACGCACCCACAAACTAAACCAGTTTATTAACGTCGCGTCGATGTTGGCGCGTCTTCACCAGTCTGCGATCGCACCTGGCTTTTGTACTCGAACCTCCTCTATCCAGCTGTTCACAGTCACCAAAAGACACCTAACAGCAATGCCTCCTGAACACAAAGCCCCAGCCAAGCGCAAAGCTGCCTCAGAAACGCCATCAGACTCCATGGAACCTTCTCAATCGCAAACCCAGCCTCGAACCAAGAAGCCCAAGGTTGCCACGTCTACCTCAGAGGATGGGAAGGCGCGAAATGGACAGCCAACGAACAAGGTACTGCCTGTGACTATCTCATTTCCGCCTCGAGTACCCGGCACATTGCGCTTGGCGACGTGGAACATCTGTGGTCTGGCAGCGGCCCAGAAGAAGGTGAATCTAGCGGCTTAGCATGGTGCTTGAGCTGATGGACTTATCTGCTATTCAGGGATTCAAGTATTACGTCGAGGCCGAGGATCCCGACATCCTTGTACTTACCGAGACCAAGGTAAGAAACAACATTGCTCTCCACACACGTCAATAACGACATTCGCAGGTCAATGACGTGCCAGTCGACCCCGTAATCAAAACGCGCTTTCCACATTGTGTTTGGTCAATATCCGACAAAAAGACGTACTGTAAGCAATACCTTCTGCGAACACTGCCGCAGCGAATTTCACAATCATCGCAGCTGGAACTGCTGTACTCTCAAAGCATAAGCCATTATCAGTCGACAAGACACTTCCGGGTCATCCAGATCCCAGTCATGTCAAAGGGCGCATCGTTACCCTCGAATTTGAAGGCTGCTATATTGTCGCGACGTATGTGACAAACGCTGGACAAGGGCTCAAGGTTCGTTCGGTGCTATGAATTATTCTCTCTCTTTTCCTTACCTATCACTGTTCATTGGACTTGATAGACATTAGCAGAGAAAAATAAGTGGAACCAACATTTTACTACCTATATCCGTGACTTGGACAAGAAAAAGCCAGTGGTTTGGATGGGTGATGTAAATGTTGCACCCACAGAGAAAGGTGTGACTATACAGTGACACCTCTCCTATACCCACTGAGGAAAGATTTAGACCTTGCAAATCCAAAGCAAAATTGGAATAAGACACCCGGATACACCAAAGACGAGACAGAGGCATTCAAGAACATTCTTGATCCACCTGAATCAGCTGACGATGCTGGAAAATTCGTTGATGTCTGGCGTCAACGTCATCCACACGATCACCACTACACATACTTTTCATACCGTTTCAATTGCCGAACCAAAGGGATCGGCTGGAGGTTGGATATGTGTAAGTCCCTAGTTGGGCCAGATTGGAACAAGCTGGCTAACATTTACTTTGGAAGTTGTCGTAAGCGAGAGAATACTCGAAAACGTGAAGACGTGCGAAATACGGAGTGAGATATACGGGGCTTCAGATCACATACCTGTGGTGCTAGAGATCGACAGTGGGGTGATGACGGAAAGTAGGAAAGAGTAAATCTGGTGCCCATACAATGTCCTTTTGAAGGAAGTGATAAAAGAGGAACGAAAAGAAAAGAGTTACCGCATTGCACTCGCGTTTGTCAATACTCCCCGAATCGTACATGGCCAGTCTCTTGGGCATGTGCTCTGGCGTCTTTCTCACCCTTCAATCCTCTTCCACATTGCTGAATGCGAATAAGCTCTCGTCAGTTTTGTCTATCAGCTGTCCACTTACCTCGCACTTGAGGTCAAAAGTTGCAGTGTTGGTGAATGCCTTTCTCTCCCTCAGGATCGTGGCCAGCTTTTTTGCTGCGTCAAGGATGAGATCATTACTACTTCCCGGTGCCTTTGTCACGGTAGCAGTATTGTCAGCCTCGACCAGGTCAGTATCATTGCACTTACTACGGGGAAAACAGTCTGGTGCCACTCCGTTGGTGCATCAACTTCAGGCGCCAGCGTGGCTGCATCGTAGTGAATTCCTGAATACACGAGGATACATCTTTCGGTTTTTTGTCAATGACACAAAGCATCGCAGCAGAATGCCCTACCGGTCACCGCTGCTCTCCAAAGGTGGAGGGATAAAGCGATCGATTCTGCCTGTTTCGACGTCTATGGATGCTATCTCGGTCTTGAAGTGCTTGGCTAATATTCCTAGCTCAATAGCTCCACCCCAGGTCGACGGCTTGACAATTGTCGAGATGTATTTTTCCCGCGAAAGGCTGAGCAGATAAGTGTAGCGAGTGCCGTAGGACGGTGGAACTCACCCTAGGATGGCTTCATTGTAGGTCTCCATGTCATTCCGGATACCGTCGACCACAACTTACCAAGCTCGTCAGCTTGCAAATGCGGACGATCATACGATCAGACCTACTCTGTCGCATCTTCTGTGCCTTGGATATATCTTGCTCGAATATCAATGCAACCGCAGAGAATAGGCAGGAATTATTATCAGGGACGACCTGATTTCAACCGTTTCAAAACATGTTCACGTCACCGACAACAGTGAATCTTTTACTCTGTGAACAAGGACACCTGTGCTTGTTGGCACGCTCGCAGGGCTGGGGCCTGTAGGAGCGGCCGAGGGCCTACTACTTTGTGCGAAGATCGATTGTGGTGGTGGGACAGTGACAGGCTGCGGGGCCGCCTTCTGACTGACGATGATCTGCTCCCCAGCTGCGAGGCCTAAACTGGACAGCGGAAGCTCTGGTATGAGGGTCAATGGCTGAGGAGGGTAACCCGATTTGACTGTATGGGCGACTTGTCAGCTGGTAGAGGATTGCCGCTACGACCAGGGGCTTACTTTCTTGGTGATCTGGCAGAATCTGGGATACGTTGTATATCTGCTCTTGCAGCTCATGTACACTGAGCCCATCCAAGTCCAGTTGCAGGGTGGTGACACCCTTTGGATGCCGCAAGCGAATTGGTGCCATGAGATTATTTGTACAAGACGGACATGAGCATTGCTAGCAGCATTGCCTTATACAGATCCAGTCCTACGCTGGTATGGCCAGCTTAAACCCAACCTCTGCTGGAACCTGCGCAGGCGTATCCATCGCACGTAGTCTGTCCAGGGTAGCTCCTTCTGCTGCTTCCGCTTTCTCTCTCTCCGCTTCCCTCGCTAGCTCATTCAACTCATCCTCCAGTTCAGTATCGTCCGCACCTGCCCCGGTAATCGCCACCTCGCCACCTATTCTGATCGCTTCATCTATTTCGCGCGCGTTCTCGTTGGCAGTCGCCAGCGCATCCATCGTTTCGTCAACTTTGTCCCTCTGCAGCGACGGGTGATTGAGGATTGCCTGCAGTGTCGCGGCAGACTTTTCATATGTCTTCATAAGCTTGCAGAATGATTCAGCATCATGGCCAGCTTTCAGAGACATAAAGAGTACCTCAACATCACCAGCCGCCGTTTCGACACTCATCAGCGTAGATTCGAGATTCTGCAGAGCACCCAGCCGTTTAGCCAATACATCTTCCAGCTGTTTCTTGAACCGTAAATGAGCCAGGGCAATAGATTTCTGCTGCTGCCGCAAGGCTGTCGAAATTCTACTGGTGGTCCTATGTGAAACACATCAGCCCCAGGTCTTTCAAGCCGCAGTGGAACCTCCTACTCATCCATCTTGCGGTGCATGCCGTCCACTTGCTGCTGCAAGTTACTGATGGCAGTTTTGAGCTCCAGGATACCCCGATCAACAGCAGTCACTTCTCGGTCAGTCTCCGTAAGGATGAATTTAATCACCTGGAATGTAGAGTCAGCAATGCACCGTGCATGAGCCCGCAAAGCCTTACGTCCTTCTCCTGAACTATAACCTGTCTATCCCTCTCAAGGTATCTCAGTAGAACCTTGGTGTCCGTTTCGCTCAACGACACACCGGGGAGCACCTTAGACCCAAAGTCTCTGCGAAAGGTCTCGATGGTGTATAATCTGTCGGAGAGGCTCATCCGGCTTCGTGATGCTTCCACCACATCTGCTGCGCGCTCGACGAGGCCAAGAAGTACATAATCCCCTTCCACCCTCTTCCACATATCGACCTCGCTATACGAGTCTTCGGATCTCACGATGTCTAGCTGTTCCATAGCCCACCATAGAGGTTTTCCGATAACCAAGGATGCTATGCGGTACGGGAGCCAGCCAGGGTCGTGAACAGACTTGGTGGAAGTCATAAATTGTGATAGTGGAATCAGTGCGTTAGTGTGCCGTAGTTCGGCCTTTACTAGTACGCTGCGATGAATTTCGTGTTACCTGGACGAGAGGCGACCACGTACGATTGTAGACCCTAGTCCGAGAGGTTTTCCAACACCATCGTATCGAAGCTTGTCTACGATGGCTCTCCGCGCGCCGAGTACTAGCTTGTTGCTCTGTGTCACCGTGTCGTCCGCTTGGCTGTTCTGTGTGCGTGTGCTATCACCTTGCCACCCGCTAGACACCAGTTCCTCGAGGGTCTGGTGCCACCAGTCGATATGGGCATGGTATGACACAGGATTTGAGTACTTTTGCCTGGATATATCAGAATATAACGACCGCAGACGGGATTTGGAGTTTGAGGCATAAGCGGAACACGACTCAAGCAACACAGAACTGGACATGAGCGCAACAAAAGACTTGCAGAAACCACAATACATTAGGCAAGACGCGTCGCTCTCAGATAGGTCACGTGGTATATTGACAGACATCCAACCATAGGCGTGGCAGTCTCTATTATTTAGCAGAACAGTGCATGTCTAGTAGCCAGTGTAGGTCCTGCATCCCCTCACTCGGCTGGCCAAGTACTGGTCTGTGCGAGAGTCAGTATTACTCCAGATTTCCGCAAAGGTTTGGCGTACGAAGAATCTCTTGTGGAGCTTTGCACCAGTCGTCTCAATTAGCTCGATCTCTTCAGCTGTCAAGTCTGGCACATTTTCTGTGTCAAGGTATTCCCTGATGCGCTCCGCCTTGGACGAGGTTCTAATACGAACACATCAGCTCATGGGACGGTTAATGATAGGTGGACATGGCTCACGTCACTACAAGGATGCCCTTTTGCTTCAACCACTTGTTCAGGACCTGTCCCTCCGACACGGGAGACCCACGCGCGCTCTCAAGCCTAGAGCGAATTTGCTCTACTACCAAGTCGAGAGGGCCACCCTTGCCACGAAAGAGAGGCGATAGTCCAGCATATGAGGCGGTCACGATATTATGTTCTTTGTGGATAGCAAGGTTTGGCAGGAGAGCCTTCCAGAGGTACGGGTGAGCTTCCACCTATACAAAGATTAGCGATCGGCTGAAAAGTGACTGGGTGGACATGTGCCCACCTGGTTCACAACTGGAATGACGGTGGCGATCTCGAGGATTTCTTGGAGATGACCGACAGTGAAGTTGGAGACGCCGATGGACTTGGTCAAACCAGCCTTTTTGGTTTCTTCCATTCCTTTCCAAACCTCCTTGAGGGCCCCCTCGTGATGGCTCCCTTGATGAACCAAGTACAGATCTACATATTCCAGGCCGAGTTTCTTAAGAGACTCCTCCAAAGCACTTTTCGGCGTTGTGCCGGGTTGCAATTTGGCCAACTTGGTAGTGATGTAGAGCTCTGATCGCGGCTTCCCCGACGCGACGACACCGGCACCAAGGCTCGCCTCGTTGTTATACACCTGGGCGCCATCGAGATGGGTGAAGCCGTTGTCGATGGCGAGTTTCACTTGCTCTGCAGCGTCTTTGCCGTACAGGGCGGTCCCTGTACCAAAGGCTATCCAGGGGACCTCGGTGCCGTCGTTGAGAAGGATGGTAGACGGAGACATTCTCGACAAAGACAACGGGGACATGCCTGGCTGGGCCCTTAAATGGGACGGAAACCATCGTTCACCGAGTCATGTCTTGCAATTGTCAGCGGCAGTCCCTCATGACTGATCCAGTCGAGCGCGGCCAGCCCTAAAGTGAGATATTCAAGCTGCAAAAGGCGCCATGTTTATTTCCTTCATCTTTTAACAACTACCCAGGCGCTAGTATACCACATGCTCGGTTGTCTCTCTTTCCGACAATCCTTCATCTCTTGGTGCCTCAGAAAAGATTGCACGGTGCGCCCTTTGGCCGATCGTTCGAGCTTCCGTGGATGCCATCGGTCACCTGGCGTACCGACACTTGTAATATATCAACCTCTTGTATCCAAGCAAATCAGACCAGATTTCTCCATTGCATCAAGTGTCTGTGGACTTCTACTCGCTGAGAGCTCTTTGCAGGGAGAAACAAATCATGCCTTTGCAAGAAGTACTTCCTACACTCGGCTGAGAACAGAAAAATGAGAGCTAACCTTTACGGCTCCCGATAATTATCCCAGCCCAGCGAGAGCTTAAGTGGACAGGAAAAGACATCTGGTTAGAATTTGTGTAGGACTCTAACCTGTTCACACAGAGAATAACATAACAAGGTGCTAACGAGTTGATCCCAGACATCATGTACAACCTGTGTCGAGCAGAAAAGTCTAGGAGGTCAAGACAGTGAAAGACAAGTCATTGACCTGTCAAGAAAGTCAGTGACTCGTCACACTGCGGTCATGACTGGCCAAACTTTGACTATGACCTTGACTGTTCGACCTGGATATGATTGACATTAAGAGACCAGATGCTGGATGCATACAAGAAAGAGTAGATAACAGATAATGGTTGCCATTGTACATACAGTAGATGTACAATGATTAAGTGAGAAGAATCTGTTGTAAATCGGTGGTGATTGGTATGTCGTGGATGGATTATGTAATCTCTCTGTCAAACTTGTGTCGAAGTTTTCTTTGCACACCTCAGTCTTCATGATACCACTTCTCGAGACTGAGGTGAGCTCTTTCATTATCTAGTACTTCTATTTTACTGACTCAAGTAGTCTCTTTGTCACTCGTTATTAGGTTAGTTGAATAAAGTCTTCGTGATACTACTTCTCGAGACTGAGTCTCTTCGTCACTTGTTATTAGTCCCTCACAATTTACCTCGGTTCTAAACAAAAGGTTATAAGCCCTGCACTCTAATCAACCTAACAAGTTCTTAGTTAACCAGCCTACCTTCAAACTATGTCATTCAAACAGCCCACTATTCCTCCTTCAGCATCAGCTCTTGAGTCTTCGAACCCTCCGACAGCTTCCGTCACAACCTTAGCCTCTGGCAAAGTCAATCAAGCTTTGTGTTACGCGTCGAGCGGAACAGAACAAAGAAAACAAACCACTAAAAGATAAGAGACTGGGCACTATCGTAGCCCGACACGGAGTCCGCAAGACCCGTTAAGTCCCACGCCCTTCTATAGCAATGAGGCCAAGGGTTTTACTGTGGAACCACGAATATATTGAACTAAGGAAATACAAGCGGAACCGTAGCTACTTATATACCCTAGATAATGTGCACGGACCATGATCCGTGCCCCTCTGAGGTGAGCATACTAAGTACTATATAAGGGAGCTCCTGCTTAGTAAGGTATAACCCTAGACCTCCAAGGACGAGGTCATAAGTCTAGATCGGTTCTAGACTACCTAGCCACAGATAAGATGAGATAAGATGAGCGCTCACCGATAAGATAAGCGCCATCCGATAAGATAAGATAAAAGAAAATAAAATAAAAGTTAGACGCCATGAGCGCTAACAAGAAGCGCCTCGAGCGCTAGTGGCATTTTCGTCTCACTTTGAGCTGACTTTACAACATCCCTTCCCTCAAAAATGATGGCACAAACTTTCAGATGTGGAAGTACTGCATCATGATGATTCTTGATGTTTGGAGACTTTCGGGAATTGTCAATGGCTCTGAAGCAAAGCCTGATGAGTCTAATCAAGCACAGTTAGCTGATTGGCTCACTCGGAATAAGGAAGCTCGTGCCCAGATAACCCTCACACTCAAAGATGAGCCGTTGAGTGGAGTTCTGTATGCCACGTCGGCAGCAGATGTCTGGAGCAAACTACGGGAGTGTTACGAAGGAAAAGGCAAGCAAACCATTGCTTATCTTATCGGCGAACTTTTTCATGGCACTCTCTCCGATGACTCTGCCATGGAATTGTAGCTAAACATCATGCGACAAAAGGCCTATGTGTTGAAGTCCTTAGGTCAGCCACTTGATGACTCACTTATTGCAGTTGCAATCATAATTTCCTTACCTTCATCTTATTTGACCCTTCAAACTATCCTTATGTCATCTGTCGACAAGCTAACTGTTGAAGCCATCGTCTCACAAATTCTTGTTGAAGAAAAATCTCAGTGCATGACACAGTCAGCACTTGTCATTAGAGGCCCTACTCCACAGAAGGGAAAGTCAAAGTCGAAAGACAAGAAAAAGGACAAATGTACTTACTACAACAAGTTGGGCCATCTCGAGAGAGACTGTTGAAAGAAAAAGGCTGATGAAAATGTGAAAAGCACATCTGTCAGTGAGAAGGACAAGACAAAAGACAAATCTGACCTTATGGTATGGATTGCTAACATCATCCCTGATGAACAAGCTCCTCTGCGACTTTTTGTTGCACGAGCACCAAGTTCTCACTAGAGCACATTCGAGTGGATCGTCAACTCTGGCACATCTGCAAGCATGACTCGTGAACGATCTTGGTTCATGACATTCCATCCACTATGCCCTCCGCACCCAGTCGTAATTGGTGATGGTCACTCTATTTCTGCAACTGGAGCCAGTCGTGTCTTCACAGATGTTGACATTGACAATGGCAATATATGTGAAACCATCTTTCAAGATGTGTATTACATCCCTGACCTAGACAGAAACCTGTTGTCAGTATCATGGCTCACAGGTCGTGGTTTTGACTTATCACTCAGACAAAATGAATATTGAATTTCGATAAACAGTGAACTTGCTGCTCTCACACACAAGCGTGAATCTCTCTACATTCTACTCACCATTCCTTGTGTACTCGCACGTGCACACATAGCTCATGGTCCGTCATTATCCTTTGACCCTGATACTACCTTGAGTAGTTTCGTTGTGAAGATGAAAACATCAAAAGCTACACTTGAAACATGGCATTGACGACTTGGGCATGTAAACATGAATTCAATCTTAAAGCTGTTTTGAAAGGAAATGGTCAGTGGAATGGAGGCAACAGATCCAATGACTCATGATGAGCTATGTCAAGCTTGCCTCGAAGGCAAGTAGCATTGTGAAGTAATCTCTCACGAATCGACCATTGAGCATTCTCACATCCTTTATCGCACGTATTTGGACGTTTGCAGTCCTATGCAGACATTGGCATGGTCTGGCTATCAGTACTTCATGACATTCATTGATGGTCACTCATATCACATTATAGTCAAGCTGCTGAAATCGAAGGATGAAGTTTTCACTCAGATGAGAGCTTATCTTGAGCAAGCGAAAATGGTCACCAGCGAATGTGCAAATTTGTTCTGCTCGGATGGTGGTGGTGAATATGGCTCGAAAGAATTCGAAGCCTACCTCTCATCA
The DNA here is from genome assembly GCA_021018615.1 of Phlebopus sp. FC_14. Taxonomy (NCBI): domain Eukaryota; kingdom Fungi; phylum Basidiomycota; class Agaricomycetes; order Boletales; family Boletinellaceae; genus Phlebopus; species Phlebopus sp. FC_14. Next base: position 928,898 of record JAEVFL010000002.1, on the reverse strand, counting down.
AAGGGGATTTATCATGAAAAGACAAATGCATACACACCTCAGAAAAACAGCGTCAGTGAGTGAATGAACCACACACTTGTTGAGGGTGCATGCTCAATGCTAAGTGACGCTGGCCTGCCAAACAAGTACTGAGGCGATGCAATTCTCCATGCAGCACATATTCTGAACTGTATTCCAATGTGTGCACTCAACAGCAATGTTATGCTGTATGAGAAGTTCACTGGTAATAAACCGTCAGTCACACATCTTTGAATTTTCAGTTGCAAAGCACATGTGCATGTACCAGATGAAAAATGGCACAAGCTTGACTCCAAATCACTCAAATGCATTCATTTGGGGTATGCAGAGCACTACAGTGCCTTTGTCTGTCTGCATCATCCAACCAGCCATATTTTCAAATCCAGAGATGTCATCTTTGACAAGAGAGATGGCAGCGCTCTAACGCATGTTAATATTGACATCAGCACTCACAACGGTGATGAAATAAACCACTTACCTGCTCAGAACGACCTGACAGACAGTGGTGGCAGTCCAATAGCATTAGACTACTGGGTACACATTGAGGAGGCCCTAGATGTCCATGAGCCAGGGTATACCACTCATGGCAATGATGGAAACATTGAAAACGTCACAGACAACGTATACGGTACACCTCCATGCCCTACTTTGACTAGAATCGATGAATCTGGTGAAAATGAATCAAATCAACTGCTACAGCTCAAAGTCAAAGACTTACCAGCTGAACATCATCGAGAATTGCTCAAAGCGACTTCCCATCTACCTTCAAAGCATACTGGACCTTCCCAAGGTCCTCCTACACCATACTCATATCCCATTCCACCTTCAGATATCAGACGCTCTTCCAGGCAACGGAAACCGCCGATTCGAGACGACAATGGTCGTTTCTTCATTAATGCATATGAGAAGGCGAGTTTGCAGCCACATGGAAGTGGGATTGTCAAGGAAGAGAGTGGTGGTAGTGCTAGACTCAAGCAGGAGATTGCAGAGGCAGTGGGTGCTGAGACAGAGGGCTTTGCCAAATTAGGTGAACACATGTACAAAGCTGATGCAGCCACTGAGAACAAACCAAGGACCTATGTGGAAGCCACCCAACATCCTAACACTGAGTTATGGCATGCCACTATGCTCAATGAACTTCGAGTATTCAAGGACATCAGATTACACAAGGAGGTTGACTGCCCACAAAACCGCAAAGTTATTGACTTGAAATGGGTCTACAAGATAAAGCGTGGTCCTGACGGCAAAATCGACAAGTACAAGATGTGATTGGTTGCAAAGGAATTCACGCAGATCCACGACGTTGACTATATAGACATGTTCACACCCATCACGAAATTTGCAACAATCCATGCCCTACTTGCAATTGTGGCCAAGTACGACCTCAAAATCCATCAAATAGATGTTAAATCAGCTTTTTTCAATGGGAACCTCGAAGAAGAAATCTACCTCGAGCTCCCACCTGGTTTCTATTCATCACATGACAAGATCTGGCTCCTTCGTCGTCCTCTTTATAGTCTAAAGCAAGCCCATAAGTCTTGGTATGAGCGGCTACATGCCGTTTTTGAGTCACTCGGTTTCATGCGCAGTGAGGCAGATCATAGCATGTTCTATAAAGTTGAAGATGGGATTCTATTGATTGTCACAGTCTACGTCGACAACAAACTCATGCTTTGTAAGAACAAAGAAGCCATCAAACGACTCAAGGTGCAGCTAGCTTGCAAGTACAAGATAACTGATCTCAGAGAGGCATGCTAGATTCTCAGCATGGAAATAATTCATGATCATGACAAACGGACTATTGAGCTCTCACAATGTCAATATATCGAATCGATTCTCAAACAACATGGCATGAGTGACTGTTGTCCAGTCGTAACTCCAATTGAGCCCAACGTCAAGTTAATCAAGCTTGATGAAGCTGAAATTGACATAAAAGAGTATCAGAGTGCTCTTGGAGCACTCATGTATACTATGCTTACAACCTGTCCAGAATTTGCTTTCGCAGTGGGCGCACTTAGTAAGCATGCAGCCACACCAGGCCATGTATACATGACAGCTGATATAGTCAGTGGCTCACATTGGTTATGAGTGTATACTGAAGTTAATGGACTGAGGTTGCTCTGAGCGTTAGAGAGGCTGAGAGGTGAAGACTCAGAGGATTCGATAGAGAATCTCCTGATCACTTTATTCACCCTTTATATATCATACAGGGGTTTGTACATGTAGTGTTTGAATCTACCGATAAGATGGAAAACATATGTATCAGGCATGCATCAAACATAGCCATGGAATAGAAGAGAAGGTAAACATAAGGTAAACATGTGTAGAATGGAAGTGGAAGCATGAACAGGAGGTAAACATATGCTGCCACATTATTACAGTGTGTAGGCCATGAGGTGTGGCAGCCTATTAAATATGAAATAACAGAGATGAAGAACATATGGTAAAGGTGAGGCATAAGGCTATGAGAGCCTGTGAGTCCATGAAGAGATGACATAGGGGCTAGTCCTTGTAGCGTATGATCTAATCATATGTGCCAAGTCATGTGATCAGTCACGTGATCAAGAAAGAGACTTAAACGTTTCTAAGTCTTGAAAGCAAGCACACTAGGCGCTAAAGGCTTAATAAATTAGAATAAATAGAAAGAAAAAGGAAATAAATAGGGGAAAAATGTGTATCATAACAACAGCCCTCGAGCGAGTCTACCATTACTTGTAGGGCATAGGTGATGCACAACTCATTTTTTGTGGCGACCAGGAAAGTGATTTGTTTGTATATGTTGATGTGGACTAGGCATCTGATGTCAGTGATCATCGCTCAATCATGGAATATGTTTTTATCCTCGCTGGAGCCGTGATTAGCTGGTCTTCGAAGAAACAGCACTCTGTCATATTATCAAGCATAGAAGCAGAGTACATGGCTGCTACTTCCACTACAAAAGAAGCCATCTGGCTTCGAACATTTTTTCAAAAGTTCAATATGCTCTCAATCCAATCTATAACTCTTCTGATCGACAACTAGTCAACAATGGCTCTCGCAAAGAATGCAATGTTTCACCAGTGGACGAAACACATTGCCATCCGTTACCACTTCATTCGGGAGAAGTTAGATGAGAAAGAGATAGCTGCCAAGTATGTTCCAACAACAAACCAAGTTGCTGATGTTTTCACCAAGGGGCTCACATGGAAGAAACATATTTGCTTTTCTGAAGGGATAGGTATTGTGTTTTAATCCATCTCACACCTAGGGAATACCACGGGTTCGGGTAACCCATGCGGGTATGATACCCGTACCCGTGCCAGCTACGCAGTACCACCACACTCAATCACTCGCCACCTGAGCATTCCCATGCAAATGTGAGTGTGCACATGCACGCTCGTGCATGTTTGCATTCACATTTGCATGGGAGCACAGTATTTTACTGGTAAGTGCCCTACCTATTTACTGCCACTTACCTACTCTGGTAGGATCGTGCCCAGCCACGTCGTCACCCATTCCTGCGCAAACGGGACAGTTCGCCCGCCCACTGCGACCCACTCGCTTGCCCACCCACCTGCTGGTTCACCCTCCACCCACCTCCTGCACCTGTCATGTGCAAATGCAAACGTAAATGCGCAAGCACGGCTTGCGCATTTACGTTTGCGTTTGCATGGCCCACTCATTTGCTAACTACTTGTTGGTCTGTCCACTGCCAGTTCACCCCGCCCGCTGGTCAAGTCACCCACCCATCTTCCTCCATCCGTTTGCACGCGACCATTCAACCACCTACTTGGACTCGTTTGCCCAACCACCCGCTGGTTTGCCGCACCCACTCAAGTCACCTACCCGCATACAAATGCGAACGCAAACGCACGACTGCGTGTGTTTGCATTTGCATTTGCATGCGATGGTTTGCCCACCCACCTTCACCTGTTCGGGCGCAAATGCAAACGCAAACATGCACGTGCCTGCATGTCTGCGTCCGCGTTTACACGCGATTCGCTATGGTATACCCATGGGTAGGCGGGTACGGGTACGCCTGCGGGTCTGTACCTGCTGACCCGTCCTTCAACCCGTACCCGCAGGCACGGGTATATACCCTTCACGGGTGCGGGTACGGGTATGGTCCCTACCACCCGTGGGTATACCCGTGGTATTCCCTACTCACACCAAGTGGACATGTTGTAAATCAGTGGTGATTGGTATGTCGTGGATGGATTATGTAATCTCTCTGTCAAACTTGTGTCTAAGTTTTCTTTGCACACCTTAGTCTTCATGATACCACTTCTCGAGATTGAGGTAAGCTCTTTCATTATCTAGTACTTCTATTTTACTGACTTGAGTAGTCTCTTCATCACTTGTTATTAGTCCCTCGCAATTTACCTCGGTTCTGAACAAAAGAATCTCCTCTGTTGTTCCGTCGACCTTGAGTTCGAAGTCTTCCTTGCTCTCAGCATCAGCATCTAGTAAATGATACAAATCAAGCTCCTCATCAAAGCTCTGTCTTGCAACATGCAAGTATATCTGAATCCAGTGTTCATTTGAAAAATCAAAAAGATCTTGTATTTTGATTGGCAGCAATGTCAACGACATGCATACTATAGCTGAGTCTTCATCATCCTCAAGACCTAAAGATATATGTGTGTCAACAACTGCCCAAAAGTTAGCGGTAGGCAATAGTGCTTCAGTAGATGATGGAGGTGGCAGAACGGGCATGTAATTAGCATGCGACGTGGGGAGGCTCTGCATAGGCAGAATAGTGATGGATGGCCTGATGGATGAGGAGGGAATCATGGGGGATGGTTATAGAATCAAGCTGGTTACAGCAGCACTGTTTACCATGGCCATGTTTTGGTTGGTAGGTTACCATCATTCTGCAAGTTGGCATTTCACATGTTCCTTCGTGCCTTCCTGTGTTTACTGGTTATAGATGTGCACCCTGAGTTCACCAAGTGCTTGCAGCATGCCCGTACCAAGCTAGTTCCATAGTTTTGTCAGGGTAGATCCAAACATACTGAATAGATGTTCACACAAGGCAGAGTTGGCAGTCACCATAAGGATGTGTCTTGTAAGAAGAATGAATGGAGAGGGTGGCTGGCCAGTAAAATAGTAGTTGTCATATATAGTGGTGGGATCAGGGGTGATTTTCTGGATTTTCTGAATTGAGATCAAGACAGTGTACTTCTGTCTGATGTTTTTTTTTGACCTTATATCTTGCGACTCACAGTAATAATGTACACATTTTGATGGCACTATTATCTCGTGCATCATGTCTGCACTGTCTTTGCATCATGGTAAAGTTTGGTTAATGTCTGGATGCAAATAGTTGAGATAGATGGTGTGTTTTTCACGTGCATGTCACTGAGCTGTCTCGAGCGATAAAATATGACCAGACCTCCTCAGAATAGTGATGCTGGATTGCCTGCTGTAGCATGTAGGTACACTCTGATCTAATCTCATCTTATCATAACCTTTTATGGTAACAAGACCCCATGCAGTCACAGACCTCCGACACTTGTACGTGTTAATGACTTTCGTGCGGTCATGACTGGTCAATGATAAGTCACGGGGTCAATGTGACTTTTCATTTTCAGTCATGACTGGCTTTCACTGGGTCAAGATGCAGCCTAGTCTAATAACGCGTCCACGATCTTCCTCCTTGTCCGGTGACCAAGGGTGCCATTGATGGTAGTTCTGGGACACAGGGGGCACCTGACATTCATTCAACCGCTTCCATCATATCGGACAACTGATGGCAGGTGGGCAGTGCTACTTTCCCAGACGATGGATCAACGTCCATCCGGAGTTTGATTGGCCCAGATCCAGCGACAAAGTGGCCTCGAAAACGATAACCACTGTTAACTCATGTGGGATAAGTACAAAAACGACCGACGGTGGACGTTACTAATTGCAAATGTAGGGTATCCCCGCTTGTATCCCTGCATAGATACAGCCATGTAGAACGAACGAACGAACGAACGATCGCTTCCTCAGATTTCCGGTGCACCGCTATAGCCACCTGGACGGCCGGTCTGACTGGAAAAGACATTTGAATGAATGGATGGGTTCTGATAATTGTTCGATGCACTCGTCAAGATCGTGGGCGAGGGAGGAGACGTCGGGAAGGTGCTGGGGTCGGACGGATCCTGGGAGAGGGCATCGTCTATACGCAAGAACTGTATAAATTACAATGACTTACGTAGAGCCTCTGCTGGGTCATCTGGGCAGGAGGACTGAAGGGATTTTGACTCGGGCCCGAAGTATACATGCTGTTAGTATATCTCGAAGCTCCGTCGCTGAAGGCCGCGGACGGAGGGGTTTGTGAACGCCGCTTCTTGACAAAAAAGTAGGCTAGCGCTCCGACAATTGCTGCGAGACCGACTACACCACCGACCACACCACCTGCAATGGCACCGACGTTCGAATTTTTCGAACCTGACGTGGCTGTGGTTGCGGCGGGACTTGGTAAAGTGTTCGTCACAGAAGCCGGTACGGACCCAGTGGACGATGGTACGGACCCAGTAGACTGTACTCGGGTCGCCGTTGACTCAGGGCCGTCTGATGAAAGAGCTGTTATACTCTGAATCCCACTGCAAGATCACCTACCTCCAGTCAACTGAGCTTGTGTCACGTTAAATGTGTCAGCAACCTGAATCATGTTAGGAGGACGATATAGAGCAGCTTAGACGGAGGAGGCGGACCGTGACGTCCAGATAAGCCCAGTGTGGTACGGCAGTTCCGCTTGGGATGTCCATCGGGAAACTATTGCGCTCATGAGGTCTGCACGGAGAGCGTAGGTGTGTGCATGACCCACATTTGAGGATAGTACGTAGAACAATTGAAGTCCCAGGAGCTCCAGCTGACCTCGAAATAAGCGCATGGGAACGAACAACGTGTACGCTCAGACCCACCTGATGATGGTGCGATTCTGACATACACCACAGGCGCTTATCATACTGTATGTGACCGTGCTGCATTGACAGCCGTTCTGCTCAGACGCGTCGGGACCAACGTAGTGGGTGTTGGGCGGCAGGGCGTCGACAGTAAATTCTGTTGAGGAAGTGAGCTCATAAGTCGGCTCCGGATCGTACAGACGCACGTCCGTCATTGCATGCGCCTTGCAAGTAGGCAGAGACAAGACACGGGTTTTGACCCTTGCTGTTGGTCATCTGTGCGGAGGCATCGAAGGTTGATCAGCTGAAGGGTTGTAGTGGCCACTCACCCAGTCAAACTGGGAAAGACAGACCGCATCAGAGGTCTGTGCAAGGACTGAACCGGGACCAAACGAGAGCAGCGCTGTGGCGATACTGGCCAGCAACGACCATCGATGGCTGGGGAACATGATGCGGTGATGGAGGCTGAGAGGAAGAAATGGCCCAAACACTTATGGGACCTTCTGTGTTTATTGGTTCCTGATGGCAGTTCGGGTTGACACTTAAGCGTCAGGGAACATCAATGGTGCCGTGCAAGGCCCAGCATCGTGTCCTCCAGTCTCCTCACAAGACCAACGCCCAATGTCAAATTCAGAGCCATCAGCACGAGCATGTCGAGAGCCAGGACGCAGCTGGAAGGGACATCCAGCCATGGCCCATGTCTGGTCTTGGCATATACATGAGAACGGAAACCGCCGCATGTTTCGGCAATTTCCTCCCGACAGTCGTGGAACGTGCTGACTAAGACTATACAGTTTTCAGCCACCCACCAGTCCTCTGAGTCGTTCCCGTCACCGAGCAGCGTACCGACCAACTCAAGACCCCATGGCCCCCTCAACAACGTACGTATCGTCGAGCTCATAACGTGTCCGTCGATCTGACTTTTTCCCAGCGTCCCTACGGTCACGGTCAGTAGAGAACACGTCATTTATCAGCAATCTGACCTCTACATCTATCACGCAGGACATCGAAGTTCCGGAGACCCTCCTCAAAAAGCGCAAGCAAAACGAAAAGGCCCGGGAGGAACGTCTTGCTGCCGCTGTTGCTGCACGCAAGGTACGTCAACGTCTCGCGTCAAACAGTGTGTTTTTGTAGGATGCATACGATTCATTCGACGAATGGCCAGTGGAATTCGTTCTGCAATGTCGCCTTTCAATTAACCATCTTTCGGGACTGACTTTTACAATATGAACTGTCAGCTTCTTCTCACACAGTTTTACTCATTGTCATCGCTATAGGCAGCAAAAGCAAAGCGTAAGGTCATCTTCAAGCGGGCCGAGTCCTACGTCAAGGAGTATCTCGCGAAGGAGAAGGCAGAGATCCTGTCGAAGCGAGCTGCACGAGCAGCTGGCGACTTCTACGTGCCAGCAGAATCCAAAGTCTACTTCGTCATCCGGATTCGTGGTATCAACGAGATCGCACCTAAACCCCGCAAAATTCTACAACTCCTTCGTTTGCTCCAAATTAACAACGGTGTCTTCGTCAAAGTTACAAAGGCAACGCAACAAATGCTGCGGTTGGTTGAGCCTTATGTCACATATGGGTGTGTCTAAACGTAGATATCGTTGCCTGCGCGAGTATTGACGGAGCGTGTCCAGCGAGCCAAACCTCAAGTCCATCCGGGAACTCATCTACAAACGTGGCTACGGCAAGGTCGACAAGCAACGCATTCCTCTGACCAGCAATGCCATTATAGAGGAAAAGCTCGGCAAATACGATATTCTCTGTGTGGAGGATCTCGTCCATGAGATCGCTACTGCTGGACCCAACTTCAAGCAGGTTGGTACCGTTACTTGATACCCCTTGATTGATTTTCTCATGAAGGCGCGATCAGGCATCCAACTTCCTATGGCCCTTCAAGCTTTCGAACCCTAATGGTGGCTGGAGGACACGGAAGTTCAAACACTACGTCCAGGGTGGTGATTTCGGTGACCGGGAGTCCAACATCAACAAGCTCATCCGACAAATGAACTGAGCATGGTTCTACTTCCTGGCGTTTGTTGATGTAGGGGCAGGGGGAGGTGGCGAGGTGCTGCGAACGTGTGTGTGTGTATGCCTGGCATGAAATCCACCTTTATTGCATCTTTTGGCCATGTATGCACCTTATGGAAGCGAGTATGAATTTCTTTCAAAATGTAGCGTATGTGCGCTATGGAATTTGGTTTCCTGCCAGCTGCAAGTCATGACACGGAAGGACCGAAGACTCTCCTTTATCTTCCCGAGCGCCGTTTGCACAAGCTCATGACCGTCGACCAAAGCTACTGACTCGACACGTCCACAGCTATCAGATGTAACAATTCCTGAGCCAGATACCACGATGCCACTGCAAAGGACACTCTCCAAGGAGGATGTGCCAGAGCGTCAAGTCAATAACATCTTGCGGGACTTGAGGTGAGCCATTGTAGTCTGGTTGCCATCGTCAGATGTACAGACGTGATTCCGCAGAGGTGAACATTTCAGACGTGAGCGGAATATGCAGCGTACTCCTGTCAGCAGCACCTCGCTCTCATCTCATGTCCACAATCAACCAACATTACCACTTAATTTGATATACACATCGCGTACTTCAGATGGCCGTACCCTGCCTGACGAGAGGCGTCCAGCTCGACGCACTACGAGGCTCGCTGGTCCGAATCCACCGCCCAGCTGGCGATTAGCTTCATCTCCCACACCCTGGGCCTCGAATGGACCTCAATCCAAGTCTGAGCATCTTCCTGACACCAACACACCCGAATGGCGTTCAGACGCTTTGGAGCTCATATTCTCCTTTGAAAGCACGTTGCCCTTGCCGGGCGTTCATCTCCGAACTGCCGTTCGACGTGACGACCGCATCCCTACCCTAACCCATCTCTGCCTCTACGCCATCCTTGCTATGTCAGGCTCCGATCTAGCTGATGTGGTCGAGCACATTCCCCTTCATCTCCGTTGCACGCTGCTCCGACACACAGCCGTGCACATGCCCCTGTCCCAGCTAGAGCTTAATGCTCTGTGCGAAGGACAGGGGCATGTAGATGGAGAACTGATCGTCGTTGGTCCGCGGGCAACGCTGCACCGGAATAATTTCAGGAAAGAGACTTTCGGGGATGCTTCAGCTGCTGATACGAGAACAGAAGACGACGCATGGGACTCGGAAGCGTCCACATGGGATTCCGCCACTGCTCGATACGGACAGTCGACGCCCTTGTATTCATTATCCATGGTATCCACCCTTCTCACCGTGCCGACTTTCCTTGCTCTCCCGCCAACCATCTCCCGCCTTGCGCTGCTCAATATCCCATATCAAGTCCCTTTGCAACGACTACCGACCGTTTGTCCTCTCTTGGTCCTCTTAGACTTGTCTTACAACTCCTGGCTAAGCCCATCCTCAACATCACGCGGTCAAATTCTGGAGGAAGTGAGCTGGACTAAATTGCGTCATTTAGAAGTAGTCGGACTGAGGAATTGCTTGGTCACGTCTAAATTACTCGTGGAATTGAACAGGGGCCGATGGGAGGATATCAAAATTGTGCGGTGAAGGCAGTGACGAAGTTGGTTCGGTAGCTGCGTTTAGCTTTGCTGTGCTGCAGACAGCGGTAACTGTGTCGCAGCGGAAAGGCTTGTAAGTCTATGGCGGGAAGGAATAGAAGTACGTCCAGATACAAGGAATGTGGTGATTGAGGATGATACAGTGTCCATGCAAATGATATGATGCAGAACGAGAGCGATGCGTGGACCAGAAAGAAGACGGAAGATAGTATCATGCTTTTGCGTCAAGGAAAAGCTGAAGATCGAATGGTGGAGCCTATGCAACGCAACTCCATCATTGCCGAGTAAAGGTGTACTGGATGGCTCACCTCGTAAGATGTGTCTTTCTCGGACCCACTAGCGTTCTGGCTCTTGACGCTAGGAGGTAGTTTGACACCAGCTGGCCTATGCGAGTTGAGGGGAATCTTGAACCGGAGTTTTTGCAACTCAGCCCACAGAGCATGTGTATCTCGAACTGCGAGTTCAAGATATGAAACGGTGGGCATATTAGTACTTCCTGCAAAGCAATGGATCGACTGAGGCCTTCCCAAGCGACAAAGAGTTGTTACGAACTGAGTATCGCACTATTTATCTGATCCGCAACGCGGTCGCGCCTTTCCTGATGCAGATACTTGGCCATTGGACTATTTTCGGGTACCTTGTATGCGAGTAGTCCGCCGACATTTGAAAGTTCTTTGAGATATGTTGACCGGTCTTCTGGTTTTCGCAGGAGATTGACGGAAGCATAGAGTTTCTGAGCGCGGATCAGCAGCTCGACTTGGTGCTTGTCGCCATCCTGGGCATCCTCTGGAGGTTTAGAAAGCACAGGCGACGTTGCTCTCCGGCAGTGGGGATGGGAATATACGAGTGGAACGGTGCGACACGCCTCAATGAACGCGAGGATGCGTAAGTTCAGCGAAAGATGTGTGGGGTTGACGGTCCCTGTTGTATATTGAACCTTTTCCTCCGACCAGTCTTGCGTGGCCACAGAGCCTGCATCTGACTCATAATCGTCATCAGCCAGTACCTTTGGAAAATGATCATTTAGGAGTGTCATGGCCTCTTCCACCCGGCCTGACAGGATTTCAGTCCGAACGCCTTTCAAGGGGAGTGAGCTGTGGCGATAGTTGGAAAGAGAGGTACTAACGTTCTCTCAAGAGCATCACCTGGCTCGCATCATCGCTCAAATATGCTGATGTCCCTCGCAATCTCTGTCTCTCCGAGTCGCGTTCCAACACGACTTCATCGCCGTCCTTGTCGAGGTGTCTCACAGCACTGTCCTTTGCGAATGTCTTTGCAGTTTTGGAGTAGCAATTGTGGCAGAGATAGTCCAGAACGAGCGCACGCTGCAGAGACGCGAAAGAAAATGGTGGGGTCAACGTCTAGCTTGAGAAGGAGAGGATTGCATGGTCGTACGAGATAATCTGGGCGGGGATCCGCGAGCCATTGATTGCTGCTGCCAGTGGTAGGCTCAGTAGAGTCTACTACACGACCATCTACTACTGCGAATGGCATTTGGTCGGCGTTGATGTTGACTTCGAAAAGATCTAGGAAGAGTAGCAATACCCAAGTACTCAAGTAGTCGTGCGGCACGTGCCCACTACGCATTGTATTTTACTACTGGTAGCGGTCGGGCTCTGGACAAAGTCTGACATTCCTATACCAGTAGAAAGGAGAAAAACAGAACAGAAGGTATGAGATATAACTGCCAGTTTATCACATTTCTTATTGACCGTTCATGTTTTACCAGCGATCCCTCCTTCCGATGGCTTCCACTGCACCATAGATCGCAGGAATGAGAGGCAAAACGGCATCTCGCAGACAAATGTGATGAACATGTGGTATAATGTGGCTTCTGACTGGAAATGCTCGAGTCGCTCATTCGTCCTATGTATACGCGACGACGAGGTGAGCGGCGACGCGTGCTTTATTGAAAGTAGGTTTGCGGTGGTTTACAGAATTGTTCACCTGATACTACAGGCCGTTAATTGCACTTCCATCTACTCACGAGGCTCATCTGACTTGATGTAAACGCCAGGTGTACGCCCCTGCACGTCCACGGGGATTCCCTGGGGAGAATCAGGTGGATATCGTAACCTTGAGTGAAAGATGACCTGTTCATCTATCCGAAGGCCGCCTGTGCTTGCAACGGAAATATTCTGTGAGAATCGTCAACAGCACGCCGCCGGTCGAGCTCGGGCCGCGATAAACTACGGGCCGCGTTTTCCGTTAACTTAAGTACCCCACAGGCCACAGGGGGAGCAGAGACGGATCCTTCTAATCGATCCAGACGCTTATCCCACCTTTGACAACGCTTCGATATGTCTGGCAGCTGTACCAACCACCAGAATGTATCCGTGTCGCGTCCTTTGAAGCCTGGCATCTACACACCCATTCCGGCCTTCTTCTTGGCCGAGTCCGAGGATCTCGGTGGGTATCTTTCAGTCAAACTATTCGAGCAGTATTGGTTGTTGACCAGTCAGCCTTCAGATTTACCTTCATTCGAAACACACGTCGTTCGAACAGCTCGTGCTGGCGTCGCACCCGTGTTAGCCGGCTCAATGGGCGAAGCCACTCATCTATCGCACGGCGAACGCATCACCTTGATCAAGGCTGCGAGAAAGGCCTTAGACGCTGCAGGGTTCATAAATGTCCCCATAATCGCTGGAATTGGGGCTGGAAGCACACGCGAGACCATTCAATTATCGATAGAAGCAGCCGGAGCCGGCGCAGATTATGCCATCGCAATTTGCAGTGGATACTTTGCTGGCGCTCTCGCTGGAAATAAGAAGGCTCTCAAAGCATATTGGGTCGAAGTTAGCCAAAAGAGCCCGATACCTGTGATAATTTACAATTGTAAGTTTGACATCACCGTGCAGTATGCCTGAGAGACTCTGAGAGATGTCCTCAAGACCCAGGGGCGAGCGGAGGCATCAACCTAGATTCAGATCTTATCACCGAGTTGGCCATCGAGTGCCCGAACACGGCTGGAGTAAAACTTACGTGAGTTCCAAAATTTTGAATCGCGGTGCGACTCCTAACTGTCTCGACAGTTGTGGAGATGTCGGAAAGCTCACGCGCATCGCAGCGACCGTCTCTGATACATCCTTCTCCTCGGTGTATCCTCGCGCAAACAAGAATGCGCCCTTCCTTGTATTTGGGGGATTCACCGATTTCATCCTACCTAGCGCATATGCGAATGGTCATGGTGCCATCACGGGTCTCGCAAACGTTGCTCCTGTAAGTAAACGTTGACTGACAGTTCGTACGTTTCCTGACTTCATCGGGTTGCAGTATGCCGTCGCGAAGCTCTTTGACGTTTGCGAAGCTTCCAAGTCCAATCCCTCGCTCCTTTGTGAAGCCCAGAAACTCCAGGGTATTATCGCCCGCGCGGACGCCACCATTGCTAAAGCATCGATCGCTGGTACCAAGGCTCTGCTCGAGAGACTCTACGGATACGGCGGTAACCCTCGCAGACCCCTTCCTCCGATTGACTCGACGGCAGCCGAAGCATTGTGGGAACACCCGCATACTCAGGATTTAGTGCTCCTAGAACGTAAACTCAGCGGTAGCACACATTGAATGACGAATGAAGGCGCCTGACCCCTCGAGGCAAACATGCTACTTTCATCTTCGTTTGCTATATTATACGACCGGCACGCCACGGTGCGGTATTTCAACAAAGGTTCTTCTGTCGGTCCGCTGGTGGTGAATGACGTGAAATCTTGAGACTGAGAAGCGATGGACAACTGGCAGATCGATTGAACGTACGACGTAACAGCAGGACAGTCTGCTACCACCATCTCGGCGTGAGTGTGGCCAGGTGACAAGCATGGATTCGTCGGCTAGATATGATGTTGCGGGGAAGGTCCAAGTTTGTTCGTCTTTTTATGTAACAACGTACGAACCTCTGGAATCCCTGCATTCAGCCCTTTCCTAAACCACGACCACCGTTATGTCGGCTTCAAAGCCGCCTGCAGTCATCATGAGCTGCTGGTCGTTGCGCAACCTGGTGTTGGCAAGACGCTGCCTGAGGCCATCTACTTTAGGTTAGCTAATCCACCCTGCTTCAGATAAGTTCAACCATTGGCCGATATTCATCTGCAGGCGTTCGATCATTTCACTGGTCGGTGTTCCGTAGAGATGTCTCAGCTACCACTGAGATTAAGAAGGATCCTGGTGCGCATTATTCGTATCGCCTGCCCGCACGCATGAGGCGCATACCGTTCTTGTTCTAGGAACTCCTTATTCATCGCTCATTCTCGGCTCACCACGCGAAACTTATCCAAATGAACGTCGTGTATCACTAACTCCCGCAAACGTTACTCTGCTGAAAAAGAAAGGCTTTGCCAGTGTTCTCGTTGAACGAAATGCGGGCGCCCGTGCACAATTCCTAGACGAAGATTACGCCAAAGCTGGAGCTACGTTAGTTTCTAAGGAAGAACTCTACAGCAATACAGACATCATGCTCAAAGTTCGACCTCCCTCACAAGACGAGGAGGCCGACAAGTTAAAACAAGGCAGCACCATCATCTCCTTTCTATACCCCGCACAGAACAGATCGCTTGTCAACACGTTAGCTTCGCGCAAGGTAAACGCATTCGCCATGGACATGATTCCGCGTATTTCGCGTGCTCAGACATTTGATGCATTGAGGTGAACATTGTTTTATGATTTCGTTATCTTTCATGCAGTTCGACTTAGAAACCTTCAGTTCCATGGCGAATATCGTAGGATACAAGGCAGTTTTGGAGGCCTCTAATCAATTCGGTCGATACTTGACTGGTCAGGTCACGGCAGCTGGGTAAGTCCACGGATTGCTTTCGCGCTCGATCCACACGTTTTTCTCACTGCGTACAGAAAAGTATCTGTTGATCTCATCGAGCGCTTACTCGCCTCTTACGTTATATGTAGGTTCCCCCAGGCAAGGTTCTCGTCATTGGTGCTGGTGTTGCTGGTCTGAGCGCGATCGCAACGGTATCTCATCCGATATCCCCTGTCTCCCAATCAAACTGAGGTGTATCACAAGGCTCGTCGTCTCGGTGCCATCGTTCGAGGTTTCGATACTCGGTCGGCAGCTCGGGAGCAAGTTCAGTCTCTTGGTGCAGAGTTTCTCGAAGTCAGTATCCAAGAGGAAGGCAGCGGAGCTGGAGGGTATGCCAAGGAAATGTCCAAGGAGTTCATTGAGGCCGAGATGGCCTTGTTCATGCAACAATGCAAGGACGTTGACATCGTCATTACAACTGTGAGTTGTCTGCTTGTTGGCTTTGGCAACCTCGTCCATTTCTTCATAGGCTCTGATTCCAGGCAAGCCTGCACCCAAGTTGATCAAGAATGAGGTTGGTTTCTGATCGAGATGACGATTGCCTGTTGTCTGAGAATTCCGCACAGATGGTTGCAGCCATGAAGCACGGTTCAGTCATTGTTGACGTATGTTCAAATGCATTCAGGTTTGCACGAGACTGATAAGACGAGCCTAGTTGGCAGCTGAGGCAGGGGGGAACTGTGAGGCTACTGTTCCTGGGGAGCTCATCGTCAAGAACGGTGTTACTATCATTGGTACCGTCTTCATCTCACGGAATCACTTGGGGGATTTGACGGTCGCGCAGGTTACACGGATTTATCCTCACGACTCCCAACACAATCGTCCACGCTATATTCCAACAACGTCACCAAGTTCTTATTGTCCATCGGGGAAAACGGCTGCTATGCCATTGATCTCAACGATGAAGTCGTCCGAGGTTCGCTCGTGGTCCACAATGGTGAAATATTGCCGCCGGTGCCGCGCGTCGCACCTCCCCCCGCGGCGATCCCAACTGCCAAAGCCGAGGAGGTACAGATCAAGGCTATTACACCCTGGCAGAAGGCCTGCCGCGAAGTTGCCCTTGTCACTACAGGGATGGGAACAGGAGTCGCGCTTGGGAAGCTTACTAGTGTCCCATTCATGAGCAACTTCTTCACCTTTGGTCTTGCTGGTCTTGTCGGATATCGCGTCGTTTGGGGTGTTGCTCCGGCTCTCCACTCACCTTTGATGTCGGTGACCAACGCAATCTCTGGTCAGTTTATCTCTCGAATGTGCAGGGAATAATGCTGAAGAACATGTCAGGAATGGTTGGCGTTGGAGGCTTATTCGTCATGGGTGGGGGCTATCTTCCTGAAACAATTCCTCAGACACTTGGTGCCCTATCGGTCCTGCTTGCTAGCATCAATGTTGCTGGTGGATTTGTCATCACTAAACGCATGCTTGACATGTTCAAGAGTACGTTTTCCTCGCGCGTTCTTTATTGACAGCTCCCCTAAGGAATATGCAGGACCTACTGATCCACCTGAGTACTCATGGCTGTATGGTATACCTGCTGTTGTATTCACAGGAAGCTTCCTTGCTGCGGCAAGTACCGGCATGGCCGGTCTTGTTCAGGCAGGTTATCTGACTAGCAGTTTGCTCTGTATTGGTGAGGATACTGTTTTTGTTGTACCTATGTTTGGCGTCGTGACTTGTTTGCTTGTACGCTTAGGTTCACTCTCCGGTCTCGCTTCACAAGCAACAGCCCGCCAAGGGAATGCTTTGGGTATACTCGGAGTTGCATCTGGTTTCCTCGCATCGCTGCTAGCAGTCGGTTTCCCCCCAGCCCTGCTAGCGCAATTCGCGGGCGTTGCAGCAGTGGGCAGTACCATTGGAGCAATCATCGGCAGGCGCATTACTGCCACGGAATTACCTCAAATGGTTGCAGCTCTACACTCAGTCGTCGGTCTCGCGGCAGTCTTCACCTCCATTGCGAGTATCCTTGCCGACCCGTCACATGCTTCTACGCTTCACGAGGTGACTGCGTATCTTGGCGTCGTTATCGGTGGTGTCACTTTCACCGGATCTGTCGTAGCTTTCTTAAAGCTGGCTGGGAAGATGGGTTCGCGGCCCTTGATGCTACCTGGAAGACATCTCGTCAACACTGGATTACTTGGTGCGAACGCTTTGACAATGGCTGCCTTTGTTAGTGCGGCGCCGACAGTACCGCTTGTTGCGGCTGGATACCTTGGTGCCAGCACGTTGCTCAGTTTCGTAAAGGGGTTCACGACTACAGCTGCCATCGGAGGGGCTGACATGCGTGAGTAGCGAGTGGAACCTGACGTCAGTGTACTTATCACCCTTCACTTTACAGCTGTCGTTATCACCGTGCTGAACGCGTATTCAGGATTCGCCCTAGTAGCTGAAGGTTAATGAACGTTCTGGCTCCGCTGTTTACGTTTTACTGATCATGAACATAGGTTTTATGCTGGATAACCCACTCCTTACCACCGTTGGTTCATTGATCGGTGTCAGCGGTTCCATTCTTTCATACATTATGGTATGCTTGGGTATGGTTCCAATACATCAGACATACTAAAGGGAGTGCAAGTGTGTGGCTATGAACAGGTCCTTGACCAACGTGTTGTTTGGTGGTATTGGTACGATTGCACCATCTGACACAACGAAGATCGAGGGCACGATCACTAAGACTAATGTGGACGAAACTGTCGAGGCCCTCGCCAATGCTGACAGCGTGATTCTGGTTAGAGGTTCCTTTTGAAGGTTTTCCTATATGCTCATGTTTCATGCAAATATACAGGTGGTTGGATATGGCATGGCCGTTGCGAAAGCCCAGTACGCCATCTCCGAAATAAGTGCGATGTTAAAAGCAAAAGGTGTCAATGTCCGCTTCGCCATACACCCCGTCGCCGGCCGCATGCCGGGTCAATGCAACGTGCTTCTTGCGGAGGCTTCTGTTCCATATGACAGTAAGAGAGCGCTTGAACAGCTTACTGTAATTTCTGGACTCACCACGTTTCTACTTCAGTTGTCTTCGAGATGGACGAAATTAACGATGACTTTGGCGAGACTGACGTAACGCTTGTGATTGGCGCGAATGATACTGTGAACCCCATCTCCCTCGAACCCGGTTCACCAATCGCCGGCATGCCTGTTCTTCACGCTTGGAAGAGCAAGCAGGTCATTGTGATGAAGAGAGGAATGTCCAGTGGTTACGGTACGCATCGTCAAGTGCCCACTTGCACAATGAGGGTTGATTGAGGTACACAGCTGACGTCCCAAACCCCATGTTCTACATGCCGAACACGAAGATGTTGTTTGGTGATGCTAAGGATACCTGTGATGGTACGTATCGACCTTTCCACTAAGACGACATTGATTTCATATGTACAACGCAGCTCTCAAGAGAGGTCTGGAATCACGAAGCTAGGAAAATTCGCACTTTTTCCCCCTTACTAGGAATATTACATGCTACGGTCGCTGCTTTTGTTCCTTCAAGCCATGGGGCATATTTTTTTGATCTTACACATTTATACTTCAAACACTCAGACACGCTCAGAGCCATTTGTCGGTATGGAATATTGTAGTATATATCACATTGTGTATCATAGCTGTCATCGCACCCATTCCGATTAGGGCAGGGAAGAAGAGAAGTGTCACGGAATAGAGGGTGTTACGGTATGAAAAGCGTTCCAGAAAGGTTGGACAAGTCCAAAATATATGCAAGGATAAGAAACAAACCCGTCCAAATTCAGACGAATAGGGTAGATGGATTGAAGTGTTCGAGGGTACTTCCTAGAAGAGAAGAGTCCTGCTCAACGAAGAAGCGAATGACACTCCTCTGTCTTCACTGCTTTGCTTCGGTTTTAGTCGTCGACTCCCGGTCGTCATCGTTAGTTCTTCACCACTGCATAGCCCGAGCGAGAGGAGCTAGGGCTGCGACCTGGTTGATTGTATAGCCAGGTTGCGATGAGGACGATGACAGAACCGAGGATGAAGGTGAATGTGATCTGGAAATTGAAGAGCGCGACCGATGCTAGGAACGATATCACGATGCTTAGACTCGTAGCGAAGCCCTTGAGGATGTTATCGGAATATTTTATAACCATGGCGGTCACAAGTCCGCCCAACACTTGAATAGCCACGGTAGCCCATGCCCAGGCACCAAAGTTTTCAAACAGAGCGCTGATGAACCCAGTATCGGAGGGGCGTGACAGCACGATGGGGACGAGCGCAGGAAGTAGCGAGAAGGCGGACAGCTGGACGTTACGTATCCAGAGGTCAGATTGAGAATTCTTCAGGACCATCTCAAAGTAGACGCCAGCAAGGCCAGACGTAAAACACGCGGCGACGACCGCAAGGAAGCCCTTGAGGGCGTTCATGGAAGTTCCCCGGAATAGAAGCGAGGTGGCAGCATTGGTGGTATCGCTCGCCCCCGTTTGTATCTGAACGATACCGACGCCAATAGCGAGGAAGAACAGGGCCAACCACTGACTAGTGCTCAGCTGCTTTCGTAACAGCAAGACGGAGAATGCTGCTGTTGTGAGAATTTTCATTTGATAACTGACTTGGAAGGTGGCTGCCTCCAGGTTTGTTGCGGCAACATATTGGAGGTTATTCTGAATGACTGGTGTGGGAAACGACCCTGAGAAACGATTCAACGGGAGTTGCTGGGAGACATACCGTAGAGGATGGCTGGTATAGACAATTTCCAGCAGTCTGGACTGAAGACTTCTCTCACTAGCCTACGCACTCGTAGCAAGACCTTGGAAGGATGCCAAAAACGGCCTGTAATGAGGCCTGGTTGCGGCGTGTCTGAAGTATAAGAGGTGGAACGATCTATGCGCGTGAATGCAATCGCGAGCGATATGGAGCCTTTGAGGAGCTCGTTAAGCAGTACGGCGGTTGGAGCAGAGTAGGATTGAGACGGAGGGATGGAGACGCGAGAATAATGCATTATTATCGTTAAAAGCGAGTTTTGTACCGCCAGCGTTACGAGACTGTGGGCGTGGACATGGTCAACCAGCGTGTTGGATGGCGTTGGCCGTCAAGACCTGGCTGCGGATCTGGACGAACGTCACTCACGATATATACTTGAGAGGGATGCCGCCGAGGGAAGGGACTGGTGGAGCGTCTGGCTGATGGAGGCCGAGTTCCTCGTACTCGATGGCTTCATCGTTGTTCTGCGCGACGAGGACGAGGGAGTCCTGATGAGGCGGCTTGGCCATGTCTGCGGAACGGGGTATAAGAGAGAAAAGAGAGCTGCGGGGGGTATTTCGCTGGCGAGGATGTGAAAAAAGGAGGTTGCAAGCACACGACCCAAACAGCACAACCACACAAAAATTCTTCTTCGACGTCTGCCTTGTCGTCCGCAGCTAAGAGCTTTATTTTCGTCGGAGGCCTTGTTGTGGTCCGCAGCAGCAAGAAGTCGATCCCAAATACTCCACCTCGATCTCACGAAAGCCAAGACAGCCTGTACCCACAGCACTGACAGCCCGTCAAACATTTCTGCCATCGAAGAAACCTGTTCTGTTGCTACCCATAGCCTGCCGAACGACGCCCGTGATGTCAAGACTTGTCAAGACCAGTTGCAGGGGGGAGGTATCGCCCAAAGCCAGAATCGCCGGGGGTTCAAGTCACAAGCTCCAGCGCTCCTCCGTTTCCCGGCAACAGACAAAAAAAAATACAAATCTATACACATGCTACTGACAGCCTGACACCAGTCTAATTCTGCTATCGATAGTTAATAACCAAACGATGTGGACGCTCGACTCTTCCGATCCCCATCGTACAGCCCATAGATACTATATGTCGGACTGTGATAATCGGCATATGCCTCCGGGTTCGCATGGGCGAGCGCCATCTGGGCCAGCGACGGCAGAGGAGGGGGCGATGGCACGCGCGGCGGCTTGTCCTCAGCTCGCTTTTTCAGGCCAGCCTTCGGGTGCGCGCTCGACATTCCAACCGGTGCTTCTCGTTCTCTCGCAGCTTCAGAAGGCCGTATATTGACCAACGACGCCGTCGATTTCGAGGCTGCAAATTCGACCATCATCAAATTTCCCAACCTGGCAGCATCTCCTGCTGGACTCTCCACCGTCTCCGAGTGCTGTTTTGGGACGGGCTTCTTGTGGCTTCGTCCTGTGACTGCAACGTTTTTTCCTTCCCCTATGACGCTCATAGAGTCGTCAGGATACAACGTCGGGTGCGGGGAAGGCGGAATCGGCGACATAAGGCCAAGAGCATTTGTTAGAGCATGTGCGCGTTGAGAGTCCGACCTTTGCATGCCGATGTGATTCGGGTGACGGGTCCCATCAGCATGCTTGCGGTCATGATCAGCTCTAGGGTGACTTGATGCAGCAGTGGATGTCCGAGCATACAGCCCTGGTGTGTAGTATGTTGATTTGATTCGAACCCGACCCCCGTTCGGTTGCGTCCTATCAGCACCTGGCGGTGTCGGCGACGTCACTTCCATTCCACCATACGCGAAGCTTTGGGAGCGCCTTAGGGCTGCAGCGTCTCTCACCCGTGTTGGCGCCAACATACTGGCTCTATTGCGTGCAGATGCAAGTCGATCTTTTCGTCTCGGTGCATTTGGGCTCATACTCTCGTTGTTTGTAGTGGTACCATCGATCGCCACGCCGACATCAGTTCCTGCCTGTGAGTAGCCAGGCGAATCGGGATAGAGCGACAAGGAAATGGTAGAAAGTCTAGATACCGCGCGAGTGATCGCATTCTGAGCAGGCTGCAAAGTGCTTATGCCGGTCTTGGAAGCCACGTTCCCAATACCGGTGAACGGATATTGGTCACGTCCCTGGCATGATATCCTTTGGTTCTCCTGGCCATTATTATTTGCAGCAGCAGGGATAGTCTCGTCACTTGATCGTGTCACCGTTACTGTTGGCGCAGGCTTTGGAATACCGGATTGGTATTGTGTCCAAGTCCAGAGCCCGGTGTTGCCCTTGGTGTTTCGAACGGGTGGGGAAAAGCGCTCTTTTCCTCCGAAAACTGGTGAGTGATCCGGTTCATATTTCTCGTCTGGAAATGTACCGTCCTGGAGGATAGGCAGGGAGGGGGTGGGTGTCTTCCGCCGATGAGGACGTCTGATTAGCCTGATCATGACAAAAATGACAAGAAGCACAAAGCCTCCGCCAATAGAGAGAGCTATTATTGTGCTTGTTGAGAGGCGGTGGGAGCTTGCTCGCAGCGTAGGAACGGGCTTATCGGTGGCCGATGTGACACCTTGAGCCAGAGCTAGCGTCGAACTTGTGCGCGATGAAGCCGAGGAAAGAGAGTCTCTCTCGGCTGCTAGACTTGTCAAATTGAGGGTCTTTAGCGGCGGTAATGGGACGAATGTTGATTTCAAAGGAGCATGAGAAGCCTGAGAAGCTGAAGACACATGGGTCGTTGTGAGCTTCGAAGCCTGGAAGGCCTGTGCAGAAGATGAAGGAGAGGGGTTGTACACAGACAATCCTTGTGATGGAGGCGGGCCCGTGTCCGGGATGGGGGCGGGCACATCTGTGACCTCGTGGGCGTCGTAGTCGTCCGAGTGTTTCTGTCCACGCTCGCCACGACGAGGTCCACCGAGCGTCGTCTTAGTGTGCGGGAGATCCTTGGACATGTCTCGCGCCTTCGATATTAGGTCGTTGACAACAGGAATCGGCTGTTTGTGCGAAGGAAGCATTGGATCCTTCTTATCCCGCACAACGGTTCCCAACAAGCGTCCAGCGCAGAAAACGAGTGACTAGAGTAGCAGCAGCACTAATAAGAAAAGTGATGGAGAAAAGCAACCACCTGCACGCAGGATGCGTTCTGATCACGTGCATTGACTTCTTACATAATGCCCACAAATTACAAGCAACGACGCGATATCCAAAAAAGGCAGTTTGTGGCTGTTGTGCAATATTCGGGAACTTGCAGTTGATGGTCAGGTAAATGACTTTGGATAACGACTGCCCTTCCTTCTTTCTTCAACCCTGCGCGTCGCTGAACGGCAGCTTCGCAGACGGATCGTCGTGCATGAACTAGGATTTTCTCGGCGGTCTCTCAGACAGTTGCGATTATCCAGTCGCGTCGGTTCCTGTGTTATACCTGGTGGGATCTTGGGTGTCAAAGGAGACGCGTTTTGAGAACACAAGACAACGCACCTCATGGACTTGTTTGCTGACCATAGGCGCGTCTTTCTCGTCTTCGCAGGTGGGATGGGGATCTCATACAGTCTGCGCCATTCAGTGATCCCGTGCAGTCCCAGCCAACCCAATTGTTACAGCATGCACTCGCGCCTGTCCCCCAAAGCTCGGGATACAGCAGAGAATGGGGTTCGGTTTCGCGAAACCAGCGTGCAGGCAATGCTAGCGATGACCTGTCCGCAGATTCGATGATTCCTCCTCCACGAACATCTGCACCTACTTACCGTCTGCAAGAACCATCGTCCGTAGAAAGCCGTATTCAGAACAGCAGTGCAAAGTCAGTGGCAGAAACTGAGGGCTCACAAAAAGGGAACGCGAGCCCTGCCTCGAGTCACGAAAACAAACGTATCGAAACGGCAGTCTGGACCATGTCTTCTTCGCCTCGCTCGCCATCGGACAAATTACCGTACAAAGGGTCCGAAGACCCTTTTAAACAACCCCATTCGCCAAGCAGAAAGGGTGAGCCACTTTATCCATCTTCCGTCATCCTGCACTTTCGATGGTTACCTTTTAGTCCCAGGTGCCAAGGCAGTATCTTTTCAGTCGTCCAATTTCACCCCCAAAGGATCGCATCCTCTTGCGCACCCTACGAAATCCATGCCTCCCATTGGTAACAGATATTACCGTCGCTCACCGTCGCCACCTTCTCAAGACTCCTTCGGTGGACCTGTATCACAGGATCCTGCAGAGCAGTATCTGGCGTCGACTAAGCAGTTCAACATGCCACTCTCTGACCTTGGTGAAACGCCAACCCAAGAGGTTATTCACGATGATGTCGAGCCTGATGGGTCGATGCCTGACACAAGTCAGCACAGAGCCTACATTGATGCTGCCATGCGCGAGTATGAGGCTCAAAAAGCCAGTTCGGGTATGGCCCATTCTGGCCAGATACTTGTCGCCGCCACTCCCTCTCACTCGGAAGACTCTGCAGGACCTTCGCTAGCTGGCCGTTACACCAAAATTAACACCGGTGAATCCAGTCAGGAGTCTACGCAGCCTTTCGACTTCGATCAAACTCCGTCATCCTTTGATCGGCTACTCGATAAAGAACTTGCCGACCATAAAATGCGAGCACGCGTACCCGAGCCAGAACCCGAGCCTACTCAGCCTACGGAGTTTGAGCCCACCCAGCCTAACGTCTCCGTTGAAGTTGAGCCGCCCACCACAATCAGTACCACCGTCAATGGAAGTGACCAACAGCAACGCTCTGCAACCCCTCAATGGATCACACCCGCTGTCGACCCAGCTGTTGCATCAACAAATCCCAGGAGCTTGCTGAGGCTAGTAAATCCTCATAATAGGTACAGGATCGCCGAGTTGCGCCGGAGGCACGGTGACTTGGAGCCTCCTTCATTTGTCACGACGTCTGCGAAGGGAGAAGCTGCACAGACACAGCATTCTCGCGCTGCACATACTCGTTCCAATCCTCCTTCCCTGCCACCAGCTCCAACTGATGAGGAAATAGAAAACAGCCATCAGGACCGTCATGAGGGCGTGCCTCCGGAAACTGATGCACTTGATATAGTCCCTGACTCGGAGCCTCTTCGCGCAGGGCCCAGTGGTTCTTCGAGGAAGAGTTCAAGCCGTAGTCCATTAAAACGTCCATTTCGCCCGTTGAGTCCGCTGTCAGAACACGGTTCTGGCGAACTCGTTCCCGATTCGTATGAAGTCGAGGAATCGAGCGATTCGGATGACGACGTTCCTTTGGCGGCGAAGGCCAATAACAAGGGAGATGATAAAGCCCCTGCGGACCCTGAACAGGAAAGGAGTAC
Organism: Phlebopus sp. FC_14; assembly: GCA_021018615.1. Classification (NCBI taxonomy): domain Eukaryota; kingdom Fungi; phylum Basidiomycota; class Agaricomycetes; order Boletales; family Boletinellaceae; genus Phlebopus; species Phlebopus sp. FC_14. The sequence goes on along the minus strand of JAEVFL010000002.1, from coordinate 903,703 downwards.
GCGATCTTCGAGAAAACCGCGCTCAATACCTCCGCCTGCTTGCAATCTGCCAAAGGTGAAAGACTTCTTCCAGTCATCGTGCCGTCTGGGGATTCTAATGTCTGTGTTACCTCCCCAGACCGCCCCAAGGGGCGCAGGACGGAACGCGAGCGAGCATTCACCACCGACATCCGACAATAGGAAATTACCTCGGGGGAAGAAGAAGTTGCCAAAGGAATACGGTGAGATCCCATCGTCGGCTCCCGAACAAGACCTGCAGGACAAAGTTTCTTCCTGCAAGGGGCCCCCAACCAAATATCGTGCTTCTTACAAAAAGCGTAATGGCGAAACATCCTCAACGCTAGCGCCTCCCCCTACACGCGCTCGGGCCCCTCCATCCAAGAAGCGCGCCCTTAGCTCTGACACCGAGAGTTCCGAAGAATGGACACATCTCCCAACGGAAGACGAGATCGTGTTACCCAAGGAAGAGGAGGAGGAAACCGAGCCGGCAGATGATTATGATATTAACGTTAGGTCTCCACCCCCTGTTGCGAAGGTCGGTCCGTCACGTAAAAGGAGGCGCGTTGAGGAACCCAAGCCCCCCAAGGTGACGTCGATGACCGCCACTCGCAGCAAGCAGTCCGCGACACCTCTACCTGCTGTTGTGCGTTCCGTCAAGCGCCTACGCTCGGGCTTGTCCTCCAACCGTGCGGTCGCTGATGAGCCGGCTACACGAGTGCTTGCGTTATGGAAGCAGGATGGACATTATTATTGTGGTACCGTGCATACTCATGGCTCGAAAGGCAAATACGTGGTCAAGTTCGACGATGGCACTGAGGATGAGGTGGAGCTCAAGAACATGCGCGTATGCCAGTTTGTGCTTGGGGATAACGTTATACTCGTGCAGGATGATGTCAGGGCAAAAGTGTCTGACGTGGGCGAGCTGGAGTCCAGGGCGGTGATCCAAGTGGAGGTTGACGATGGAGCTGACATCACGATTTCCGAAGTGGAGTTACGAGACATTCGCGTTGCGGCTCGCGCCTTGCAAAGCCAGTGGAAGAATCGCACACTCGGCGCGGGTGCCATCGTCACTCATATTCGACCGAAGCTTGCGCTGGATACGACACCTTCTAGGTTGTCACTTGCAAGTTCGCTGTGTGGGAAAGGTCAACGCCAACTCGCAAAAACAGGCTTTGTGGTTACTCTCAGCCCCAAGAATAACAAGCCTGACCAAGCGAAAGAAAACGCAGTGTCAGCCATCAGACAACACGGGGGGCTGGTGATTGATGACTGGTCGAGCGTGTTCACTATGGAAGGCAAGCACAGTCAAGCAAACAAGCGTTGGATTGCGACTCCGGAAGATTTTCGATGGAAATCCGAGACAAACCTCGATCGCGTTTTTTTACTCTCTGATGATGCTCACCAAAAGCCCAAGTTTCTGCTTGCGCTTGCTCTGGGCATTCCGTGTCTTTCGTTCGAGTGGCTTACTAAGGCTAGCAAATTTTCTTCGGTACGTCCTCGGATCCCGATCTGTGTCATTATGATACGGAATGATTGGTAGGACTGGCAGCCTTTCCTTTTGTCGGCGGGATACTCGGACGCGCTGGGAGCCAGAATCTCGCAACTTGTGGATCTCGATTGGGGAAATTGTATCGAGTATCTGACTGATATCATGTTCAATCGGGTAGCATCAAAGCCCTTCGCGCAAAAATCATTCTTGTGCGTTGGCCCTGATCTTGTTCCGCTACCGCCACAGCGGAACAGAAAGGTGCGCTGCATAGTTGTGGATTGTTGGAGTGTTGGTGATATGTAATTCCACAGAATGTTGGGGAAGTAGAACGCTCTCGGGAAGCCAGCCGAGTTGTGCCTTGGATAATCTTGTGCATGGGCGCGTCGAAGGTGGAAGCCGTCACGGACATAAAACTAATCCCTGCCAGTCAGATGAAGGCCTTCAACTACATCATCGTCAAAGATCGTGGTGATGTTGGAGGAGTGACTGCAAGTGGCGCTGAGGTGACCCATGTCAATTGGGTGAAGGAGTGCCTCATCTCGTCACGTGTTTTGCCCAGGGAATGGAACTGATCTTGATGATTTGTAGGACGTCTTTAACATCTTTGTTTTGCTTGGTTAATTTGCTATCATGCTTTGTTAATTGTAGTGTACTTGTTGGGCGCAGACCTGGTTAGAATGGTACTTAAAGGAAGTCTAAACCTCGATGGTGTTGCAGTGCTCAGAAGAGAAATATTTTCCCAGGGCGTCACGTCCTGGCTACTCGCGTGTGGCTGAGTGCTATTCGTCTCATGGACGGTGAAGAATACGAAGTTGGTGAGTACGACATGGGATTATCTTTGGCGGTTCGCTCATATTCGACAGAGTCCGTCACGAGGGCCCGTGTTCACGACAAGAGGGGCAAGAAATTAACATGGGTATGGTTCACTTTGACCCAGATGGAGTTGTGACTGAACAAGGAGTTCGTGTGCTCTGTAGAAATACTACGTGAAGGTGTGTGCGCTAGCTATTCACTAGTCTGGTCTCTGTGCTCATCGTGCACGTCTCTCAGTGGAAGGGGTACAGTTGGGACGAGAGCACGTGGGTAGTCACCCGAGAACTGCAGCGCAAAGTGATTGACCTCCTTTCAGATGGGAGCCCACAGAGTCATTCCAAGATGGCTCAGAGCATATCCTGGAAAATTTCTGGCAGCGCGCAAATACCGATGGAAGAGACATCTCCGACGCCAGGGTCTTCAAGAAGGGGGAGGAACTCTTCATCTCCGGGCCACCAGGTAACGCTTGTAACGCTTGTTCGCGAAAAGATTAATCCACGTACAATGACTGGCAATTTTTGACAGGAAAACAGTCGCTCAAGAGACAATCGAGTTCTGCCAAGCTGCAACACTTATCTTCTCTTGGGGGGGCCAGAAGTTCCGAAGGACCCGTAATATCCGCACCACCCTTGACTTCCCGCAAACGCCGGAAAGTACATACCAATTCTGATGATGAGGACTCCCAGCCGAAGCCAAAACGTCAGGCCCAATCAGTCGCAGCTACCCCTCGTTCCAGAAGGGTGTCGACTGCAGCACAGAAGCGCGAGGAAAAGCCTACGAAGTTGCCCAAACGCAGGCGAGCGTCATCACCTGGACCTCACAAGATATCTCCGAAACGTCAGCCATCTGTGGCAGAGTCGGAATTCGATGCAGATGGCGAAACGGACCCCGATGCGATTGAGGTCGAGGATGAGCTTATGCAGATAAGCGCGGAGGATGCAGATGAGCATGCGTCGCACCCCAAAGTCGTCCGCAAGTCGAATGGTCCCGCCGCTGAAGCAATCGTATTTGACGATCTCAAGCATTTCTACAGCGGAAATCCAATTGAAATTGAGCAATCACCTTCTGATGCCGAACCACAATCAGTCCCTGAGACCCCCGAGCCGCAGATTCCTCCACCATTGACTCCAAGCTCGCCCGATCCACTCTTTGACTCACCGTCTGACTTGGAGAACGCGCGAGAAGGGAGGAGGGATCCGTCTGTACCTTTCCACCGCGCGCGAGCTTCCCGGCCGCTGGTGAAGCTTATTGACGCACCTGTAGCCAAGAATACTACAACTGCTATTACAGCCAAGGCTCGTCTTGTGTCACTTGTTCCAACAGGCACAACTTCTGCCACAGGTCCCGGCCACGATACAGGCAAGCAGGGTGCTCGGGCCGGCCCTGGCCGCTCATCCTCAGGATCATCACACAAGAGCAGGAGCTCCCTTCTCATAGGTGACAAAAAAGGTCTCAAGACCGTCAAGGGCAGCTTCGCTTCGATGAACAATGAACGGGATCGGCCTGACGAGATTGAAGAGGCACCACCTGCGCCTGTCGATGCAGATCACGGAGTCACTATTACTTCTTGGAGCGACGAGGATGGTATTGGAGATACGGACCAAGAAGCCCTGACGTTAGCGTACCCAATCGCCGAGTCGACCCCGTCAGGAGAACAGCTTTTGAAACTTGCTGGATTAGAGAAAGATTCAGTGCTGCTTCCAGATTTTGAGGAGGCAGAGAAGGATCGACCAACAGTCGAAGAAACGAAGATAGGTGAAGGAACCGAGGATGAAAGGATGCAAACCACATCCTCTGCAACGACCAACGATGCTGTAGTAGAGACCACCGCTACCGTTTCTGAGCCTGCTGTACATACCTCCGTGCCCGCTGCTCCTACAGAAGCGTCCGCGAAGGATAAGTATGGACAATCTGGTTTTCGGGTATCGGTACTAATCAACTTAAATGCAGTGTTGCACTTGCAAAGGAGCAGCTGTTCCCTTCGGCCCCATCAACGGTCACCGCTTTCAATGACGCGCCGTTTTCCTTCAGGTCGACAATTTTTGGTCCGCTGTTCGTGTTTTTCTTATACACAGTAGTCGATTGATATGCTCATCTTTACTCGAATACAGATACCAGGGCGCTGCCGCAAACCATACCTCAGCAGATGGAAATGGGTGAGGTACCGTTTTAAACATGGCTTGTCACTTTCTCATTAGTTTGCCCAGATCCTCGACATCCTTCAAAGTAGTATTGGGGGATTGCATATCGGTTCCCGTCATGCTCAAAGATGTTAACCAAATGAAGGGACGGATGCACGACGTCACAGTCGGAAAATCTGTCAGCGGCAAAGCCGCAACCTTTTACAATCAAGACGATGCTCTCTCCATTGTGTCTGCGCTCAAAAGCCACGGCACTGGGAGAATCGCGCCTGAGCCCACTGCCGATGATACTCAGAAGGAGCACTTCGCCTCCTTCCTCGAACGTTTTCAGGGAATGCAGACGGTCCGTGAAGCCTTTCTTGATGACGGTTCTTTACTTACACACGTAGGACTGTAGCTCGTTGCCCCTGTGGATAAGGAAGTGTGTGTGCTCTATTCCTCGGAAAACTCTGCAATTGCAGAGAAGCTTTCTGCCCCCGCTAATCTAATTGGGCTTTCTGGCACTCTGTTGGTTTCGCGCGCTTCTATTGAAAATCAGCTTGCGTATGTTGGTGCTGTGTTCTCTGCCAAGGCTCTATGAGTGGTTAAAATACATTTGTGTCGTCGATCGCGAACTTCATACTACCCCACAGTTAGTATCATATTAATTCCATTGTTTACAAACAGATGCAAACAATTGACATCTCAGGGTCAGTCCTTCGGTTGCAACTACCAGCCAACATGCAACGAACCGCGCAAAAAAGGTCAGCAACCTCCAGCGCCGAAGCCTCGACATCGCAGCTCCCTTCACATGCACCAAAGAAAACGCGGTTTGTAGATCCCACCGAGGATCCCGTCAATTTCGCGGAGGAGGTAGATTCAGCACTCGAAAACCCATCCGCGAAGCGCAAGGGCCGCGTTAGGAACGAGGGATACGAGAGTGACTCGAGTGATGATGGAGAAGGGGTCGTCTTTTCAAGACGGAAGGACAAGGACGAGGAAGGTATGGAAGAGGATGATGATATGTTCGCTATCGGGGAGAAAGACGAAAAGAAGAAAGATGAGCCAACCGCGAAGAAGGACGAGTACCTCAGACTCGGGGATATAGAGGGCCAAGAGTTCAACGGGTCAGAACGCGAGAGCGAGCCAGAGGAGGACGAACCAGAGGATGAAGACGATGCTAAGCGGATGAAGAAGGCAGGCATGGGTTATGAGATGTCGTCGTTCAACATGCGTGAGGAGATGGAGGAGGGAAAGTTTGCTGCCGATGGGACCTATGTTAGGGCGTTCGACCCCCATGCCGTGCACGACAGATGGATGGACGGACTCGATGAGAAGGAAATCAAGAAGGCTAGACATCGAAAGCGACAACAAGACAGAATACAAAGGGAAAAAATGAAGGCAGAGGAGAGGGAACTTCAGCAGATCGGTGGAAAGGGAGCCTTGGAAATGCAACTCGTCGGCATGCTCAAGCGCGGGGAGACAGTTCTGGAAGCCCTGCAGCGACTTGGTAGCATGTCGAAGAAGAACTCTCAGAATTCAGGGTGTGCATCACTCGCACTGGCCTTGACCTATTGCTGATCCGACGTCGTAGCAAGCGGCCCAATGGGAGGCCAAAAGACGTTGCGACCATGGCTGTAGACAGACAGCCTTCAAAAGGTCTTTCAGACATCGACCTCATAACCCACCTTGCCTCTAACATCATGTCACTCGGTGACACCGACATCTACTCGAGGACGTACGAAGAACTCGTTCGCACTGTACGATCAAGCGGGCAGGTAGAACCAGATTGGTTACCCCCTTCCGCCGACATAAAGTACGAGTATCGGTGGGACGTTCCGGGACAGGAGCATGGAGAGTCCTTCGGCCCCTTCAGCGAAGAAGAGATGAAGACATGGTACAAAGCAGCCTACTTTGGAGAATTCGGCGAGAAGGTCCAGGTACGAAGGGTAGGGGGAGAGTGGGGAGAGTGGGAGGATGTCGTCGTATAGTCCGGGATTGCTCACGAATTTGTAGTCCGTCATAAGTCTGTGCTTCCGCGATGTATTCTACCTATGTTTGCTTGTAGTGATATCAATTAGGTATACGTTATGCGACCAATGTGCTACAGTATGTACTAGTATTAGTGAGCTGTCCAATGGTGACCCAAACCCGACCAAGAAGGTGACAAGTATACTCATCTTATATGCAGTTGTGACTTAGTGACTGATGTATTGAAATACGAACGATACTTCCGGCAGGCCGACCTCTGCCCGGAGAAGATCGTCGTGATTCCCCTTGAGTTCTGCGTTGGTAAAATGATTCCACCTACAAGCCAGCATTCATCCCAAATCTACCCAGGTTATTACGACAATACGCACGTGCTAGCGTCCCCATACAACAACGCTGATGATTTGATGACCTGTTTCCCATTCTTACAGCGTTTGCACTTGAACGTATCATGTGTATCGCAAATGGTGTTTTCGTTGAAAGTGAAAAGCTGTCGAAGAGACTCCAGCGAGAAATGCCTTTCCGCATCTTCCTTTTCGTCGACAACAGCGGAGGAGAGGGCTTGCTTGGAAGCTTGACGCTGGAAAATTTTTTCCTCAATAGTCCCGGTCGAAATAAAACGGTACACGAAACCTTGTACAGTCAGGTATGGCCAGGACGGCATTGGATAGACACATACATTCTTTTTTTTGTCCATCACGCCACACCCGCGCGAGTGCTTGTTGGTCAGCAGCTGGATTCCAATCTATGCGAAGATAGATATTTGGACAAAACAAAGAACGCGACGTTCGCCTCACCAGGATCAAAGAGAATAAGACGGTTAGCCCCAATGAGATTGATGCCGCATCCCCCGGCCTTGCTACTCAGTAAAAATACAAATTCTTTTCCATTAGGGTCATTGAACTGGTCGACGAGTTTTTGCCGTTTGGTGATCGTCATGGTGCCGTCCAATCGGAAGAAGCCGTACCTATTGCAAGTCGAATGGGTTAAGTATACGGTGGACAAATTGATGCAAAGGAGATTACTTCTTGCTTCGACATAGTTTCTCGAACAAGTCAAGCGTTTGTGTGTAATTGCTGATGAGCACAATCTTGTCGTTCGTAGTGGTTCTGATCTGATGTAGGAACCTAAATTCGAAATCAGCAATGTACACGGATCAAGCATAGAGGAAAAGGCACAGCTTACCTTTCCAAGACAACAAACTTCCCGCCCCAAATGCACCTCACATTCTGATTCCTCCCCTTATCCCTTGCGCTTGCACCTGCCCCTCTAAAACCCTCTGGGATGAGCTTCTCGGACCCACTTAAATCATCTGGCAAGTTGAGAAGCTCAGGATGGTTGCAGAGTTTCTTCAGGATGTTGATGGCTTTGAGCGGTTGGGAATCTGCACCGCGGAGGAGCGCCTTGATCTCAGGAGAAGAAATAAAGAGGCGATACAGGGCTAGCTGGAATTCGGAGAGGCCACAGAAGACGACGTGTTCATACTTGACCGGGACTGTACGCGCCGCGTGTCATCGTGAGCGCAAAGCAAGCGAGGCGGGAGACTCACGATATTTCGACAAAAGATCGTTCGTCCGACGAATTATAAACTTTGTGACGAGGCTGCCGAGCTCTTTGAGCTTCCGTTCGGACTCGGCTTGAACTTCTGCGGTAGAACTTGCATCGCGGCCACGGATAATAGCATTTTCAAAGTTTTTACGGAAGTCCTCACGTGTACCCAGGAAGCTAGGATTTGCGAAATTCAGAAGCGAGAAGTACTCTGAAAGATCGTTCTATCATACGTGGGATCAGCACGTTATGCATACTCAGCGTACGAATATAACTAACTTGGATTGGCGTGCCTGTCAAAATAACCCGCCGTTTGACATCGAGTGCATTTAACGACTGAAAGGTGAGTGAATCTGGACGAGCGGAAGTCGTAAGGTCGTTGTCATTGAGACTGCGACGCTGACAGGATTGACAGACCGGAATTCTTCAGTCTGTGTCCCTCGTCGCAGAGCAACAGACCAATACTACAGTTGGCGAGGTGGACTGAAAGCGTACGGAGGGTCTCATACGACACGATCATCACTTGATTCCAGGTTCAACTTATTGCTCGGTGAGATGCAATGAAAACAAACCTGGCTGTGTGACGTTGCGTCCTCTGGCTTCGACCCACCGGCCAACTTTTGCGAGAAGCTCCGCTTTACCCACTTTCCCGTCGACAGCAAGTGCAGAAATTGCATCTTTGCCCAGCCATTTCACTATGGTGCAGCTTAGCCTGGAAGAACCGATGAGAAATGTGTTCAGACCTAGTTCATTAGCCCAGTTCTTTACAAGACTTGAAGGACAGGCTATGATACATTTCTCTATAGTTGGCTTACCAGCATGTGGCGACTGTTTGATTAAGGTCCACAACAACGCAATGCACTGGAGAGTCTTCCCAAGACCCATCTCGTCTGCCATGATGCAACCATATTGGTTATCTACGATCATGCCAGTTGTGCATTTGTACAGAAACTGCGGCAGGTGATGAGAATTAAGCACCCACTACGCATCAAAAATTACCTTGACACCCTCAACCTGATGCGGCCGAAGTACCTTTGTGAGACGAGGGTCGATGACAACAGGTACCTTCGGGATCTTATCCTTCTTATCCTTGTCTTCGCCCAAGAGTTTGCGAAGATTCTTGTGAGGGTTATACAACCCTGCAGTTTTCTCTTCTGCCTCTTTTGCAGCACGTTCCTTTGCTTCTTCTTTTTCTCTTTCCTTCTTTTCCTCGTCGGTTTCGCGGTCGTCGATAGTTGGATCGTAAAGCACGATGGCATGATCCTCCATGGGGTCGTGTAAGGGTCGCGGAATGACCTTCGCCTGCGGCCGTATGCCAAGCGATACGTTTGTCGGTACGAGGGGCACAATCTCTCCGCTCTTATTCATCATCGATGGCATTGAGAACCTCCGAACTGTCATCTCGAACGGCTTCGGCTTGTAGACAGGATACGTCTTGATCGCTGCCTTCAGCTCCTCCTCATTAAACATCCCATCCTTATCCGTCTTCTTCCGCTTCTTCTTTGCGTCTTCATCCGAATCGCAATTGTCATTTTCTTGACCCTCCTTGTACGAGACTGCACGTTTCCGTTTCCTTGTCGGCTGGTTGCGCGTGGCCGGTACGAGGACAGTGGGAGCCTTGAATGGTTTGTAAACGCGCGTGCTCTCCTGGAGTCGATCTACGACCCTGCCGTCTGACGTTGTCGGTGCCCGCTTAAGCATGTACATGGCTGCACGACTGCAAGACTCAACGGACGCGCTTCGACAGCTCAAACGCGTGTGAGTCACGTGACTGGGTGTAGTTAATGCCCCTCAGGCGAGCGCTTTTTAGTGTTCTCTGTCTACTCGACATGAAGCCCATATGGGAAAGGACGCCAACACCGGAGGAGAGCTGGAGCGATGCTTCTGGTGGAAATGAGGATGGTGAATGGCCCGTTAGAGGCATCGTTGGGGAGCAGATACGCTGCGATAGCACTTCCAGGTAGAGCTCACTCGATTATTCACGTTTGTCACCCCTGCCTAATGTCCTCCGCAGATATGAAGTAGGTATTTACCAGTACACTTCATCACGTCCACCACGATTTTTGTGTAGGTTCGATGGGACAATTGGTCTCGCAAAGACGGGTCGAACACAACCTGGCAAAGCACGATTGTGGACCGCCCTGAGATCGTAAATCGCTGGAAGCGTACCCAACAGCGAAAGCGCAAAGATCTGGCCGAGGTCAGTACTGACATGGACGTAGAGTGGCCGGACAATGCAGTCCACAAACGCCTGACCGAACAGCGTGCGCAGGCGTATGAAGAAAAGAAGGCGCGATGGATTCCAGTCAATTTGGCGGTTGATTGGGATGAAGAGATCACTAAAGCCTATGAGCGCGTGGAAGAACCTGACGCTGAAGATAAAACGCCGCATCTGAGGATTAGAAGGAATGCGGGCGCTGCGTCGTCGGTCGCTCCATCGAGGAGAAATAGGACCTCCTCTTCTCCTGCGTTGTCTCGCGATAGAGGTGCTCGACCTACCCCGCAATTCTTGACCCCAAAAAGAGCCAGGCCACTTAATCCTCCTGCTTCCTCGTCGCAGCGGGCTATGGACTCAGTCTCTATACCTCCTAGTTCATCGAAAATAGTCCCATTCCCAAGTTCAGCAAACTTCTCCCAGCATGACCAAGCTATGTCTCAGAGTTCAGTTGCCAAGACGCACAACAAGCAAAGCTTGTGGGTAGACACTTGACTTCCCGAGGTGCCCAATTTTACAGGCAAATTCTCTGCAGACTTAAACGTCTGCAAACTAGCTGGGATAGAGCTGCAAAAGATGTTCTTGCTGCAACAATTCGAATCTCAAGCGATATTTCAGATGAGGATATCCCTCTCAACCTCAAAAGCTTCAAATATATCGAAAGAGGCTATACTTTGTGGGTATTCACCCTACGAAGAAATCACTTGCTGACTGGCTTCTCTTGTTCCTGTCCCTAGTGATGATGGCCTCCAAAACATTTTCGAGGTTTCCCGTGATGTCTTCACGATCTGCGACTGCTCGACGTGTCTACATCCAGAAGGATGCCACTGTCAAGACTCTTCTGAAATCTATGATGATGCCGATAACAAGGTTTTTGCTTACTCAAATGTAGGTTAACAACGTCCTCTTAAACCATGTATATGTTGAATATGCATTATAGGGTTTATATGCGTTTGACGCTGGGCGAGGTATGCAGGTGATTGAATGCAACAAGGTGCGACCCTTGGTGTCCTTTCTTCATTGCTGCCCGTGTCTCAGTCACTTCTTATGCACAAATGTAGTATTGCAGCTGTAGCCGCAACTGTGCGAATCGCGTCGCTCAGCATTCTCGGGATGTGCCAATCGAAATTTTCGATACCGGTACTTGCGGTTGGGGTGTGCGTGCATTAACTCGGATTTGTGCGGGTAAGGTTATCGGGACCTACGCAGGGTATGTTTCATTTCTTGTTGGCCATGTTCGACCGATAATTGAAAATACACAGGAAGTTGATGTGAGTCAGACTGCACTGGATCACGAGTGCTTGCTAAACGTGTTTAGTCGGCGAGAGGACGCAGAAGATTTAAGAGAACACCAAGGGTATTTATTTGACCTGGATGGTACGGAAGTCTGGGGAGGAGAGAACCTGGGAGACAAATACACCGTTGATTCGTATACTTGTGGTAAGGCAATTTTCCAACGCATTTTCGTACACATTGATCGAAAATACGCCAGGGAATTGGACCCGTTTTGTCAAGTGCATTTGTCCAAAATGCTTCGTCTTAATATCTCGTCGACTGACTTGGTCTCCAGTCACTCGTGCGACCCCAACATGTTGGTGTACTCTGTGGTCTACGATAGCATACCGGACGTAAGATAGACAGATGTGACATGGTTCTTGTTGACCGACCTCCACTCTAGGTGAATATGCCGTACGTGGCATTCGTGGCAACCGAGGATATTGCTGCAGGTACGGAACTGACGATCGATTACCATCCCCATGCGGACGAAAAGATTGGGAAGAAGGGCAAATCGCCTGCGGACGGGAGGGCTTGCAAGTGTGGGACGTCCAAATGTCGGGGGTGGCTAAAATGATCTTGTTCTATGTAGTGTATTGTAGTTGGGTGTCACAGAGTCACGGTCACTCTTTGCAAAGTGCTCGCCCTCCGATGCCGAACCGAGCATGACCGTTTTGATGTCTGTGTGAACGTACCCCACGACGTCCTACAATCCTTACAGCAGTAAACAGCACGCAGGATCGGGGTACCATGATTCTTGCTTCCAACTTCAGTGAGCTTCTTGGATATACCTCAATATGCTGCTGGCTTGGAGCACAGTTTCCGTGAGTGATCATCCGCTAATGAATTTATCCTTGCGATGAAGCCCACTGACGACGTGCAAAGGCAAATTCTCGAGAACATCAAGCAGCAGTCTTGCGAGAGTCTTGCGCTTCCTTTCTTATTCAATTGGATGCTTGGTACGCCATTTTGTCTCACTCTGACGTTCTCTTGGAAGTTCACTTGTGGGTCACGCGGCAGGCGATGCGTCCAACTTGATCGGTTGTCTGCTCACGCACCAATTGCCGTTCCAGGTGGGCGTTGCCTCCTGCAACCAGATGCACACTCGACTGACTATTGAAAAGACCTATCTTGCTTCATACTTTTGTTTCGTAGATTGCTGTTTACTGGCCCAATACGTCTACTATGGCGGCGGCCCGAAAATACCACCAAATGTATACGCTCGTCCTCGCTCTCGCACCACATCCTCTGCAAGACGACTGTCTGTAGATACCTCCCACTACCGCACACTCTCCGCGGTTGCAGGCAGCGTCGCAGCAGCAGCCGCATTAGCGGCCCATCCGGACGCGCATCCCGAACACCGCCATCCTCACTCGTGGAAGCATGGCGAAGAACAGACACTCAGTGATCATACACCGCGTGCATCTGGTGAGATCGGGGATGAAGGCGATGAAGCTGTTCTCTCCGCACTCGCGGGTAGCTTCCATTCCGAGAATGGGAGGAGAAAGAGGGTGTCTTGGAGTCAGGAACGTCAACCAAGTGTCACAAGACGTCAGACGTCCCCGAGCGTTGCACATCACACCTTACAGATTACGCCTACTACCCCATCGCTTCCCAGGGGACGGCCGTTACAGCGCGAGTTTGAACCAGAAGATGACGAAGATCAGACAGAGCGGAGAGCAGGGTCACGCGCCAGTCGACGGGGTGCCGGGATGGTATTCCTCGGTGTGTGGGCGCTCGTTGGCATTGGACGCTTGACCAGCAGTCAATATCACCCGCTAATGCCAAGGAGCACCAACGTCGGTAGAGTGCTGGACAGTTCAGACGTTCTGGCACCTAGTGCTCCATCACTCGATCAAGACAAAATTCTCGAAGCATCGAATTCGCAACCTTCCTTTGTTAGTCTTGAGATACCTGTATTCCCAGACGACGTTGTTGCACTCGGCCAAGGTGCACAACCCGAGCAACCATCCGCCGAGCGCGTCATTGGTCGGATCTTCGCTTGGTTATGCACAACGCTTTACCTGACTTCGCGACTGCCGCAAATATGGAAGAATGTGAGTCATCCATCCTTAGGCACTGACCACTGCTGAACTAATGGCGCTCTCAGTACGTGAGGAAATCTGTGGAGGTTCGATTGAGTCTTGTTTGTCTGTGGTTGCGATGCCTGATAATTTCTTGTTAGGGGCTCTCGATGTACCTCTTTGTTTTCGCATTCCTGGGTAATTTCTTTTATGTTTGTTCTATTCTGTCGTCTCCGCAAGCCCGTCTACCGCCACCCCACTCGACCGAATTTTTCCGAGAGAGTATCCCGTACGTCGAGTTGCCAACACCAGCTTGCTCTCAAAGGCTCACCCATTTTCCCCAGATATCTCTTAGGCAGTGGAGGAACGTTTGTGTTCGACATATCCATCGTTACCCAGTCTTTCATCTACAAGGGGAGGCATCCGCGTGTCTGGGGCGTGCGAAGCCGGGGGAACTCTCTCGCCCGAAGTGCAGCAATTGCGGAGGAAGAAGCTGGGTTACTGAGAGGCGACGTGCTTGCTGCGAGCTATCAGGTTTGTACCGATCGAGATGTAAGCGGGGCTATGATACCGCATTCGAGGAGCCGGACTTCAAGCTTACGGCCGAATAATACCTAATTGACCTGTACTCAATGTTTGGTTTGATAGATTCGTTGTATCTTGCTATCGATGATTCCGTTTATCTGACCTAGTATTTGAATGGCTTTAGCAAACGCACTATGATGCGGATGGGGTTAACATTATAACGTGCGAGGAGCCCACGGCGCATACAAAATACATGAAAGTCGTCATTCGTGCCATCCTGCTCATTACCATTTGACAGCTCGTCTGCATGCACACAGTAGCGCAGAGTTTGTGCTGCACCATGCCGCAATCATCTCGGAGTGATCACTACGCAGCCATCGTCCAGGGGGCTGGTAATATAAGCGTCTGCAAGCAGCTCTTCGATGGAGAGGCTAAAAGGTATGATCATTAGAATGAAAGCTAGATTTACATTAAAGGAGCTTACTGAAATTCCTCCTTGCTACAGGCCTGTGAAGCTTCAACTGCCGCAAAGATTTCATCAACAGGGATGCATCTATCCCTATCACCTACATGCTGCACATGGTGGATATAATCAAGGATGGCACGCGGAAGCGGGGCGAGGCTAGCCCATTGATTGCGCTTGCGTAAAGGTGGAGGAGTCACTGATGCACTTGGGCGCCTGTCTTGAGGGGTGTGACTCGGACCAGGGCCTGACATCGATCCACCGTTGCTCAGGGGAGATTCAAGGAGAGGATCTGCAACAGGTGCAGGTGCGGGCGTAGGTGCATCATAATCTGCACAAACAGAGTCTGGGTCATATGCCTGTTTTGTAGGATAGCAACTGGTCAGGCAACTGTGAATGGAAAAAAAGATGGGAGTGAGCTGACAGAAACATGATTGTCGAGGAGCATGCTTGTATGAATCACAAGCAGGGTGTGGTGAAGAACTTGGTTGAAGTCGACGACAGGGCGGATTGAATCAAGTTCAAGATTCATGCGACCGTTGAATCGCCTGAGAGAACCATGTCCCTCTACAAATGTACCTATACTTCATTATAGATGCCGCCATCAGTGCCAGCTGTGAGCTGAGAGAGTGACCCACAGAGCATTGCAACGAGCTGCATCCTCTACTTCAGATGACGAATTGTATGCGACAGAGTCAAGGATCTTGGTAGCACGTATCCGACCTGTGCCATCTTCGAGCTCGTAGGTGCAAGTGGCTGCTCTGACGTCGGCAGAGACTACGTGAGCAACCACAATGACCTGCCAAGACGGTCGTAACAATAACTTAGTTCCAGCAATGGACCCACCTTGCCAAAACCCCGTCCATCAATCATGAAGCACTTGTCATTGAAAAATGGGGAATCTTCTGCCTGGTGAATCTGGAAAACAGTGACCGGGCGGACTATATCACACCACTGTGCTGACGGTTCTGGCACCCATGGCACCGTAACAGGGGCCTCTTCGGTCATCTCAGGATTAGCAAGTAACAACACTGGTCCAGTACAAGCGAGATCGTGCATATTTGGCAGTTGCCATTGACATTACAAGATGGCTATAATGTACGAGAAACTAGCTAGCCCAAGAATATTAGTGATACACACCACTTCAAGCTCTGGTAATCAATTGGAAGTGTGACTCGTCGATCGTAGTGAACACAAGGCCGTCGTCCATAATCTTATCCAGAGCATCACTAGCCAAAGTGTCAGGGGCATGACATTGTAACCATAGAGAACACCTGCCTTATTTCGTGGGCTTGTCCTCCAACCGCCCGAGCAATAGCACTAACGTGAACGCCCGTGTTACCTGGTGGTTGACTGGACATGAAATTAAGGATGTCCTGATGCAACTGCGGCAGATGCGCATATTGATCATTGGCGGCGACCTGGTGGGATTGAGCCGAGTATGCAGAGGGACCTGCTTCGCTTTCTTTTGGCATCACGGTTTTCGGACTCTCTCCAGGACGTGGCGGCTGTCAGAAATTTCGTTCAGCACGTGAAGTGCATACCAAGTGTCACTGCTCACTGGACCACGCTCCCATATAAGTGTGATGGTCATCGCTTCCAGAATATGGAAATAGATCTCGTTTGGTGATTTGACTGGCCGCACATGGGTTGCGTTGATGTATCTTTTACTCCCGAATGTCTTCAGACTGCCTGACACACGGACATAAGCCCCTTCACTGCTGCGATTAGCGGCACTTGTATTTGTGATTCTGAAGACTCACACAATGCCGCTTTGTTCTGGTTCGTCTTCCAGCGAAGAGTCTATCCATCGACGAGCCTCAATGCGTCCTGATCCGTCGTCGAGGAGATACTGGCTGTTCGTTGCTTGCGTTTGCACCGACGAGATGTACGCGACAACAGTGACCTGGACGTCCCTGGTCAAATACATCGACGGGGTGAAGGCAATGTCTCACCTGTCCTATCTCGTGGTCGTCAACAATCCAGTCAGCATCGGTGTGTGGCTGGCTCGCCTCGAGGAGCTGGTGGATAGTGAGCGGGCGAAGAGAATGTGATATTTCACTTTTCTGTGATGTAATCTTTCATCAGTAAGGGAAATTAGATGCAGGTGTCGCGACGAACGCGTCCAAGACCACCCGGACTCCCACTGCTACTGCCAAATGGCGAACCTGTCATGTAGCCAGCCCCTGCTGCGGCAGTACTGCCATAGTAGTTGTTGTCGTTGACTATGAGCGAGAAATGAGCCTCGACAGCATCTTGTTCACCGACCGAACAGACTTACACTGACTCATTGTAGTTTGTAAGTGGTCGAGTAATTCGAGGAACGAAGACGCGTTTGGACGTGCAAAAACGCGGGGTGTCACACTCGTCACATGTCACAGTTATGGTAATCGGTGGATTATGCGTCGGCGCACAAAAAAAGTGAGTAGGGTTGGGATGTATGTATATGTAGTATGTGCTAGGTTATGAAGTAATTCTATGACTGCCCGTGTACATTATTCAACTTCGCCATCCCCTTGCCAACACCCTCGAGGACTTTCTTGCGAGACTCCGTCACGTTCTTGGCCACGTTCAACACAAAGTCGGGCTTGATCTAGCATGGCAGGAATTAGATCAGGTATGCGCGTCACTGAGTCAAGGCAAACTTCTACCTGGCCAACTGTCACTGGTGCGCAGGCTTGCACGAATGCTTTTCGACATGCAGATGTACCCTCAGCTTCGCCAGCCTTGACGAGCGCGGTGGACATTTCTTTCACCACACAACTCGCCTTAGCTCGGACATCTTTAAACATCTGCACGAGCTGTCGGAAGATCAGTTCATCAGCGCCACTAGTACTAGTGCAACAATGGCAGTAAGAGACCACCCACATTCCCTAGTTTGTGGATCTTCACAATGGCAGGAGCCTTGAAGCGTAGCGTCTCGACGGCGAAAAGGATGAAAGCCTGATACGATCATAGATCAGCATCTCAGGATTCCCCTCCAGAACAGTAATCAACCTCTTGCGTAATAGTGGCAACGTGCAACAGCTCCGAAGGCAAGCACTTCGACCGAAGCAGCTCTTTGAAGTGGCTGTTCATGTCTAAACAATCGAGGTCAGTTTCGGCAAAGCCCTTCAGCAACAAGACCCACTCTCAAAAAACTTCGTGACCAATTCCGGAACTTCCTTGATCGGCGGGGCTTCCTCGTCTTTCTTCAAGTGACCGTTGGCGTCCCCGTTGAGAGCCTTGAGGTCAACACCACGCAAAGGAAGCCCAGTTTTAAGCTCCGTCTGTCTTGAGGCCTCAGCCAACACTACCGCTGGCGGTGGGCGCGTATGGTTGTGATGAGGCTCTAGCCAGTCGCCAAGAGCGGTAGCCCAGTCAAGTAATTGGAGCTCCTCCGATGTCAACTATGGACGCTGATCAGTGGCGTCCAGTGCCTGCAAGGAATCATTACCTCTGCGACCTCCTCAGGCTTGCGAATGGCGAGACGTTCGGCTAAAGGAAGCTTCACCTCTGGTTCGGGACTCTTCTTAGGACGGTCGCCGATCAGGAGCTTCTCCTCGACAATCTCATCCAGATCGCTAGCATGTTGGAACGCTCGTATGTATATCTTGAGGAGACTCCACAACCACCCTTTCTGGAGCAAGGAAACGTCAGTACTAGACTACGGTATCATTAAGCAACAAGAAAGATGCTCACGCCAGTCGACTTTCCAAACATCAAGCTCTGCTCGTTGAACGAAGGTTGACAGGCAGGTTGGTAGTTAGGGATGATAAAGAAGTCCCGATTGTCGTGGTGCACTACATGGCGCTTAGTTAACCAACCGCTTGAAAAAACGCCCACATACAGCGGTCAAAAATGAACTTCAACTCTATCAGTTCCATGTCTATTATGTCTGAGCTGACTTGTTCGTGAGTGAGGCGCATGCGGACATGTTCCAGTTTAACAACGTCTCGCTGGAGCGAATTCTCTAGTCTATCCTCGAACTCGATGAAATCGGGTATCTGAGTGTACTTCTCCGCCGTGAATGCGCGCACGATGAAGTCGGATGTCTAATAAAGCTTTTAGTTTGCGTAAGGATAGCGGCTACATTGAGGCCTACTTCTTGAGAGTTGGCCAAGTAAATTTGACTAGATTCCAAGCATTCTGAAGAGTACGTCAAGTCCCCAGTGCCAGCAAGGGAGAAAGTCAGAGCCCGAGTAAGTATCAGATGCGACAGGGTGTCGTTCTGAACTTGCTTGACATTCATGAGGCGGTAATGTTCCAGGGCGAGCGAGGGTGCACCTGACATCAGGAAACAAAGATTATCACCCACATCGACACTTGGGTAGCGGATAAACGGCCTACCCAGGATGCGGTATATCCGGATGAGCATCATGCGCATTTGGTACGACATCTGACTCTTGGTCAAACTGAATTCCAGTATGACAACAGCATGATACAGAGCCTCTTCCGCGCCGTTGAGTTTCCACACGTTGACGAAAGCGTGCGCAGCCAAGATCGCGAGATCATCTGCAGGCTGTAATTCCGTGACTGGAAGTTCCGCACCAAGTGAGAGACCGTCCATGTATTCCGTAAGGTATTGCATCCCGCGGGCGCTCTCCAAATCTGCAGATATATGAGATTTCGACAGCTTGTAACGCTGTAGCTTCCGGACGTTTATTAGTCGCTGGACGTCTCCAACAGATGCCTGTGAGACCCATTAGCGTCAGTCACAAACATTAAGCATGTTGCTCACAAAAGAAGGATTATGATTCGTGAGGAATGTTGTCCATTGCTCAAGGGATGCGCCCTCCAAATCGAGATAGCTCAGCAGGTCCTCGTAGCAGCAAGCCTTGTCACCGAATTGGGTAAAGTAGTGCTCCATCATGCTAAGAAGGCTGTTTTCATCTAAGCCCAACATAATGAGAGACATCAAGCAGATCAGCTAGAAACGCACCTGACAAGTTGTGCTTGTAAGCGCGATGTTCCAGCTCTAGAAGAGCCAGCGGAGCGGCACGATTCTTTTTGCCATCTTTCTGCGCAATTTCCGTGAAGAACGCTCGCGACTTCTTAATGTTTTCCATGCACTCGTTTCTACCCTCCTCGCTGATCCCTTCCTCTTTCGATGATACGGCAGTGAATGTGGCATCGAGTACAGATATAAATTCTAGCCAGTCGCGATCACTGTTGTATTCACATCAGCTCAAACCCAAGGAAAAGCGAAGTGATCCGACGGACCCGTCCATGATCTTTTGTTGTGCATGTGCACCCTCATCCTTGAACAACCCCCGCATCCTCCAGATTTCCCGACGCGTCTGATTGCATGCGAGACTCGTCGAGCAGATCGCCTTCCCGATTTCGCTCTCCAATAACGTATTGGCCTCATCGAATAACTCCAGCTCCTTTAGGATACTGATGTGCATGTGAAAGCGGTCAGCACTGACATACGAGGGGGTCGGTGAAGAAGTGACTAGTCTATGAGCGAGCTTGTATAGCAGTGTGCGCATATTGGGAGCGGTTGCTGGATCGTTGGCCTGTACGCGAAGATATTAGTTTGTGGGGTGCGTCTGAGGTGTTTGTATGACCTGGAGGATGGCGCCGATCACGCTCCAGTACAAGTAGCGGTCCTCTTGGAATTGCTTGTGCATCCTAGTTGAAATCTGGAGGACGTCAATATACGTTGCAAATGATGCAGTCCACGTACCTGTTGCGCAGATTTCCAGTTGGTAGTCCGCACGTGTGCAAAGAAAGCCTGGGCTCCATATTCTTCATTCTGAGGTTGCTGCTTGTAGGCATCTTCACACATGTTGATCATGTCCGTGTCTGGAAGTAGACGGATCAAACAAGCGGGAGCAGGGATCAGGGACAGACACGTACTTTTGCCAAGGGCTTTGAGAACATGCATCATGGCCGAAAGAGTAGCATCGTCCAAGGATTTCGCAGCGAGGACCTCATCACATAATGCAAGGGATTCCTCAACTTTTTGTGAGCGGACGAGGGCAAGGGCTTTGAGGGACTATCTAAAGGTTCTGTACAAATGATTATTATGCATCGTTACGGGAGCTGACCTTGAGAAGGAGGTTGTTAGGGTACTTTTTCAACAGCTTATTGCATGAGACGACGGCCGACTTGTTTGAGCCATTGTCCAAAGATTCTGCGATAGACAATGTGAGTGTTTACGCGTTTCGGAAAGAGTGCAGGCACCATAGATGGGACGGAATTGGCGCTCGAGGGTGGCAGCGGACATTCGTACAGAGGCCTTTGAGCTGTGAGAGAAGAGAATCCAGCCAAGGATTGACTTGCGTTGTTTTGAAGAGTCTTTGAAACGGTGAGCTCAGAATTTTTATGCGGTCTCGACTAACCGATCCGCTGAATGCCGTTACACGCCGGCGGTATTAAATAGGCAGTCGAGCTAGCGACCACTCAAAGGTTGAGCAGAACGCAAAAGCTGCTCAAGGATGGCTTCACCAGTCTTGTTGTCACGGTCGGTAGCATCACTGATGGTATGGGTTGGGATCACTAACATATTCTGACAGAGGACTTGACCCGGTGTTGGGCGTGTTCACGGGGTGCTTGGCGTACTATCTCTACGAAACACATCCCCGAACTGCACTCCCTCCCGAACAACGACTAGCTGCGCTCATTGAATGGAAATGGGCCAGATGGAAACACGAGAGGGAAAGGAGAATGATGCTCGAGGGAGAAGCAGAGGGTTCGGTTTCACCATGACTGAGCAAGGCCCACTCGTATTGTAGGATCGAGGTTGGCAAAGACTTGTAACACGATACAACACAATCAAATGCTTGTGTGCCTCAGATCCTGTCTTTAATGCGCAAAGCTTGAGCAAAGCATGCCTAGAGTATGAGAGCTCTCGTACTGCCAGAATTGGCAGTCTCGGTTGCCGGATCGTCGACACGTCGTGGCATGGTCCGTGCGCATGCCCGCATAGTATATAAGGTCTCAGGCTGCGATTTGAAATCTTCATACTTACCTTGATGGCACACGCCCCTTCAGCTACCTGGGTTTGTGGGCCGCGGGGACCTTCCATAGCACGGCGACCCTGTCCATTCAGAGGGTAACCGTGGTTTGTATGGGCTTCGGCTCATGCACCGTCTAAATATTTCCCTGTCCTGCCATGGCCACTCTGGCTGGGTAGGCCATCCTTTTTTTTTTTTTTTTTCGCACTTTCTCTGTCCTAACCCTAACCCCAGTCCACTACATTAATGGAAAGACCACATAACAAGTCCATAGAAGGAAACCAATTTTGAGAAAGTAATATACATCATTTATTTAATTGTTCAGTAGTCTACAAAGTGTGTTCATGATCGCGTGGAAGACCTTTCTCTCGTGTTCATCAAGCCCATCAATCTCGTTGCTTGTTGATTTTTGAAGTGTAATGCCGACGACGACGTTGCGACGGTCATCTCCTACAAGCACATCTTCTGAAACCCAAACCAGAGTGGCTATTTGAGCAGCATAGAGCGAATGGAGAGTTTGCATGTGCTCTGATGGTGCATTCCCCAGTAGTGGAGTAAGCTGTATCGCAGGCGGAGGGCGAGGTAGTGACTCTGGGTCTGCGGGTTCTTCAGCGAATGGTGTCGTGGAAGGAACTGCGGCTTGGATCTTGTGAATGTATCAGACGACACCCAGTAGAGCGTAAACGTGACGGATGCACCAGATTGCCAACTCTGCCCCTTTGGGTGACCAACACGAGTGTCCTGTCCGCGAATGGCTGAACGACCAGTTGAGTCTGTACACCTTCCACGTCCACAGCAGTCTGCACGAAATTCAACATGGAGACTTGTCGAAGACACAGTCACTGGCGATCGTACTGACCTGCAGGAGCGTCACGCGTCACGTGTCACCAGTCTCTTCGGACGCGCATGGACGTCAGAGGCTCGCCGGTCAAAGGAAAGGCCAGAGACGATGGCAGATGGAGTGCTGGCTGGTGGGACTTCCATCCGCTTGCAGAACATATCCAAAAGCAAGTCTCTGCCAAAGAAAACTAGTCTCTGCGTGCTGATTTACCTGTGTTCAGGCCAGTAGCTTGGGCCAGCTCATCGACCATATTCACCGCTCATCCAACTCAACCTCTCATCCTAGGCCGTCTCTTTCCATCTTCAAAGCAGTTCCTGGTCGTGTCTCCTGATCCAGTGCTTCGTTCCCCTGCTTCGTACGAACCTCCCACTGTCATCAGCATTTCTCCAAACGATCGTTGGTTGTTCGCATTCTATCCTGCCCGTGAAGGCGACGGCGTTGCGTGTCTCTGGCAACGTGGCATTCACATAGATAGTTGGATTGTCAGAGAATGCTGGCCGTTCAGTCGAGGTGCTGGCGTCGTATCCGCCGCTTGGCCAGGTGCTGACAGAGAGGTACATTGTTATCGCTCAGAGCAGAGGTCTAGATTGACAGACAGTGATTATAGTGGGTAGCGTTCACAGATGGTTCCTCATCTCGCCTTCCGCCTCGCGGCCCACTTACACCACTATCGGATCCGACACTCCTCCTTGTCACCCAGGCACATCAGCTGCACGTCTGTTATATGCGCGCATACAATTCATCTTTTAAGATGCTTTGCTGTTCCTTGACTCAACCCTATTTTACCGCAGAGGGCCAGATCCTGGGCGCAGTGCACGATACCCCTTCTGGTCCAAAAACTTCTAGGCTATGCGTCAATGCAGACATCGGGTTCGTCTACAATGGTACGATTTATCCCTCGGGAATTTCATCTCGAGCGACTCAAAATAATCCCAGAATCATCCATCCTCGTTGCTATGCGGTCCCAGCGGTACCCATCTTCTGACAGCTTGAAGCCAGCAACACATAATGATCTCGACCTTGGACTTTCGTTAGATTTGTCGCAGGACCCATCACCAGAGGAGCAGTCTCCACCCCTGGAATGGGGTACATTGGCTGAAGAGCCTATCATTGAGCTCTGTGAAGTCAAGTTGCGATTTGACGGATCTACCATGAGTAAGTCCGGTTATTAGCATGCAAGCATAATTCACCCAACGTCCTGCTCTTTTCAGCTCTTTTAAGTCATCCACTACCGCCTCTCCATTATCCCAGCCCTCACCTCATTGACCTCATGTTTGTTTGTACACCACCTCAAAAGCCAGATCCTGTAACGTCCCCGAACGCTTCACCTAAGAAGGATAAGCAACCACAGCGACCGGAGCCAGCTTCAACATTCCTGGTGACCTCATTCCTCGACTTCGATGACTGTCCGTTGGCTTCTGTTTGAGTGAACTCAAGTCTAAGCCCGCTTTTTTTTTTCTTACCTCACAGATAGCTCGACACCGACATGCCAAATGGTTGCATTTTCTGTTGTGAGAGTTCCGCCCTCAGCCCCACAGGCCAAGCCAGCTTGGGTAAATGATTTCTTTTCTTCAACAGGCACTCGTTCATGCCTATTCCAAAATAGTCTATACGACAAGTAGGGGAGCGCTCCTTCTTTCCTCGCGTCCTAACACTTTTTGCCCCTGGATGGGTATCGACCAACTTGAAGAAAGCAACCGTGATCGCGATGATTGCGGACACGAGCGGACTGGCGTCCCGGGGTGGCCAGAAAACGAAGGAGGTGCCGGTTGGCAACATTGCGATTTTGCAATTGTGAGTCTGTAGCATCGTCCAAAGTTCCAAGTATCTAATAAGGTTTCTAGACCTGACCTTCTCGACGATCCAGCATGGGGCCGTTCATCATTCTTATCGCCGAGCAGCAGGGCTGGCATGGATTGTGAGTTTGCAGCAACTTACGTACTAATTAGAGTTAAGTGACCGCCAAGGGCCGGTGAGCATCGCGGTTTCGAAGAACCGCATACTTCTTTGTGCTTTATCCTTGGGGCGCACGTCACTCCACCCTCTTCCCAGGCCTCACGTCAAGGGGTCAGAACCAGGAGGTAGGCGTTGCGCATGCACCGTACTTGATAAATCTCATCTTCCAGAAGAACCTGCACACAATTTCTCGCCACTGTCTATGGCACTCACGGTGGCCCTTCAGTCCAGGAGATCTATCGCAGATATTGCTCATGTTCTGGCGATGAGTGCCACGCCCCTCGATACGCTTGCAGATACTTTGTCTGGCGTCCTGTTTGCGTTCGAGACAAATGCTCGCGCGGGAAGTGTGAATAGGTTCACCCCCGTGGATATTCTGGGAGCCGCCGTTGAGATCTACCGGTGAGCACCTTCCTGGTAATAATTTCGCCAAGGTTCTGAGCGGTGCTAAGTGCTCGGGCGCTCCAATCTACTGATGAAGATGACAAGGATTACCTCACATCTTTGTGGAGGAATGCCCACGACATGTGCTCCCTGGCGGCCTGTCTTGCGGCATTTGAAGATTGTAAGGAACCCGAAGGGTACGACTTGGGTAAGATGATTTTCGCGCTTTGGACCTAATTCTAGCTGAGCCGATCATAAAGAGGCTGTCTGGCAGCTAGTGAGCTTGTCCAGCTGGGTGGTGGGTTTCCTGGAGAAATTGTTGAAAGAATGTCTCTCCCTTGCCGACCTGACGAATATTGAATCGAATCCAAACGAGATCCGGCCCAAAGCTGAGCCTGTGGATGAAAACGATTCTTTCTTGTGCAACGGTGCGCTGGCTCGATCCTTTCAATGGTGATGAGATACCAAATCGCGCTTCAGATTTACCTCGTTCGCGGCTTTCATCGCCCTTTGATTCGCCCATCCTCCTTCATCTGATTCACCCGCTCACTCTAGGCAATCTCATTGGTGTGACTATCCACGTGAATCGCTTCTACCAGACAATAAGTTCGTTGAGCGCCAAAGGAGAAAATGCCCAGATTGCTCGGGATATACTTTTAGACCTCGTTACTTGTTCAGGATTAAATTTGAAAGAGTTGGAAGCAATTTTTAAAAGTGCAGTCCCCGATGTGAGAGCTATCCCTGGTGAGTAACTTTCTGTGTCTAAAAGGTGACTATGTGCAGTACGAATAATGCAAACTTGCCCGTTTGAAATGCAGGAGAAGAAAGCAGGTCATCCTTGGCAAGGTGCCACCCCGTACCGGCTCAGCACGGGACACTGAAAAAGATCATCCAAGCGTTGTATGTTTCCACAGCGATCGATAAACCACGTCTGTTCATCAAGCCTTTTGATCTGGTGGATGGATTTGCAAATCTGTCGACATCTGACCGTATGCAGAAAGAGCAGGATAAAGATGTCGTGACGAAGGGATCGCTGCTCAGAAGAGGACCTGGCCTAGTCTGTCTCAGGTGTGGTCACCGGTCAGAAATAGGCGGAGGGATGAACGTTTCTCTAAAATGGAGATCTTGGGAGAGAACGTGGATGACTCGATGCATCTGCGGCGGGGCATGGTCAAGCGGGAATCTATGAATTGTCGCTGTACCGTTCACGTGTATATTCATTACCTACATACGCATCACAGTTTGGGTATTGCAGATCTTTCTTGTAAATGTGACTGAGCTAGATACCACACGGCTGCGTGTCTGACCTCGTCTAGCCACTCTTGAACGACCGCATCTTCGTAAACATGACCATCATAATATACACTGAGATGCAGGTGCTTGCGTGCAGTAATCGCACCTAGATAGAGTTCCCCTGGTCGTGTATGAAGATGCATCTTGAAGTATTCCATGGTGATCTTTGGCTCGTCGTCAGAGTCATTCGGTGCTAGAGGGGTTACATATCCAGCCTTTGCTGGGTGAGGAATGTTAGAACGGGGTGAAAGGGGATTGGTAGACCGCAGGGGATATTCTCGTGGCAGAAGACCATCCACCTATGTAGAACCAGTTAATCAACACCTCTCGGGTAACACAGTGGCCGATAACTCACGTCGCCCATACTTGATCCACCATGAGCCCATATCGCTCCAGGAAAATTGATAGCCTCGAGAACTGGCCCTTTATCTAAAGTAATCCCTTCTTCTTGACTTTTCATCCACTCTAAAGCGCCATGCCTCGTACGCTCAAGCCGGCCCAGATGAGAACCAAGAGCGATTTCCGTGGATAATGGATGCTTCAGTAAGCTAGCGGCCTGACGTTTAATCATGTTCGCTCTGTGCAAGAAGCGATTGAACGTAAGCAAATTCGCGAAGGGCGGTGCTCCATCGATAAGTAAAAGTTCCTCTCGACGTTGTCATACCCATCGTCATAAAAGGAAGCTGGTAAAAGAAGAAGCTGATGGCGAGAAGTAATTCTCCTCCGCCACCTTTGTCAAGCCATTCCTTGTTCAGGTAGGGACGAAGATTCAGGGGGCCGCCACTGATGTAGGGTTGTCTCTTTCTGTACTGCCACTCTTCCTCCCCAATTTCGCCCCGTAAATAACGTCGGTATAGCACTCGAGTCATAGCGACTTGGGCGAGAGGCAGGTAGGCATTCCCGAAAGTGATACTGTGTCGGCGACAGTTAGCCACAATGGCCGCAGTGTGCGCGGGTGATAGTGAAGTCGTAAGCTGGCGCGAAAGAGCAGGTTCGCGGAAGGTAGGCGGCGTTAAACGGCATGGAAGCGTGTGTCCACCCTGAAATATTCAAAATTACTCTACGGAAAGGCCCAGCGTTGTTCTACTTACCTGTCGCTTCGACATTCTCACCTGGAATATAGCAAAGCCAGCCGCCAGTCTCCACCTACGCATCGCGGGAGTAAGGTCTCCGTCCTGCACTAAATCTCCCAATGGGGACGCCATAGCTAGTCTCTTTTCCAAGGTAGGGGTAGGGAGATCGGAACGCGACGACAGCGTGTCGACGAAACAACGGATGAAGCTGTAATTACCTATACCGTCGGTTATGCAATGCGCAATGGGGACCATGATGTGTATGACATCTGATCTGTCCTTCTGGCGAGAGATGAATGCGCGAGCCATCAAATTATTGGACAGCGGTCTTGATCCATGTAAAATCATGCCCGCAAACTTTTGAGCCTCTTCTGCTGAGTTAACTTCATCCGATGAGAATTCACCCGGATTGATGTTAATCAGGCGACATTCCTGAACGACAAAGCGGGGTTCGCCTCCGCTAGGGTCGATTGTAGCACCAAGGAGTGGATATCGCTGTTTGACCGACAACCACGTCCTAATTAAATTAGCTTCAGAGAAAATGTCTTGGTCCTCTTCATTTAACAATCGCAGCTGAACGTGTATGAGGCTGTCGGCAGTACCGTTGAAGGCGGCGTCCCAAAAGAAACCCGTTTCCGTGACGTCCAAGGGCCGTGAAAAGATAGAGCCCTCAGTTGTCCTGCATCGGACCAAGGACCAGCCTGGCATGACGCTTGTGAAGGAGCCAAGGCCTGTGCACTAGAAAACGATGGATCGTTCAATGGGAGTGGTCCATGCATGGCAACTGACTTAGTACCGTGCCCAGGCACTGCGCATGATGCTCACCGACTGAGCAGGGCCCGTGGTAATGGCCTCAGAATACGGCTTCGATCTGTAGAGAAGACACTAGTCGGGAGCAGGTCCACGACCGTGTGCAAGGAACGAGGACAATTCTCAACAGTCACATCGCTTGTTCATATGACCCACTTGTTTTGTTTCGCCGACACCAGCGACAACCACCACGTCTTATGATGCCACGTCCATACTCAATCGGCGGTACTTTAAGAGTTGGGTTGACCAAGTGGTACCGTATAGCGTACGCTGCTCTGTCAGCTCTGAGCAGCCCTCAAACCGGAGGAAGAGAGTCATTCGTGCCAGTCGAGTAGATATAATAATATGATATATCTCAAATAGTAAGTAGCAGTGGGTAAAGCCCATCCGGGATTTTTCCCACCAGCACAAACCGCTTTGTTTCTCAACTTGTATTTTATGAAACTATAAGCTGTATACAAACCAGGCGCTGCGATCCCCCAAGTGTTCGGGCTCCTCCTCCTTACTCATTGTCCGTCTTTTGACGATTTTCGCCCGATTTTCTCTCAACAAGTATGCGATATTGATGGCAGAGAACACCACCATGCCAATGCACATGATAATGGACGTGACTGTCGCCTTTGTGTAGTCCGGCGCAGGAGATAGTGAGCCGAGGAGCCAAGTAGCCAGGATCCCCCCCGAGTTGGTCATGATAAAAGCAATTGCAATAGATGTAGCTCGTCGGACATGTGGAGCGCTGTTGTTCGCCATCCACGTTGACAGAGCGGGAGCAGCACAGTATGAGCCAGAAACCGAGAAGAAAAGAGAGCCGTAGCGGATACGGTGCGATTTGCTTGCTGTGGAGGGCAGTCAGGCACTAAGAAGGGTGCATGGCAATGGGATTGCTTGCCATAAAACATGGAGAACCCAATCAGTGCAAGGATAGAGAAGAAGATGGTTGTGAGTCCGCGGCAGCGATAACGGTCGGATACAAAAGCTGAGATCAGAGATGCTTGTTCGAAGATGTCACCCCATGTCACAATTCGTGGGTTATTTTACTCACACACAAATGCAGCAGCAAACGGAGGCACGCTCATCAGTTGAGCGCGATTGCCTGCGTACCCAAGACTAGTAACGATAGTGGGCTCAAAGCTTTGCGCGCATGTAAGAATCATGTTCGATAAGAAAACACGTCGTTACTCACTATGCCAAACTATACAGAGTCATTCCTATTTTTCGCGAAAATTAACAGATGCGGATCAGCACTAAGGTGAGCATACCATCAAAAAACAGGACAATGGCAAGAAACAACACATGCGGCGACTTGGCTGATCTTGCAACTTCTATCCAGCTGAAGGCGTCATTTTGTTCATCCAGAGCGACGGCCCCATCATGTTTCAGTCTGTACGCTACGAAGGCCTGTTCCTCTCGCGACAGAAAGCGAGCACCTGACGCGGAGCGAGGAAGAAAAAAAAATGAAACAGAACCAAAGAGGAATGTGAAAATTCCCTCCTGATAATGCAGGTCAGTGGGTTTCCCTAGAAAGGGAGATGGAGATGCTTACAAGGATGAATATCCACGCCCAACCAGGTTTACCTCCCGTCCCGTCCATCTCCATGATAGCAGCTGCCAGCAAACCAGAAAAGGCTCCTGCTAGTGAAGCGGACGCAAAGAAGGTAGCAATTCTAATGGAGCTATATCACGACGGTGTAGTTTGGCGTACAACCGAGGCCTACCTTATCTGCAACCTATCTCTGGGATAGAAAAACGAAAGGTAAAGAACGAGCCCCGGGAAGAGACCGCCTTCCATCAAACCAAGGAAGAAACGGCACGCGAGTAATCCAGCATAGCTGTGGACAACACCTGCACAGATGTCCCAAAGTGATCTTGGCGTCATCGTGAAGAACGTCGCATACCTTGCAATGCAGCTACTATACCCCAGAGGGTGATCATGGCTGGAAGCATAAGATCTGGTCCAATGTACTGACAGCCGCTCAGCCGAATACAGCTCGCGCCACCAACAAGAGACGTCAATTTACCTTCAATAGTAAGTTGGACGGAAGCTCTGCCGCAATGTACGGACTGCGCCACGTTCAGTCAAGCTACCTGTCGTTGTTCAAGTCGCTTACACATAAGTAATTGTCAAAGCTACCGAGTACTAGTATTCAATGAGCTACATGGCATGATGATGAAACTCATCACTTACGTCGTAGTTGGACATTTCGAGTGCGGTCTGCATGCCGGCCACACGAGCATTCGAAACATTGCTTCGATCCTATGTTAGATGCGATGGTTCAGCGAACGAAGATTCGATCATAAGCAACGAGGCCAACCAGGAATGAAAGTAGGTAGAAGATAGTACAGATGGGCAGGACCCGTCTGTCTAGTTTGTTCCAGACAGCTTTCTCGAGGGCGATACGTTCGGCTTCCGGAAACTCTTCACCCTGGAACTTGTCAAGCTCTTTCGCGTGACCCTGCACGGAAGGAACGGGAGATGTTTCAACATTGTCCATGTTGCCGACAAGATAACAAGCACTCGATGACAAGGAGAGCGAAGGGGTGCGGATAGAGTGCGAGTTCCCAGGGAGGAAACCTGCCTGAAAACCGCATCTAAGGGAAATTCGAGCCATCAGGCATCAGCTAAATCGGGAGTATTATCGACCTACTCGTTCATCACATGCCGGCAAGACTATTAGTGGGCAGGCGGCGCCGCCAAAGCAAGCACCGACGATCAGCATGAGTTGTCCCCGGTGTCGAGAATCCACGCGCCAGCCACGCCGCAGCGGTTGAGCTCATCAGATATATCATTTATTATCGACAGACAGCTTGTCGCCGATGGCAAAGACGCGTATGTTAGAATTTGTGAATGGTTGCAGAGGTATGAGTTACGTACGGGTAGTTCTGAAATTCTCAGCACGAAGCGGTCCTGAGGATGCTGGTGTAGCCGTGGCGACACATTTATTCTCCCTCCGCACATAAAAGTAGCTCTGCCAGCAGGCCTCAGTTAACTCTGCAAACATGCCGAAGGTATCCATACCTCAACTACCATTATCAGGGCTATTTGCAGTTTCTAAGCCTTCGGGGCCTACGTCTATGTCCGTTCTTGAGGACGTAAAGCAGCTTGTCGTCAAGTCACGTCTCTTTGTGGAGAGTGGAAAGCTCGAAAAGCGAGTGGCAGGCAAAGGGAAATCTTACAAGAGAGGACGAGATACAGTCAAGATTGGCCAAGGAGGTACACTTGATCCGCTAGCAGACGGGGTACTAGGCAAGATCACCCAACACACTCGTTTTGCTTAGGGTCCTCATTAACTCGCTGACTACAGTAGTTGGTGTTGGCAAAGGTACTAAACGATTGAACGAGTTGTTGGACTGTGTCAAGGTACCTCACATTCTTGCCGTCTATCCGCGCTAGTTCGACATTCACCGACAAACTAGGAATATAGAACAACGGCACTGCTAGGTTGCGAAACAGACACTTATGATAGTGAAGGAGTCCGTGTGGGTGTTGCGCCATGGCGCCATGTCACCAGGGAAGCAGTGGAAACAATGCTCGATAGCTTCAGAGGCGAGATACATCAGACTCCTCCAATGTTCGTATATGCTTGCAGTTCCTCCGACTACTCATTCATTCTTCTCAGATTCTCTGCTCTCAAAATGGACGGTAAACCACTCTACGAGTACGCTCGCCAAGGTATCCCGTTGCCTCGACCAATCGATAAGAGGAAGGTTACCGTCCATTCACTCGAGATTGTTGACTGGAAAGGAAGTGACCATGGCTTCCGATGGCCAAAAAAGGAGCTCACCGTTGACGAAAAGAAAGCTATGGAAAAAGCTATGGGGTCCATCGGTGTTGACCCTGTGACGAGGGACCAGTCTGAAGAGACTAGCGAGCAAGTTCCGTCGGCATTCGTTCTAACCATGAAGGTTTCTGGGGGAACATATGTCCGGTCAATCGTTCATGATCTCGGTCGTGCGCTAGGCTCCGCTGCACATGTTGTCACTCTAACTCGATCTCGCCAAGGGCGCTTTGCACTTGAGCCTGTCGAAGGCGAAGAAGACAAAGGCTGCATCCCCTGGGAGGTTTTTAAGAGGGCAGCAGAAGACGAAGGCCAAACAGACGAAGATGGTTGGACAGAATGGGAGAGGCAAGTTTTGGATCAACTTGTTGTGGTCGAAGGACCCAACAAGAGAGCGCAATAATGCACCAACAAGGGCTTCCTCGCGAGCCCGTTCAAGCGATATGTGCTTATACCACGCCTCAACAAGAAAACGCGATTGGTTGGTGTTCCTCTTGCTAGCGTGCCGCAAATTGAACCTACATGTTCTCCCCAGCGATACACCTCTATTCGCCTTGCCTTACGTCACCGCACATGCTGGGTAGTATGTTAGGATACGCGCCAACCTAACTTGAGCTGATGCCTTATAGCCCGTATCAGTGCAGGCATGCGGGCTTTACATTGCCGGCTAGCAAATTGCGAAGAGAGGCTGCTTTCGATCGTATGTTTTCGACTTGTTTTTGAACTTTGCAAAGGGTGCGAAATCAACTCTACTGTTGATCGCTCACGGATGGGATATTTTTTCAATTCCCCTCTTAATTGGACTCAATTTCTTCTTCGATATGTTCGCCCTGATGGCGCCAACAGAGTAGCAATAAAACAAGGTAGGTTCGATTCTGATTCAAAGGTACCGTTCTCGGTCAGCTGGTCGATTTTTGTCTTCATCGATAAAGGCCTCAGATGTTAGGAGTCAGTTGGTTACATCTACACCTCACGTCCATTTCCAATGTCTTTATGCCTACTCCAGTGAGAAAGCCAATGCGAGGAACTTCATCTCGATGTTTTGCAGGGTTCGAATAATGCTCTCGGTATCTGCGCATCATGCATATGGATCTCCATGAATGATATTCTCATTGTGGCACTCGCGCTTGATGAACCGGTGTCATATGGATGAGGTTCAAGCTTCGTTCAGAGTTTTCAGCATTTCTGAACGCCGTCCCAGGAAAATGACTAGTAAAGGCGATGAACAGGGGCCAATTACCTGATTTGGGTATCCACAGTATTACCAGCACCACCAAACCAGCCGGCTTCGACTGAACCACTCGCCTCGCTACCGCTGCTACCTACCTCTGAGCTCGTTTCTCAGGATCTGGTCATGAATTTGTTTTCCTGATAAATACAGAATCTGTTATCGGCATGTCTGCGTGGTACTCGTGGTTTTCTGGCATCCCTGCATTCGACTTTGCAGTCCCATCGGGCATTCAGCGACGATTCTTTTCCTTCGTTTTGAAAAGATATCTAGGGAGCTTTCTCAAACCGGGCCAGCTCGACCTTCATCAGATTGACTCTCAACTAGGGTCCGGAACAGTGCAGGTCAAGGATTTGGAACTAGATAGTCGAGTAAGTGAAGCAAACCTATTCAGTCGGCGGATATCTTGATGGTCATCTAAAGGCAATAAACGAACTTCTCGTAGGACTCCCTGTTCGACTACATGATGGTTTCATATCCGGCGTCACTGCTCGAATCCCTCTTCCTAATCCACTCACCGCTAGTGTTGGACTGCACGTTCAGTCGCTTAACCTCACACTACACGTAACAGACGAACGACAAACGACTGCACCCACATCACCCTTTCACGATACTTCTCATCTTGCCGATTCTGTTGCATCAGTCGCGCAAACATTTATTCACCACGAGCTTACTCCTAGGGAGGAAGCCACTTTACGAGGGACTTTGAAACCTACCACCGTCCCACCCCTTCATGAGCAGGAACACAATCTTCCTGGTGGCTTTGATCCTTTCGTATATGATGGGGGGACACAAGGGGGCCCGCAAGGGGAAGAAGATCCCGCGGGTGTCTCCGTCTTTGCGACTCTCATTGAGCGTCTTCTGGCTAGATTCGAATTTACTGCTCTGGACACGAAGGTTACAATTGTCCACCCAGGCCGCTGCAGTCTCATCTTTACTGTTTCGGAGGTGGCATACCGCACGGAGATCGATGAGTCCGAACGTCTTGAAATTCACGTAGATGGCAATCCGTGCTCGGAAGAAATTGAACGAGAAAAGAATGAATTCCATGCTCGCACAATTTCAATAGCTGGTTTCTCTGTGTTTCTACGAGATCTTCGAAGTGTCATATGTTCTCCGACAACAACTACAGGCATCCCATCGCCAGTCTCCGGGGGTTCCTCACAAACACGCTATGATGCCTCCGCGAAGCCAATGTCACGCTCTTCGTCCTCGTCTTCCCTGGATGAAGATACGCAACTGTTAATGTCACAGTCAATTGCCATTCTACCTCCCAGATCTCCATCACCCACCAATTCGGTATTCAGCAGCATATACCATAGTGCTATCTCTACGTCACAAGCACCCTCCCAAGCACCATCAGGTCTCCTGGCCCAGAGACGCGTTCCTGCGCCACTCCAGATATTCACGCCTCGAGCAAATGCATCTATGGAGGAAACGAACGACGATAACATCCTTTCATTTGGTTCACAGCCGCTCTCAATTCGGTTAAGAACACCATCTCGCTCTAGAACCCATGGGCAGGATGGTCAAGCTAACGAGCCGTCTTCCGAAGACGCTGATTCCGCTTCTGTGGCCAAGCCTGCAGAAAAG
This sequence comes from Phlebopus sp. FC_14, assembly GCA_021018615.1. Taxonomy (NCBI): domain Eukaryota; kingdom Fungi; phylum Basidiomycota; class Agaricomycetes; order Boletales; family Boletinellaceae; genus Phlebopus; species Phlebopus sp. FC_14. The sequence goes on along the minus strand of JAEVFL010000002.1, from coordinate 869,347 downwards.
GAAGTGTTTCAGCTCTCCGTAACAATGGGAGCCATTGCCTGCGCCCTCCGTGCTCGCCAGATACGCATGCTTCTTGATCTAGTGGACGTGTGTGGGTCAAACTTTTCCACCCGTCCATCTGTCCCGCATAGAGGTGATAGCCCATCGACTTCTTTGGTGGCTCTCGGCCTGCAGGCAGATGTTACTGTACGTGCACTGGTACTTCTGGTATTCATGGAGCCCGAGAAAGGAGAATCATGCTCTCTTAACGCGTACTTCGAACATCCCCTCATTCCACCGAGACTCCCTTACACCTACGTGCGATTAATTCTCGACAGCTTAGCCGGATCTATGAAAGTGTTCGGCTTGTCAATTGCCTCTACCCATACCAGCCCCTTTTTTCAAGAATCACCACCGGCCTCTGCTACAGTCGTTCTGTCTGACCTCTCATTGTTTGCTTTTCACGCCGTTTCTTCCGTGGACGACCCACATATTGCAGCACCCATTCTGATTACCGACCACCACCTCCCAACTCTGTACACGGCTCACCCTCACCGTCCCTCGCTTACGTCTGAGAGACCCGCTGATGTTCGACTGCCAATTTTTGATGTTTTGGACTGGACAAATGTCAAGTACAATGGTAATTCTGCGAAGTTGTCGACGTGGCGATCGAAATACAGAGCAAGCAAAGGCGACAAGGGCCGCAGTCCAGCTCAATTGCTTCATAAACTCCCATCGTCTTCTCCAAATCCATTCATGGCAAGTCTGCTCTCTGACGCTGAGGAGCGACCAACGCTTCCTCCTGCAATTGAGGTCGCTGGCCAAGTCACGAAAAAAAGCCCTTCGAAAGCTATCTCTCGTAGTCTGGATGTCAAAATAGCACCACTTCACATATTCTTGGATCTCGGCATGATATTGAATAGCAACGTTTTCGCAAGTTTCATTGAAGAAGTGATGTCGGCGAGAATGTTTACTTCGCAAGGTGACACCCCTCGATTCTCCAAGGCCGAGGAGAGCTTCGAATCGAGCGACCAAGATCTCGCAGACCTCAGCGAAGACGACTACGGTTCTGAAGATAGCCGCTTCCGACGTGTATCACAGCAAGCGCAAGCAAGGGAGCTGGAAAGAAAGCGCTTGGAAAGGCTTGTTTTGGAAGACCTTGACTTGGACCTGGACTACGGTACCAAGGGTACCACACGCTCGAAGGTTGAGCGTAGACAGCCAAGCCGGAAGAAAAAGGTTCGTAGAGTCTCATGCTTCGCTCCCGAGAATGCTGACACCTGTGCTAGACAAAGGGTCCAAAGATTCCCAGTCTTGAAATTGTCCTGGCTTGTTCAATGGTGCGGGTCGAGGTTCGCTGCATACCTCCCAAACATCTTCCTCCACGTTCAGGGTGCCTACTTCTCGACCTACGTGGCTTGGTGATAACGAACAGCGCTGTTTCACCTAAACCCGCTCTGAGGTTTTCTGAGGGCCCGGAGACACCACTGCGGTCCAGTGCTAAGATACCCTCTAAGGGTTTTTTGATTGCGAAACTACAAGAAATCCTTGTTGCATACTCGCCGGTTGATGAGGTTCAAGCACACACCTTATTGATATTAGGCTGCCTCCCCGCCCAGGAGAATGAGCCCAATGCAAGCGCGCTTTTGGCCACAGAGCCGAGTTCCGAAACTCTACCCCTCTGTCTTGTGTTCGGAAAGTCAAGTCTCCCGAAGCGAACAGATGGTGGACCGTCAAGCAGACTGCTACTGACCGTTGATATCCCGCTAGTTAATCTGGTCTTGGAGAAAGGCGTATTCGACGGGTTGCAGTATTGGGCCGATGATGTCGCTCAACTTGTTGAACTCTCCTTAACTGCCCGCGACAACGCTACGGAGACTCTTCCCAGTCATAGTCCGAGCCTCATTGGCAGTCGTTTCTTTGCAAAGTCGCGGCGCGTTGGTAGTCGTAGCAGCGAGGAAAGTAACACCGATTCTTCCGGGCATCAAGTAAATGTGAGCAACAGTGAGATTGTCGTCAAAGTGACTGTCACCGAAGGCAAGGCCGATTCGCTCTGTCAACGCGATCCGCTAATGATCTTCCGCAGCGTTAATAAGAATCGCGGTGCCTCGCGAAGGCGACGACTCTTATCGCATGCGTCCATTTGACATATCGGTATCAGATGTAGACGCACTAGTTGAGTTCAAGCCAGACGGAAAGGTTCGTACTTCATCCCTTGCTTGAGACTAGCACAATGTCGATCGCATCGAATTATAGGAGGAAACCGTGATTACCGCTGGCATCATGGATCTCCGTATTGTCGATACTTTGGGCAATGGGAATTACATGCCGCTCCTTGTCCTTAGTGCACCACGAAGCTTGGTAAGCAAGCAAATATCATTACCATGCGTAGACCGACACATTTGCAGTCCTCTACACCCAGGCCAATGATCAAGGCCAGGGTTACGTCCCTCGTGGTTCCTGAGACAACTGCAAAGGAATCCAGGATCAAACTATCCTGTTGGGGTTTTACCTGTCATGTACCACAGGACGTGGCCTTCGCTAGCGATTTGGTTCAATTTGCTAAGGCACCTCCGGGAGTGAGCAGCCTCCACAATACTCTGAGTCCGTTAACCTTCATGACCTGCCTTTAGGTTTTTGAGTCCGTGGTACCGTCTGAACTAACCCGGCTCTCAATCACAGTCGTAGATGTATCAATTCATTCAGAAGCCCCGAAGTACCCTGGAGCTGCTGTGTTACATATTGGCGGGGCCGATCTTACAACAGAGTTGGTTGGAAACTCGTCCATCTCGGAATTCAGACTCGGTGTTTCGTCTTCGCACTTCTTCATAGTGGACTCAATCCATGACACCAACGAGTCCCTCGAGACATTCCAAGGACCCGTTGGTCAGGGTGTTGGCATGTGGAAGGTCTGTGACAGCAGCTATTATAGCCAATACTCCGGCAGTAACCGTCAATCGTAGAATTCTGGTTATGCGTTGGTTGCCGAAGTTGCTGATCTGGATATGGTTTTCCAATCAGATAGTTCTGCTGAGAATTCACACACTGACGTTTGTACACTCATGTGCATACACTTAGCTTTACTGACCGGATTTTCTGCAGGTTGTGATTGACCACACCCAACTACAGATACATCTCTGTGCAGACACGATCACTGCTATCGCAGGTTTCACAAGTTGCTTGACGTCCACATCAAAGGAAGATACAGGTGAACAGTAAGTTGTTTCCGGACGCATTACGAACTACGGGTGACACCCTTGGAAAGACCGCCCCGTGGCTCTTTGAAAGTCCCCAGCACACTCAGCGCGCAAGGCGGGACTTACATGACAGGTACATCCTGCTCCGTAAAACCCATGAAGAGGCTGACCTTTGCGAAAAGCTTCTGTGGATGACCAAGCATTCAAACGCATCCCCGAACCCGGAAGCACTGCGGATATGATTACTGATGATCTGCCCGCCAACCCGGATTATCTGGATGCGTCTTTTGGGGCCGCCGCAGGTCTTCGCGAACTGACTGATCAAGATCTTGACGACTTTGATACGGAAGAGCAGGGCGGTAGAGGGATACCGCTAGCAGGCGAGACTGGCATCGTCTCGAAGGTTGGAGGAGAAACTATTCGTATTCTGCAACCACTTTCTTTTGTGGAGCACTATTTCGACACCCTCCCACCGGACGCTGCAGGAGAAGCAGATAAGTGAGTTCTCATTGGTATTATTATGACTCTGGACCTAAGATGATTGCAGCGTCGCAGAAACCGCACTGCGAGTGCGTATTCACAATTCCGACATCGTGCTCTGTCTGCATGATGGTTTTGACTGGCCTCGCACACGCAAGATCATTGAGAAGGAGGTCAAGGAAATGCGCAAGAAGCTTGCACGAATACGCCAACTTGTCGCGACGGGACAAACGCAAGAGCCGATTGAGGAGGAAACGAGCGCAACGCTTTTTAACTCTTTGCATATTGGACTTGAACAAGATTTAGACAATATGGATCCCGACACTCTCCTTGCTGCCATTGACAATGAACTCGATGACACTGCAGAGACTGGCACTCAAAGTTCCTGGCAGACTCTCCACCCAGCCTCTCCGGGTCGTTCTCCGGGACAACCCGCACCCCCGTCAAGTCGATTACACGGAAAGCGACTCAAGCGATCCAAGGGTCCTTCAATCGAGATTCGGTTGTCAGGATTGGATGCGGAGGTTGATCGTTATCGACCCGGGGAGACTTTGATCTCGCGTACTTTAATTTTGGTCAAAGATCTAGAGATTCTTGACCACATAAAGACGTCGACATGGAAGAAGTTCCTCACTAGTCTGCAATCGGATTCACGGGGCAATATCAGGGAGACTGACTCCAGCATGGCACGGGTGGAGCTGCTGAGTGTTCGCCCCTCACCTTCGCATCCAGCAGAGGAAGCTCGGCTGCGGGTACGTGCTTCAGCGGCACATCCACATCTTACTTTGCTCACCTTATGCTTAGGCGAAGATTTTACCCCTTCGTTTGTATGTGGATCAGGATGCGTTGGATTTCTTCAAGAAGTTTTTTGCGTTCAAAGATCCTGACAGTCCTGCAGTCACTGAAGAGAGCGATAGCAAAGAAGCAACCTACTTCCGTGAGCCAAGTATATGAGTTTTCTTAGTCAAGGCTGACCTCCGAACCAGAACATGCCGAAGTCTTCCCTGTGGACATCAAGCTGGACTATAAACCTAGGCGTGTTGACTACCGAGCTCTGCGCGAGGGCAGAACGATAGAGTTGATGAACTTTTTTCATTTCGATGGCGCTGAAATGACGCTACGACATTTAACTCTGCACGGGGTGAGAAAGGTTACGATGACCAACGCTTTCTTCAACTGACAGCCTTGTAACAGATCACAGGATGGCCACGTTTCTTTGATACGTTGAACGATCTATGGACCCCAGACGTGAAGGCCACCCAACTCGTGGATGTCATTTCTGGCGTATCCCCGATTCGCTCCATGGTCAACGTCGGCTCAGGCGTGGCAGACCTCGTCTTGCTTCCTATCGCACAGTACAAGAAGGACGGACGCATCGTGCGCGGGGTACAGAAAGGTACCAGGGCATTCGTACAGTCGACTGCCATGGAAGCCATCAAGCTCGGTGCACGTCTTGCCACTGGTACCCAGGTCATCTTGGAACAGGCTGAAAGTGTGCTTGGGGCCCAGGATTCGATTACTGCCGAAACGCTTCAAATACCGTATGAGTATGAGGAAGACTCTGATGAAGATGTCATCAGTAGATATGCGGGGCAGCCTGCCGGAATCACGGAGGGTGTTCAGTCGGCATATCGCAGTTTGCAGAGGAACTTGCACTCGGCCGCTCAAACCATCTTAGCTGTGCCCATGGAAGTGTACGAGAGGTCCGGAAATGAGGTGAGGCCACAAACCGAGAGCTCTTTTTGCGGTGACTGACCATCGATCGCAGGGGCCTGTCCGCGCTGTCGTACGCGCAGTTCCAATCGCTGTCTTGAAGCCAATGATCGGTGCTTCCGAAGCGGTCGGCAAGACGTTAATGGGACTCCATAATACCCTAGATCCTAACATCCGTCACGAGAATCAAGCGAAGTACAAACGCCGCTCATAATTTTCTTCGTTATGCATATATACAATGTATCATCAGAGCTCACCACACCTAATCACTTGTACCATGAACACTGTCTTGCATTATTTTCGGTAGGACTGCTTTGAATCTACATTCGCTTTCGTTTTCATCGCAAAGCGTGGATCAGAGTTCAGTCGAGGGTAGATGTAAGGCGTGCCAGTGGATTAGTACATAACGTATGTGATATAGGACCGAAGTAGAAACATAGTCTGTGGACCTCAATCGATATCCATACCCATCGACTGACCTTCTCCAGGCATGAGAGCCGTCCTGCTTTTCGCAGGCACTTTGATTTTCTCCAGCACTTTTTCTGTCTGTGGTGATTCCACAGCCATTGGTTCGACCAATTTGACCGACGTTGATTTGGCGGCCAACTTTTTCGCGCGATGCGCGAGTTGTTTTTCTCGTGCAGCTGCCATTCTAGCGGCCGAAAGTGAGTTCGTGACCAAAAAAAAAGATTAAGGCGACTGGACACAGACCTCTGCTTCCAGAATGCATGTTCTCTGCGTTTCTTGATTTCTCCGACGCGTTTCATCGCCTTGATCGTTGTCTGCACAAGTTCACGGTCGTAACGAACGGGGACGTTTCGGCGCTTTTCGAAATCGATCGTTGAATCCTGGATAGTAAAGGTGAGCTACGGACGCCGTAGCAAGCATGAGTATACTCCTCCAAGATAATACTCACAATCGTCATCTCCTTTCCAGCTGCTTTCCGGAAGGCTTTCGTCCATCTTACTTTACGTGGATTCCGCTTCATTCTGGAAAATATGACATGTTGATCTGACAATGGGGTGTGGAAGGAATGTACTGTACTTGAAGTTTTTATGACACCTACGTAAAAGCGTGACATATAAGCACTACGAAAAGCGCCTCAGATCCTGCATTGAGTTGTTGTAGACTTACTTCGAGGTGCAAAAACGAAAGACTTTGGCATCGTTTCGAACGAATGCGGTCCCTTTGAAACGAGTTTCTAGCTTGAGTTGGGGCGGTGCAGTTAATTGTCGACGCACCATGTCCTGGGTATACGTTTGTCGAACAGAAGTAACACTTTTCAATACGCATGTCTCCTGCCGAATGGCCCTCAGACGATGATAGCTGGAAGGAGAAGGTAGCGACCGTGGGAGGATATGGTAACGTGACTTGGCCCCTAGTCAGTTGGACGCACACAAGCGCCCACAAATTTTCCCTTTCCAACACGCTCAAGCTTCAACAGCATGCGTATACTTGACGATGAATCGATGATATTGAAAAGACGAGTTTAGTGTTGGATACACTGCGGGCATCAAAATTACCAAGCCATCAGGATTTTCAAGTAAATGACTACGACACATTCAACAATCAAGCATTAGAGCCTCAAGCCCATCACTTTATACTCTGCGCAACTAGCAACGCTGTCCCTGGCGAGCCTCACGAAATCTCAAGATCTTCGCCTGACTAGAATTGCCAGATCCTAAAGACAAGAAGTGAGAAAGGTCACTCATAAGTAACTGCACTTGACTCGCGGAGGATGATTATCAGCAAAAGCAACTGTCACTTACAACCACCAAGAACGAAAATTCAGAACCATAGATGGAGCTCAAACGAGTACGTGCGGTTTCTGCTGAAGAATGGGGATAGACGGCGCGTTCAAGATTCGTAAACCTTGCGTCCGCACTTCCGATGTCAACGACGCGCCCTGGCTTCAAAAGAAACGAAGGGAAGATTCAACTCGTATATCCGGCTGTTCTGCAAGAAAGAATAGAAAAACTTTTTCTTGAAACGTACTGCAACATCTGGCGCTGGGAGGTGCAACTCAAGAAGGCTGTCTTCTAATTCCCCGTTCAAGTCCTTGGATTATCATGAGCGATGAGACTCACGACTCGGGAACAAACTTACTTGCTTGGACACCGTCTCATGCAGAGACGGCGCCGACCTCGGATATGGGTGATACCTGTTCAGGTACGAAGAGCGATAGCTTGGCAAGCGTAGCTGGTAGGGCTGCATTCGAGTCGACGACAGACGAGTGATGATCGAGTAAACGTTGTCAACACAACTGCACCAACACGTCGAACGAGGACAACCGAAGAAAGCAAAACACGACGGGTCAGAAACGCCGCCTTTCCCTTTTAAAATATTTGAGGCTCCCCCCCCCCAAGAAAAAAAAAAACAAGGTTTTGGCCGCGCTCTGTCAAGCTTTTCCGTTTGGGGCGAGGATGCCGCGATTTCTAGACAACCCGACCTGGTCTTGAGGGGGTCGTATAGCCTAGACGTGATCGACGCGGCGTATGGGTCTCATCCCTCAAGGACTGCACAAGCGTCCTCAAGAACGCGCTAGCGGCTGCCCTGCGCCATCCATGATCACGGTGGACCAGGCTACACTTTCCAGCGTCAACACTCTGGCACAAAAGACAAGACAAGTGTGAGCATGATCATTCCCGGGGTGAGTGTACAGCAGACATCGTCCCCAACATCCAAGCATTCACAGATAGCAGCGTATTTACACGATGCCAGACGTGTCCCCTCGTCTCTCCCTGCTTGTCCACCCAAGGTGAATGTGACTAGTCACGGCGTTACGAGATGTAACGTCACTGTCACACTGATTCCCTCCACCCGCAGGATCATCTGTCCGAGTCACAGAAGCAGGATGAATGGACGAAAGGGATGCCCATCCACACCATGGGCAACATATCAGCGACATGGCCATGGATGTGTGTCCGTCTGCAAGGTGGTGCTGTGTGTCCAGACTGACACGTTTCCAACGTCCCGTGTCCACCAAAACTCTCCTCCAAGAACAACTGAATGAAACGGCGTACCTTCAAGATCGAAGCTCATATCGAAAGGATGGCATCAACCCTGTGTCGTCCCCTTTGCTGTTGGAATTATAGCCAGCCCGCGAAAGACAAGGATTTATTCCCTCCTCAAGATTGTCGGCAGTACATCTGAGAAGCAGCGTGCGCTCTGTGGCATTTGGCGTGGGGGGATAGTATTTCCTCAACCCCAGCAAGAAGATCAGATTGCTTGTATGCCGCCATGTCGACGGAGACGCCAGAGACGCAGTCACCGTTTCAAGAAAAGCCACCTCGCCGCCGACCAGCCTGACCGTCGCAAGCACTGCGTAGGACTCGTGAGTGGCACAGGATCACCTTCAAGAAAGCAAAGACAGTGTTGTTGAATTTTTTGGACCGTCAGTTTTTCGCATGCGCCTCGGAAGACAAATTAAAGTGACGAGTTTGGTCGGTGGTCCCAAGACACCGCACTGAAAAGTCCGCAACCGCAATTTCAGAACACCTGCTCCATCCACGCTGTCTGGTGTCCACAACATTTTTTTTCCCTCTTGCTGTCCTTTATCTCCCAGTTACTGCAGCCCTCGATTTTTCACCTTCAAGCTGCCGCTCGGGTCAATTGTGCGTTCTCACTCGAATCAAAAAAAAAAAAAAGGTTGCCACTCTAATTTTCAGCTTGGTAGATAATGCGTCCAGCGGCTCTCCATGACTGTCATTTTGACCTCTGGCCCTCTAGTCCCCCCTCACATCCTTGAGTGTGAGATGTCCTTGTTATCATCACTGGCAAGACGAGCACATATATCATCGACGATTTCCCCCGCTCTGACGCCTATCACACTCAACAACGTATCGCTCAGACCATGTGTTTCCTCCGCGACACCCTGGAGATAGATGCCAGCCTTGAAATTTTCTGGTCCATTGGATGGTCTTGGAAGAAGTCGATATGCCCGCGAAATGTACAGCTTCGTGCTGTCCTGTCGTGGTTTTGGAGAGAAAGAATCAACAGAGGAATCGAGTGAGGTGGCAGGTGTACTGCTGCCGCTACTTGGCACGTTGCATCTGGGACGCTCATCATCGGGACTGTTGTCGGCAAATTCGAACGTCATGTCGGCCTCAACGTCTGGCGTTGCTGTCTCCTGATTCTTCAATTCTGACTCTGGTGCGAGATGGACGCTATCCTGTAAACCTGCGTTGAGGCGGAAATGCTTGGCTACGCTTGACGAGGTTAAGAGGCGCAACCACGATTTTCTCTCGTATCCGGTCGCGCAGAAGACTGCGTCGTATGTCTTGTCGTAGATTTGGCGGGTGAGGGTATGCTGTATGGTGAGAGTAACTGAGTCGGAGAGCTCGTTGCTGCCAGTGGCAGCAGATGGTCCATCTGATGACTGGATGGTATCTGCGGTCAATATCTCGGAGTAATTTAGGATGCAGATCGTTGGTTTGGATGATCGGGATGAGTGACCAGTGCGGTGTTGAATTACCTGGTCGAGCTTTTGGTCGTACATAACCTCGTATAGCTGTATAGATGTGAGTACTCTTTGCCATGTAATGAAGATGGCTTGGTTTACCGTTTCTAGGGTGTGCGGATTAACGACGCCGTAGTTGGTGTTTTCGTATTCTCGTCGCACACTGTGCCTCGTAGATGGCGACGAAAGATTGAAGATGGTGTCGGTAGCTGTATGCGCGAATGAGATGAGTGACGGTCGAGTGTATCGTCGTACCATCTGGGTCAAAGATTTGGTTTGTGAATGGTGAGTCATCGCTTGGCTTGAGGGACCCTTTGCGGATAATGATGTCTAGGGAGTGATTATCGGGTGCTTTGAGGGGTATAGAGGAGAGACGAGAGTGAAGGTCGAGGAGCACTTCTGCAGCGGATTGACCTGATCCTATGACGGCAATCCGTAGGGGTCTGGGTGTGGGACTGGCGGTGGGGAATGAGTGCAAGAGTGGATCGATGGATGTGAGATAGGACGAGGTGTGGATGATGCGAGGATGTGTGTGGACGGAGAGGAGTGGTTTTGGTATGTGAGGTGAGCCTCCAGGAGATATGATCAAGTTTTCTATTTTCTGATCAAAGAGCAGGGACAGGTGATGAGATGGAATGCCTACTGGCGAAGCGTATAATGAGTTGGCCTGTAGCAAGGACTCTGCTGTGCACTTGGATGGTGTCGTCGTCTGTGTGGTGAAGTGCGACGACTTGTTCGCCGTATGCGACGCTGATGCCCTTCTGCTGAACATAGTTTGCGGCCCACGAGAGGTAATCAGAGTACTCCTTGCGCGTTGGGATTGTGCTTCCGCGGTTGATGAAGTCGAGGAGGCGGTTTTGCGAGTGGAGGTAGGCAATGAAGGTGATTGGGCTCTGAGGGGATCTGAGGGTTGCGAGGTCTTTAAGGAAGCTGGGCTGGGTGAGCAGAGGGGGGGGGGTGCTTAGTTGGCTGGACATGCCTTATTTGCATGCGTGCACCTGGCAGGAGCATTCCTGGATGCCATCTGAACTCTGCGTGTCTCTCGATGAAGAGCAGCCCGTCGAGCGGCCATGTCTGCGATGCTCGTCAGCTCCGGCGGTGATTTTCCACGACAAAACTTGCCTTGTCGAGGAATGCGCCTGCGATGGCGAGGTTGGCTGGCCCAAATCCGAGCGCTATCACCTGATGTATCGACGCCATCCTTGCCATCTCCCCGACACCGACAGACATCTCAAATAACCCATCCCTCGGCCGAGAACTCCGGATGATCGGTCGTCCTTATCAGATATCCGAATTAGGAATGTCTCCTCGTCCTGTCCTCCATGTCGCTCGTCCAACTGCCAGACCTCTCAAACCAGCGCTTGCACCCCGACGTCCATCATCTCACAGCCAGCTTTCCTCTCGCCGCCGTCCACCGCGACATCCACCCACTCGTCCTCGCCGTCTTTGCTCGTCTGCTCGGCCTCTATTGTGCTGTCGACGATCTCCTCCTCGGTATCATCTCTGCCCAAGGGGCCGTTTCCCCATTTCAATTCTCATGCAACAGCGAAACTACTTGGTCGTCTGCTCTATGTCGTGCTCGTGCCGCAATAGACAGCAGCCAGAGTGTCTCAGCTAGCCAGTTGCCTGAAATAAAGCACGACTTCGTCGCCTTCTTTGCTTTATCAACGCATACAGCTGACGCGACCCCTTCCTTACTCTACTCTCCAGAAGACGGCTTGTTGTCATTCAGAGCCACCTCCGACCGCATGTGCTCTGCCGTAGCATCCATGCTGCTTCGTCAAATAGCAGCATACATCGAACACATCTCTACAGATACAACCCGCACAGTCGCGTCTCCACTAACTCTGCCTGACGATCTAGCCTCTCTTCTAGAAGCACTCCCTTCCGACCGCCGTACGGCATGCTACTCACACATACCCCCGCTTCAAATTGCACCCGACTGCATTCTTCCACACGTCCATTCTACTCCAAATGCAACGGCAGTAGTCTGGTATCCTTCTCTCTCGTCAGAACACGTCACGGATATTCCTTTCGAAACGTTGTCCTACTCTCAACTCCACTCTACTGCAAACAAATTCGCTCGATTCCTCCTTGCACGTGGTCTCTCCCCGCAAGACAAAGTTGCTGTCTCCATGGATCGAAATCTCATCTTCCACACCATCATGTTCGGCGTATTACGTGCGGGTGCATGCTACGTACCGGTTAGTCATGGTCTCCATCTGGTCTCTACTCATATTCACCAATCGCCATTCAGATCGACCCAGAGTTACCACCCGAGCGAAAGCATTATATTGTACAAGACTCTGGCGCCAAGTTCGTCATCATGTCCGCACACTTGCACTCACCCACTCTCTTTGCCGATCTGTCCATCGACGTCGATGACCCATCCATTCAGGCAGCTATGCGAACCATGAGTGATGCCGATCTGGACCCTTTCTCCCCAAATAGTCTAGCTTATATGCTGTATACCTCGGGTTTGTCGACGCGCACTCGTCCCCTGTCCTTGATGCTCACATAAATATCAAGGCACAACTGGAAACCCTAAAGGCTGCCTGTTGACACATCAAGGGCTTGCTGAAGCTATCACTGCCATCTCTTCCATCCCTGCTGCAGTGGACATGGATGACATCCGCAAAGGGAGATATCTAGCAGTTGCTTGTACGAACATCCCGCTACTCTCACCTGGCACGGATTGAGCTGATTCCACCAGCCATCGCGTTCGATGTTCACTTGGCAGAGATTTTCGTGCCTCTAGCTCTCGGGATGGCGTTGTGTTGCGCACGGCGCTCGGAGCTTTTCGAGAACTTACCACAACACATTAGTCGCCTTGATATCACTCACGTTGGCCTCGTTCCGAGCTTGATAGATGCCACGATGGGTGCCGCTGAGGACAATGATTTGGGAGGTGGAATCAAGTTGAGGTACATTGCAAGTGGTGGGGAGAAAATCAGTGATTCCGTGAGCGGAATTTCTCGTTCTGGTTTCATTGGCCAACCCTCCTCAGATCCTCGATAAATGGGCAGATCATCCTCAGGTACGACTTGCAAACTTTTACGGGTATGCATCCACTTGCAATCCATCTGCAATTCGACTGACTTGTGTCAAGTCCAAGCGAGGTCACTATTGGCTGTTGCGCGCGATTCATGGACAGTAGCACCCCAAGAGCAAATATAGGCCGGTCATTTGCCAACGTTTCTTCCTACGTCGTGGACTCGTCTCTCAACATCTTACCAAGAGGAGTTATCGGAGAGCTAATCGTCGCTGGACCACTCGTGGGGCACGGTTATCATGGACGGTCGGATCTAACTGCGAAAGTCTTCCTCGAGTGGCCCCGCCCAGGTTCGTGGGCATATCGCACCGGTGACCAAGTTCGTATGATGCCAGATGGGACGCTCGAGATTCTGGGACGAATCGACACGCAAATCAAGTTGCGTGGGGTCCGGATCGAGGCAGAGGGCATTTCGGCAGTGTTGCGCAAGGCGGCTCACGATGGACTCGGTTTGCAGCTGGATACAGGAACCGTTCTTACTGCACATCCCTTAATCGGGAATGGTGGCTCTCCTCAGTTGGTTTCTTTCGTTGCTTGGGATAACAAAGTGCCAGTTGCGACTCGGCGCAGCGTTCGGCCTCATGTTGTATCTTTTCCCGGCAAAATGCTTCAGGTTTTGCGTGCGGCTTGTGGAAGGGAGCTCGCTAGCTATATGCAACCCGCTCACGTCATTCCGCTAAGCTGGCTTCCGCTCAACTCAAATGGGAAAGCTGATAGTAAAATCTTGGACGGGATCTTCAAAGACATCGCGTTTGACACACTCATTACTCTCGGTCAGGGCATCCCGACAACATCAGTCTCGACGCGTCCATTCACCGATGTTCAGCGGAAGCTGTTAGTTTTGGTTGAAAAGCGGTTCAAGGTGCAGGATTCTGTTGTTAATACTCGGACAAGTCTCTTCGCGTATGGCATGGACTCACTGTCATTGTCCCAATTTGCGTCCGATATCAGAAGGACTTTCCAAGCCCCGGTTTCTACTGCCGAGATCATGAGGAATCCCTCCATAGAAGGTGTATCTGCACTCTTGGGGTCTTCATCTTCTGTGAGGGTGGTAACTTCGGGTTCTTTCATCGAGAAATTTTCTGCAACATGGTTTAAGGTGATCGAGGAAGCTGTTGGCCCGCTGCGTGTCGAACGTGTTCTTCCACCATTCTCTGTCCAGGAGGGCGTTCTATACCGATCTGATAGTCTCCCAACGTCATGCGTACAGCATGTTATCATGAAGATTTCGGACACTCTACCGCTTTCCCGCGTGCGACATGCATGGGAGGCGGCGATGAAGCGGTTAGATGTTCTTAGGTCAGTGTGATCTGATCCAAATCTGCAAAGTGCTGATCCTTGAGCACTAGAACGGTATTCTATTTTGGACGGGACCTTGTGCAGGTGATATTACAGTCCACGGATGTCCAGCTTCCTTGGCGGGAAGAGTCAAACTCAATGATCACTGACAACGATGATTTCAGTGAATTCTTCTTTGCACATGAAGCATCATCCCTGTCCACAGAAATCAATCACGCTGTCTCTACCGTTCCTTCTTTCCGTTTAAACATCTACCCTGGAATGCAGTCGCGCTGGCTAGTCCTGTCCATTCATCATGCTTTGTTCGACGGTATATCTTTACCACTTATTCTCAAATATGTTGAGGACGAGATTCTTGGGAACTCTCACGCACCCACACCCTCCGCTGAACAACTTCTTGAATATATTCACAGTGCGGATTCTACTGCCGCTCGCGACTTTTGGATTTCCAACATGAATGGCTTCGATTGGTCTACTCTTCGTCCAATGGACGTGGCCCCCTTGAGTCGGCCACAACGCAAGACAGTTCCAATCACCGTACCTCTCACCAGTCTCACCCAACTCGTCGCTCCTTGCCAGGTCACCTTGCAAGCGGCTCTGACATGTACGTTCGCGACACTTTTGGCGCAGTACATGTACCGCAGCGACGACGTTATATTTGGGGTCAGATCTCTTGTTTCCAGAATACTCAGTCTCCCACATAAATGCTTTTCAGGTGATCCGCTCAGGGAGGTTACTCCCTGTCGATGGAATAGAAACTGCCCTATACCCGACCATATCCGTACTTCCGCTTCGGGTTCGCTTAGATATGAAGAACTGTCTGCAACATACTCAACAGGATATTTCAGCAGCAGTGTCGTTCGAGCATTTCCCTCTCGCCCAAGTACAGAAATGGGTTTGTCTAGGCCATAGTTTGTTCGACACCTTGTTCGCAGTGAGCGTCAAGGATTCGACTCGGTATGAGGTGTTGGAAGTGAAGCAGAGCGAGCTTTCACAACCTGATGTAAGTTTTTTACGTGCCACGTGTTCATAATACTGAGTATGTTTTCGACGAAAGTTTGCTCTTTCGGTCGAAGTCTTGCTCGATATGACGGAAGATACTGTTGTTGTCCAGGCTGCATATTATGACGATGGCGGTTACCTAGCGTCCAAAGTCGATCAGATTCTGACTCGATTCGAGTCCGTCCTTCTGAACGTTTTGAAAAACGTGCCTATTCCATCAGTGGTGACACTCGATCGACCGGAAGGTACAGTGCCAGCGCGGGTGTCGGTGCCTCCGCAGACATTGGATGAAGAAGGGGAAGGGGTTGAGGATGTCACCCTCGACCTAGAACCACTGCAGGAAATTGTCTCGCAATTCCTCGGGGTGGCACCACAGAGCGTACACCCCAGGATGTCATTCATCTCCTTGGGTCTCGACTCGATCAGGTCGGTTGGCCTGGCAAAAATGCTCCGCCAGCACGGTTATACCGTGACTGCAGCGGATATTATGAAACGTCCTTCCTTGCAAAAGCTCGGAGTCTTGTTCATGCGCTCGCCTGATCGTGCTTTGATCGAGGAGACTGACGGAGCAGATACGTTCCTCCGTAACGAACACGAGAGGCTCTTCACGCGTGTAGATCCTTCGTCATTTAAACTATCCATGGATGATGTTGTCAACGTGTACCCGACGACGGCGCTTCAGTCCGGTATGCTTTCCCAAGTAAATATTCCTCTTACTGTCATAATGTCGTTCGTTCTCACAAGTCTCCTTTTGAAAGACAGTAGCTTCTTCGGGGCGTCTGTATTTCCATGCGTTTCCTTTGGCTCTGGATGCAGGAACAGACCTCGCCAGCATGCAGGAAGCATGGCACCATACCATCAACCAGCTCGATATTCTTCGGACAACTTTCCATTATGTCTCCGACCTTGAAGTTTGGATACAAGCTCGACATTCTGTCGCTCGATTTGACTGGGCGGAACAAAGTTGGAATATATCAAAGTCACTCGAGGATAGCATTGAAGAGATCGCGTCTACGCTGAGGCTGACGGATGAAACGGCTTTCGAACGCCCTCCGGTCTATTTCCGGGTTCTGCGTTCTTATATGGATAAGGATCATTTGGTTCTGTTCATTCACCATGCGCTGTATGATGGTCTCTCCGTAGCAAACTTACTGGCGTATGTTGAACGGGTATATCGCCAGCAAGAGGTTCAGCTTGTCGTGCAATTCTTCGACATTCTTCCTCGACTTTTATTCCAGCAAAGTCGTGCGACTGCATATTGGGTGCAAAGATTGGAGCATTACCGCCCGGCCTCGTTACCTCGCATCAATCCCCAAGGAAGGAAAACAATCATTGCATCGAGAAACGTGACATTCACTCAACAGGCACTCGTCCGTTTTGTAAATGACACGGCTGTCACTTTGCAGTGTCTTGGTCAAGCTGCGTGGGCAAAATACCTAGCTTCCGTGACGTCTTCTCTCGATGTCGTGTTTGGGCATGTGGTTTCCGGGCGATCTGTCGATGATGCAGAAGACGTGATTGGACCTATATTGGTGAGCGTATCGCTTGGTTGAAAGAAGACAAGGATTGAAATGCGAATGAATGTTCACAGAACACGGTACCCTGTCGCGTACAGTTTTCCTCGCGCCAAAGTAACCGAGACCTCCTGCGCGCCATTCATCGGGAGAACGTAGACGCCCTTCCCTGGCAACACGTATCACTCCGTGCAGTCCAGAACGAAATGCGAGTTCAAAGTTTGTGCAGTAGTTTGTTTCTATTCCAGCCCCAAGCGTTGGAATCGGCTACTTCTGAAAGTGAAAGCGGATTATGGACACTGTATGATTCGGGAGAATTCGATGCGCAGATTCAGGTAGGTTTGCAGTGACTGTCTTGAGGTGTATTATTATTGTTTTTCTTGTAGTACCCTCTCAATGTGGAGTTTCATAAGACAGGGAGTGGGTTTGTGATCAAGATGGTTTGCTCGCCGGATGTTATGGATACACAAGGGTTGACAGGAGCGCTGGCGGATTTGGAGGCGTTGCTCAGGGACTTGGTTTATCCAGAACATACAGCTATCCCAGCTTTACCTCTTCGCGTCAGCGCCGACGAACCTGAGGGCACCAGCACGGAAATCAAATCTGTTGCACACGAGCACTTACGCATTCCCCCAGAGCTGTCCAGGATACTCGTGTCTATGACGTCCTCCTCGATCGATCAATTAGACCCCGCACAATCCCTTGCAGCACTTGGAATCGATTCAATCTCCGCTATCAGTCTTCGATCCAAGTGCAAGAATGCTGGCTTGATCCTGAGCATAGCAGACATCGTGTCCAGCAGAACGATTGGAGAACTTCTCAGTAAAGTCAAGGCTGGCGTTGATAATGAAAGTGTCGCAGTCGAACCGAGCGCGACCTTTATACCAGTCTCGAAAACGGAGCATGAGGCGGTGGTGGCGGTGTTCCCCGAAGAATGGCGCTCTCAGATTACTTCGGTCTCCGTCACGACGGAAGGGATGAAGTGGCTCATAGGTGCTTGGCAACGCAGTCAGAGAACGCGCTTCCAACACGTTTTTGCATACAGGTTGGGGAGGAATGTTGATATTCCAAAGCTTCGAGAATCATGGAAAGCTCTCCTCGCATGTCACCCCATTCTCAGATCGACAATTGCTTCTGCTCCTGGTCATGGGCTCCCCCGGATCGTCACGTTTGCGGTGGAAGTTGTGGACACAAGTCTCACGGAAGAGGTCTTGGAGGTAGGGCATCTGCACGCGCTTGCCATCAGGATGAAAGATATTGTCTCATCTCCCTTACCGGCCAGCGCTCCCCAGACGAGGGGCACCATCTTGACAACTTCCAAGGATAGGTACCTGTTGATCCGGATGCACCATTTCCAATATGACGCGTTCAGCCTCGAGCTCTTGCTCGACGACCTCAAGTCCGTGTACCAAGGAGCAGCACCCAGGAGTTCCACAAATTTAGCCGCTTTCATGAACAGGTTTGCACCAGCTGAAGTGCAACTATTGGAGCAGCGAGCTTACTGGACGTCGGTGATGCCGATACCATTCGTCCCAAAATACTTTCCCTCATTGACCGAAGGAAAATATGACGACATAAGATCGCCTCGAAGGACAGTCGTAACCGTGAAATCTGCTGTACCAGGCGCAGCCGCCCTCGATAATGCAGCACAGCGGAATGGTTTGCCTTTGTACGCTGTTCTGCTGGCATGCTGGGCATCTACACAAGCCGCGTATACGTCTTCAGATACCGTGCTGTTCGGACTGTGGCATGCAGGTCGAACCGGCGACGTTGAATGCATCGACAGACTTGCCGTACCTTGCATGAACGTCTTGCCTGTGCATGCGGCTGTCCTGGGGGAGTTACGCGAAACTGTTCGTCGTTTACAAGAAGACCTGTACAAACGTACTCCGCTCATCCAACAGAGTAACCTTGAGAAGGTGGACGAATGGGTGACTGGAGGGAAGGGCATTCCGCTTACGAATGTTTTTGTCAATGTGTTCAAAGTTGCTCGGAATTCGAATGGCGAGCAAGGTCTGTTTGAGTCTGTTGAGGTACGCGTCATGGTCCCGGTTCCGTGCATTGATACTTAATATGCTTCATGCCAGGTTGATTACGCTGTACCAATAGAACCGCCGTCCTTTGGAGAGACGGTAATTCATGAACTTCCTATCTCGAAATTGATACAGGTTCGTGTCCATTCATCATTTGAATGCTTCATCATTGACATTGTGTATAGGACGATGTCATGATCGACATTGTGATCAATGAGAAGCTTGATGCGATCACAATGTCCATTGAGAGTGCACCAGCGGTGATGGATGGAGAATGTGCGTTAGAAGTGATTAACGATTGGGTGTCCAGGGTGGAGGACTGTCTATCCTCCGGGGTCAATGATATTAACTAGTTGAGAGATTCGGACGCGCCTCTTCATGCAAGTATATACATACTTGTGTGTACCCGGTTACGCTATCACATCATGTCCTCTACGTGCTGCAGCCAGACACTCGGTCTCTAGTCCCTTGTACCAAACAACCTCGATGCCAGCGTCTTTCATCTTTTGTGCTCCTTCACACTTGACGAAATCATCTGGCTCACCGACGCCGATGATGCAACGTCTGATCTTTGCCTTGATCAGGGCATCAGCACAAGCAGGAAGGCCCGAAGTTCTGATGGAGCATGGCTCTAAAGTCGTGTAGACGTCTGTGAACGGGAAAAGACGCTCGACGGATGGCGGTGCTGAAGCTGACGACGAGAGGAACGACGGAAAAAGGGCCACCAATTCGGATTGTGAGAGGTTGTACGCTTTCGTCAGTGCGTTGGCTTCTGCATGGGTGTTTCCTGGGAGCTCTCGAGAGTATCCGGTGGATAAGATGATAGGTGGTCCCTCGTTGTCAATATTGTTGTATTCGTGGCGTTTGGGGAGACGAGTAACGAGGATGCAGCCGACGCAGAAAGCGGTTTGGATGGGTGTGCAGTGGGATGCTTCGGCGAGGGCTTTGAGGAGGTAACGTTCGTGGTCTGACTCAAAGATGGACATTGGAGATTTGGGATGATGGAAGAATCGGAAGCCAAGTACGATATGGGACCGACAGCCACGGTGGTGCCAGGACTCTCTGTCTTGACGCTGGCTTAAGGAAGTTTGACCGCAACATCGCCGATAAATCACGCCAGCCCTAGCCAACTTCCAAGTCAGAGGTGCATTGCACGGACTTGCATAAGCTTGTATATCATAGACCTCGTTCTACATGTGGTATAAAAAATATCACGACGACGCACACTTGATTTAAATTAGGTATTTATTACATAATAATAAGTTAGATAATTTCATGTGGCGCTGTCGGCAGTTGCCGTTTTGACATACGGAGTAGTCGAGTCCAACGCGAAACTCGAAGAACGCTCTTGCTCATTAACCATCATGTCGTCCCCACCAGCAGATCCTGTCGACAGGACTGTAGATGAAGATGAGACCATGGAACCTTCCCTTCCGGAGGAAGAAGAAGGGGATGGTGATGCGACAATGGCAAACGGTGATGGGGTGTCAGACGATAGCTCAGAGGAAGGAGAAGATGACGAGGAGGAAGAAAAGAGAATCCGAGATGGTTTCATTGTCGATGAGGACGAGGACGAGGAGGATGAAGAGGAAGAACGGCGGCGGAGACGAAAGCGTCGCAAGAGACGCCATCGGAGACATGGTGAGTAATAATAGACATCCAACTCAACTGGTGGTGATATTCATGATAAAGTAGAGGACGAAGAGGAGGCGCTGGAAGAGGACGACCTGGAACTTTTGGAAGAAAACACAGGTACCTCGTTCAGAAATCGTCTAACTCGTCTCCGGCGCGGTCGTGAAGACGGTTCTCCCCCGGTCGCTTCATCCTCAAGGCGAAAACAGGTCGTCGAATCGTCTGAGGATGATCTGGATAATGAAGATGACTTGCCACAAGTGCAGGACATCCAGCGTATCTGGGATGACGAACGGGCAGGAGGGGGGCGGGAAGATGAAGAAGATATGGATGACTTCATTGAGTATGAAGATGAAGATGAAGGCGCAGGGGCCATGGATGAACAAGACCGCGAGGAAAGACGCAGGGTGAGAAAAAAATTGGAGAGACAGCGGAGAAGGGCTCTAGGTTCACGTCCGGAGCTTGCTGGAATTGACACGAAGTGAGTCTATATTCTTCCCTTTGAACTTGTATTTGTGCTTACCTCGCGCAGTGCTTGGCATGCAATTCACGAAGTATTTGGAGATGGTCATGAATATGATTGGGCGCTAGCTGGCGACGACGAGCTTGAATTTGACGAAGAACGTCTCAAGTCCGAAATGAAATATCAGGATGCAAGTAACTCTAGATTATACCGCGTTCCAGTGGTACTGACATAATTCTTGTTTAGGTCTTTGAGCCCTCTGAAATACGTGCCCGTATGTTGACAGAAGATGACGATCTTATCCGTGCTCAAGACATTCCGGAGCGCATGCAGTTAGCCACGTCTTCGCTTTCACAGTCCTCTGCTCTTTCCTTCCACCAGAATATCTCTGAAGCAAATTTGGACGACGCTGCAATGTGGGTGACATTGCGCTTGTCCACTCGGAAAGCGAGGGATTTCTTTTCTCCGGACGGACCTTATCACGCGTATCGAGAAGCTTTGGTTATGGCGGTCTCGTACGCCCTGCGCTACCTCTTTGTTCAAGAATTTGAGGTTCCTTACATCTGGACGCACAAGCGAGATTATATCTCGTACTTCAATCCTCAAGAAATGCGTACGCGGATCGAACTCATTAGCCTGGCTGAGCTCTGGAGAATATACACATTGGGTCAAAAGTATCGTTCCCTGCTTGAACGACGCAACGCTCTCGCCGCTTCGTACGCTCGGCTGAACGTTGAGGATGAGTACTTCGAGCAGTCCATCAAACCAAAGATCGAAGGGGTTGAAATGGTCGCTGATGCCACAGAATGGTTGTCGATGAAGTACAAGGTCAAAAAGCAAGATTCATTTGACTTTCACTTCCACGATGATGCAGAGTCGACCGACCGGAAGCGCAAAGCACCTACCCGAATATCTGCATATGAGGTGGCGAAGAAGAGTGTTGTAGCCAAACTTGCGGACGTTAGCCACTTTTCTCCATATTGATTCAATCTTTTCTCAACTCCCGTTTCGTCATATTTCTAGGGCTTCGGAATTCGGCCGCATGAAGTAGTTCAAAATTTTGTGGCCAATGACCACCCCAATTTTGTGGAGGATCAAGAGCTTAATCCCGTCGCATTTGCAGAACAATTCACAAACCCCGACGCAGCCATTCCGCAGACTCCAGAGGACGTACTATGGCGCGCGCGGATGATTCTGGCCACTGAATTAGGCAAAGATCCGCTACTTCGGCAGGAAATGCGAAACCTTTTTAGATCCGAGGCGCAGATATCTGTACAACCAACTGAGCGAGGTGTCAACAAAATTGACGAACATCATCCATATTTTGTTAGTACCTTGCGAATTCGGAGTATTTATAAATTGCTAACTAATATTTCTATTTCAGAACTTCAAGTATCTTCATCATAAACCCATCACGCAGATGCTGGACAGTGCACAGTTCCTCCATATCTTATTAGCCGAGGCTGAGCTTCTTGTTACTGTCTCGATATTCTTGACTAGCGAAGCGAAAGCCCGATTTGAGCGCCGGCTCAACGACGCGTTCGCTTCTGACAGCTACAGTGACATTGCCAAGGCGTGGAACGAGGAGCGCTCTCGCGTCGTGCAAGAAACACTCGATCAGCATCTCATCCCAGTAGGCAGGAAATGGGCTCGGGAGTGGCTGCGAGAGGAAGTTGAGGATGCGTTGGCTATTCACTGCGGGAATAAGCTGAAAGAGGTTAGATTTATTTCAGTGTAAGGTGTGTGAGTGGTCTGACATCATTGTAGCGCATCGACGTTGCTCCCTTCATCACGGGAGATGCGCAACCCGGCTACACCTCATCCGTACTTGCTGTCTCGTGGGGTAAAGGCGATCCCCAAAAAGATGCCATCACGCTCGTACTTTTGGACGAAATGGGCAGGTTCCGGGAGCACATCAAAGTTGATAATCTCTTCGACCAGGATTACGTCGATGAATTTACTGACCTGCTCAAGAGGCGGCGGCCGGATGTGATCGTCGTAGGTGGTTTCAGTGTGGCCACCGCCAAGCTCGCCGCAAAGGTCAAAGAAATTGTGAACGGCAAGACCCCAGGGACAGATGGCAACGGCGATGCACTGAGCTGGGGTGCGCCAGAAGTCAATCAACAAGCGTTCAACATCCCCGTGATCTATGTCAACGACGAGGTGGCTCGCATGTATCAGCATAGTAAACGCGCTGGCGAAGAGTTCAGCACGCTTCCATCCATTGCCAAGTACTGTGTTGGCTTGGCTCGCTATGCGCAGAACCCCTTGAATGAGTATGCAGCCCTTGGTTCTGATATATCTGCAATATCTCTCGAGGATGAGGATCAGCATCTGGTAAGCTGCGCGTTGCCATTTGTTCCGGTATGCCTGAACCTCCATGCAGATACCCAAAGAGAAGCTACTGCTAGCTCTTGAAAGGGCCTTGGTTGACGTAACGAATAAAGTCGGTGTTGATATCAATCGTGCCGTGACCGACTCCTACTACCAGACCCTATTACCTTTTGTTTGCGGTCTTGGCCCACGCAAGGCACAGGCCCTGGCGAGAAAAATTGTAGCTATGGTACGTATTGCGAAGCTGTCAGCGAGAAAATAATAACGAAATATTTTTCAGGGTGGGAATCTTGTGAATCGCGACCAATTCATTAAGTCGGGCTTGCTTACCACGAAGATATTCCTAAACGCTGCCGGTTTTCTGCGTATCTCACACGATTTGGAGCTCAAGCCTGTTAAAAACCGTCATGCCGATGATGACGTTCAAGATCCCCTGGATGACACGCGCATTCACCCGGAAGACTATGAGTTGGCAAGAAAGATGGCAACCGATGCACTTGAACTCGACGAGGAGGATATTCACGACGAGCACCCATCCCACGTCGTATCTCTCATCATGCAAGATGACGACAACGAGAGAAAGTTGAACGAACTTAATCTCGACGAGTTTGCGGTCAATATGTACGAGGCCAATGAAGATCGCAAGCGGCACACCCTTAATGTCATCCGTGAAGAATTGCTACGGCCATTCTCGGAGCAGCGCGCGCCTTTCCCCATACCTCAGGCTTGGGACGTGTTGACGATGCTCAGCGGTGAGACCCCTCGAACTCTTCGCATGGGTCTCATAATATCGGTTCTCGTGGTGCGCATTGAAAAAAGCTTCGTATGGGTGCGACTCGATTCTGGCATCGAGGGCGGCATCAACGTCGAATACCTCTCCGACGAGGGTAACGTGAATCCTAACAACGTCGTTAAGAAGGGCCAAACACTGCAGGGTGTTGTTGTGGATGTGAAACTCGATTTGCCGGCCGATCATTTCTTCGTAGAGCTATCTGTTCGCCCCTCCGACCTCGGTCCAGGCGACGGTCTCTTCCGCCGTGTCAAGCGTGACGACTACTGGAATACCCAGCAGTATGAACGTGACTTGGAGATGCAAGCACGCAAGAAGCGTGCTGAGACTGATCGGACTAGACGAGTCATCAAGCATCCTAACTTCCATAATTTCAACGCCACCCAGGCCGAGAACTTCTTGGACCATCAACAGCGGGGAGATGTGGTCATTCGACCGTCGTCAAAAGGTGTGGACCATCTAGCGGTAACGTGGAAAGTGGACGACAAGCTGTATCAACACATAGGTGCGTTGTTATGTGTCGTATGCGTCAGGATTGCTACTGACTTTGTTCCAGATGTCACGGAGCTCAATACTACTCAAGGAACAATCTTTGTGGTGGATGAGAAGCATCATTATGCTGATCTGGATGAATTGATAGTCAATCATGTCCAAGCCGCGGCGCGCAAGGTGGAGGAATTGATGGCACATGAGAAGTTCAAGCAAGGCTCTGAAGACGAACTACGCGAGTTGCCCTCTTCATCTTATTTCTGGCAACAGAGCTGATGTGTCGCTTGCAGACCTGTCTTTGAAAAACTTCGTTGCAGCCAATCCCGCCAAGAGTATCTATGGCTTCACATTGAACCGCAAGAGGCCGGGGCATTTCAACCTATGCTTCTTGGCTAGCAAAAATTCCACCGTACAAACTTGGGTAAGGCCAGGTTTCCATTATGTTATGATCCATCCTGACAGTCCTTTGCAGCCTGTCCGCGTAACGCCAGAATCGTATTGTCTTTTTGAAGCCGCAGTTGCTGGTGTACCGGAGCTCTGTGACGCATTCAAAGTCAGGTAAAATCCTATCTCTAGTTCACTTCTCAGCAAGGCATTCTCACCTTGATTTCCAGACATCTTCACCAGTCACAGAACCTCAGCGGCGCTGGCGCTGGGGGTAAGACTCCTTATGGCGCTGGTGCTCGCACACCAGCGAGGACGCCGGGACATGCGACACCTGGCCACATGTCTGTCCGTCAAGTTCCTAGTCGCACTCCTAATCCTTACGGCGGGCAGACTCCTGCGCCTGCGGCACCTGGGTTCTCCAGCTACGGCATGCCACCAGCTCAGCAACCGTTCGGATATCAGACACAACCCGCATTCACGCGCCCACCAATAGCTCAGGCCCTTCCACACGTTCCTCCTGGGATGAACCCGGCGCGGGCTGCGATGATACAAAACTCAGGCGGGTGGGCCCAAGACGGATGGTGATTATGATTTATATCTGTGTTTTTGCTTCTGTTCTTCGCTGTTGATTACAATACTGTCCATGTAAAATATCGTGCATTTGTTAGAACGATGCATAGGTCAATATAATTTACTGGGGTGACCACAAGCATTGAAACGATAAGCATTGAAATACGCCTGTAATTTCATGTGGGGGTGAAACTCCCTAAAGTCCACAACTCGTATTCCAGGTTGAATCACCAAACTGAATGCTAGTGCTGTAGCTGTTTGCCTGGATGAAGGCGTCCAAGGAGCAAGTTCCATACTTGAAATCCTTCTCCGTCTGTTGACAAGTATGTAGAGGGAAAGTTGCTTCATTAAGAACGAGGCGGATCTGTGGGCCACTGAAGCTGGTTATACAGATTGAATCAACGGAGGATGGTTAAAACGATGGAGATGACTGACGTGTCCCTGCAAGTGAACTTCTCCCAAACCATGTTCGCAGCAAAAGGTGTCTGCTCAGATGTGTGAAACTTGCGGTACTCTGGAGGACCGGAGGTGGACAATGGCGGTATGTCTCTGGAGGAGGCCCGTAAAATATATGACAATGCAGAAAAAGAGATAACAACCCTACCTCGTCAGATTGAAAGCGGCCATGGCGATGAGGATGGTGACATCGTGTCCGAATTCAAGATAGAGGTGTTTCGCATCGCCAGTGCTGTTGGTAAATCTGGACGACTAGTCAGTTGGTGTATGGGATGATGCCTTGAGACTACCCGAGTTACCGTTCAATGAGCTTGTTCACATAAACAGTTCCAGCGAGGGGCCCAAGATTATTTGGTATAGTATATGCACATGAACTGTCCATGAACAAGTCCATGTGAAAGCTAATGGCGCAAACTCAACCGGTGTTTGCTAAGATGAATAGTGGGACTGACATACTCGAATTTCTCCAACTCCTCTGGAAGGAAAACTTGGCACCACGGTGAGATACCATGAGCAGCCAGATCATAAGGACAGGCCTCCAACGCCCCACGAGTGTCTTCGTCCACCAAGTTGACGTCCGGAAGCAGCTCGTTGAGACGGTCGGTGATGGGAGGTATGTACAGGTCGGCATAGGCTTGGCTGACCTGCGAAAACAGGAAGGACATAGCTTTGGTATATAAAAAAAGCACCTCAGCTCAGACGAAGACAGACCTCTCTGCCATACTGGTATGAGAATTTGGGGCATGCAGGTCCAGGAACGGGCGTAATCCAAGAAACGCTGTCGTTCAAATCACTGACGGTCAAGTACTTGACGTCCTGGGCTTCCGGCCCAAAGTAACCCTTTGCAAACCAGTGTGACGATTCAATGACTCTCCCAGAATCACTGGACAGAATGGTATCAGTGGTGAGATGAGGGTATCTGAGGGCAAACCTGAGACAATTTCAGCTACAAGGCTCCAGTCCTTTGAAGGGAGAAGAATGGCATTTACTGCACGCCATGCTCGAACAGCTCCTTCCGGCCAAGAGATGTGAGCGCGTGAGGAGTGAGATCAGATTTGTATCCATCCTTCAGAAAGGCCAGGTTTGGAGGGAGGTCTGCTTGCTTGATGAGGTCGAAAGCGTTGTCCAGTGTCTGTACCAAGTGGTTGATGTATTTCTCCTCGCCTATGGGCCCACGCGAACCATGTCGGTGCATCTAATCAATTAAGCATGTAAATGCAAGTCTCAGTCGCCACTTGAAGCATCGAAGAGTGAAGGAATTTACAAGCGCGACTTGTTCAACCACACAGTCGTCGGGCAGGTTGAACTCGACTCCGGGTATTGCGGGTCCTTTGCGGTAGGGCGATATGCTGCCCAGGTTGTAGGCCACTGGGTCATCTCGAAGACCAGTCCACCAAGGGTTCTGCAGCGCGAGAACGTTCAAAGCAGTCTGGACATGCATCGCCGTGTCAAGTCGTGCTGGCTACTCGCCGACTCGTTGACTACTAGTTATCAGACCTGTCAAGAATGCGTCTCTTCGCACAAGGAGCCGAAGAAGGAAAAAGAAAAACATTCCGCGAGTCGTAAAGTGCGTAGGTCGTGTATGTCCATGTCCGTAGTACATCCCATATGTCAATAATCTCAGACATCGTGCTCGCAAGTAGCGTTCCAGATTTCGCCCCCATAAGAAATGCTCGTACTGAATTCATTTGATTTTACAAATTCAGCTAGTGCACAGCTGCCAAATCTTCTGTCCTTGCCGGATCGTTGGCAGATGGACAGTGGGAGCGGCTCTTCATTCAGCAACAGGCGGATCTGTGGGCCTTTGAATCTAAAGGTTTTGAAAGTGGGAAAAGAAAGCATATTTGGTGGAGGAGAACGCTCACGAGTTCTTGCAAGTAAACTTCTCCCAAATCATGTTTGCAGCGAAAGGTACTTGCTCTGAAGTTCGGAACCTCCGATGGGAACGCATGTGGTAAGGAGTGAGAGGAGCATCATCCCTGTGGTGATGACTTGTCCAAGTTTGAGTCCTGAAATGAGACTTGACCTACTTGTTCAACCCCATCGTCGACAGCGGTAGTAGAATGGAGGTATCATGTCCAAATTCAAGGTAGAGGGACTTCGCATCACCCGTTGCGTTGGTGAACCTGCCAAAGCGTACTGACATGAGGGAGCCTAATCGGGGCGCGTGCTTATTTACCGTTCGATGAGCTTTTGGATGTAGAAAGCACCCAAGACGGGACCTGGGTCACCTCTACCTGCGTGACCGCTGACACCATCCATAAGCACGTCATACTCATACCTATGTGATGGTATAAGTATCAGCGCTCACTACGCGGAGAGAAACTTACTCGAGAGCGCGCAGCTCATGCGGTAAGAACACATTGCACCATGGAGATGCATTACGAGCTGCGAGATCGTAAGGGCAGGCATAGAGGGCTCCATGTATATCCCCGATGGAGAGACTGACATCCGGCAGAAGTTTTTTCAGCCTGCGAGTTATCGGAGGAATATACTCCGCTGCCCACATAGAAGAAGTCTATCCGGGGGTTATTCTTTACATGTAATTCGGAGCCAGTTTCCCATACGAACCTTTCGATACGGTTCTTCAGAGTATTTTGGACAGAATTTCCATGGGGTTATCCATGACACAGGATCATCAAGGTCGTCAACAGTAAGAAAGGTAACGTTGTCAACCTCTCGCCCAAAGAATGCCTGTGCGAAATAATGGGAGGAATCCACGACTCTTTGGACAGGGCTGGATATCACTCTGTCTGTTGAGAAAGTTGGATAACGAAGGGCAAACCTAAGAGCCATTGATATAGGAAGAAGCATGGAAGATGAACATAACATACTCGACTCCGTGGTCGAATAACTGTTGGCGACCGATGATAGTCAGAGCCTCGGGGACTAGCCTATACTCGTATCCTTCTTTGAGAAAGCGTAAGTTCGGTGGGAGGTTGGCTTTCTGGATGACATCCCGGGCATGGTCAAGGGTATCTGCTAGTTGAGCAATAGTGCCCTTCTCATATTCTGGTCCACGAGAGCCATGCCTGTGCAACTTGGGTTCCACAGAGCAGAAAGTCAAACATTTCATGGGGTTGGATAGTCGAGTGAAGCAACTCACCAGCATAACTTGATCGACGGTGCAGTCACTGGGCAGATTGAGAGAGACTTCCGGGACATGAGGGCCACTGTGGTACGGTGAAAGTGTTCCAAGGTTGTTGAAATGGTTTCTGTTCGACGGCTGGTGTCTGTCAACACCGAACTCGGAGTGTGCAGGTTCCAACTGCGAGAAATGTATTTGGAGCAAGTTCAGGAAAGACGGGATGTACATTTCCAAGGAAACCAGGCAAGCTCCCGTTAGATTGGGAGCGTTGAAAGTGCAAGAGGCAGAGTTAATCAGTAGGACTGCGGTCGCCCCTAAGAGACGTGCGGCAACAGGTCAAGGTGCAGCAATGGATACGATTTAAAAAAAGTGTACTCAGACAAAAGCTTCGAGTTGGTCATATCATATAGGTATAGTCTACAGAAGGTAGATACAGTATGTAAGTATATTCTACAGTCTATGTGTACTAGGAATAATCTTAATCGGTCCGTGAGATAGAAACAAATGAAGCAAGGTGTATACAGCGCGTAGAATGAACGCGCAGGTCTATGGCAGGATATATCCCTCCCATGGAAGTAGTATCTTTGTCACTGCAGTGAACGCCTGACTTGTGGTTGCCCCATGACTCGTGGCTTTGGAGGGGTAGCTCGTTCGTGAAAGCCAGGGAAGTACTCCACAATAGTGCTCTCCAAGCGAGACCATATCGAGTCCGAGTCACCGCACAAGTCCAGCAGCGGCGTCGAGTACGCTCGTGACGCAAAGTAGTATAGCAAAGGCAAGGTCTGGGCGTAGTAGTGCTCTAGACGGCGAGAGAAGATGTCCTGCGGACAAAATGTCACGAATAATCATATCACGCGAAAACATCAGAATATAAGACTACGCACAGGGTTGTCGTCTGGCCGCTTCATCAAGGGTTCGCCCGTTACATCATCCAGTCCTGGAACCTTGGGAGGATTGTAGGATGTACTGTAGACGCGC
Organism: Phlebopus sp. FC_14; assembly: GCA_021018615.1. Lineage (NCBI taxonomy): Eukaryota > Fungi > Basidiomycota > Agaricomycetes > Boletales > Boletinellaceae > Phlebopus > Phlebopus sp. FC_14. The sequence goes on along the minus strand of JAEVFL010000002.1, from coordinate 839,432 downwards.
CCCGAAGGAAGATGGACCCAACGGTTGACGATCCAACTGAGGATTACGTCGTCCGGGACGTCAACATTAACGACAAGGTTAAGAGGAGTGTTTTGCCTCCTGCATGCACGTGATTAGTGAGTAGGGACAACATGGTAGTTAGCTCACTGAAGGTAGTTGTCTAGTAGTCTTCCTTGACGCTGGGTTCGGGGAAAACCATCCAGTATCCAGTTCTAGATAAATTTAGGTGCATTGTCAAGGAGCTCCTTGGTGAAAAGGCGTTTGACAACGCACCTTAGTTTGGACGGTATCGAGTTTGCTAGCAACTAGATCAAGCATGAGCTCATCCGATAAGAGGCCACCTGTGGCCACGATTCCTTCAGCCTGCCTGCCGATGTCAGTTCTGGTCGTCATAAAGGATCAGTTGACAGAAGTCGATTTCCGCAAAGAAGTGACGGGTTTCTAACCTCTCGGAAATGTGCTGGCGAAGGAGATCGCCCGTGGAAATCGCGAGGATGTCATACTTTCTCGAGAGTCGTGCGGCGAGTGTGCCTTTGCCTGCACATGGCTTGCCAAACATGAGCATTCGCAGCGCAGGCTTGGCTTCTCCAGAGCTTGTGTCAGAGCTCGAAAGGCTCATGTAGGGCGGCAGCTCCTTTGGCATAGACCATGGAACGATGCCACACACGCTCCGCACACCGATGGGCAAAGTACGGGCGGTGGCCATAGGAAGTGGGACTTGGAGGTATGTGATTAGGCGAGGTAGTGAAAGTCTTCGTAGGTGATGGTAGTCGATGAAGAGATGATTAAGGAATGGAAGGAGGTGCAGCTACCTCATGCCCTAAGATGCGAACAAATGGATGAGGCTGGTGGATGACAAGGCTGTGTGTTATTCAACTCGCAGTGGCCCCTTTGTTCATTTCCGGCGGTCTCGCTTCCACAGCTGGCGAGCAGTACAACTCACAACTACACATTTTCTTACCTCAATTCAGATCTTAGTGGACAACTCTGAAGCCAACTGTCTACATTCAATGATTACCTACCCCATTCATGACAAAGTGGTAAGCCTTAAAGAAACCCAATGGCAAAAAGTAAAGTAAACAAAGAAAGTATCATGCTCGGCACAAGGTAGCCAGGGGGATTGAAGCCTGCCATCACCCACTGCCCGCCCGTGTCTTGATTGCTGGTCGTCCTTCATCATCCGACATGAAAGCATCGCTCAGACTATGCCGCCTCCTCGCCGACGCGCGCTCTCGGATGTTAGGGAACGACCCGCGAATACAAGCCTCAAGTTTCGGCCAAATCTCCTCTGAAGTCTCACCCTGGAGCGAGATCAGTCGCGTGAACTTGGATTTTGAATAATACGACAGAAGAGGTGAGGTTGAGGCATAAAACTGTTTCAGACGACGTGAGAACACCTCCTGTGCGCATATTACGGCTCTCAGTCGTCCGCATTTCTGAGACATCAAGGAGAGCGTGACATACGGGATTGTCGTCAGGCCGTTTTGTCAAAGGTTCACCAGTTTCGTCATCAAAACCGTGAACCTTTGGACGGTTGTAGGACATGTTGTACACACGTCCGGATGGCAAATGTATCCATCGATCAGATATTCGGCTCAGGATGACTTCATCTGCAACGTCAAGGTTCACTACCATGCTCAGAGGGGCATTTTGGTTTCTACGCGACATAATCAAGTCAGGTTCAATTCATACGTGGGGAAGCGCAAGGATCAAAATGCACACTTACTCTAGATGGGTATCAAGAAGCTTTCCTTGTACAAGAGTGCGAGGGAACCCGTCTAATATCCAATGCTGTAAAGGCGTGTTGACGAGCAGTCACGTTACCAAAGTGCCAGACACAAACCTTGTCATGAAAAGCGTCGAGTTTGCTTGTGATAACTCTAATCATAATGTCGTCAGGCACCAATCCACCAGACGCGACTATTTCCTCAGCTTGCCGGCCCACATCCGTCCTGAAACCCACATTTAGTGTGCCGGGACAATGAAATGATGCAGTTTAGAGTACCTTTCAGCAATGTGCTGTCGCAAAAGATCCCCGGCAGACAGTGATAGGATGTCATATTTGTTGACAAGACGTGAAGAGAGGGTGCCCTTCCCCGCACCAGGTTTGCCGAACATCAGCATACGCAGCACTTTGTTATCATCGTTTTGATCTGATGTGTTCGCGCCTGCTCGTGGGCTGTGAAGATAGAAGGGGAGTGCCTTGCCCGCAAATGCAGAGTGGGCTATTGACCGCGACCCGGGGCTTGAAGAAACGCGTAGTGCAGACGCAAGCTTAGAAAGAGAAGCCATGGATGTCGTTGAAAACGAGTGCGCCGAGAACAAGTCGTCTATGTGTCCCAGTTATATAGCTCGAGCAATCGTTCGATTTTGATGTAAAATACGACTCGTTGGGGATAGCGATAAGCGCTAATTGGAGCCCCTCGATGGACTGGTTGTCTCACCAACGTCCAAAGGATGGTCCCTTTGATGACGACGGCGAATACCAGCTCAGGGAGCGGTGGTGGTAAGAAGGAAAGAGTGGGGTCACGTTCGTATCATGCGGTGGGGTAAGCTGCTAAAGCACGGTTGCGCAATTCGCTTATGTACGTCAACCCGTCAACTTTGCTACCCCATCAACGCTAGTTCAAGTTCGGACCATCTACATCCAGGAAATATGCAAGGTTATGCTGCTCGTCGCAAGCATCGGCGTCCAAGCTAGTGGATACAAGGGTATACACCGTGCCATTGACAACCGCGAATTGACTAGTAGGCAGATCAAAGAGTCCAAGGAGGATAATCGTTCCTTCTTCCGTACTGATGGTCCTGAGCAATCCTTGTCTACTCATGCTCATGCATGCTCATACGGTCAGTGCGATTTGATTGAAGCTGGTTTATATACTGATTACCCCACAGGCCCCATCTGTGTCATTTTTTTAATTCATGCATTCTGCAGATATTCCTGTGTCATGTGCGCTACGCTGAGCATCATCCGACGGCGACCAGCACTGCATGAGCGGTCCTGGAGCGGCCTCGTGTTAAAAACAATATCGAGGGAAGCGTTTATGTAGCTCTCTTGAATTATTCAGGGTTCGAAGATTTTATCACGCACGACTCAACTTTGCACGGCCGTCATACCGTCCTGGTCGACATCCATTGTCGCTGTAGTATTGTCGCTCGTTTTCGACCCAAGCTTCTCGCAGGGACCTTTTTTTTCGCTTGCGTCCTCGCATCTTTGATGGCACCCCCCGCGTTATACCCATTTCCTTGTCTACTATCACTCTTGCTGTGGTGCATCTTCCGCAGCTTCAGGAGATTCAGATCGCGGGATACCATAACCGCAAATGGCCCTCATAAAATAGGGAGGCACCATGACCGTTCCTCACCTTCCAGACACCAGATCCACTATGAAATCAGCTCTGGGATACCTAGCCTGCTTCATCGCAGCTGTCACCGCTCAGGGCGTGTTTGTCATCAATACGCCGTATGCATTCACACATTGTATCTGTCATCGTAGCTCACGATTACCAGCTCCAATGTCGTTCAATGTGAACCCGTGCTCATAACTTGGAGTGGTGGAACAAGTACGTTCTCTTTTATTGCAGTGTAGAACTCGTTTAATGCGTTCTAACAGGTCCTTATAACCTCGTACGTGTCTGATGATTATGTAGCGCTTTGAAGCCGGTCTCACATCGGAACAGGAGTATGTTCTTTTGAACGTCCTGTTCAATATCGTTCTCAGTCCCTCTTGCAGTGTTGTCCCCGGAGATGATCCAACGGGCCCCCCTATTGAGTGCCTAGGAGAACAAACAGGCCAATCATACACCTGGGTCGTCAACCTTGCTGCAGGTTGGCCTTTTTATGTGATTCAGTTTCGCTTCATATTTAATTCTATAAACCCGACAGGAACGAGCGCTTCCTTAACCTTGAAGGACAGTGAGGGGGCCCTTGCCCAAAGTGCCCCGTTTATTGTCCAACCTTCGACATGTATGATATTCCCTCCTTTTCCCTCCTCAAAACATTGCTGAAACTCTGGCGTTTTGATCAGCCACCAGTTGTTTGTGATTTATTATTTGAGGCGCATAGAGAACAAATAACCCCGCAGGGTTTGGACTTAATAAATGAAATAGAAAGGACCTTTGAAAATAAGTTTGAGCCACCTTGTCAGACGAAACGATCAGCAAAGTGATGTCCAATCGCCAGAGATGTAAAACGTAATTGTAAAACGAGTGAAGGAAAATGCAATAATTTTCTCCTAGATGCAGTGAGAAACGATAATTGGTCGTGTGACTAGGGTCCAAAGCCTGACGAGCAACAAGTGGATCGGGAAAGCACAAACATCAAGTGTGCACCACATGACATTCGCCCCACATACTGCGAGTTCAATCAGATACAGGGTACACGCACTATTTCCGGTCACTTGACCATGGCGGACATTGGAACGTTGAAGCGGGGTAACGGGTTCACCAACCTACAACCTCGTGTCCATCAAATGCCATTCCCACTTCGCATATTGGCTGAACCTCCCGTCGACGTCCGTGCGGTTGATCACATCTTGAGAAGCATATGGCCCGTCTAGCAACCATGAGTCATGCAGCCGGACTTCCTGGACAAGAAGTATCACTTCAAGCGTGTCCGGGTTGTGGCACCTTGCCCTTCTCCGACCACCCGATTAGTTCCCTCATTTCCTTCACCCCAACAACGCCCCTGACATTTCTCGCCGGGTCTAGTGCCACGCATATAGCTTCGGCCACGTGCTCAACGTGTATGGGCGGTATTGACAACGCATTCGCCACGGAATTCAGGGGCGACGGCATCTGTGATTCTGGAGAAGAAGGGAACGCGGACCCAAGCGCACGGAGAACAGCAGAAGGGGTTGGGAAACCGTTCGGGAGGCTGGCGTGCAGGGACGCAGATAGATCGATCAGCGCAGCGAGAGGGGATGTCAGAGGTCTGTAATGGGCATGGTACACCAGGCCTAGATGGAGTCATGAGCACCCTAATCTTCCTTTGAAAGAGGATAGATGAGCGGCAAAGAAAGCTTACTCGGACGAACGAAGACGCCACGATGATGCGGACGATCGCGCACGAGCTGTGCTATCCCTTGCTCGGCCTCGCGTTTGGTCTCGATGTAGCGAGCGGGGATTAGAGGTCGAAATATGTCTTCGGCCGAGATGTAGATGAATGGGCGGACATCGGTTGTTTCAGGGAGTGGTTGGCTGGAGACGAAGGCTTCGCAAACCCGAAGGGCTAGTGCGAGCCAAGGAAGAGCGGTCAAGTGGCGTCTTGTCAAGGTTGACTTACTGGCACGACGCACCAGAATCTCGATTCATCACCTCGTAACTGCCCCTTCCGCCCCGTTCCAGCGGGTTTCCACTACCATTTGCAAACGCTCCAACGAGTCCCAAAATACTTTTATTTGCCAGAGCGGTCTTGTACCTGCTGTCCTCAAGAAGCGTGCCGAGCGTGTGCACCACAGCGTTCACTTCTGGAAGGATGTGAGAATAGGTTTTGGGAAGGAGTGCATCTGCTTTTTGCCACTCTACCTGAATAACGAAGGTGCGATTCAGATTTGGAGCGCCAGCAAACAACTGCAGAGATACGTACTTTGGATGTCCAGGCTGGTGTATGGCCCTTTGGAGTGCGGTAGGGCTGCCCTGAGGAACTAGATTCGGAAGAACAGGTTCAATCAAACGATAGTAGCTCCATAGTAAGCCATACCTGATGCTGGTCACTCGCATGCCCCTTGCGAGGGCAGCCTTACATACAGCAGAGCCTGCTCCCAGTTAGTGACACCTACGATTCATGTCGGGACCGTCCTACCGATGAATCCATTTCCACCCACCACTAGGATTTTTCGCGCCAACGGTTCCATCACCAGGCAGATGGAAATTGAGTAGACTCAGAATGTGTGCCTCTGGTATACGTAGGCAGGGAGTTGCTGGCGACTTACAAACATGTGTTCACGGAGGTCAACCGCACAAAATGCGTCTTCACTTCCAGGTATCGTTGATCGTTTATTCACGAGCCTCCACGGTACCAAGTAAAAGTAGTTGCGCTCTGCGTGTTTCTATAGCGATCGTACGAAACCCAGCGTCCATGACACTATGTAGCAAGCTATCAACAGGTATGGACTAGCACAGCGTGCAAAAATATCATAATACCCAATAACAGAAAGAAAAACCCATCATGACTTATGCGTGAGTATGATTGCAGTGCATTTACTTGCCAGTGGATACAGGGTACCTGACCTCCTGGGTCAGTGTCAAGGTACCAAGCTCCAGCGGGGACTAGCCCCGTCAAGACATGGACAGAGAAGGGAAAAGATATAAACGAGTTGAAAAAAACCACTTTAGAGGAGATATAGAAAATTTAGTTGAGGAATTGCCAGACGACTAGCAGAATTTGAGTTAGGGTTCCAAACGATGGTCGACAGATAGAAACTTACTTGGGACCTCGCCAACAGAAAGGTCATCTAGTGCCTCAAATGCAGCAACTGAGAGGTCGATGGAATTGGAGTTGGTGCATGTTGGGCAGTCATCCGCGACGGTCACAGTTACAGTCTTGCCATTGTTCTGGTTAGTGATCTGGATTTGCTGGCCGCAAAGTGGAGACGCATTGCCAGAGGTACCGTAGCGGTCTTGGTCTAAGATATTGCCATGCTTAACAGGGTAATACGACGTTCGTTTATGATGCACGTACCGATCGCACAAATGTAGTCGTTATCGGAGTGCACTGTACCGCAGGCTCCTGCCACACCATTCTGGTAGAAGAAGGTAGCACTGCAAAAAAATGTCTTGATTTCCAAACGGTAACACAAACAAGGCAGTCTTACAATCCACCATAGTTCAGGCTCAGGTCAGTGGAGCCACCACTCGGAGAGGCAGAAGTCGACGTCGCGATCTTAGATGAAGTGCTTGTCGTTTGTGGGGAAGGCGTGGGGGTGGTGGTGGGTGGTGACTGGGCGATGTTGACGGGGGGCTGAGTAGTGGTAGGAACAGCTGGAGGACTCGATGAGGGTTCGGTACTACAGTCAACATCATCGCTCCCACCGGTAGGTTGTGAGGAAGGCGCAGTAGATGTGACCGGGTTGCCATCATTGCAAGTAACATCGGCGGGCATTTGACATTGAGCAGGACGAGAAGAGATCGTCTCGTTGGCCTGACGGAACAGTGAGTGCGAGGGTAAAGGTGTACATGTGTCAAGCTCACCAGTAAAGGATGGCAGCACTCGGTGAAGAAGTCGGAGTTGTGCTGGTACTGGCATGACAAAGCAAGGTACCTGCAGTGGTAGGTATCATACGGCTACATATAAAATTTCAAAATGCTGTGCCTACTGCGGAAGTAGTGAATTACCTCGAGATAGCTGGTCGCCCAACCAGCAGGAGGGGTGGCACGAGGAACAACACGACCTGAGACAGCAGAGACTGCAAGGAGAGCAAAGCAGATGTAGGAGAACATTGAGACGATGCTGAACATGGCTTCTTGTGCCAAACGAGGGTGGTGAGGGAGTGTAATGTGAAGGGAGGGTCTCGAAGAGAGTGAAGGGGACCGGGCCTAGCTATTTATTGGGTGAGCAGGGCGACGACGTCGACGAGATACGCGACTTACCGGTATGAAAGTGGTAAAGAAGGCGTCTGGCTGACGGGAATAGAGAGAAAGAAAGAAAACCCCGAGGACCTAACCATAAACACTTTTCTCACGACTGAGGTTGCCCCATCCAGCAGCAACCCGCCATTGTTCCAGCGTTCCTCATTGTATTCCGCACAGATGAATGATATGGCAAGTCTGCAGTCTGCGAGGTCCCCGCAAAGGCTGCGCAATGCTGCAACTTTCAGTGATCTTGGTCGTGGCAACCAAACGGCACAAGGACACAGCTAAGCACCAGATGAACAGACAGTTGGAACCTGGGCGCGTTCATTACTCGTCTTTTTGATGGTCGAGGGACACTTCATCTACTGGCAACGTTGTGATGCTTGATGGCCAGTTAGCGAACCAGCGTACGTTTCAACAGCGTAGTCTCGGCAAACTCCGGCAGTAGTGTTGTCCTTGACTTCCAACGAATACGAACGACACCTGCGGCTCTGCGGAGTACTCAACGACACGAAAGCCATGAGTATGTTCAACACCCGCTGTGTTCACTATCAACTGACCGTGCACGCTCACAAGCCGACTACACCCAAAATCCCTTTGCCTCAACACACTCTCTCGACGCGAACCCTTTTGATGACCCCGCACCCACTCATGCTGCCCAGAATAGTGCGCATCTCGACGAGTTGAACAGGCGAGAACGTGACCTCGAGCGACGGGAGCAAGAGCTCAATCAAAGAGCCGAACATATCAGAGTACATGGCCGAAACAACTGGCCACCATGCGAGTAGAGGTTTTCCAACCGGTCTATCCTACTCACATTTCATCACAACCAGTTTACCCATTGATTTACCATTCGATTCCCGAAGAAATTCCTCAAGCCTCGCAACAGCTCATAACTCGCCTGTATCAATTGTGGCTCATTCTGTTAGGAACTCTAGTCGTAAACGTGGTCGCTTGCATCTTCTTGCTAGTTGCTGGCTCAAGCGATGGCGGAAAAGATTTGGGAGCAAGTATTGGGTGAGGCTCACCATTTCCGTAGAATTGCAATCCATTCATCTTCAAAAAGGTACCTCTTCATTATTGCACCACTTTCGTTTTTGCTGTGGTATAGGTGAGGCAATTCCATTGACGGTGTGGCGTGGCTATCGCTCAGTATCCATAAACAGGCCAATATATAATGGTTACATGAAGGTGACTCCCCTTCGCCTTCTGTCAGCCGTTGCGCACCCGCTGACCAAACCTGCAGGAGCAAGCGCTATATTACTGTCCGTCCATCTGTCTTGGATTGCTTTGTAACGACGCTAAAATTACGCTTTCCTCGCCAGATTTGTACTTCTTCTGCGGAGGTTTCCATCTGCTCTTCAGTGTTTACATGTGGGTGTTCTCATTTTAGAGATATGATCAAACGGCTCATGTGCACTTGCATGGCAGGATTATTGGCATCCCGAGCACGGGTTCAGCAGGGTTAATCCAGACAATTCAAATGTACTCCCGTGGCCACTGGGCCGCAGGCATCCTTGGAACATTCGCCACAGTTGGATGGTCTGTGCAAGGTCTAGGGAACGCGTTCTATTACCGTCAGGTGTGTCATTTCGCTCTGCGCAGTACTACCAACACTAAGCAGGAGGCCAGATATGGAATCACCATACCGCAGCAGGTCACACAATGGACAAGGTAACACTTCATTCCGTATACGAAACACGCCATTTACCTATGACCATCAACACAGGCAAAGGCAGAATTGGCAACCCATGGCGCCAAAGCATACTTCACGCGAGGCTAATATGGGGCTATTGTTTATCGTTGCTTGTACTCGCCTACGTTAGGTCGTCTCCTGCGTCCATGTATCTACGCTTGTGTGAATCTCTTTCATGGACTTATTATCGGCGAAAATGTCTGAATTGCACTACTGATTGTATTGCCAGAACAATGGCCCTCCGCTGCTGAGGCGTTGGACAGTGCACTGACAAATTTCTGATCGGAGTTTGAAAGTTATCAATCAGCCTCGCTTTGGCAGGCAGCACTTGTTTTCTACAACCACCACCTTGGTGAGGACGTTACCTTCCGTCGCTGGCGTCGCTGATCAGATTTTCTCTCCCCACAGTCCTAAAGCCCTAAAAAATATAAAAAAGTTCCTAGAAAAAAGCGGTAGCTCAGTCACCTGTGTGCGTTGCATGCTGTTATCGTTTGATGCGCTACTTGCTCAATTCGTTCCCTAAAATGTTGTAGTTGCAGAAAAAGTACTCAAAAAGCAGTAACGACCCTTCAAGCTCAGAAAATCAAAAAAAAGATGTCTTCTCCTTCCGCTCCCGAGGCTGCTCCGATTGTCCAACCCGAGGCTGTTCCTGCGCCTGCAGCACCCGCTACCTCGTACAACCCTCCACCCCAGCCTTCTGTCACTTCTTCTCCCTCTGCGTCTCTCTATGTGGGCGAACTCGACCCCACCGTCACCGAGGCTATGCTGTTCGAGATCTTCAATATGATCGGGCCTGTCGCGAGGTAGGTTTTGTTAGAACCTCCCACTCGGATGGCGCTGTTGAGAAACGGAATCTGGATAGCATCCGTGTTTGCCGCGACGCCGTAACCCGTCGCTCCCTTGGATATGCATATGTCAACTACCTTAATGCCAGCGATGGTATGTCAAATTTCGATGTTGGGCATGTCTTCTCTCATGCGTAACAAGGTGAACGCGCTCTCGAGCAGCTCAACTATTCGCTTATTAAAAACCGAGCATGGTGAGTTGGAAGGTCTTGGCCAATCTTGTAATCTTATCTTAGACACATCAGCCGCATTATGTGGTCTCAACGTGACCCTGCTCTGCGCAAGACCGGTCAGGGTAACATCTTCATCAAGAATCTTGATGAACAGATTGACAACAAGGTAAGTCGGTAGAAGTGACAAGTGTCATGTGATCTATATCTTTGTTTTCCGTAGGCCCTCCACGATACCTTTGCTGCGTTCGGCAACGTGTTGTCCTGCAAAGTTGCCACCGACGAACAGGGACGGTCCAAAGGATATGGCTATGTTCACTATGAAACTGCTGAAGCTGCCGAGGGCGCTATCAAGGCTGTCAACGGTATGCTACTCAACGACAAGAAGGTGTACGTCGGTCACCATATCTCTCGCAAGGTTCGTCACCCCAGTATCCAAGTGAAGAGATTGTTGACCATCAGTAGGAACGGCAATCCAAACTCGATGAGATGAAAGCGCAGTTCACCAACCTTTATGTCAAGAACGTCGACCTTGCCGTGACTCAAGAAGAATTCCAGGAGCTTTTCCAGAAACACGGCAATGTTACTTCGGCTGTTATCCAGGTGGATGAATCTGGCAACAGCAAAGGCTTTGGCTTTGTGAATTATGAGACCCATGAGGAGGCTCAAGCAGCTGTTGATAATCTTAACGACTTCGAGGTCAACGGCAAGAAACTGTTTGTCTCCCGTGCGCAGAAGAAGGCAGAACGCGAGGAGGAGCTCCGCAGGTCTTACGAGCAAGCTAAGATGGAGAAGCTCAGCAAATATGCTGGAGTCAATTTGTATATCAAGAACTTGGAGGACGATGTCGATGACGAGAAGCTTCGCGCGGAATTCGAGCCATTTGGCACAATTACTAGCTGCAAGGTAATGCGCGACGACAAGGGCACCTCCAAGGGTTTTGGTTTCGTTTGCTTCTCCTCTCCGGATGAGGCTACAAAGGCCGTGGCGGAAATGAACAACAAGATGATAGGCTCGAAGCCTTTATACGTCTCGCTTGCTCAGCGCCGTGAAGTTCGCAGACAGCAACTGGAGAGCCAGATTGCTCAGCGCAACCAGATCCGCATGCAGCAGGCTGCGACAGCTGGTATCCCTGGAGGATATATCAATGGTCCCATGTACTACCCTCCGGGCCCGAACGGCTTCCCACCACAAGGCCGCAACATGATGGGCTACGGACAACCGGGTATGTTGCCTCCTCGTCCTCGTTACCCTCCTGGTGGCGGTCAAGTCCCTGGAATGCCTATACCTCCTTATGGCGCTCCTCCACCACAGTACGGCATGCCTGGCTACCCCCGCGCCCCTCGTGCTCCTGGACCTCGCGGCCCTGGCTCGTCCCCGACAAATCCCAGCGTTCCCATGCCTCGTGCTAACGGACCTCCCCCTAACGGTGCTGTTCCTCGACCGGGTCCTCAAGGCGGTGCGCCTCCAAACCGTCCTCCCCCTGCTGGTGCTCCTGCCCCTAGCGCTCGGAACCAGCAGGCTTACAAGCTCAATCCTCAAACTCGCAATGCTGCTCTCCCCCCTCAAGCTTCACCTGCGGTTCCTCAACCCGAAGTTCCTACACTCACTGCTGCGGCACTTGCCAACGTATCACCCATGGAGCAAAAACAGATGCTTGGTGAAGTTATCTACATGAAGATTGCTCCGTAAGCTACTATGCCGACAGTATTGCCGAGCAAAATGCTGATTTTCTTTCTTAGCTCCCAACCCGAGTTGGCGGGCAAGATTACTGGTATGCTCCTTGAAATGGACAACTCCGAACTCTTCCACCTTCTGGAATCAAATGAAGCTATGAATGGCAAGGTTAACGAGGCTCTTGCCGTTCTCCACGATTTCTCGAAGGAGGAGGGTGCGGGCTCGGTTGTTGTTTGAAAGACGAGCAGTTGAAGGCTCGGGGTGTGCCGGTGGAGATGTCAGATGATTTGTTGAGCAGTGGTTGCTCGTCCTCTCCTTTGTGTACTTTTGCGATGACAGGTTGATCATCCGTGACCTCTGCTTGTGCGCTGAGTGTCCGCTATTACTGGGTATTGGTGGTGGTCGTTCCTTTTCGTATCTCAACGAAGGAACAGAGGTTGATACAACTGCTACTTGATATGGGGGAGTCGTAAGTGCTTACAATCACCATGAGGAAACATTCCAGCGCAAAGAACCCCCAAACTGGATAGCAAAAAAAAAAAAAACCTGAAAGCATACTCGAGCAACATTAACAACAAAGATATGGTATACGACAACGAGGACGAAGCATATGGCCAGAGATATGGTACTTTTTTGCAGTCCCAAGAAAGCGACGAGTAACAATAGAAAGCAGGGGAAGATCAAGCCTTTCTGATTGCGTGGACAATGTGGAGACGGGTGGATGGGCGGACGAGGGGGTAATAGAGATCCTGATGGGCTTCTTCGATCAGTTTCTTGGCTTCCCAGTCGCGCATGCCAGTAGACAAGAAGAGTGGCTTCAATGCTGGAAGCATGATGTCATAATTCATCCAAGCCAATTGCCCAATGCTGAGGGCAACAGGGTCTCCGTAGAACCTATAAGCGCCAATTGGTGTTCCACAGAGACTCGGTGCTCACCTTTAGGCCAAAAGCCTATGGGAATGTTGCCCTCCTGGAAGACGATCCTATCGAAGTCACCCGTTGCAGAAACGAGGTTGGGAAGCTCAGGTGGGATATTGACATCAACGCCTTTGTCTCGGAGACACTGTCTGTACGCCTCCCACAGTGCGAACCAACCACGCATCCCTGACGGCTGTCCGGAACGGGTCAATTCAGTGGCGGTTTTGCCGTCTGCGATAGGCTCGCTGTCGGGCTCTATTAAAATCACCAGCCCACCTGGCCGAAGCATCCGTGCAATCTCGTCAAGAAAGCGGGGATAGTTTTCTATCTAAAATAATTGGAAATTAAGCGCTAGGCACCACAAGAGTGGAAAAGTATTACTCACTCCCGTGTGCATAAATCTCGCGTGAACGACGTCGAAATGACCAGTCGGATAGGGCAGAAACCATTGGTCTAGGTCGCAAAGCTCGAAACTTTAATAGACTGTCAATAGGCAGAGCTTAATTGCAAGGCTGAGTGACGCACGTGCAATTCTCTGGAACTTCACTGTGAAAGAACCAGTCAGCTCTGTGCTGGCACGGAACGGAAGGAAGTGGGCTGCACCGAGGTTGGACTGGTGCGAGATCTACACCAATCACTTCCGCCTCTGGAAACTCGTCCGCCAAGTCGATTGCCCTGTATTTTTGGTGTGGTGAGGGGGGGGGGATAAATATACCATTGCTGATGAAGTTCGTTCTGGAACGCTCACCAGAAGCCGCCTCCAGTGCCCAGGTCGAGGACACGGCAGCGCTCCTGGCCCTCCGCGGGAGTGAGGACTTCTTTCACAGGGCCGACGTAGTTCTTTCCGCCGAAGAGGAACTGGAGCATCTTGTGCTGAAGCTCCGAGCGCTGGACGGGGTTGGAGATAGCGATGCGTCAGATAGGCTACAAGGCGGCTTCATGACCAGGAGGAGCTCACTCTGACTTCTTCTTCGTCGGCGGGGAGCATGTAGCGCCGGCTGAGGGCATTGAATCTTCTGCCGTGCAGGTGGCAGAAAAACGGGGAGTCATCTTCACCGACGTAGGACATTTGGTTGAGAGGAAAGACTACAGGATAGTTCAATCGCATGAGCAAGCGCTGGCAGGCCTGGAGAAAGCAGGTGACATAGCACCGTTAAAGTCATGTTCCCAGTCTTATATTCCCATTGGAAGGGATGACGAGAAGCAAATAGGTGACGTCCATGTGTGGACAACGTTGTGATAATTGGCGAGTCTTGGGAACAGGTTTGCGGCTATACCGCGGGACCTGAAGGCCTCACTTGCCCATTTGAAATCGCCCAAGTGTAATCTTATTCGACGCCCAAGTCCGACAAATGCACAAATGGGGTTTCTCTCATTGTCGTAAGCTCAAGCCCATCAAAACAAACTTGGGAACCTTATGGATTTGGCCTGATGTCGTGTACAAACACTGTTCGAGTAGAGTCCCCGTGCCACCCACGATTGCTACTAGCACTCACAAGGAAACGTGCACCCGGATCTACAACTTTAGAACACGCCACGGTCAGTTGACCACCTCTCATTCACCGGAAGGACCGCTCCACGTACTCATCTGAGAAACATAGCCCCCATGATGGCCTGGTATAATCTTGAACTGGACCCCTCCCCTCGTCTTCACATTTCCATCAGTTTCCCCAGCTTCTGCCACATTCCACAATCGGATGTTGTCTACCGAAGCGCTGAAAGATGCCCATCATCTTCACATCCCTGTCAATGTCACCAGTTTGTGACTAGCTCACCATGCGATATGACGACCATCAGGAAACGGGACAACACAGGACACCACCCCTGAACTGGCAGGATTGCGAAGACTCTTCATCAGCCGAGGCATGCAAGAGGGACCGGATCGACCCAATGACCGAACGTCCCAGACGTCCACTGTTCCATTACGTCGCCCTGCATAGATGTGCATTCCATCCGTGGACCAGCACGCCTGTCACGAGACTCAGTATCCAGATGCGTGCTTGTGAAATGAATACGTACAGACACACACCATGGTGGAGTCTTTTCACTCATCCACAACCTTCCAACGCCCTTTCCTGGAGTGTTCACTCGCTTGTCCCAAAGCATGATCTGTCCATCGATCGCAGCGATCATCAATATATCTGGTGAAAACGTGGCGCTCTTCTCTGCACTTAGCAATGGTGGTGCGTTCTTAGGAGGGGCGACGGAGGTCTGCAACGATCGTGATGTCTGTTGCGGCTGCTGAGGGTATGAAGATGCTGCATTTGGGACCGCAAGGCCACCATGGCCACTAGAAGCCGTAGTTTCTCTGTGGGATCCCATCACCTGGCCCGTGCCGCTATCCGGAGCAGGAATGTCGTCCGCATCCCCATCAGCATCTGGTTCGTCATCAAACAGGGGATCGAAGGATGTGTCAGATCTCGAATCATCTTGGGTTGGTTGTTTGGAAATCTGCTTTTGACTCGTGGAAGCACTGGCAGCCTGCTGTTGTTAGCGTCCATTTCCGTTACCCGCGGCAGTTGGGGAAATTTCCACGTTAGCACCTACCGATGTATTATTTTCCCCCTTACGAAAGGGAATATTCGAAGCAACTGCATATGCTCCCGGTTCTCCAGCCGAGGATGGTGGACTGAATGACTGTGACAGGGCGTTCAGCGGTCTTGATGCGATGCCGACAAGCTGTGCGCCATGAGCTGTAAACTTGCGAACAGCTTGGCCCGTATTCAAGTCCCATTGCTGTTGGAAGAGGAGTAAAAGTCACCATGAGATTCGCACCCCGTTGAAATTCGCGACCCTCACTATAGCGTCACCGTCCCAGCTTGCACTAAACAAGCCTCTCTCCCCGTGATCGATGGCAAGCGACGAAACGGGGCCACGGTGTCCTTGCAGGACATGAATCAACCGGCCTGGGTCATGGCGAACAGTGAAGAGGTTAATATGCCCGCGCTACAGACTGTGAGCATCGAATCATCACAGTGGCGTGCAACGGAACAATGCGCACATTCGTGCCACCAAGAGCCCAGAGGGCGTCGGAATGCATTGCTAGACTGTAAACTGGTGAGAGTGAGGATTCACTACCCTGAGCATATCCGGTTTGGGGGCCGCCAATGTCAGGATTCTCCCACCAATATCGTATCTGCCCAGACTTCATATTTCCCTCTACGACGTTGCAATGATGGCGCTGAGGAGCAGTCAGGGTGACTTTTCCATTGACAGCTGCAAATATATCATAGTCGCGGACATAGCCATCATCTGAACCAGTCAAGAGATGGGTCATGCAAAAGGAGGAGGCGAGAGAATGTGTAGGTACTGGATGCGGGATAGCGCAGATTGCTTCCACTGTGAAAGATCGGGGTTGCCGCGACGGGAACGCCAAAGCGCGTTTGCGGACTTCGGCAGGTGATGGCGACCGCGGCCGCACTTGCGGGGCGACTATTTCTCAAACAACATGTTGAACATTGTCCAGTACATGATTCCGACGTACCCATGGGAGAATCCGGTGTGGGTGAGCGCGGGGATACTAGTCCAGTTGGTGCTGGTTCCGGCGGAGAAGAACGATCGAGGGTCGCGTCGAGCACAGGCTCCATAGACGGTTCCGACTCATCCTCATCCTCGTCGTCTGAATCGTCGGACGGTGAGTCCTTGGTGAGACACGTCAAGGCGCACAAAGACAGGAATGGTAGTGAACGTTGAACCCACATCGTCGACTTCTGTCACGTCGTCCACCCCATTCTCGAGAGCGCCGAGAAGGTCCTCGTCAATCTCAATGTCCTCATCGCCGTCAGCGTCGCTTGTACCGTCAAAGTCCAGGTCGTCGATGGTTTCGCCTTCGGAATCGCTGTGTGCCATGGTCCTGTCAAAGAGTTGGGTCCTCGGAAAGTTCGCACGGTAATCGACTGTCCGCTATTCCATCATGGTGTTGGCGGACTTGGGACGCAAGCTCAATGCTGCACTGTCGTCGCTCAGCAGGGCACCCGTCGTCGACGAAAAGGTGCGTTTATAGCATCTTTGTATCGTATTGATTAATATGACGCTTGCTGTAGGTCTTGGACGCTACCCTGAAAGAGATCACCGCTGCATTGCTCGAATCCGATGTCAATGTCAAACTTGTCGCCTCCTTGAGGCAGAAAGTCAAGGCGAAAGTCAAGGCAGCACTAGATGGTTCTGACAAGTCAAAAGATCCTAATCGTAAGAATGTCATACAAAAGGTCACCTTCATCCACCCATAATATCGTATGGACGTTTCATGCAGCTCCTTAGGCTGTCTTTGATGAACTCGTACACCTCGTGGACCCCGGAGTTGAGCCATACAAGCCAAAGAAAGGCCAGTCCAATGTTATCATGGCTGTTGGTTTACAGGTGGGTCTCCATACCATACTCTTTTACGCAGCTTCAAACAACATGACAGGGAAATGGAAAAACAACGACCTGCACGAAGCTCGCTGTGTACTATCAGAAACGAGGGTTCAAGTCCTGCATCGTCTGTGCTGATACATTCCGTGCTGGCGCTTTCGATCAAACGCGACAGTCTGCTACAAAAGCTAAAGTCGCGTATTTTGGATCCTACACAGAAACGGACCCGGTCGTGATAGCAGCTCAGGGGGTCGCAAAATTCAAGAAAGAACGGTTCGAGGTTATCATCGTGGATACTTCCGGGCGGCATAAGCAGGAATCCGAGCTTTTCGAGGAGATGGTTCAGATCAGTGAAGCCGTCAAGCCCAACATGACGGTGTTGATTCTTGATGCTAGCATAGGTAAAGTTCATGTCGAAGTGCAATATCTCCTTAATCCCTCTCTGCAGGTCAGGCTGCCGAAGCTCAGAGCCGCGCCTTCAAAGACAGCGCAGATTTTGGTGCAATTATTGTGACCAAAATGGACGGCCATGCTAAAGGTGGGGGCGCCATCTCCGCGTGTGTAGATTGCTCATTTCTACCATAACAAGATGACAACATTCATTTTCTAGTGTCGCGGCTACGAAAACACCAATTATTTTTCTTGGTGTTGGAGAACATCTATATGACCTTGATCGGTTTTCCCCGCAGCCATTCATTTCGAAGCTTCTCGGCTTGGGCGACATGCAGGGCCTGATGGAACACATGCAAGATTTAGCCACCCAAAACCCGGATAAGCAAAAAGAAATGGCAAAGAAGTTGGAAGAGGGGAAGCTCAGCATCCGCGATTGGAGAGAACAAATACAGAATGTTATGAATATGTCTGTTTTCACCTCACGCGGATTACCTGTCATCGCTAAATTCCGATTGCTTTCTCAGGGGTCCCATTAGCAAGATCGCATCGATGATTCCTGGACTCCCACAGGAGTTGCTTGCCGGCTCGGATGAGGAAGGCTCGCTTCGCATGAAGCGCATGATTTACATCACGGATAGCATGTCTTCCGCAGAATTGGATTCGGACGGTTCTTTGTTCATGGAAACTGGAAAAGATGGAAAACCTGTGGGTCTAACATGGAGGGTCACGCGAGTGGCAAAAGGGAGTGGGACGAGTGTGCGAGAAGTGGAGGAATTGCTATGCCAATACCGAATGATGGCCAATATGGCGAAGCAGGCAGGCGGAAAGAACGGATGGTGCGTAAGGCCTACATGTTACCACGCTGGTACTGATCCCACAGGTCAGGCTGCAAGCGATGCAGAAAATGCAAAGCGCAGCAGGTGGGCGCGGTCGCGGAGCGAACGGCATGCCCACCCCCGCACAAATCCAAGCGATGCAGGTACGTGTGCCGCAGACTGCAAAATAATTTTCTCATGTCTTATTCGGCTATCCAGCGCGCTATGCCCCCTGGAATGTTGCAACAAATGCAACGGCAACTTCGAAACGGAGGCGGCATGCAAGATATGATGAAGGCCATGATGCAGGGTCAGGGAGGAGATCAGTTCGACATGGAAGAGATGCAAAGTAGATCTATATGCCCTTTTTTTGATGATGTTACACTCACTCTTTCCCCGCAGGGATGATGAGCCAGATGGGTAATGGTTTAGGTGGCCTTGGTGGCTTGGGCGGTCTTGGTGGTCTCCCAGGGATGGGTGGGGGCATGCCCAACCTAGGCGACATGTTCAAAATGATGGGCATGGGTGGCGGCGCTGGTCGATGACCTCCCACGAGCTGAACAAATTGCATTGACATATGTACGACATTACCACGCAAGACCGATCCTAATTAACACAGACGTACGTCTTGGAGGCAAGGTTAGGTTTGGAGAATACTGAATACGGTTGTATGGGTCCATGATGATGGTACGGAGCTCCAAAGACGGCCTGAGGAGAACCCCTTAGATGGCATTCTTCTTGTGCGCTTGATTCCTTTTCCACAGCCTCTTCTTCACCGAAGCAGCACTCTTGTTCCCGAAAATAAATGATGAGGTGTGCTTGTCTGCACCTGTCTTACGGGAGATGGAGGACGAGTTGGCAAAGACGAGCTTCGTACGGCGCCGATCATTCGACGAAACTTTGTTGGCCAAGGTTCAGAACGTACCATCCAGAGACCAAACAAGCCAATCAGACCAGAACCCAAAAAGACGGCTGTTGCCAGCGTGCCTACGGAGCGGCTGTTGTACGACAGAAATGCGATGGTAAGGGACGCCGCTGTCACCGGTGCCAGGAGAGGATGGCTGTTCTCTCTGGGACGGAGAGCTAGAGGCGACTCATTTGGTATCTACAAAGGTCACAAGCATGTTCCATTTGCGAGAATGTTAGTAGGGAACCGTACCGCCGAGATGATAGTCGCAGCGATGGCGCCGAATATAATTCCCAATTGAAGGGCGAGATATCTCTCAAGGGACGTTAGTGTTCCTCGTCCTCCTGACGTCTCCGCCAGGAAAAGCAGGAAGCGAGGGAATGTCACTAGACACAACGAGAATATTGCAAGGCTGTATAAGCGCAAAGTTTCCAGCCTCTTTTCGACACGGATGAATTTTTATTACTCACATCGTAGCCGACGTCCACGCCCAAATTGAAGTGGTCTTGTCAACGGGTTCATCTCCACCTCCACCTGGATCCCCCGCACTGTCACCCGTCGAAGCGCTCTTTCTCCCCGATTGCGATAGATCATGCATCTCGATACCGTTTGACATGTTCCAGGTTAGTTTGCTCACGGTGGTCAGAAGCTAATGGAGCGTAGCCTCGTGTCGAAGACGGCTGGCTCATAAGTACGTTATTTTCAAACGTCACGGTACCGTGATCATATCAACGTGTTCAGTACCCCGCAGCATACCCTGATTCCTCACCTTCATTTCCCATCTGCACGAACGTCGCGCCCAAACGGTACTAGAAAGATCCCCCCGCTGCACCGTCCAGTACGATTTCCAAATGTTCATGCTCGACGATGACGGTCCACACCAGCAAGACGTTCTCAAACCCCTGGCTTTTCGCAGTTGCACTCATCCAACTTCCACTCGACGAGTCGTACGACCACGGTCGCTCACTTGACTGCATCACGCGACACAACGACGAATCCATGCTCGATGGGGTAAATCACCAATTCAAGCTGCGTCTTTGAGTTGCTATTATTCAATAACGAAAGTAACGACGCCGCAACCATGCCGGATTTGCTCGACCTGGCCACCAATAATCATCCTGCGAATTGTGCTCAAGTCAGGACATTTGATATTACAATGTGCTACACGGCGCGAGTTCTGTTCGCATCCGTCATCCATGGAATCGAATAACTTCCATTCAGCTGCGCAAATATCTGGGCGGACGTCGCTCATCCAGCAACATGCGTCTTCAGACTGTTCTAAACGCGGTTTTATCGTGGACGTCCTTGGGGACCAGGCCATCCCCCTACCAACACCACGTCGACGTGAATGCACTGGGAAATTTATCTCCATATCACCCATCTCCCTCAGTCGCGGGAGTCGAGGCAGAATTGCCCGGTGATTGCAGTGTCGAGCAAGTCATTCTGGTGAGACCGTTGGTTGTGTCGACTTTTTCTAGATCTTCACGATTATGGCCCGGCAGCTACACCGACACGGGTCACGGGGACCGATTACCGGGGAGGACGATTTGATTCTTGGGTTGGTAGACACTCTTGATGCGGCTTGGGATGCCATTCAGGAAGCCGATCTCCCTCCCAATTTGCGCTTTCTCAAAGCAGGTTACAAGTATGATCTGGAACCAGAAGCCCTTAGCATCATGGGACGTCAGCAGCTGTTCAACCACGGCGTTGAGTGTGTATTCCAATATCTTTACAAAGAATTAGGCTGACGTCTCGCCGTAGGTTCGCTCTCCGTTACCCCCACATATCCACGACGACGGTTCTCTCCAGCCCGGTAGAGAGGGTTATTGAATCGGCACGCTTTTTTGCTTTGGGAGATCTCGGGCCAGATATTAAGGATGTCTATTTTATGACCGTTGAAGATCTAGATGTACCCGTTAACTGGATCCTCCCATGGGTAGCCTGCCCCAACTGGAACATAGAACTGGAGGTTAGTTTGATGTGTCCAGATGAGGATCCACTCAAACGGATTGTAGCCCGCGCTCGAATGGAGTAGCCACTACATCCCACAAATCACTGACAGGCTGAATTCTCTTCTTCCTGGTGTCTATCTCAGTTATGACAACGCACATGGTGCATTGCTTGCCTGTCCATATGATCTGGCAGCTCGTAATGAATCACCCTGGTGCAATGTGTTCCTGCCTCATGAACTGAGGGCCTTCGAGTGCGTATGATCTCGCCTATTCTCAACTCTGAGAGACTGATATCCCGGTACAGATACGAGTTGGATCTTGGTATGAGCGGCATGGGTGCTTACTTGTTACCAGATAACATGGGTCCCCTCCTTGGATCGGTGTATGTCAACAAGCTCATTGAACGGTAATATCTATCTCTATACGGTAGGGCAGGGCATTCAATCGCATCGGTTACAGGCTCACGAACGCCAATGGTGACGCCAAAGAGCTTTATCTTGAATTTGGACATGATGTCAGCATCCTTTTGATACTCGCCGCGATGGGTTTGAACGAGTATGTATGCCTTCACCAGGCAGATGCTGATGTTGATGCAACCGCTTGCAGAGATATTCCTCCCCTGTCTGGTGATCATATTCGGCCTCACCGTAGGTTCAGGACCTCTGAGCAGACACCCTTCGCTGCGCAAATGATCTGGGAAAAGTTCTCCTGTGCAAAATCGTAAGTACATCGTTTCGAGGTGACAAGCTAGACCGTGAGGCAAACTGGTGCACAATTAGATTTAAAGGTCCCCAAGTGCGTCTTCTGCTGAACGATGCGACATATCCCCTGTCCATCTGTGAGAAGTCCCGTATGGACAAGCGTTATGGCACGTGTTCGCTTCACGAGTTTATCAAGGCGAACAGTTACAGCACAGGTGTGCAGTACGGAGATGCAATGTGGAATGCTAGCTGTGGCTCCGCCTAAGTGTGGACGATTTGCGGACGTCGCGAGTTCACGATGTTCAACCCCTGTCTTGTTTCTGTACTACAGCAATTCCCTCTTTCATCATATGTACTTGTCAAATAATTCTTGTAGCACTCCAATGTCCATGTGTGTGATTGGCCGACTCCGCGTGCGCGACGCGTTGATTATGTCATGAGCGGGGTAGGTCCATTAAAGTGCTTTGTAGTTTGATCTAAGGACGCCAATATGTCGTCCGGCACCAAACGCAAGCATGAAGAAGACTGGGATTTTCTAGACCTTACTGGATCGACACCGGTCTACTCCAAATCGAAATCGAACGTTGCTCCCTCTACTGCTACGTCCAAAGCATTTCCCAGCACGAAAGCACCGGTATATCAGCCTCAGGCCCCAATGTATCCGTCCCTTGCGTGCCCCACTGCCTATGCCTCGTACCCATATTATCAGAGTATGCAATTGGGTTCCAGCGTGTCTTCTGCTGCTCTCTCCCCACCACCTAAGAGAGCCCGCAGGAGCAGGGTAAAATCTAATGACCATCAGACGGGCGGTGAAAAGCCGGAAAAGCGCGGTGCTATAACGAAGAAGAAATGTCCCCAGAACATATTTGACAGAGTGGACAGAGTGATGTCGCAGCGGTCAGTCGGATTCTTTAAACTTGTTCTCCAGCCAAGTCGACGCATGGAAAATCAGGTTCTTTATGCTTGACCGAAGGCGGAACGGTAGCGAGCTCAGAGAAGAATTTAGCGTGCTCGGTTCAACTGGCAATGTGCGCAATTCATCAGAAGCCTATCATGTGTATTCATATATTTATATTGTTGGGCAGGTCTACACAGTCGTCATTGACAAGACTCCGTCGTGTAATTGTATGTTTTCTTTGCCATTCTATAAATCATAATTGACCCAGTTCCATAGGTCCTGATGCGACGAAAGGGAATCATTGTAAACACATCGTGGGTTCTCTCGCATTGCTTTCTTTCGTGGCCGTCTAAAGTGGCCACTTCTTCAGCTCTTCATCTTTCTCAAAGGTCTGCCCTGTTTCGCAAGGTGCTTTGCGAACGCTGACACGATATCTGCGCCTCTTCTCAGTTCTCCAGGTCCCACAATCGTCACACGTATGGTATCAAAAGTAAGTGAATGACGACGTCCCTTTTTGTCCGTAGTTTTGCATTGAGCTTGTCTCTTTTAGGGCCCTCCTCACGTCCGAGCTTATCCAAATCTTCACGGCCGCTCCTCTGGCACCCAACTCACTTGCACACCAACGTGTCAGAGAGGCGTACGCGCGAGCGACAGGTCGAAGTGTGAACACGAATGACGTTGGGGAGGGTGCTAGTTCGGAGCCGGCTTCCACAGGTGCCCGTCGACAACCCACTGCCGAAGACGATTGTCCGATCTGTTACGAGGGTATGCATGGAGCTGCAGAAAGCTTATTGGTGTGGTGTGAGACATGCGGTAACGCTGTGCATCAAGGCTGTTTCGCAGAGTGTGGGTGTTCCGTTTCTCATTCACCGGTTGTGTTTCTGGTTGCTGAGTTATGAAACAGGGGCAAAATCGTCCCCCAACAAGCACACCTGTGTATTCTGTCGATCCCCTTGGGTTGGCGCTTCTGCGCTTGGAAAAGGCAAAGGCAAAACAAATGCCGGGATGGCTGCTTCGGAGGGATATCTCAATCTTGGTGCTGTGGCAGGATTGAGCGGAGTGAGGGATACGAGTACCTGTGAGTCTCACCTGGCTCGGAAATCTCTGCCTTTACCCATTCAACTGACTGGACCTTTAGATCATCATGGTGCTCGGCTGGGAATGCGATATTATGGCTAACAAGAGTACGATGGATATTTCTAGACTTCCATGCCATCTACTTCTCGCGCGGCCGCTAGCCCATGTAGGCTCTGAAAATTTGCCTTGCGGCCTGGACACATCTTTTGACATCTTGACAGGCGGCTTATAGATCGTTTGGTAGTACATTATTCTTGTATATTGCAACTTTATACTATATAGTCAACTATAGTAATAATCATATCTTGTCGATAATAGACTTGAATTCTGTAGCGACTGATGAAACACTTTGTCAGGGGCATTCCACAAAGCGACTCTCAAGTAACCCGTCGTTTAATGACTCGGACGTTCATATAGTGTTCAGTCTTTACCATCTGGCATGCCTCGCGAGCTGCGCCCACGAAAATCACGTCCCAC
Organism: Phlebopus sp. FC_14; assembly: GCA_021018615.1. Classification (NCBI taxonomy): domain Eukaryota; kingdom Fungi; phylum Basidiomycota; class Agaricomycetes; order Boletales; family Boletinellaceae; genus Phlebopus; species Phlebopus sp. FC_14. Next base: position 814,982 of record JAEVFL010000002.1, on the reverse strand, counting down.
TTACGACATCGAGGACGAGAACGGAGCCGGGCCTTCAACACGTCCCATTGAAGATCAGGGAAATAGCGATAGCGAGTTTGCACCCGCCAACGGTCCTGCCGGACACGCAAACGAAAGTGACGGCAGCGACAGTATCGATATCGATGGCCCAGAAGAAATTATCACAAAGGTAGCAAAGAGCCCAAAAGCAACTTCAGCTGCACTCCGATCTAGTGTCGCCTCCCCAACGCCGTTCGTGCCGTCGAAAACAAGGAGGGAGCAATCGCGAAGACTACCTTCCACAATGCAGGGAGGCTCTGTGACACCAGTGCCTACCCCACCGTTGCCAGCAACCCGAACGGCCAAAATGTATGCGTTGCCGACCCCCAGTGCCCACCATCGGCACAGAGCGGTCCCAGTGCACCTCAGGAAAGATAAAGTTGAGAGATTAGCAAGCCCCCCAATACTTTTTCGACAATCCGACATCATTCCGACTAACAGCATGACTGCAGACCAGTCCTTGACCGACAGAATTAGCAAGGCTTGGGGCTTCAACGTCGGCGTCGGGCCCATCTGGGAAATTATGGAGGACAGGTCTTGCTTCAAGGAAGCTATTGTTACAGGTCCTAACAGGGAGCAAGAATACCTTCGCCGTCCAAGAGTTTACGAGAACATCACTGTGCGGCCGGGATGGGAGGTTCTGGATTACCAGTGCGTTGAACAAGACTAACTTGTTCATCAAGTCGTCATCTTGTGTTCATGCAACTAGGGATGCTTTCCGATATCTGCCTTCTGACACAGTTACAACCGAGGACGCTAGGCTCAAACCACCACCTTCACTCCATTGCCATATGGGTCCGTACGGCCGACAGACACGAGTTGCCCTTAACATGTTCGATAGCTTGCCCACTTGTACGCTCTTCTCGCTTTCCTCCCAAGTTCGTCTCCGATCATATCCCAGCGAAATATTTTAAGGATGGCAAGTCATATATCTTCAATGCAGGAGCGCCCGTCTGGGGCGTGGATTGGTGTCCTACCTATCCGGCTGATAGACCTTGTAGGTGAAATCTTCCCCGCTTGTCTCGACATTCCCGAGTCATTTTCATTTTTCAAGTCCGCCAGTTCAAACAATATTTAGCAATTGCTCCATTCCCAACACGCTCGCATGCGCCCAGTATTGGCGTCAAAGCCCAGCGTCCTACGCCAGCATGCGTGCAAATATGGGCCCTGCGACCGCGTGAACGCGATCCAAACGCAATGGAGGAAGATGAACCAAGTCAGGAAGGGGCAGAAACAAAGTGTGAGATGGTCTTGTGTTTAGAAGGAGGGCCCGCGCAGGAGATCAAATGGTGTCTATTACCTGCTCACGATCCAGTAAGTTGCCGCCCTGTAGGACGATCTCTTCATGACGCTGATTTTTTTCGTAGTGGGAGGATAATATTCAGCCCAGGGATGGTCCCCGTAAACTTGGCATACTAGCGGGAACATTCGAGGACGGGTCGTTATCCGTTTACACGGTTCCGGATCCTATGGATATCAGACCCGCAGAGCACGACCCTTCGTTTCCTGTATTTGGTACAACATCTCTTGCTCGGTCATTTTCAGAATGTGACTAACTAGGTACAGTAAAATTACGCGAACCTGACCTGCGCATTGAGTTAGAGGGTACGTCGTGCTGGTCAATCGATTGGGCGAACAGTGAGGTCATTGCGGTGGGATGTACGGATGGTAAGGTTTCTTGCAGTTGTTCCTATCGATATTGACTAGGTCTAGGTTGCATCGCTGTGTACGATATTGGAAGGGCTTTGAGGAACGGTGATGGTCCCAGTCAGTACATGTACTCCATGTCCAGTCAGCGATGATGCTCATGTACATCAGACATATTCCCAACTCGTTTTGTTGCCGTTCACCAGTCGGCCATTCGCGCTGTTGCATGGATCCGTCTACCTCCAACTGACAGTAAAGGTATTCCTGCCGATTCTGAAGATCCAACGATTATTGCCAGTGGTGGTTACGATGGTGTCGAATGCCTAACGGATGTCCGAGAGCCACATGGGAATGTCATCAATCGTACTCGGGGCAAGTCTTGCCAAAACGTTGTCCCCACTAACTCGCAGCTCATCATGTGCAGATGTCATCAACAGTGCAACGTACTCTGCATTTGCGACCGGACCCATCATGATCGATCATGACAATACTGTGAAGGCATATTCAGTGTCGCCAAGTATGCTAGGTCGCGGGCATGTTTTGATGGAGCCAGGTGGACCTGTTTGGGTTGGTGTAATTTTCATTCCGACGGATGTCTTTTGACCGCTCATGCAGAGCGTGAACGCATCAGACTATCATCCTCAGCTGGCTGTCGGGTCTGCTGATGGATCATGCGTGACTACAAACCTCCTTAAATCAACAAGAAGAGGTGGAACCGTCGTAAGTTCGCCTTCGTCCCTGGTTGACACTTTTTTAAGAAATTTCTAGCCCTTTTTCGTTCACAAGATATATCAACTCGACTATAGTCGTAAAAGTAGAGAATTTCGTATGTTGGAACAGTTTCTACCACGGGTGAGTTAGAACATCGGCGACCGCCTTCACACTCACCTCGACTGGCAGGAGACACAAGATAAATCGGTTAATGTCAAGGGAAAGGCTCAGGCCAGAAAGGACGAGGCGGAAGCAACTGGGCTAAATGTTAGCACAGGGGTTTGGTCTCCGGAAATTGGCGTGCACCGTGTAGCATGGAACAGTGGCAACGGACTTGGAGGGGCGCCTCTATTAGCATCGGTGACGGGATCAGGCCTTTGCAGGGTTGACTGGCTGCTCGGGAGATGGATCAAGGACAAGGTGCCATACGTGAACGTACCAAAAATGAGAAAAGAAGTCGATGAGGTTTCGGAGGATGAGTCGACGGAGGAATGAGGGGATTCATGTTATTAATTATCACATATTATACTTCTTCCAATCCGCAGACATCAAGACGTGAGATGCCGATCAACCATAAATTTCTGCACGACGTCGGTGTTACCATTGTGCGATGTCGAAAGGGCAAATTTGCCGCACCAACGGTGCAATCTTGAATGAAACCTTTTAGCAAGTAAATGAACGGCAGAGGAGAGAACCTAACGAACAAGTTCCAATGCAAGCTCCCATGGGTGATGAGTTATATCGACCCGTAAAGGTTCTTATCCTTTAAATGTTGGCGGTGTTCCTTCCTCAAGCGTCGCTTCTCGCCAGCACCACCCGGTCCGTTGTCCTCCACTGTCTTTGGCTTTGTCAAGTCCCATAGCCAAGAGGGATAATCCTCGTCAGCCATAGCAAGCACAGGAGGCTGATCTTTTAGGTAGTTCAGTCCAGTTAGTATTGTGCCGGCTGGACATGACGAAATGCCTCTAGCTGAAGGTTTGTTCAACAAACGCAATAGAATATGGCGGGGCCATGCTACGTACCCACTGCGTCGGACCCTTCTGCGGGCTTCTTGCCAGACTTTTCAGCATAATTGCGGACCAGACGAACAGAAAGCGTTCGTTGAGACGACGCGCAACGGAGAGCAAGCAGGGACATAAGCCACAACGTAGTGCAGCGAAAAGAACCACCAGCACGTACTGAGCGTGACACGTGACAATGTGATACTAATGGTGTGACTACATAAGTCAAGTAACTTGACGACATTCCAGCAGATGTCTGGTCGAACCGTCCGCACAGGATCTCTGCTGCTTGGGAGGACTTTCTTCAAACGTCTTACCCCAAAACTTGAAGTACGCGTGCAACGCTGACGAAACTAGATGTCAAGGGAGATCGCTCGGCAGCTATGATCATCGACCTCACAATCATGGAGATGTGGGTAGAGTTCAAGACCATTAACCTTTTCGTAGAATACGACCCCGGCTTCCTTTATCTGCCACAGAATGCACAACCCAACTGGAGAATTGTGGGGAACATCTCACTGCTTATGCCATGCGGTATTAACGCGAGCCGATGCAAGTAAGTGCAAGTCATTGCAGAATGTACAGTAGATACAAGAGGAAGAGCAGGTCGTTCGACTCGCAAACATATAGTTCAATTGTAATGACCACGCTTGTCGAATCTATATGCTAGGACCAGCTTCCCAAAACACTACCCAAATTTCATGTCCACAAGTACGTCCTCTTGAGGTAGTGGCAACTGTGCGAACCCAACCTTCCAGATATTACCCAGTATCCGTGGTTTAGAATATGTCAGAGCCAGGGAAGAGCTGAGATTCTTCGGGATCATGCTCATCCCTATTTTCCACCGACGGTGGCCGCGCTGGATGCTCCTCCTCAGACGACAGACTATAAGGTGTCGCTGGATGAATCTCTGGATGTTCTCGCTCAGAGAATCCATATGGTTCATGTTCAAATGGGTCGATGTCCGCTTCTGACATGGCCGACGGAAGGGGGTATACAGGTGCTGGGGCTGCGATTGGTTGAGTCGGGCGAGGGGTTTGTTGGACTGGGGGAGTGTATTGGACTTGTTGTGCAAGTGGCGTTGTCCGGCTTGGCTGAGGAATCACATGCGGGTTGCATGTTACGGGAGACGGATTATGCTGTGGTAAGATAGATGATGCTGGAGGACGAGACGGCGCCTGCGAGCGGGAAGGTGTGGTAGGTTGTACCCTTGGCTGGAGCTCATACTCGAACTACATGGCAGATGTGAGAAAGTGAAAATACTAGGAAAAGCAGGAATACTTGCGGCAGCGAATACTTCTTGCCTTCGTTGCTTGCCCTCGTCCTTGTCGATGCAATAACATAGATATAGCGTATCCGCACTTCATGCGCCTGTCACGTTAGTTCCCCAGAAATAAATCGGAGAAACACACGTACACATCCTTGATAAGACCAACGCAGAATAAACCAACAAGTGCTGTTACCCCACCGGCCAAAAAAGCAGCCCCCAATGCAGAGTCGGGTGCATTCAACGTATGAGCGACGAATAGATACGTCAACAGCGCGAACGGAAACGTTAGGGTCAATGGCGCGTAGGTGAGCATAGTAAGCTGAGCTAAACACCCACATTTCAGTGAGAAGGGGTATATACAAAATGACTGACAACTTACGTTCAGTCTTAAACTTTCGTCGGAAGCGACCTCCACTTGCGCCCTCGACGGCATATGTGAGTGCGCGTGCTCTCCTTGCACTCGGAAAGAACGGATCGCCAGTAATGCCAGTGTAGATGAGAGCATACCTACTAAGCGATGATGTCACAGTCTCCAGGTAACCCACAGCCAGGCCAGCGCCAACTGTGAGGGGCTGGAGCCATGGACGGAGGAGAAGCGGGAAATAATTGGGAAGGAGGCGGAGCGCAGTTGTCAGCAGTACAAGCATCCGGATGCCAGCAAGGATGAGCGCGCTCAAGACAATCGAACCAAGTGAAGGATATGTTGAGCGGATAATCGCGGCGTGAATGATATGCGTGTCAAATGGGAGAGGTGGAGGTTCATCAGGACTAGGAATACCCTGAGCATGCAGGCCGAGGAGGAAAGACGATACTCACTCTGCATGATACCAAGCACCGACTACGCCGGCACATGTTGTACGGAGGATGCCCCGAGAAACACCCCAGCTCCAAAGCCATACACCAACAGAACCAACAATCGCCCAGTCAGCCCAATTCTTAATATGCCATGCTGCGCCACCTTCTACATCCACGAAATAGCCGATCAAGAGCAGCCGGAAAATCAAGGTAAGGAAGGGGATCGAGGTGATCAAAGTCGCAAGAAGGATGGCCGGAGAAAGCGCCATCAGGAAAGGATTGGCCATGAGGAGTTGAGACGTAAGGTCAAGGATAGACGATGTGGAATGTATCTCGCGCGGAAGATCGACCAAACGTCGAGCGGTCAGTATGCATAGTGTCAGGGGTATGAGCGAAAACAACCGCAACCTAAGTCTAGGTCAAATAAAGATCTCCAGCAAGGATGATAACACCTACCCAACCGTCTCTCCCCACGTGGGCTCCTGATCGCCATCCCACATGAAGCTTCCCACAAATGCCCACACAGCAGAGATGAAAAGGGTAGCTGGTATAAAGAGAGAGGTGGCCACCATAACAGGTTTGACAAATATTCGCAGAAGAAATATGTGTGCGTATGCAACAGCAGCACTTGAAAACGTTAGTATCGTAAGCAGCGGCACCGTGTGCAGTAACGTGATGTATGGCAGGGGACCTCTTTTGTTCGTCGGTTCATGGACGACGAAAAGGAGGAGGATGGAGAAGAAGACACATATTGAGACTGCGGTGCACCAGACGACCGTCCAGTTGGAATCGTTAAATTTGCGACGGGTACGTGAAATATGGCGAGGGTCCGGTAAGGAAAATACGTCAATCGGACGCGTTGTGCCATCTCTGGGCAGAAGTGACTCGGTCAGAGATAGAGACACAGGTTCACGAGCTCGTGGCGGGGGTGGAGGCGGCTGCTGCGGCGGTCTGGCTAATGGTCCTGGGGAGCCAAGAGAGGGAGATGACAGTGATGGTGACGGTGACGGCGAAGGAGGAGAACGAGGACGTCGAGGTGGTGATGCTTGGTGAGCAAGCCATCCCTTGGGAAAGTCCTGCGATTCAGCTTGGCCGTAGTTGGAGGACATTAAGGGAATGGACTGTGAGGCAAGTCGAGAGGCCCCTGGCGGCATATCTTCTTCGTCCAGGCGAAGATATGGATCTTCCTCCTCTGGCTCATCTACATGGCTCCTATAATCACCCCTACTGGTCATCCTACTCGTATGGCTCGCACGGAGATGTGGGTCGTCCAAGTCGTCTAAGTCGTTATCGTGGTTACTGCCTGCACGAGACCCTTCGTCGGTGGTGAACGAGAAGAAGAGAGGTTGGGAAGAAGACAAGCTCGACTCTGGGTTCTGGTGTTGTGACAAGAACTGGGAGGCATACTGCGCAAAAGATTTTGCCATCTCCACGCGGCCTCGTTATTGGCGCCAACAGACTCCAGAAGGTAGCGACGTCGGACTGCGTAACTTACAAAAACGACTCTGCTACTTAGCTTGCTTGCACTTCCAAGACGTCCGTAGGAAAAAGTTCCTAAAAATGGGTTACCTGGTATTCAAGCCAATTCCTCCAACAAGCCTGAAAGAATACATGACCACTATATTCTCCTGAGTTTGCTCGAACTAGACAATTCAGGGTCCCCAGGCGAGGGTATTTGGACTCTTGATGGTCGTTCTTCCCTTTGCATTATCGCTGCATGCCCCCCCCTGGAACATGGCGACCGAGTGGTCGACATCAGTTCCCCAGGGCAGGAAGGGTGCCTATTTCATCTACCGAGGCATCCGTGCTGCAAGTGTAGCCGAGCTGCACGCGTAATTCTAAAGTCGTTGGAAATCTGGACAAGGCGCGAACTAATGCCAGGAGAGACCATAACCTGCGCCCCTAAGACGAGTTATCCAACAGTCGACATGTGGGTAATATCACGACTTTTGTAACTTTGCGCTGTCCGATTACATAGATATATATCGCCTGCGAGATACCCCGAAGCCAGCTTGTCTAGCACTCAGTTTCCGTCATTGCGACACTGTCACCCATGTTTCAAGGAGCTGGTCCCGAACCTACCTAGACGTGGAGATCAATACGAATTGGACTGACGAGGGGTCGGCCATGGCATGCACCATATATCTGATAACCTGCAGTGGAGACTGGGTCGTTTTCAAAGTCCATAACTCGGTGCAACTTTTCTGTGATCTCTCTGCACAGCGTGCGCGCCTTGACAACAAGCATCATCTCACTTGCTTGTAATGGGGTGTACGTGGTATGTATGAGTTTCGAATCGTCTCGTCGACTTGTGGGACGAAAGATAACTAACTTTGTTTAATCGTTTGCAAGCGTGCAATGATACCTTCGGGAGCCTGCCCCTCGACGGTCTGGGCAAACCGTCGAGGAGCACTAGTAGCTCTTGTTGGAGCTATGTTACTAACAGTGTTTCGAACGAGGCGCTTGCTGACTATAGAAGCGACGGGAAGGTGATGCCCACGAGTAACGCCGTGCAAGGATGCTGTGTTCCCGCTTCGATGTCCAAATAGGCGAGATACTTATTGAATCCGCTGGCTATAAAACGCACTGATCGTCAGATGTTGAATCCATACATTGGCAATAACGCATCACTCACGGAGACGGACACGCGATTGCGAGGGCGCGGGTGCCGTCGGGCAAAAGACAGGGGGCAAGGACTTGTTCATACCTTCCGCCACATCCCGCTTTGATGGTGTAGTGCAGGTGGTGGTTGTTGTATTGCGACTAAATGATAGGGGTTCCTTCGTACCTTGCATGAACACAGATGCGGGGCGCCAACTGAGGTGAGCCCCAGGACGCTTCCGTTTTGCGACGAGAATAGCCAATGCCATCAGAGGTATCAGTACTTACATCGCGTGACGTGTCCAGACATGCAACTGCATCGCACAACAGGGATTGGTTGCCAGTAAAACCATGGCCGTCTCACAACACACAGTGTATGTTCAACTTACCGTTCTTCGTCAGAATCAGTGATATTTCGTCACGTCTGAACAAACTTTTACTTACATGGTGTTAGCCGCGATCCTGCTCTCCTCATACACACATAATGGTACCTACAAGAATGACGAGGAGCTCCAACGCCGTTCTTCGTCGCCGGGCTTTCTAACAACGCGGATGACTCGAGGTGATGAGAGCAAGCCAGACAGGGAGACAGAGAACGGTCGCTCATCCGGACACTACGTTATCGGATACGAGCCACCGCGCGCGATCACGAGAACATAAAAGGTCAGAAAGAAAGAAGAAAGACAAACAGGCGATAGACGCATGCGCAGACCCTTGATTCACGCGCCATCGTACGTCGCCGCGGATGACTTGCAATTTAGCGCAGCGAAGGACAGGACCTCGAGGACATCCACCCGCTCCATGTCTGTGTCATATAGCTGTTAGGACGAACGTGAACAAGTGTGACGTGGAGTAGCGGCAGAGGAGGACAGGTGTGACATTCATCTCGGCGAGGAGTAGCCGTGCGGGGCGTGATCGGGTGGTGGATCAGCACGGGCGGGAAAAATCGGGGATGGCGGGTTGATGGCTAATATGACATGTGGGGTATCATTCATGGCGCCCCGTTGCACCGCACGAGTGCTGGAGCCAGAATCGTCGATGTCAGGGGTTGAGTCCTAACGGATTGCATTTAAAAGGGACTGTAGATATGCGGCCTGAGGTGTGGTTTCCTAATGGATTCGACTGAAGGGTGGTGAATCACGGATCGAGCGAAAAGCCTCATTGACATAGCGAGTGCCAGCAGCAGCTGAAATGCCCATGAAAGGAAATCCACGCGAGCAGGTCCTCAAGGTCGATATTCCCGGCACGATGGGGCCATGTTACGTCTTCTCGTCGCAACGACGATGTGGTGGGGCTGAATCATAATCATTCGAATGGTTGAAATGACTCAGCGGACTTGTCCATGCAAAGGATGTGAGTTCTGAATGATCAAATGGCTGACCGCGCACAACTTGCCCTTGACAACGCCGCATTGCGTTCCCCGGAACGAGCGATGACATGACAAGACGAACCGAGTAGGTGAAGAGCGACTCGGGAGTCCTGGCGTAGGGGTTGAGGAGTTGCGGTGACCATCAAGTGGAGAATGGCTGGAATCTGGCCACTCGGAGTCCTCCAAAGACGAGTCTCGCCAAGCACCGCGCGTTACAGCAGCCCTTGAGGTGGCGGATTAGCAGGATCCACAGAACGATGGAGGTGTCGGCATCTGCCGGACTATCATCATTGGATGGAACAAACTACCAACTTGGCCACCATCCCCGCGATTGGTAGTCAACCCCAGACATGGCCAAGGACTTACATGGCAATGCCAACAGACGGGGCAGAGTTCCCGGTGGAGTGGAGGGTTGCCATTTCACGACTGGACGGTACGATCACACCGAGTCCTCGAACGTTCCTCTTCAATTGCGAACTGGCTATCTCGGTCGTCGTCGCGTGCCCATCCCATCTTTTGCAGGGTCTAGCCAGCCCAAGACGCGTGCATATCCCGTATGGACTCATCCAAAGTGGCAACTCCCCGTGGGCTATCCATTCCCGCTAACCCCTCCGCTCTGCCGCCATCACACTGACGTGGCGAGCAACCCGTTGGCAAACGCCGTTTGGGATACGTATTAGATATGAACAGCAATAACACCCTGCCGCATCGGGTGGCGGCGGATGGAAGGCGGGCTCGAGATGGTGTGTATATTACATCCACAATCAGGGGTAGCCCTCCACCTACAGGTGGCTTGACGCCGCGTCATCGCCAAGGTGAGATATACGTTATATTATCTAGTCCATGTCCATGTCCGATACGCCGGTTTCTCCATAGACAGGGGTTTTCCAAATCCACCCAACGATGCCTTCTTTCGTGTGGGGACTGTGGCCGAGGGCTCTCAGTGACTCGTTCTGTTCACGCACTGTGGTCTGAACACAGCACCACCCGTGCCGCACTTTTCCACATACCAAGAAGATCTCCCCACATCCCCTTGCTTGCGTTTTTATGCGGTATGTACCGTGACACAACACGTTTTCCTTCCAAGTTTAACTCTGGCCCCTGTGTTCAAAAAGTTAGATTCACGCAATTGAATAGGGCAAATGAAGCACGCGGTACGCAAGGATAGAATGATCAAGCCAATCTCTTCATCTCCAGCTTTTTCTTCACGCGAAATGCGTGATGGCGAGGTTACCAGCACGTATGGGCGTGTATCGATGATGACGCGTCGTGACGCGTGTGCTTGTGTACACGTATACAATGCAAGGTAAACCAAGGCACGAAGAATAATTAAATATTACCCTGGTCATATTGGTTAACGTGGAGAAGCCGATGCGTACACGCCTGCAACGTCTACGATGACGCACGATGAGGTCGGCGCGCCACAGCACTCCGTATTCGAACACCCGCCACTCGTACCTTTTCCTCGCAAATTATCAGATCGGCGGATACCAGTGCATCGAAGGCCAAGTCTCGGGCTTTGGGAAAGTCGAATACCGCGATCGATGCTGGTTGTGGACAGGGTGTGTTGTATCTGTACGTCTCTGGTGTTCCTTAATGACCAAAATGACGCATGCTGAGAAGCTAGATACATAATTAAATACAGGAATTGACCCTATAGCCATGCAACAGGGCGACTGAAGACAGATAATCTCGAAGGGCAAACGCGATCGGGAAATCGCCGAATTGTAAAAATGAAAACCGTGCTGATGAAGATGATGATCGATTGACACATCATTCACAGGGTAGGTTCGTCGACGATTTAGCATTGATAATGGACCGGACATGTTCCTGTGCTAATCTAGCTTGCTGACAACGACATCATGGTCATCGGAACCTGGACGAGGCACGGTATATGTGGGGAGTGGTCCGATGGTGAAGCCGACGCCGATTTCGGGTGGTACGTACGATGATTGGTCAAGGCTTTTACGAGCATGCCATGTAATCACGCGGGTGCGATGCATTTTTGGCTACCTCGAACATTCTGGATTGCGTGCGAGACAAGGTGCTAGACTGGGCAATGGGGCGGTTTGGCCATGTTCCATTTCCTGACAAGGTTTTGTCTCACAGATGGGGTGAATGCCTCGATTTGACGGCGCAAACGCCACCCGGTAACATGTTAATGTGAGCGTGAATTCCTGCAAAGATCCTGTGACCCCTGAACGAACGCCGGATCAGCCCAAGATTGACGAAAACGTACAGCGGGGGCAAGACGGACTTTAAGTCCGGATGCGGTGGGGTCCTAGACCAGATCAATTTGGAGTCCATGGTATGTTGTCGATAATGCATATTCAAGTTCGTGTTTGGAGGAGGAGTTGCTGACGAGCCATGACATTCATGCAGTGCGACGGTGGCGATAAGGATTGGATGGAGTCAAGTCGGGTCGCGGACGATGGATGGCACCGACAGAGGATGATGCAAACGCCGCACTGCCGCGTGATAGACCCGCCGTGACCAGTCGTAGCACGGACTATCCGCGAACCAAGGAAGGGAACCAAGACAGCAGATGAGTAAGAGTGGATAGTTTTCGTGAGACATGACAAGAAAGGCACCCGGTGAATTAACATGGGCCGGAGTAGCCGCATGCTCTGCTAAATCGGACTGATGGTATCAGCTATTGTCGTCGCGCAATGAAGTTGGGGGTCGATAAGATAATCCGATGGGCAAGGAGACGTTCGGATGCTCCAAGATGGCATTGGGTCGCGGGCAGACTCGGATTCCAGGTATGTGCGGTTGGCGGTTGGGGTGGGCACGTGAGTTACAGCAGCTCTCCCGCCACGGATGGCTGCCTCCAAAATGCCTCGGGTCTCCTGTGGAAGGAAGGACGAGGATCGGTTTTCCGCATCGAGTTCTTTCCTGGAGAGGGGCCGGCTGAGTCAGCGCCGCGTATGTTCCGGAGCGCGATTGCGATAATCTGCAACGCCCCCAACTCGAGGCGTGAACGTGGTCGGGACACGGAGGGGTGTAATTCCAAAAGAGGGAATAATGCCGCTTGCTGTACGGCACTGGGAATCGCCGTGTATCGATCTGAGATCCGCGCGGCATCCGAATATGGGCATGGAGGGCAGCTCTGCCCTTTGTATGGACGCTGCCTTTGTATGACATGATGCTACGTATATAATAACCCACCCCCCCGTTCGCATCCTCTCCTCATCCCCCACCCATCCTAATCACCCGGATGCACTCCTTCGACGATCCAACCTCGACAATGCTCTCGTCCGACACCGCGTCCTCCTCCTCGTCCCCGCCCTCGCCGCACATCCGCAGAAACCGCCTCACAAGAAAGCACTCGCCTTCTCGCCACCGCTACTCCGCCGAGTCCGACGTCGCTCGTCTTCTCTATCCCGCCTACGCCTCTCACACGCCTCGTCCCCCACACACAACACCACACGTCTACGTAGACAATCTTGGCCACCTCCACGACCCAGATTTTCGCCACTTTCCTCCCTTTGGCCACACCAGCATGCACAAGGCGCGTTGGGACGATACCCGCGACGACGATTCTGACGACGACGAATACGAGATAGAGCAAAAGAGAATTGCTCTCAATGCACAAAGACGCCGTCCATCCAGCTCCACCTACTACACTGTACCACCATACTACACGTATGAGGACCCCTCCTCATACGAGTCCAATTACCTGGCAGAAGACGACGAACCCTCAGATCACCACGAGCGCGCCCCGCTCAAGAACAGATATCTTCGTCCCCGCTCCAAATCTCCAGAGAAGCGCAATCCAATCCAGAACGAGAAGCCAGACGCTTCTCCGGCTGAAGATGACCAACAAGTCGTTTCAGGCGATTCCGAGTGGACGTAAGTGGCCTTTTCGTTTCAGACTGGCCTCCCTTTCTAACCGCCACATCCATTTTAGGCCAACGTGCACACAGAGTCTGCGGCGACAGTGGCAAGCTATCGCCCTTAGCTTCCGTTTCACCCTCTTCAGAACCAAGCGGCGAATTCAACGCCGCATGTCTCGCTGAGCTGCTCTCCCATCAGCTCCCGCCACTCCCCCTGCACTGTTGCACACTCATCACGCGCGCACTTGCCGTGCTTTGCTTATGCATTTCTTGCCTTTTGGATGCGAGACACGACGCGCCACTCATTGTTCTTCACGTTCACATGCGCCACATATATATCCTTGTCATTTGCATTTCGGCCACAAATTTATTGTTTCAACTGCCGCGCACATTTCCCGCGCCACGTCTCACACGACATCCAGCGCCATCGCCCAGCTTTTCTTTTCTTTTTCACAATCAGGGCCAATATTTCACCTTTCAACATCTCGCATTGCATTTCCTGCTTTGGTCTGCGCGGCACATTATGCATTTCACACCACCCACATCGCTATCGAGTCGAACAAGGAACGGTATCTATTTTCATACCCATTATGCGTCGTCTCCTGGTGAGACTTTTTCGATGGCCGCCTTTGGTGGTCTCTGGAGGAGGAGAGGAACACATGGAGTGATATCTTGGACAAGGAAGGATCGTGGGTCGTGGATGCTTGATTTGGACGAGGAAGAGGACGGTATCTATATACGACCCAGTACAAGATACTTGACGAACAGTACGAATTGAAAATGAAACAAGATGAAACGATATCTCTTGTTGTGTGGAGCAACGTCCCTTTGTCTCGCCTTGTCCAATGCTAGACCAAAAGACCCGCGGTAGACACGGGACAAAGGGTCCCGAATAAAGCTACCTCGCGAGAGATGGCTATTGTAACGTAGCGTGTTTCCTAAACACTCCCTGAATGGCCTCACCACCTTCCATTGCGAGTAGACGCTGACGAGCTAGCCTGGCTTCACGCCCCTCCTCTTTGTGCGCGTGTCCGTCAACTCCCGCGGACATGAACGGGAAAAAACAGGGTCGCAGTTGGGTAAGAGCGTTCGGGAGGTGTTAGGATTTGGTTAAGCTCGACCTCGAGCCTAGTTCAGGGTTTCACCGGCGTGTGGCCTGGGCATTTTCGAGATTCTTACCACTGCTTACTGCGGGATGATTCCAAACTGATTCCTAGTTTGGGATGGGGAGGTCGGAATGCTTGTACACAATCATAATCCAACTCGACGGTTGCTCCTTGCCAGCTAGGTCTCGAGTTTCAGGTTCAAACGGTTGTTGATCCATGGGCGCGGGGCGGACATGTGTCTGGGAGTCCTTTACGTTTCTTTCTTGCCTCGAGCCTCTGATAGCGTTTGATACATATGTACGATTGATTCAAGATTGATCAAATTTGCGCGCGAGGTCGGTGGCCTAAGGTTTCAGCAGGGGTGTCTGCTACTCCCATCATGCACTCAACTATCGGATCGCGGGGAACTTGTCAAATCGGGCCAGGGTTCGAAATCTTGCGGCGCAGGAATACCAAGAGTTCAAGTGCGGAGCGCTCAGAAAGATTTCTATAGACTCGACAGTTTCGGTCGTTCGTTTTGGCTTGCCAGGTATGTATGTCTAACTAGTGGATCTAGACTCTGCTAGAAACACAACCTTTTTTTTGTCCTTTTGGTGGGATGGTAGGGGAAAAAGGTTAGCCTGGAATTTTTTTCTCTTTGCCGTTACTCAGCGAGGGGTGCGCAAAAAATTTCGGGTGAGCGCCCGCTCAAAAGTTCGCAACGCTTACAACCCTGACTGCATGGTGGGCGACGATAAGGAAAGCGTGTGTCGACAGGGCCTGTCCTCGGCGACGCGACGCGACGGGGCGACCGGTCGACGCGTGAATAGTCATCCACACGGTGCTGGTACTGGTAAGTATGTGCCGTGATCTTCCAGCAAGTTACTTACATCCAGCAGGGTTCTTTCTCATCCCAGGTCAGTAACAAATTGGACGTGTTGATCATGGTGTGCGCGCTCCACTTACGTTCAAATGACACGACAGCGACATCGTTGCCGGTCTTCCCTTTCCATGTCCGTTTCAAGGATAGACCTGGCGTATTCACAACATAATTGATGCGGCCCTGCAAGTCTTTCTTTGAGTTTAAGCGGACGGTCCTCGCCGTCCCCGTCGTTCTCAATCTCCGAGTTGACATGACAGAAGCTGAGGGGCGGACTCGTCGACCCGGGGACATGTGGCTGCCCCACAAATTACAACGAAAAGCGACTCCTCGTTGTACATACCGTGCAGTATGTACCCTTGAACGTTCAAGTCCCCGCCGGTCGGTCCGATTAAACATGTCGATATGTATTATGCACAAGTCCGTGACTGCGTACCGAGGTATGTCATATGTATGTCCGCATCAGTGCGCCCTCGTTACTCACTCTGAGTGTTTTCTTTAAGTTTTCCTTTTTTAACATTTCAAGGTATTTTTGCGTCGGAAAGACACATGCGGGCACCATCGTTCCTCCTCTTCCTGAACTTTCAACGTAACTCGGCGCCACGTACCGACGAGGAACAACACGCCGTTTGCACAAGTCCGCTTCCAAGGCGATCGTGATTTTCTGGGTACGTTTGCTTGATTTATCATCTCAACGTATTCTACTTCACATCCGATGGAGTCTAGGGTTTGTCCTTGGCCTTGCGTGTCCGTTCGAGTATCAAAAAGAACTATAATCGAGTGCAGTGTGGCGAAAACACTCAGGCTTATGCAGTAAACATCCTCATTTCCACTGCTGATTTATCAAGGAAGAAGAACCTAGATCAAAGAGCTCCACTGAACGCATGGAAGTCGTTCCGTCATTTGTGTACAGAGGTATTTCTCAGCCCGTTCCTGTACGCTGTCCTTTCTGAAAACCTGTCCGTCCGTCCGTTTGTCTAGCTCCATTCTAGATGTTCTTTTTTTCCCTTCTTTCTTTGTGGCCTTCACATTCCGTATAGCCGGGTCATGATTATCATCCGATGCATGGATGCGTTTGAGTCGTACACAGCTTCACATCTAGCCGAACTTCGCTTCGCTCCCTCAATTCGCTGTTCAATGTTTTCATTCATAGGTGTCGAACTTGAGAAGCGCGGCATGTACGGCTAAACCGCTCATCGTTCATACCCGAGCCGCAATCTGCGGTGTCTATTGATGCTGCACGATGCCAGTGTTCATTCGACAGTCGTCATAGCGGCAAGCACGCCCCCTCGCATGGTGTTGAATTCCCGCGCACGGACGGTGGGGGGGTTGACTTGTCCTCGTGGATTCGGCGTGGCTCGATATCTCTCGTATGCGGGGCTATGGTTCCTGTGTCTGAAGGCTATACGGAGTACGAGAACGTTCAAGACGTTCTCTTTTGCTCTGTGTTCGGAGGATCGAACTTTCGAACTTTGGCGCTGTATTCTGCGGTACGGAACGCACTGCAGGAGTCAGTTCTCACTGCATGTTGGCCACGCTACCTCTTCCGATTGGTCGCAGGGCCATCCTTTATGCGTCCCACCTCCAGCCCGAGCCGAGCGGTCATCTAGCTAGGTGATTCATGTGATGTATGTTTCTCGGTGTCCGCATTGCGTATGCCCCTTTCATTTCCTCTCCACCTCCACCTGCTACCTTTCGATCTCAGTATAGGAATGACGATGTCGTTTGGAGATGAACGCGTGGGTATGACGAGGCCTTTTCGTGTTAATTAAACTCTAGGTTCCCTTCGCACTTCTCTTCACTTCCTTGTCCGCTTTCACAATCCGACGCAATTATTGAACACACGGAAGACCCTCGCTGTGTAATCACCTCAAGGTCGTTGCGTTCTTTGCTTAAAAAGTGGTTTTATGAAGACCGGTAGGGACGTGCGCTTGTGAGGATCTGATTGCGAGCGGTATTTATACCAGGTGGGTCGAAGGGTTGATTGGACGATCAAAGTCTGTGCAGACTCTTCTATGAAGCTGTGCGTCTTGGCTACAAGCTTCGGAGATATTGAATATGAGATGCTGTTATGCATGGACGAGAGTAGTCCGTCGGTACTACCGGTCATGGAATGTATGGGTGCGTTTCCGTCTGTTTTAAATAATTTACGAACTTGCGAATGATTTCATTTCTCTGCTGCTTCGAGATTATGCCGCTATGAACGCAGACCTTTTCTCGCCTATGTGATTTTTTCGTCATTGTTTGCCCCTGACGTATCACCAGCCAGTTAGGCGCAAGTGATCCATGTCGCTTCAACAACACAGATCGTCCCCATGATCATGACCCTCCATGACGTCGACCTCCGTCCAACTCACGGCTACACATCTGATAATCGCCATAGTTAAACGGCTTCTTTTCGCACGAGAAGCTCGACCTTGCGTTTTTCTTTTGCGATGAAAGCGATGAACCTTGCCACAATGCAGGACGTTTTCCGCCTGTCTTGTTTCTCAGAAGTCCACGCAAATGGCCAAGGATCGTTCATAAGTTGATGTAAGAGTCCACCTTGCTATGTGTGGGTTTGAATGGCGGGTGCCTGCAATGCGGTGTGGGCCTATACTGTTTCTGGTTGTGATGTACCCATATCACTAGGACATGTGCTTGTTTTGTATGAGCACGGCCTTGGACAAGTCCTTTTGGATAATCAGTTGCTTTTGATATGTGCTTCGTTCCTGCGAGTCGTTCCGCCCCTATAATCCACACTTTGATAATCACCCTTGTGCAGTGCAACGTTATGGTTGAACATGCCGGTTGAGATTGCCATTGGCTGAGCATATCCCGCACGGCAAGTATTTCGACAGCCCACGTTCGTTGTGTTGTCTTATTTCTGCGTAGGCTCTCGTAGGCTTGGGCTTGCAGTGATCCGTTCGTCGGACGGATCGTGGAGTTCTGGAAGCACAGGATGAAACTTTGTCAAAAAAAAAAAACTTCCGTTCGCTCTGACAAACGAATGGAAAATTTGAATGGAGTGTTGACATGGCATTAGAAAGCTTATACGAAAAGCAAGCTTAGTAATGTCGCTCATGTCATCACATGTCTGGTCCATGTGTGTCTCTGACAAAGTCCTTGACAACCCCGCGTTGAAGTCCATCCTGGCCGGGTTGAGACTTTCGCTCAGCAGGTGGTATTTGCCTTGTATGTTGAACCCTTTCGATGTCTGCCTCGAGTCACGATGTCCGAGATGACACCCCGCAAAGCACGCCAAGTGCTGGTTCCTGCAGTCTTCCTAATCTTCGTTTGACCCCAATGGCGTGAGGATGACAAAGTCAGCCTTTGAAGTTCTATGTTTTGACCGGCCCGGGGATGATCGCACGGCTGCCTGTTCGAGGTTACCAACCCGACGTCGGACGGAACTGACGTGAGGACGTCCAGACTTGCCGACGGGAGTGGAATCTCCATCCTTTGCATCCCTCATATTTATAAGGTTCGCCCTCCCTGGCGTCCGTTTCAAGTCCTTTTTTTTTACGCTCCCTCGTCAGTCCCCTCGCAGCTTCTCCAGTCCAGGACTTCCCAGTGTCTGTCGATCCTAATGGCAGCAGCAAAACCAGAGACCTCTGCCGACAAGCCAGTCCAAAAGGCCAAACCAGGCGCATCCTGGAGTCAAAATGAGGAACACGTCCTG
This sequence comes from Phlebopus sp. FC_14, assembly GCA_021018615.1. NCBI lineage: Eukaryota > Fungi > Basidiomycota > Agaricomycetes > Boletales > Boletinellaceae > Phlebopus > Phlebopus sp. FC_14. The sequence continues at coordinate 796,087 of JAEVFL010000002.1, read as the reverse complement.
CCAAAGAATCGCTTGGGCATCGTCATGTTCGGGTTGATGTGTTGCATGTTTCTGGCAGCTCTCGATCAGGCAAGTTCCCCCCCTTGCTTATTTGCTCTTACATCTCGAGCTGATTTTGTGATTGATGCCCTTCAAAGACCATAGTGGCTACCGCACTTCCGACGATCGTAGCTAAACTGGGTGGCGGCAACAGTTACAGTTGGGTTGGAAGGTATGTCGCGTCTCAACTTTTTTTTTTGGTTTTGCGTCTTGCTGATCCGCTGATCCGCCGCTTTCCAGCGCATATATGCTTGCTGCTGGCGCGTTTGGTCCGCTGTACGGAAAGGTATCTAATATGTTTGGTAAGCGTCCTTGTTTGGTCCTAGATATATTGTGTCATCTAATCAGCACCTCAGGGCGCAAGCCAGTCCTTTACACTTCGATAGTCATCTTCCTGGTATGATCCCTCGGATCTTGCGGCTACTTTTTTTGCTCACTCGCACTGTGCTGCAGGTTGGATCCGCACTATGCGGTGCAGCACAAAATATGACGTGGCTCATAGTTTGCCGTGCAGTACAGGGAATTGGGGGTGGTGGTATCATCCAGCTGGTCGTCATTACTATTTCCGATATCGTTCCTCTGAAAGAGTACGTTCTCATCTAGTCGTCAATGATCTTGTATCTCATCATCTCGCAGCCGGGGCCGTTACGGTGGAGCGTTAGGCGCTACTTACGGTCTTGCAAGGTAAGCAACCCTTTGGATACCGACTAAAATGGTCCCTCACAATCACACAGCGTAGTAGGACCATTACTTGGTGGAGTATGTCAATGTTATTGGCTCGCCGATCTCCCTTGTTGACCCTCCTGAAAGGCTTTTTCAGACCACGTTTCGTGGAGATGGTGCTTCTTCATCAACCTGTGAGTCCTAGTCAATCGTCATCGATGCCGTTCTCACCTTTGATGCCCTAGGCCTACCGGTGGTGTTGCTGCAGCAATTCTCTTCATATTCCTTAATCTTAACCCACTACCGAAACGTTCCCTACGGGCCCAATTTGCAGAACTCGATTTTATTGGGCTTTTCTGTTTTGTTGCAGGGGTTGTGTGCTTGCTCCTAGGCTTTAGTTTCAGCCAGACTAGCTGTGTGTCATCTTTTGTTTCACTGCTTTTTGCAATCTGACAGACAATATCTTGCAGGGTCAGACGCAAAGACGATTGCCCTCCTTGTCGTCGGTGTTGTACTTCTTGTACTAGGTGGCGTCAACGAAATGTTCACGACGCGTTCGGCCATCTTACCACCGCGCTTGTTCAAGGTGAGCCAATTTGTCCTTGTCTATGATTTGTCCTAACCGGTCTGTAGACTCGTACTACGGGAATTATTCTCATCTCTGCGTTCCTTCATGCTGTTGTGTTCTTCGGTGCCTCATAGTAAGTCATGTCACAAGATGCGCGTATCTCTTACTGAGGTTTCTTCAGTTACCTTCCCCTTTATTATCAAGGTTTGCTGCATGTTTTCTCTGGTGCACTCACGTTGTGACAATAACTTTTTTAAAAGTTCTCGGCGCATCTGCCACGGGTGCAGGTATCAGGTGGGTGTTGTATGTGTTAGCTTCAACTTCGTAGTTCTTATCATGCGATGCGTCTAGAATGATTCCCTTCTCCCTCGGCACTGCCATCGTGTCTGTCATCGCCGGGCTCATTGTATCTCGCACTGGAAGCTATCGCCCAATCGTTTGGGTCGCATACTCTATCATGACGCTTGGAATGGGACTTATGATCCAGTTGGATTATAATTCAAACAAGTGAGTGCCACTACATTGTCGGTAGTGGGGTGTGCTCAAAGTTTAAATTCAGCGCCGAAAAGGAGCTGTATCCATTCGTTTCAACCCTTGGCATAGGTTGCTTATTCCAGATTCCACTCATCGCACTTCAAGCAGCAATGCCCATCAAGGATATGGCCACCGCCTCAAGTGGCTTCATGTTCCTTCGGTACGTCAAACAGTTTCATTATGAAGTGGCCTCCTCGCTGAGCAAACTCTCTCTTATACAGTACTGTCGGTGGTGCCGTCGGTATCGCCGTTGGTGAGGCCATCATCTCCAGCATACTTCCTCAGAAACTGGCCGCCATTCCCAATATCAGCTCTGTCAGCCTTGGTACTAGCGCTGCGACACTGAACGACGACGTCAGCCAGATACACTTGATACCCGTACGTCGTTTTCGTTGCGCTAGCTTCCGGACCACCCAGCACTGACCATACTTGTTCAGGACGTCATCCTCCGCAATGATATCATGCATGCATATTCCCGTTCCATTGCCACGATCTGGATCATGAACACGCCAATTTCTGGTGTTACGCTGCTCCTCACCTTTTTACTACGCGGATACTCCCTCACACGAAAGACTGTTCAAAGCGGTGATGCAAAGACAGCGAGTGACGCTGAGGAAGGCACCGTCGCTGACACGGAAACGGTGGCGGAAGAGGAGGAGGGGAAGGAAGTGGCGACAAGGACCGCGTCACTGGAGTATGGCGCAGAGCCTAAAGCCGAAACTACCGCCGAAGCGGAGGAGAGACTCGACGCATGAATGGAGCTGAAGGACATAACTATGATTCCCGGATTGGAGGAAGGCATAAACTCACGGCATTAAACATTGTTATTTTGGGCTTAATAGCAAAGCATACCTAGATAGAGATGGTTATTTACACACATGTATTACTGACGCATTAGCATCATGATGATATACGAAGCTGGCATTCGAGGGTGGCATTGGGACGAGGATGTAATTCGAATGTGGCTTCATATTCCGCGTATGAATGAAACCGCAGGAGGGGAAATAGAACGGCTTCATGCGTAAATTCGCTGCGACCGCATCGCCGACGAAGGGACTCCCTATCATCTATCTGCATGAAACAACGCAACGTGACCCCATTAGCTGCAAACTCACGGTGAACCTGAGAATGTACACTCAGCACTTGGTTCGATGAAACCGTGGAAGACCCAAAGTGCAATCAGGAGTTGTCTCGCGATTGAATCGCAGAATCAGGATGAAGCACCAGCGGTAAATAGTTCTTCAAGCTTCATTCTTCCGTGAAGACGGCGGTAGCTCTTCCCCGTGTGCATTTCGCCTTAGTCTTTCCTTGCCTTTTTCTGAGTCCACACACTCTTCCGTTGTCAGCGGAGGACGCGTGCAGATTGACAGCGTGGCAGGCGAAAAGTGTGGGTCATTTCCTGGACTTGGACGGTAAGTTGGGCACATCGAGTGTCTGGTGGCGCGTGATAATAATGGGTACTGATCGCAAGGGATGAGATGAATACGGTCGTGTAGTTGCTTCGTACCTATCCTTGACCCAGTGTGTGTTCCGGAAGCAGTCCGAGTTGCTTTGCTATATAAAAAGAAAGCGTCGGCAGATCGAAGGGCCCGATGGGTATTCGTCGCCGGAGAGCGCGAGTCAAGAAAGATTAAGACGTTGCTGGGCTGTGACTCGTCAGCGATGCGGAGTAGTAAGACGCGAACTTGACGGTCGTCGTAGCGCGTTGAGGTGGCGTGACGACTCGGACCTCGCCTGCGCGTCTCGTCGTTGAGAAAGCTCTTCTTGACTTCTGGACTTGCAACCACCGTCGCGCCGGTCGTGGTGAAGTTGATGTGAACGATACTGCGGGTCAGGAGGCAGTGACAAGTTGATGTTGACGTTGATGTTGCCGCATTGTACGCATCCTATTCGTGGACTTTATGGTGTACAACGTATAGGTGTCTACTTCGTATATAACGTGTAATTGAATGCAATGCTATCTTCAAGATGAAGTAAGCAATATCTTCCACTTGGTGCTGTACAGAGGCATTCAAACTTTTGGTCTGCCTAGGGAAGACTATTACATATCACTCTCCTGCCTAACGCGCCAATCGTCATGCACCAACGTGAAGGATTCGAAGGAAACGACTGCCGCGCAGCTGGAGGAGGACATCAAAGTTCATGGACCTCAAATGCCCATCCTGATGGCGCGTCCAGTCTGATTCGCCAGGCTTCTAACCACGATGCCATCATGGTGCAGTTGCGCATCTACAATTTCCCTGCCAGTCATTTCGCGATGTGGAGAACGTCAACGAGCAAAGCTGGAGCGCCATGATGGTACCCCGCCCCTCATGTCATGATAGGCATGAACCTCCCCGATTCTTGTAGAGATGAATGCGACACACGTCCTCTCACGCCCACGTCCGTCCACATACTATCTAAATCTACTTCTGTGCTGTATTTTCGCAGTTGTCGAAACCCGGAGAAATACTGTAAAGTGCCGACCAGCTTCCTTTACGCTGATATAACCAGTGAAGCAAAGCAACGCTGGAGTTTCTCGCCGCTCCTGTGGGTATCACAGTCTCTGGTCATGAATCCCTTTGCGCGATCGACGGTTGGACGTGTCGATATATCGCTCATTCTTGTTTGGGAAGAACTTGTGAACACCCACTCCGTGGTGCGATACACTGAATGTGAGTATGTATGCTTTGGAATTGTTACTGCAAGTGGCTTGACATTCAGATTAGAACTTACGGGATACTATGCTGCCGTTTCGCCATTATCACTGCACAGATCCAGCACTGTGATGTCGAATAAGTAATATAATACAAGTATAGAAAAGGTCTCCCGATCATGTTTCCTTTGGACTTTGTCCTGTCTGTTACTGATCTCCTGTCCTGATCCGCCGACCTCCTCCTGTACGAGACTCTTCACCGCACTCTCACGCCTTTTACTGCTCTCCAACCGTCGTTAATTACCCGCCCCCGATTGATCCGCGACACCATCACGGAGATCCATGTGACTGGTCTCCTGTCCTTTGGAGTCGGATAGTCATCTTTTTGCCGCTGCAAGAAGGAATTGGGCAAAAGGAACAAACTTGAGTCAGAAAACTCACCCTCCTCCCGCCATCCCTAACCTGTGTGGAGTCCCTTGGTTTCAAAGATGACACCTCGCTCAGGTGAATTTGCAGCGTCGGGGATGGACTATCCACCATGGATACGTCATCTCCAACCATGGGGTGCTCTGGGTGTGACCTCTGATTCAAGCTGGTTTGTAACGTTGAGACCAGGTCAGTTGGAAACCATTTGTCTGGAGGAAAATCACTCACATTGCATGTCTGATTGGTAGTAAGGCAGACCGCGTCGTTCTGCAGCTTGTTGCCTTGGATTCCGCCAGAATGGCCATGCCCTGCAGAGTTGCTGGGACTGTGTCTGCAATGGTACTTTGCTTTGGGGGCTGTCGAAGGTAAGTCGAGAATTGTGAGCAAGCTAGTTGGCGGTTGACCAGTCCATGAGGACCTTGTGAGCTGAAGGATGCTCGGTGGATGGTTTTATAGTATCAAGGTGCGACGCTGTTGGCAAAACATCGCCAATGCGTGCCAGGACTGGCTGGCTAACATCTCAGGGATTGGAGAAGTACGGATCGCACACGTTAATTTCGGTGGCCTCCAACCCCTCCAACTGGCCGAAAATAGGCTGTTGGCAGGCGCCATCCATGTCTGGCTTGCTGTACAGAAGTACTCCAGCACTCCAGGACTGCCAAATGCGGTAAAACGTTTGGTGGCGTTAATCTGACGGGTGTATGGAGGGTTTGGAGTGCCCATGCTACGTAACTATTAAGACAATATGTGAGTATCCATTCTACCGAAATCAAAACGGAACATATAACAAAGTACGTGCGGCCCATTCCAGCTGGATAACCACGTGCCTGGAAGTATACTATCGCTACCCGCTCACAGACGCTTATTAGTTATTGATTGTTTCTTTTAACGCCCTCAGGACCAGCGACGTTGCATACCGACGGTTAGATGGGTAGACACCATCCGCTAATATCTTTTCCTCGCGAGCATCGGCCGTTCTCCATGTCGATAGGACTTTGGCTTCTTTTTCACCTTTAGCGTCATTTACGTCAACGAGGTCGTGTAATGAACCCGAAATACTAAGGTGTATGTGAGTTTGTCGTATACCTACTGGTCTGTGCTAGTCTTATTTTCGATCACGGTGGTCTAGCGTTGATAGTCTACGGTGAGCGCAGTTACTGAGCTAGCATGAGAAGCTGGAATGAATATTCCAGGGCCCGCATAGTTCTTTGTCACACCAATATCACGGTATGCTGCTTATTGCCAATCATCTACCCGCGGTTGGATATGACTTGAAGCGATCTGACGTTGCAACTTGACAATCGGATAGTAAATGACTAAGGTCGCACGAAACAACTGTTGGCTCGCTCACCTGTAACGTGTTTACTTTTTCGACTCCGTCCTGACTCGCTAACTAGGACGTCTTCGTCACTCGCGGGGCCCACCGGCGGCCACCACTGATCCGCTCCATACTACGACAATATCGCGGATATCCAGAGGACCTCTATCCGTGTTGCGGATCTCTTGTCTGTCGCTTCAGGAGCTACCCGGAAGGCCATTCTTTGTTGGACCTTCTCTCCTCCATCCTCGGATACCTCGAGTAACCTTTTGTAGCCGACGATAACATCTCGTGCGTGCTGATCTGAGACGCTAGATACTTGCTGCCGCCAGTATTCGCTATGCCACAGTCTTGAACTGTTAGGGAAGTCACTTACCCCGAACGTTTGCTAGGTGTCCCTGCATGCTTCCCGGTTCTAGTCTGGCTTGCAACCTTTTGGTCCGTCAGGGAACCCATGTTTTACTGAATTTCAGAAGATAATTCTATCAAACTACCGAGCTCGCAAGGTTGTCGAAGGTAGGTCGAGAACTATGGGACAGCAAGAGGTCCGGTGCGTCGCTAGCCCATACAGAGAGGAGGTTTCCTGTAAGCAGGAGCTTGGCCCCTGCTTTCATATAAGATTTCGCTTGATCCTCATACGTACTACTGAGAAGTTGGGTCCTCGTGCGCTTGGTAGAGTGCAGCAACTACATTTCATGTACAAATCGCTGGCTCGCAAGCCCTCTCAATGGGTATAGTATAGCGTTGGCAACTTGGCAAGCTCCATATCCGTCTGGCTTGCTGTGCCAGCCTTCCAGGTGCTAAAATTCGCATCACCATTGATTGGCAACCTCGGGCACTTACACAAGAAGTTGCGACTAAGCTAGTTCCTGATATTATACGCAACATCGTCGGTAAAGTCGAGTGTATGAAGGTCTGCCAGTCATCATATCTACAGTGGAATGTTCTGCTCTATGCTAGCTAACTTCGGGTGCCCAAGGTCCTGTAGCTCTGGGGTACACATCAACTGACCATCTGAGTGAACACTATGCGTGTATAGTCAAAAAGCCCGGCTATTAAGACTCGAATGGCAATGGGGATGAATATTACAACCCAGAGAACGGTTCAAACCTCGCTGAAGCTATTTCAGCTCAAGCACTCGAGGAATGCTCAACAACGGCTCCACCTACAGATCTATGATTCGAGCTAGCACCGCACAACACATTTCCCGTACGTCAGCATCGAGACGGGAAACACTTGGTTTGCACGGGTCCATGCACTGGTTGCAATGATTCGGCGAGGGTGCATCAATGTGGCCGAGGTGCCGCGACCGAGACCACTGAATCGTCAGGAATGAGTTGCAATGGTGACCTGCTGGACACCAACAGAGGTCAAATGGGGAGGGGATGGGGTGGAGGACGGAATGCATGGAGTTGGCAGGTCATCTCAGACCTAGCTGTACGGCCGAGGGGCTTTCCCAGGTTTGTCCACTACCCATGGATCCATGCATTGGATCGTATGCCCTGGTCATGATCCAAGCAGTATACGAGGGTATTTGGAGAGCGGTAGGCATGCTTCGAGCATTACTTTGGGCAGCGTCATGAAAGTTTCATGGCTTTTATCTCGTGCAGATGGCAAGGCAAGGCTATTCGCAGTGAGTTCCCACCGCTCTTTTGCAGAACAACAGCCGCAATGATGATCTGGACAATATGGCATATTCGTCGTCAGAAATGCATCGCAGAGAACATCGCCGCGCAGTGCCGTGAGTCAGAGTCGCATGGAGTACAAAGATCATACTAGAAAATTCGGTCACTACCAGTTTTCGGTGCTGTGAACTGTGAGTCGGGAAATATGGGGTTCACAAGTTACTATGTAGACCAAGTTGATGGCTGCGGCGATACGCCCCTCGCAAGTGAAGTTAACCGGCTGTGGACTGATGGGAAAAACCTACAGTGCCACCGAGTACGCACTTATCGCACAAGCAGGACTCGGCCAAAAATATCATTGGGATAGGTTTAAACAACCCGTTTTTTAAGACTTCCCACTCGGCATGTGTTGGGTAAGTAATGATCGACGGAAAGTGAACAAATATGATGTGAAAGAAAGATGGATAATGGTACAGATGGGACGTATACACCATTAAGTAGTCAGATGCCGAAAAGAAGATCCATGACATGTTCAAAGGGGACGAAAGCGAATTTACGCGTCCGATTTTGATTTTGGTCTCAGCGTGGGATGGAGGACCTGTTCGTGCAGTGCTTTGCCAGCGGGAACCTGAGGGGGTTGGGTCAGCCGCGAATGAAGACGTATGACTTTCAAAATATACCATTGGATATACGTGCTCATTCCGCTCGACCACACATTCCATAAGGACGGGTTTCGATCCATCGTATTCCAAGAACTCTTTCATCTTAGCTGGCAGATCCTCCACATTGCTGCAGCGAATGGCGTGCACGCCCATCGCCTTTGCCAGGAGGACAAAGTCAGGGTTCGTCATTTTCGTGTGCGAATATCGGGCATCATAGAAGAGATCTGCATCATGCGATTGATGAGAGTGCTAGACTCCATACAATGTTGGCACTAACCTTGCCATTGCAGCACCATTCCCTGGAATTCATTGTTCAGTACGAGGACCTTCACTCCGATGTCGAACTGCGCAGCAGTCGCTAGCTCCATGGCTGTCATGCTGAATGAAGCATCACCGTCAATGTCCACTACTGTCTTGTGTGGTGCCGCGACCTTTGCTCCAATTGCTGAAGGTAAACCAAAGCCCATCGTCTGGATAGGTTTGAATTTAGTATGCGCCGAGAATCCGTAAGGGATCATACATACACCCAAACCTCCAGATGTAACCATGGAACGAGGTGTCTTCCACCTAAAATGTTGAGCGGCCCACATCTGATGTTGGCCTACACCGGTAGTCACAACGACTTCCTCCTTCCTGTGTGAAGTCTGCTTGTCCAACTCCTCGATGACTTCCTGTGGCTTGATGCGAGCATCTGAACCAGGTACCGTTTTCTCGTAGGTGAATGGGTATTTCTCTTTCCATGTTTTGATATCGGCGAACCATTGAGTGCGTGACGATGACCGGATCAGAGGTACGAGGGCTGCAAGATTTGATACGACATCCCCAAGGATGGGAATGGAAGCATCGACAACCTTGTTGATATTCTTCGGCTGAATCTCGAAATGAATGATACCACCCCGTCCTTGTGCGGCTGCTGCACGGGCGGCAGGAGCAAATGCATCGACCTTGCCGGTTACACGGTCATCGAATCGCGCACCAAGAGCAATAATCAAATCCGCCTGCTGCATGGCCAGATTGGCGTAAGCAGAGCCGTGCATGCCCAACATGTGCAAACTCCTCTCGTTCGTCTCGTCAAAGGCGCCGAGTCCTTGTAAAGTGGTAGTCACAGGGATGTTGCCTTGCTCAGCAAGCTGGGCAAGTAATTTGGGGCCCAACGAAGACGAAAGGACACCGTTACCAGCGTAAATGAGGGGGCGCTGAGCCTGGTTGATGAGGCTAGCAGCTTGCTGAATGAGGACCATGTCGGCAGGTGAAGTAATGGCGTGCAGCGGGTTCGAAGGGAGGGTATGGGAACCAGGAGTTGTGGCCTTGAAAGGCAGTGGTGTACGCAAGATGCCTGCAGTCACGTCTTTGGGTAAATCTACGAGTACGGGACCCGGACGGCCAGAGGTGGCAATTTTGAATGCCTCGTTGATACGCCGAGGCAACTCCGAGATATCCTTCACCATTACGTTCCACTTGGTGCAACTCCGTGATATCCCAACGACGTCGGCCTCTTGGAAAGCATCAGAACCGATTGCCGACGTAGCTACCTGCCCGCAGAAAACGACGAGGGGAACACCATCTGAGAGCGCGTCCTGCATGGGTGTCACGACGTTCGTGGCCCCAGGACCGGAGGTAACAAGGACAACACCGGGCTTCCCGGATACACGCGCATATCCTTCAGCCATGTGGCCAGCGCCCTGTTCGTGTCGAGGCAAAAAGAAGTCAAAATGTTTGGAGTTGTAGATGGCATCGAATACGGGTAAGATGGCACCGCCCGGGTAGCCGAATATGTGCTTCACTCCATGGCGAAGCATCATCTCGTGAAAAATCTGGCCGCCAGACATGCCGACGAACGAGTGGTCGAGCGTTTGTGATTCTGAAACGGAAAACGGGACATTGCTCTTGCTGGGCAGCTGCAATCCAGGACCAGGCGTAGGCCGACTAGTTAAGACGCCTCAGTGTCAAAATGCAAATACGGAAGAGAGGGTATACATGGTTGGTGCCGGAGTAGCGCCTCGTGCAGATGATCTACTGATATTTCTCGCATGCTCCCGTACTCTTGATTTAGCGTCGACGATCGACGCGGATGAGATGGTCGACTGGGAGCGAACAAAGCAGACGCTTGCTGCCGACTTTTGGGCGCTCTTGGCGCGCAGAGTTGCGGGCAAAGACATGGTCGTCGTCTGGGACAGCGACGGTGGAGATCAAGAAGGGTGAGTAGGCAGGTTTTTCTGTCACAGTGACTCGACTCGGCGTCGGCCGCATTGCAATGGTGTTTGCCGAAAGTCCGATCCGTGATCAGAAACGATCACGTGCCCACGACTTGGTTCGCGGGTCGAGGATTCCGTTTCCGCCAGCAAGATGACATCCATAGCGGCTCAGTTCGTGAGGCAAGGAAAGAAGGTATGTACGTGTTTCTGCGCGTATTGCAAGTACTTCAGTCGTTATAGATTGTTGCAATTGGGAGAAACTACTCCGAGCACATCAAAGAACTAAACAACACCAGACCGAAAGAGCCATTCTTCTTCCTGAAGCCTACGACGAGCTATCTTCCTTCTGGAGGAAAGTTGGAAATACCCAAAGGCGTAGTCGCTCACCATGAGGGTATGTCTTCTAGCTACGTTTAGCTGTCCGTGGCTAAGGGACCCCCAGTCGAACTCGGCTTGGTGATTGGTAAAGGCGGTCGTGATATTTCTCAGAATGTCGCAGAGTCTCACGTCGCAGGATATGGTGCGCCAAAGCCTGTTGACCGATATCTTCAAGCTCACAACGTTTTCATAGCCTTGGCTGTTGATATGACCGCACGAAACATGCAAGATGAGGTCAAGAAGAAGGGTCTTCCCTGGTCGGCTGTGAAAGGTTTCGACACGTTTACACCTATAGGGTTTGTATTTGCCCTCCCCTTATTCCTCGGCTAATGTTCAATTTTGTCAGAACCTTTATACCAAAAGCAACAATCTTGGACCCGCATAATCTTAGACTTTCACTCAAGGTTAGAATGTACGCTTTTTGCGATAATTCTACTGACCTGCGTTTTCTGGTCGTGGCAGATCAACGGTGCCCTTAAGCAGGACGGTACCACCGGACACATGATTTTCCGCATTCCTAGACTTATCGAACATATATCTTCGATCATGACATTGGAGGTGCGTCATTGAATACTATGTCCTGCACTTGCTATCAATCACAAACGTTCGAGACAGGAAGGAGACCTTATCCTGACGGGAACTCTTTCTGGGGTTGGCGCAGTTCTACCTGGTGACAAGGTTGAGTGCACTCTCGCTGACCCCAATGGCAAGGTTTTGGATGCAATAAATTTTACCGCCGTCTCGAGGGAGGGTGGCTACCAGTTCCAACCGTAGTTGCCGTGCACGGCTCTAAAACACTTGCCGAAAAATTTAAAAAATGTGTATTACAGGACATTGAAGAACATGTCTGCCTCTACGTGTGCATGTGCAAGTGTTAATCGGATCTATGCATCCGAAATCCTCTTGCGTCGTTCAAGGGTTCCAGTCGCTTTTTCGTCTCCTCTCGAACTGTTCATTTACTTCCTCTAGTGATATAGTTTGCAAGTTGTCTCTCGTCTTGCTCCCGCTACCGCCGCCAAACTCATCGCCTTCCGAATCCCATTCCGCTTCTGAGCCACTCGCAAAGGTCCAGCTTCCTGCGGTGGGCGTATGCTCGCCGTCTCTCGCTCCCTCTGAGTCTGCAGATTGAAACTCGCCAAAGTCGAAAGAGTCGTCAGACGAAAACGAGGAGGAGAACGATGATGATGAGAATGTAAATGGATCTGAAGACCCAGCCACAGCCGACTCAGAGAACGGTCCGAATCTATCGTCCTATAATAGGAAATCAGCGCATGCGTAAATTTCCAGAGGGAGATACGTACTACATCGTAGTTGACTCCGAACGGATCGTCCGAGAGAGGCTCTTTGAGAGCGCCCGATGTGGACGGATTGTATGCATCCTGCAACGGTATTTTGAACTACGAAGCTTTCGGGGGGCAAAGAGAACGGACATCAAACCCTCTAGACGAAGCGTGTGTGGTGCCTTGATGCCTGCGAGCTGGTGGAGGCTTACCCAAGTCGAACGTGGACTGCGCCAGCCAACCGCCATCCTCATCGTCTTCATCGTCGGACGCGTCGGAGGAGAAGTATTCCGCAGAATGCATCTCCTGAGCAAGATAACGAGCAAACTTCAACAGAGTGAGTAATAGAATAACAAAATAGGGACAGAGCTTACTTGCGGGGGTCCTGTCCCGTGGTCATCCTCGTCATCGTCCATTGGGGCAGGGCCAAAGTCAGCAGTTGTCCCACGAGTTGGTCGTGAGCCGCTAGCCCTTTTGAATTCTCCCCTCGCCCCGGAGTTTCCACTCGCGCCGGTGGCTGAAGCAGGGGTAGATCTGGCATCCTCTTCATCAACCGCCCATCTTGCGCCAATGCGCGGAGCGGAATTAACGGCTGGTTTACCTCCACCAAGTAGACTAGTGTCCCGTTTCTTGGTCTCATTATATCTCCCCGTGACATAATCGTTCCACTCCGGCTGTGGCGCGTATTGTTCTATTATAAGGCGCAATTCCGGAGGGTAATGCTCAAGCGCCGTAATGACATCCTCAGACATGAGGGTGAGATGGCCCATGTATCCCAAACGCACTCCTTTGGGCTTGACACTACAATGCCGTCGTTACACGGCATAACCAACAGACCAAGATGATAGGGCTTGCCTTTCCGCATCATTTTGCCTCTGCCCGTCAACGATGCGCTGCATTAGACGAGCATCTCGAAAAAGCGAGACAGTTAACTCTCGGTTCAGGCCGCCGTCAACCCTGCCAGTAAGAACTTGATGAATAAAATCATAAACCACGCTGTGGAGGAAATTGTTCCAAGGGAACTCGAAGAATAGATCCTTTGCATAAGGTGATAAGTGTATGATATCAAGGACCTAAGGAGGCTCTTACCAATAGGATTGACAGGACGCCACCGTGCAGAAAGAACTGCTTCATTTTTTCACCTACAGGGAGCTCCGAGACATTATCGTCGGATGTCCTACGTTTCGAGCTTCTACGAGAATGCGAGGAGGGAGTTTTTGAAACCGGACTTTCGGCGACAGGGCTTATACTACTTGGACTCCGTAGAGTGACGGTGCCGGTAGGTGATATCGAAACAACCGCGTTCGGTGAAGAAGGGACGACTACCGGTGCCTGATCCATGGCTCCAATGGGGTGCTCCTTTTGCGAGTCATCGTCCATAACGATCTCCTCCATGGTGTCCTCCTCAGAGCTCCCAGGTTCGGAGTCGCTCATGTCGTCATCTGAGCCTAAGAGTGATGAACCTCGAGATGGGTTGCTAACGGGAAGCTCTAAAGCAGGTTCGACCTCGTTTTGCGTATCATCGCTGGCTTCCCGTTCTCGTTCATCACCGGCGCCGAGAGCTATGACGCGCGCCAGTTGCTCCAAAGCCGACAGCCCCCCTTGTAAGCGACCTTCACTGTCATACAAGTAGTCATGTTCGGTGGAACGGTTCAAAAGAGACATATTTGAGCAGTGTAAAAGCTCAGCGTAAAGTTCGCATATGCGGTAACGTTCGAACGTAAGAGGTTTTATAAGGCCCACCGTCGTAGATACGAGGCCGTGCTATATGGGTGCAGAGTTAACCGTCAGTTGTGCTGGTAGTGAGGTTAGAACACACCGAGGAGCGAGGCTGATGCAGGAAGCGCTGAAAGTCGGAGAGTCGCTCGCACATGATATCAAGTAAAGGCCCAAGATGAACAACGCCCATCCTGTCCACCATTTCCTTCATCGCATTCTCCAAGGTCTCTCGTGCGTTTTCGGCTCCTTGCAGCTGTTGTTGGACCTGTATTAGTCGATTCCGTAATGTATGAAACAAATACGGTTCAAAGTAGTCTGAGTTGTTTTTTCTGATAAGCTCGATGATGATAGATATCGAATGGACAACGGAGGATATCGCAGATTGACTATTCGGAAGTTCAGCGGCAGGCGAAGAACCGTCGTCGTCCGATGTTTGAACCTGTGTATTCGTAGCGGTGAAGTCGAAGAGGATGTAGCCAACCAAGGTATTCACGCTGTCACTGCAGGCCAATTCGCGAGCAAAACGGTTGGATGCGGGTCCATTTTGCAGGCCCTCTGTTAGGCCCGCGCCGGGAGAGGGGGTCGCCATTGAGATGATACCCTTGATGAGCTCGGAGACTACGGTGTGCATATCGCAAGTGTGTGCGGGAGAGAGAAGGCCGATCAACCTGGCCATTAGCCGTTCCGAAGATAACCACTGTGTACCAACGGCACGTGAGTGTCGGCGCGCAGAACTGTGGATAAGATCATACTTCAAGAACACCGGCTCCACTGGGGTGCTCGTCAAGCTGGATGACGCGAACAAGTAGGTCGACAATTGAAGGGGTCTCTACATGCCGAAGTAAACGCTCCACCACTGACGGTTGCGATTGGATGAACGCGAGCATCTGAGCATCGAGTTCGAGATTCAGTAAGACACATGAGCAAAATGACATCTACCTCGGCCGGTTTCTTCGTCAAAAACACGGCATTTATCTTGGCGAAATGTGAGGCCATGACCATCTCCGTTTTCATGTCCTCAGCGGGCCTGTCAAGGACAGTTTCCCAGAACGGTGCTAGAAGTTCCTCCGAGAAGTTGACGCAGGTCTCCACTATTGACCATATCTCACTACAAAGTACCTCTGTAGCAACGTATGGATATCTTGGTGGGGTCAGTTTCGGGCAGATAACTAACAGGCTTGCCACGCACTTGAATCGACCCCTCTCCTCCTCACTCTCGATCTGTCCAGTGACATAGCCGAGTAAACGTTTGAGGACATCGACGCGCTGGAAGTAGTCAATGAGTCTCGTATTTTGCGACTTGCATTCTTGTAAGAGATCGTCCTCGTCCAGTATGGCCTCAAGTGACACATCGTCCTTGTCCAGCAGACTGTCGATTGCGGATGTGTTGTGGAACCCGAATCTTGAGGAACAAAGATTATACAACAGGCTGTGCAGGCATAAAAATTAAAAAGGTACCTCCAGAACATCGGGCCAGGCGTCTTCGAGGTGAATGATATGGTTTAAGAGATATGTGTGGTGACTAGCGGGCGACGCGCTCTTAAGTGCGAATGATGTTTATTAGGGTTGTTGCCTAATAGAACATCGCGATCGCTATGCATTTTCGAACTCTACCTCAGAACCTCTCGCCTCTCTCTGACCTTCACGCAAAAGCACATACTCAAGGTTTGGCCCGTGAAAAGGTATGCATTAAGGGAAAACATTTGTATGGTAAATCCGCGTGTACATAAAGTTGTAGCTCAAAACTGAATAGTTCAGCTGCGTGCATCGAAGAATGGCTGGAACTCACCCTGATTTGATAACTACCACTTGCCTTGGTCAGGTATCGTACCCACTTGATACTATGGTAATTACTCTTCTCAAAGACCTTAAGGAATCGTACAATAAGGCCAGAAGCAGTGAACATGAGGACTTGAAAGTCGACATCAATAGGTGGCCGAGCCCAAACTTGTCGAACCGTGGTGGAGGTAAGATCGGCCGAAGCTGTAAACGTGCATTCCTGACTTCCCTGTAGTCGAGGGATCCTGAGCGGTTGGGATAAGTGGCCCGGGTTTTGCAGTAAAACAAAGTATCATACTTCCAGACAACGACATTCTCCGCGGGTACATATTTGGCTTTCCCATTCGCGACCTTGCAGTCCACGGTAGTCGTATTCAAAGGCGTCGGTATTCTAAGCACAACGTTGGTGGCCGAGAGTTTGTTGCCGAAGTTCGCCTTAACGCTGACTGCGTAGGAGACCTGGGTTGTACCGATTTCATTGACAGTAGGAATAATGCGCAAGGGTAGCTTGACATTCGAGGTGGAGCGATACCTATGGGGACATCTCCCATTTATTTCTGCCTCGAGGATGAAGGTGCAGACGACTAACCTCATCAGTTCGAATTCGCCATCGGGCGGAATAAAGCTTATGGTGCGACTTGTGTCAAATTCGTTGAGCCGGACACACTGGTGGAAACGACAGTCATCCAACTCCACCGCGTCACCGGCACTTCCTCTATCATTCTTGTCAATGACGAGCTTATCGTTGAGACCAAATTTGCATTCAGGCGTCCCAGATAAATAGGCACGCATTTGAATGTGTCCATCTACATCTGCTCGGAGTATAGTGCCTTCAGAGAACGTGTCAGGAACGGAATGACAGTGATATACTCATTGATGGTACCTTTGGCACTCATGCTCAAGTTGACGGTTTCAACGACGTCCACGAAGGCTTCATTCTTCTTGTATTTAACGTCACCACGCCGCCAACTTGTTGCACCCGTCGCCTGGGACGTAATTTTCGAAGACTCTTCCTATGATTCCTCTGTATTCAGTCCGAGAATGCAAGAAAACATCAAAGCGTACAGCAGCGTATGCACTTGACATGATGCTCTCAGTCGTGATGTAACTCTTCAGGGTATCTATCTCGCTATTTTGCGGATACCCGAAGTCATTGATTTCTGATAATATATTGATTCGGGGAGGTGTGTGCCAAGGCATAAGACATACCATCTATAAGTTCGTAGATGAGGGCGAAGTTATTCTTTATGGATTCTTCGTCAACCTTTCCAAAATACGATTTAGCAATTGAGATAAAGCGATAGCAATACTCAAAAACTAGTGCGGCATTCGCATTGGTCCTAGGACGGGCATTGGAACAAAGCAACAACAAAGATTTGGTTGCTTACTTTGTGACTGCAACGACATAGAGGTTATTCACGCGGACGTGAAAGAAGCTGGTTGAACCCAAGGTGATAATGGGTGACCGCACGTCACTATTGGATACTACCTGTATCCGAAATACATCCGCGATCGAACGCCTGTAAACGGAGAAAGGTTCGACATCACATCGACAGCGCTCTCTACAAAACCTACTTGAAGTCTGTTCGGTACAGGCGAGAAATGAGGACCTGTTCGCAGATGAATTGTTCAACTGAGGTGGTTATTGATAGACTCGGTGGACGTACCTCTCCCTTTTGGTTGAAAATGAAGAATGCCTTGGGAAGAATAAGAGCTCATCCATACAATATACTGCCAGGACTTACCGAAATCATGGCAGAAAGCCTCAAGCTGGGTCACCGCACCGCGTGAGGAGGCGTTGCTGCAGTGAACAACCTGATTGGCGGATGAATGCTCACGTGACCCCTACGAGAGGGAGTTGCCGCGGCGTTCAAAGAACAAAAGGGAGCAAGCATTGATTGGCTTCTCCACCAATTCTCGTGGGCATCCTCGAGTCTTTGTCCGCTTGCTTTCTTAAAATCAGACAATGGCGTAAAAGAGGCTCGTGTTCCAAAACTTCATTACGGGTCGCCTCTGGAAGGCTCTCCCTTTCTTCATCTCGCGCAAGCCAGCTCCCCAACCATTGCTTTATCGCCTCCAATATCTACTTGCAGTACTCGTACTCCGACGCCCGGCTTCTCATCTCTAATCTCCTTTGACTGCTATGGAATCTTTCCCGATGTTTTTCAAAATTCGCGCTATAACCTTCAGTATGCCATTAATTGCTTTCCCTGGTCTCGCGCACTGAAGTATACCACAGCTTGTATCACTATACTCAGCTTCTTCTGGCTCGTACTTTTATCGATAGAGATGTTTACTCGCTGGGATATATCGGACACTACCAGTCGTGAGCGCTCACGCACAATTACTGTGTGGCACAGGCTAAGACTTCACTTGAGGGTCGTTGATGACTCTTCTCGTTCTAACGAATACTACCACTATTCTTGTACTACCTTTCTTGTGGGTTGCTCTGGTATACATTCTGATCGCTCATTGAAACCCACTTGACCCAGATTACTGCTTGAATTTCGGGTATGGCTAGACGCAGCGCGTGTACTCTTACTTCTGGTTGCTCAAATCGGTGTGTATCAATCCACCAGTGTGCAGTTAAATTCTCACTTGTGCGCAGGTTCCGCTACCGCTTTCACATACTGGTATCCTCAAATTCGGTGTCCGAATCAGAGTGGGTGTCATTAGCTCCCTTACAAGACTGGATACTCACCGGCATGTCTAGCAACCGACGACACTGGCGTCTGTAATTTAATTGACGTCTACACCTTGATGTCGTGTTGGATCATTCCGGCCATATGTCAGTCATGTTGCCTCCAGATTGATGGCTTCCCCAATGCTTACCTACTTCGCAGTGATTCTTTATTCAACCTACTTCTCCATAATGGTTTATCGACAATCTTGTATACCTGTTGTGGTTGAACCGCGCAGTGGGCGACGACCTTCGGTCTTACCGTTGATGGACCCCGAAATGGCAGAGCGCAGACCTTCATCAAGCACTGATACCTCCGAACTAATAACTACCTTCACACCCCCCGTGCATGTGCCACCAGTGCATAAGGGTCCATCACTGCACCAGCCTCCGTCAACCCTTCCTATTTCCCGGCGACTGTCGGCATATCCTTCGCTCAGTTGCCATCCAAAGCTCTCGGTGGCCGCTGGACAAGGTTCCCAGCTTTCTGGTATCTCACTTCTATCAACACCGCAACGTCACATGTCCGTGCCTGCAACGAAATATGCAGGTGGCACTGGACCTCGTCGTGCCATTACCATTACCAACCCAACGCCTTTCACCCCACTATCTTCGCATCCGCAAATTTTGAAAACAGGGGTCGCAGATTCTCCTGCATCACGACCAACCGTACGTCACATGTCGCTGATGCCTGTGAGGACACCTTCCTATGAAGATGGATGTTCTCCGGTCGAAGACCCCAAGCGACAGTCGGCAGGCCGATTGTCTAAACCCGCACCCGTTTATTTCATGTAACTCTATAACATGATGTCTTGTATCAATATGAATGTAGCAGCAGCAAGGTATTCAATACGACGTGACTATTAGTATTACAACAATCGTTCACCGTTTGGGCGATCAAATAGTCCGACAGCGAAGTTTGTTATTACGCAGTGTGAATGAACATCTCGCGCACAGCACCTTGATGACACCCACTGCATAGCAAGCTCAAATTTGACTGCATGAACACAATTTGCATTCATCCTGTATCTTCGACTACAACCAAGGCTCCACAATACTAGCTTGCAGGACGGGACGCTACGAAGCCTTGCACTGACAGTTCTCGTAACATGACGAGCTATCAGGACCCTGTTACTCTCAAGGTAACACTCTCCTCCACTTCAACTGTTGTACGCTAATGGGCCACGTCCAACGGCGTGTAGGCTCTTCTTCGACAGACTTCCCAGCGCCTGGGCCAGCTGCAAGAGAAAAAGGACTCGCTGGGCCAGATCGCTCGACGCGACATTGCAACACTGCTGCAGGAAGGCAACGTCGGTCCTGCCCGGGCAAAGGCGCAGAACCTCCTTCGCGATGATGCGCTTGGCGACCTTTTGGAGGTGCTGGAGATGCATGTTGGGTTGATACTGGAGCACCACACCGAGCTGGATCCAGGGTGCGTTTTTGTGGGTCCCTGCCCCCTACCCAGTTTCATGGTGCGCATGTGACTGATGCGCTTTGTGGTGTCTTCAGTCGGACACCCACGCCCGCTGTTGTAGAGGCTGCAGCTAGCATAATACTCGCCGCGCCCAGCATCGAGTCAAAAGGTGATCAAATTGCGATCTTCCCTTCCACTCCCTCATAGCTCCCATTAGACCTGAACTTGGTTCGCGACGTCCTCATTCAGCGCTTTGGGTCCGCGTTTTCCCAGTCTGTTCATTCAACCCATAGTCATGTTTCTCCACGAGTAGGAGTGACGACTTTTTCTAATCGGTGTGGTGACGTGCGTTAACAGGTGACCCGCATCCTATCCCCACCCCCGCCGTCGGCAGCCAGAATGGACGACTGTCTACTCAAAATTGCAAATGCCTATGGTGTGCAGTGGAGCCCTGAGCCCTGTCGCCAGGACATGTTCGTCCTCACGTCCTCCCTTTTGCCGCTGCCTATATCTCACATGCCCTCGGAATTGACCAGCGTCAACATCGTATCAAATGTCCTGGACCCTCAAACGTCGACCCTCGTTGATCTCCCGCGTCTGCGCAGGCTGTGTTCTCAAGGTGCGTAAGTGGGCGCTGTTCTAAGGACGAATTTGGTCATTCTAACTCCTTTTTACAGGCCTTCCGGATGACCCTCCATGGATTCGTCCGCGGATGTGGAGGTAAGTGGTGATATCGTGTACGCGATGGCAAACTAGAAGGAATACGGTATAGGATTCTCTTTGGCACGCTTCCAGTCTTGAAGAATACTTGGCAGAAGGAGAGTCAGAAACAAAGAGAAAGCTACTATGTATGGTTTTGATTGATGTTCGCCGTTGGCATGACATTGAATGAGGCTGCCTAGGACCTTGTCCGACGTTTACTTCAACCTCTCTCGAACCTTCCACCTCCCACACAGCCCTTATCAGCTTCTGACGCTACCATCACTGCAGTATCGGAGTCGCTTTTTCGCCTCCCTTTGGAATTATTCTCCTTGTTGGAAGACGAACCGGAAACCAGTGGCTTATCTCCCTTGGACAGTGAAGCCAGCGATGATGTGAAAGTTGACTGCGCGTGGAATCTTGATATACGGTTGAGACTTATTCGAGGCGAACGCACGGAATCAGAGTTTTCACGAACTCCGGAAATTCGGCTGGAGCCCGAGGAACAACCTACCCGAACGCCTGATTCCCTCGCATCCCGCAGACCAGGTGCACCTACCACCCTTCTACGCGGAAAGTCCTGGAGCACGCCACCCGCACACCAAAGACATATCTCGGCGCTCCTTCGCCTACTCTATATCCACTCTTGCCTAAACCCAGCCAACCAATCCCCACATATAGCATCCCTACTCGTTCCGTTGTATTCCGTGCTGCTGAAGGAAGTGAAGCCTGAAGAAGTTGCACATGCTGAAGCAGATACCTTTTGGCTGTTTGAGGCGCTCGTAGGAGAGCTCTCTGAGATGGAGGATCAGGAGGGAGTCAAGGTTTGGATGCAGAGGTTCAGCGAGCGGTTGGTGGCAACCGACGGGGAACTTGGGGCGAGTCTGGTACGTGCGCTTCTTCTGGAGGTATCATTCATTAAACCGGGGCTCGCAGCATGCCAAGAGCCTCGACCCAATCCTTCCGCATTATTCCTAGTACGTTCGCCACTCATTGGTTGACATGCTGGGCTCAAGCATTTTTCATGTTAAGCCGCTGGCTTGCTGCTCTGTTGACGCAAACACTCTCTTTGTCCTCTGTATTCCCGGTTTGGGACGTCATCTTTGCATGTCCGATGAGAACCCGTGATTCCAACCCCAAACTTGAATGTCTTGTTGATATATGTACCGGTCTTCTTATTCATGCTAGAACTCCTCTGTTCAGGTAAGTCACAGCTTTATACCCTCAGGACGCATAAAGACTACATTATGGTGCAGGCTTGGCAAGCCCGGCCCCAAATACCCTGGTCCTTGGGCTTGGGAATCTACTGTGCTCTCTCCACCATCTCCCCTCCGGCCTTGGGAGCTCAATGACGCATTTACGGAGGGCATGTCGCTTCTTCAGTGGTATCCAATAGAAGCTGCGGGAGGTATCGACCGTGTCCTTCAAACTGCCTCCGACATCACTCGAAAGCGTATGGGACAAATAAAACACCAGAAAACGGAAAACCTCACGCTTGGGGCAAGGTTAAAGGCAACAATGTGGAAGGGATTTACGAATCAGGTGACTGACGAGATAGTCCCTGAAGAGGAGGATAAAGATGACCTGGAGGAAACACAGGACGAGGAGGATTCGCATGACGATGGGAATGAGACGGAGACACCGGCTCCCGCTACGTTGACGAGCCGCCTTGCAAATACGGTATGGAGAGGTATTACGAACCAGAGTTCGATGGAAGATGAAACCCCGTCACCTCCATCGCCTTCGTCGCCCTCACAGTCGCCGTCTACGTTAACGCCCGTTGATCAGTACGTTGACAAACTATCACCAGATCTGCCAGCACAGACAAGTCTGTGGAGCTACGCAGACAAGCTGAAGGATTCGGACACAATTGCGACGTTTGCGAAAGTCAGTACTAATTGGCGTGCCAAGGCACTGGACGCGTGGAGCAGGCGAAGCAGTAATGCGTCCTCGACACTTGAGGTGTCCTCACCCTCGAGTGTAGTCTCTGATCTACCTCCCGTCAAAAGTGCTTGGCCTTCCATGGACGGACGAGCAAACTCCTCGGGTAACCAGCGTCGAGGCTCCTTGCCAGGTACAGATCTAGAGAACATGATGGATCCACCCCGCCCAGCTTTCTTTCGCTCACCTCGTGAAAGCTTTCTTCCCCAACCACGAAGACAAAATTCGACTGCCCCTCCCAGTCCAGAAATTTCGACACAATCAGGCGAGACATTTTTACACAGGACGAAGGCTTCACTGGCGTCATTAGCCGCTTCCCAGACATATTCTACAATGCCTGTTCCTCCTGCGAAGAATGGCCCACGACCACTGTTGCTTAATTCAAACACCTTAATGACATTAAGGTCAGAGTCCCCTCGCTCAGAAGGAGGCACGCCCCTCCAGCGTCAGGGGCAGTGGTCAGACGTACTTTTGGCCAAACAACACATGCTAAGACAGGAGTCGATATCCTCAACATCCTCACTCTCACCTTCTGAAGCATTTAATAGGCCATATCCTCGCAGTGCGGGCTCCCGATCCGACTACGACTCTGATACAGGCAGTCGGCGAGTACCCCTTAACCGTAAATCTGTGTCACCGATGGCTCTTGCATCTCGCTCCCCACGCGTGCCTTGGGCATCGCCTTCCTCGAAACATTCATCAGACGTGGGGATATCTAGTCCGTTGTCTTCGGGCAGCGTAGCAGAGGAAGCTTCTGAGAGAGGCTGGCGCAACTTCGCAACATTAGACTCTCCAACGACTATTTCATCACCACCCATACCCCGCACCCCAGTGACGAACTCGATACCCTCAGACATGATAGCAGTGCGCGTGAACGACTTAGATCGCCACACAGGATCAATATCCACCAGCGAGTCCAACGCTCCCCTTGAGCCGCCCATACAAAACAGGGTTATGACTCGGAAGAAAACGCCGCCACCGTTACGGGACAACGATACCGAAGATACCTCAGACTCTTCCCTTTCCCAAACGCCTTCTGCAAAAGCTTCACGAATCCGCTCCAGGAAATATGCAGCCCGTCCCGCCAATCTCCGGATACGAGACAACTTGCGGCCGAGTACAATATCGGAGCAGAGGGCCTCAAGTCCCAACACTCTTACACCGGAGCGGCTAGAAGAACATGACCTCGCAACGACTCCGCGTGCAGGGGAGTTTGGCGGTGACGAGCCCTCTTCGGCGTCCACGATGTCGCCCCGACACCCACCGTCAAGGAAAACGTCAGGTGACACGAATGATTCTCGCCTACGAAAGGGTCTTATAGACGGGCCGGTACGGACACGCAAGGTGTCCACTGGCAGCAGGGAAGTACGACGAACTAGAGACAGCGGCGCGGAGGAGGGCGATGACGAGGGTTATGACGATTTGCTCAGTGCATATGAGAGTGAGGAAGGCAGTAAAGAATGAGCGAGGTGGTTTTTACTGCTAGCAGTGTGACGCTACACGTAACCCTAGAGTATAATGTTCTCGATTATGTTGGAGATGTGAAGATTTGACGTTGCCCAATGCCGAACTGTGATAATCGATACATTGCTCTATTGAGTATCAAGTATGCAAGGTATATGTATCAAGTCTTGTCCAGATTGTCATGAAGAAACACGTTATCCTGCACACCGCGATAGACCTCCAAAAGCACCGAGAAATAAGGCAAGATGTTCTATATGAGTGTGTTAACGACGGGTAAGCTACAATAAAAGGGACACACCTCGAATGCAACTTGAACTGTGATCGCACCATTGTTTGACCGCTTTATTGCAGCCAAGTAATAGCGAACGTTCCATCTACGCAGCCCCTCGTGTATCACGAAATCCTCGAGAGAAGAGACGTGAATGAAGCGTCTAGAAACAGATAATGGTTCTAGTGATGGGTGCCCACGATGAGTTTCCAACTGAATCCCAAGCGTTGGAAACACGAGTACTGCTTCTGCACCAAGTGGTCAGGGGAAAACAGCCCCGGACAGGTAGCGAAATAGCAAACCGTGTAGAACCTGGTTACACCGGGACCATACGAGTATAACCAGGGAAATCCCGATGAAAGGGTAGGCCAAAACATTCCCTCGTGCCTGCCAGTAGCTGTAAGAAAGTTCAACGGCAGACGCCAGGAATTTTACTCACCTTTGGCCAAATCAGCGAAAGAAAAACCGCGACACATAGGTCAAGCCAAGACCATGTAGTCACACTACGAATGACTCGGCCGCTCCCATTGCGAGCCAGGCGCCAATTTTCTACCCGGTACTCGTAGAACCCTGGCCATTCGATCACGGAAAATTCAGGATGTGTATCGGGTAAAGGTCGGGTTTGTCGCATTCATTGAAGGGTAGTTGCTCTTGGAAGCTGGTTCGTGTTGAACTTCGAGGTGTTGTAATAAAGACGATGAAGAAAGCGACTGCGTCCTCGACTAGGCGGACCGAATTTTGTTCACGTCATTTGATTTGCTGAGCGGCTCCAGAATCAAACCTTTGTTTGGTTCTAAAGCTCTTGCCAAACAACGCCTTTCACTGTGCAGCTAGTAGGCGGGCCAGCGGTGAGCTCTCAAAACGTGCTTCTCGGCCGCAGAAATGGACTCGGTTGTTCTTGAGACTAGCTTGGGAGACATTCAGCTTGAACTGTACTGGGACCATGCCCCCCGCGTAAGCCCCACCGCTTCTCGAGTCTTTCAATCGTTTGCAACTGAGCGGACCTAATCCAGTCGTGCAAGAACTTTGCAGAGCTTGCTAAGCGAGGGTATTACAATGGTATTATTTTCCACCGTATTGTTGCTGTGAGTCCTTGAACGATCTTATGCAAACGCTTGGGACTTATGGCAGCCTTCGTTCTCTAGGACTTTATGATCCAAGGAGGTGATCCAACGGGAACTGGAAGGGGAGGCACGAGTATATATGGCCAGAGATTGTACGTTCTGGCGTTTAAAGTATATTTTGCACGTAGCCTTCAACTCACTTTCTTTCAGTGAAGATGAAATACATCCCGAGTTACGATTCACGGGTGCAGGGATCCTTGCCATGGCAAATTCGGGACCCAATACAAATGGTGGGCACCTGCCTTCGCCGCCCTGCCACACCGAGAGTGACTATGTGCCTAGGTTCGCAATTCTTCATCACGCTCGCTCCTACGCCTTACCTCGATGGAAAACACACGATATTCGGTCGCGTTGGCTCCGGTATGCGAGTTGTTCAACGATTAGGCGCTGTCGCAGTTGATGCACAGGACCGGTAAGGTCGTCCGCAACTGCTAAAGTGTACAACTTGACATTATCCAGACCAAAAGAAGACGTCAAGATACACAAGGCTCGGCTAATCTAGGTACGGTTCGATTGCGAGCCTGGCATTACCAGGTATATCAGATGAACAGATCCTGTGGCAATGTCAGTTGGCCGTACGTCAATCCCTTATATTAGGAGTGCGGGGCGGCGAACGTTGACAAGTTGAGGAACCTTGTGGGACCGGTTATGTTGCGCGACATAAGTACAATCGTCTCTATCACACGACTATTTGCAGTAATAAAAATGGTCGATAAACAAAACAAGATCCATGATTCGAGTCCAAGCTGCATCATTATTCGTGATACGCCGCGCCATTTGGTATCTGCAATGTGCTTCCTGTTCGGGAGAGCGTTTGTCTCGGTACCAAAGTGGTGAGATTCATTTGAGACGAGTTCCTTGACCGAGTGATTGACAGAGATGGAACACTGTTTGAAAGCATGCCTTCGTCTTGGCCTGTAGGTGAAGACGAGCGGGAATGATACTGAGACGAGGTAGAAGAGCCAAATGCGGCGTAAGCATTTTGGTATTGGGAAGTCTCCGTGTAATTGGGGGAAGCTGGTGACGAGTGGGCGTGTCGGAGCAGGGGTCGTTGTGAAGTCGTCGTCAATGGCGTTATGCGAGAACGAGATGAATTCGATGAGGAAATAAACCGACGTAACGGTCGTAGAAGTGATGGAGGTAGAAAAGACGGGACAGGTGGTGGACTGGGCGTGACACCTCCCTCCTCCATTGCGTAAACTTCGTCAATGTTACGTTTGCATGGAGTACGCCTGATTCGTCGCAGGACAAGGTGCAGCGAACGCCGTAAGCGGAACATCATGCAGCACAGAGAGGACAACACGACGACATAGAAGATGAGTGCGACTGGAGAGAAACCAAGAGACTGTCGGGAGAGAGCTGAAGGTAAGTGTTGTGATAGTTTCTCCTCGATGGCATCCATGTCCAAGAAGGGCGGTCGAATGGGCTTGATAGGTGGGTTTCGTGAATTGGTCGGTATGTCTTGCACAGGGTCCACGAGAGGCCTGCTGTGACTTGAAGATGGTTTCACCTCTTTGCTTGCCTCCAAAACCATCTTCCCTAGTGTCCAACTGATCGCAATATCTCCAACTGTATCCACAGACTGGAACATCGGTCGGCCCAGCCCTTTCTTTTCAGCCTGTTGCGCAACCTGTTCGCCTTTCGTGGTCGAGTTCCCACCTGGATCAACTATGCGGGGTAGCCCTATGCCTTCATGTAAAACATTAGCAATCCACGCAGCTTTGAAGCACTGCATCTGCAGCCGCGACAGTTCGACTTTCTCTCCCCAAACACCCATTCCCGCGATCTGACCTTCCTGTACGACTTCACCGTCCCCACCGAGGCGACCTTCCTTTCTTGACCGTTCGTGTTGTTCGACGATGCCATCCCAATCTCGCGCACAAAAGTTTGAAGCCGCTCGCTCATATTGAACGAAATCATACGGGCCTCCGAGACCGAACACATGTTCGGATGAGTACCAGTATTCGGAGACGCCGATGAAGTGCGACGAGGAAAAGTTGATATGAGGAACGTGCACCCCGTTGAACAGACACGGCACGTCGGCACAGGGAGCGCTTTTATTCAGGAGCGGCGATGTCTTTTGCAGACACTGCGTGAATGACCCGGTGCCAATGAAATTAAGGGAAGTCTCCATGTGCATGGAAGAAGCGTCGGTCCGAGGCAGAGATTCCGGGAGCACAAGGCCTTTTGGAAGACATGGGTCTGGTATCGCGTGCGGGACAGAGGGATCGGGAACCCGGGCGTCCTCTGCATTCTTACTGGACGCTGTGACGTATCGTTCCCTCGCCTGGTTAGTTCCATAGCCCAACCATGTCGTAACAAATACACTGTGCTTGATCTCCTCTCCACTCAATAGCCTCAGCCTGACGTCGACGAGTGTCTCTCGGCCAATATGACTGTCGCTGCTGGCGGGTTCAAAGGCGATCTGCGTGGAGGCGCCTCCCATGTCCAGGAAGCCATACGTCGTCTTCTCCCCTTTACGCCCAGTGAAGCCGTCCATTAGATAGTTTACTGCTATCCAGCCGAACAAGCCCTCTTCTTCGCCGGTGATGATCTGCACGCTAGATCCGCACGGTCCATCCGCCGATTCACCTTCAATGCGAAAGTTGGAGGCAGACTTGAGATATGTACATGCAGCGTTCAGGACGCGTGCCTGTTGCAGAGGTGTTAGGAGACGCATCCCTGCAGTTGCAAGCAGGAAGAGAGGCGTGTCGGATTCCATGGAAGGTGGTATATGTAACCGCGCATGGTTGAGTAAAGGCTCCAAATATCCCGCAACGTCCTCCGGATTATCAGCGAATTCTGACAAGCCTGAGGACAGTCAGCGAGCTCAATAACGCAGTAAGATAAGAGACCCCAGACCAGGTTCAACTTTTGTTATCCAGTCTTCGCCAACCCTCACGCCTTTCTCGACCTTGGGTAGCGTATTGTACACAGCATCACCCTGCTCTTCGAGGACGGCGCTTGGGTCTTTCCAACTGTATATTTGAAGTCTAGAGCCAGACGAGCCAGCGTCGATAACGATTCCAAAACGGCGTGCGGTTAACCAGGAATCAGCTGATGTCGGAGGGGGCATAGACCAGCGTCCAGAGCCAAATTGAACGTCCCAGCTTCACTGAAGCCGAATGCACGACAAAGATTAATAGGAAACAGAAAACTTTGCGATAAGTAGCAGCCTTCAAGGAGATACCTGGCTCAATGTACGTTATGCGGGTGAATTTGATTTCAGCCACCACGTCATCCATAACCACTGCCACTGCCACTGCCAGACTTGTCGTTCGTCCAGTGCACTAGAGGCGAACACAATGTATGTCACAGAGGTCTGCAATGAAACAATATAGTAGTGCTAAGATGTTACATGTGCTCATCCGTTCCAGTCCTCCTCATAATCCTAATCCAAGATCACTTCGAGATGGTAGCTCTCCTCGGCCTTGATTTCGTTCCTCCCGGTATGATCTTCTTTTCCGGGAGTTTGTTCAAATCCACACCCCACAACCTTGCTTGTGCTACTCGTAGTCGCATAACGTCGTCCACCCAATCCGTTTCATTAGCCTTTCGAGCGCCAACATCGTGCAGCCGTTGTTCTTCGGCCTCAGAGAGCAACTCAATGGAGGTACGTTCTCCGGAGCGCCACAGGAGGAGTTGCTGGATTGATTCCGGTAATAAGATATTCAAACAGTACTAGACGTATATCAGCATAGGCTCCCTAGCGGCGGAAAAACGCTTACGTCGAGTTTCTCAACCCCGGCCAAAGATTCGAATTCCTCACAGGCGACTACTGAAGGTAAGGGCTGGACCTGCTTATTAGGTGAGATGGTGGATAAATGTATCTGAAAAGAAGCATCCCAGCATTACACAATGAATAGACTGTAAACGATGTGTCATACCTTAGAAGCCTCTTGTAGGAACTGTGCCGACGCTTGAGTTGCTACAACTTGCGGCTCTTCAGCGAGCAACTACGCAGTTGTTAAATCAATTTGCGAAGTCAACGACAAATAGCCATACGTCTGCTTGTTCACTAGTTTGCATGGGCATAGGTTCGTCGTTGGAAGTGTGCGAAATGGCGGTTATTGTGTTCTCAGAGGGCTTGGGAGCAACCTCTCAATTCCGGGAAGGTGTAAAAGACGAAATGGCATTACCTGCGCAGGTTCCTCTACATCCATTGAGGAACTTTCGACTTGGTTATCGGCGTCAGTCGAAGGTGCTCCTCCCCATCCGCTGCTGTGGCTGGCAGACGGGGTGTCTACTGAAACAGAGGGTCCCGCAATTTCCTGCATTTTATCACTTTCCGAAGATGTTCCGACATCCCCACCATTTAGCAGCGGCTCCGTGGTATTCGTTTTCGTTTCCCCCCCAGTTCCATCGACTTCGCCCAGTGGCCCCTGAGCTGGTCCATCGCTCTTACCAAGTACCCACCAACAGATGGCTCGCTGAAGGGCTTTAATGAACCGCGTGTCCATACCGCCTCGAATACCGGCCGACTTCAATACACCCGCACGTGCATTCCGGCCTTTCATGAACGCGATGTGTTTCGCCAACGATGGTACATACTCCTTGGCAAGAATCGCACGCAAGACGGGCTTGACATACGCTAGCTGTGCTTGGACAGACAAGTCTTCAAAGGTCTCCGGTGGAGGTGGAGGACCTGGAACTAAGTCCTGGTTTCCATCTTCCGGCTCATTCTCTTCCTCAGACTCGGGATCATCTGTGGTCTTGACGGCACTTTCCCACTTCCCAAGCGTACAATTGACAAAACCCTTCTCTTCTGCCGTGTGGAATTTGTCACGACTGATGACATACTCCTCGTCGTCTAAAAACCTGAGCCTATAGCGTTCCCTACGGTCTGGGACATGCGCAAGAATCTGCGCCGGCCAATATAGAGACCCCCCAGCCCCAGGTGCTTGTGCAAGAACGAGTTCACCCGGAATCTGAAGCGTTGGATCGGGCGGGCATGGTGACCCCCTCTTCGAATCGCCTTTTGGTGTGTTTTTCAGGTTGGCCTTCGAGGCCCGCGACTTCAACTTTTGCGCAGACTTGGGTTTGGGTTTGAGTGCAGTGGCCCTCACGTTGGATGAGTTGGGTTCGGAGTCGTCAAGCAGGCTACCACCAATGCTGGCATAGGAGGAAATGAGGGAAGGAAGGCCATCACGCTCTAGCGCAGAGGCGTTGTCCATGTCGCGAACTGCCGCTTCCCATCGCTCTTCGAAGCTCAGACCTCCATCCAGGCGTGGCTTCTTACTGGGCGAAGGGCTGGTAAGAGCTTCGGTGGACGAAGAATGCGAACGAAATGTGAAACGGTCAAAGCGCTTGATCCCAGTCACATCATGGACTGACTGGATGTTAGCTGACGAAGGTGATTGGATGGTGCATGGTCCGCGAGGGGACAGAGATGAGGTGGGGAAATCACCGAATAGAGAGGCACGAAGAGGCTCTTTCTGCACTATCTGAAACACCTTTTCTATCATGATCTTGCGTAGACCGCTGCAACTCACTCACCTGTGCGGGCCACCACAAGGATTCTTCAAGAGGGTCATTATCGTCGTCGCTATCGCCTCGTGTGCCAATTCTGGCGAGAACACCGGATTGGTTGACAAGAACCCAAACATACCTTCCAACGTCCCACGCGTCAGGATTCGCGCTAGCTTTACGCTTGTCTACCCGCTTCTTTCGAGGCGAAGATAGGGGCCGTGACGAACTGGCCGTTGAAGCCGAGGAACCAAACGAAGCTCGAGACAAAGTCTTGGACTTGTTCGACTTGTGTATTTGTCCAGGAAAGGCCGTGTTTACCTCCTTTGTCGCGGGGGTAAAGAAGGCTGGCACCTCCTTTGCTACAACACTGGGACTTGTCGGCACGCTCGACAACGGTGACGGCGACAAAGTCGAAAGCGAACTAATTGTCCCGTCTCCAAGGGCGGGAGACAGAGATGCTTTCCGTTTACGAGATGTTTTGGTCGTTGGGTAGGAAGACGAAGGCGCGGGCAAGGGTTTTGGTTTTGGTTTTGGTTTTTTATCCCTACGTTCAGGTGAGGAGGAACCTCTTCCTCTCAGCGGAGAAGAGAGGTGTTTTCCAGTGGCACTGTAACGGTATTTGACGTTCTTCGTCTTGCGAGAGTTGGGTTCGCCAAACGGATTGGAAGTCCCGTCGTTGTCCGAATGATCGTCGCCGGATCGAGCAGGTGAGCTCATAAGCTGTTCAGCAAAGCTCTTGGACGCTCTTTGAGCTGCACTTCGAGCTGGCAGAATCCGCTCGGCTCCCCCTTCATCGGGGCCTGACATGGACATGGCGGGCCGCAAGCTGTTCTCTTCAACGCTACGCGTCAACGACTGCGCAAAATCGTGTCAAAAGCGCCACAGCCCGTCTGCAAAGAAATATCAAATGGAGACCCAAAAAAAAGCGTATACCTGGTGTTTAGGCTGCAGCGCTCTCTGGCCCAGCTTGAATGGGCTTGTTCTCGGATGCAACACGAGGCGCCCATAACGATGGATGTGACACACGCGCATGTCACGTCACGCCCAGATAGCCATACCTTGGGTTGCAACAAACCACTAGCCAGCACACGAGCTAATGGTCAAACTCAGCTTTTACTCGTTCTTCGTCGTTTGAAAGCACAGGGTATTAAACAGAGTAATCTGCTCCGGTATTACTTTTCGATATGCGTCTGGGACCCTCAAAGAAAGCTTAAGGAGATGGGGGATCGGTCGACATCGCGCACTCACCGTCTTCGTTGTTGGTTGCCAGTCGACGCTCCTCTAATCGAGTACCATCAGCTCTGACAGGAGATCAAGCTACAAATCATTACCGCCTTCACGTTTTCTCCACGCCTTTCCTACCACTCCCACCTTTCTCCATCGGGTTCTCCGTCGCTGCGGCACGTTCAAGGTCGTCCATTCAACAGAATATCTCATTGACTGGAAGCTCGTGCTTCTTACACCTTTATATGAGGCTGGGAGCGATCGATCCATCTTCGCGATCGTCGAGGTTGGTGTGTCGTTTTTTGCGTACCTTCCAGAGGACCATTCGAGCACACGCGATTTTGTCGTGACCTTCATTCTACCTCGTGATTCGCAGCTAGCTAACACCACCGCGAGACTCATCGATCTCTGACTTGTCCACCTTATCGCCTACGCCTGCGGGTTCATCTTACGCAGGATCACTGGTTTATCGTATCGTGCGTGCAGTAATGCCATCACGAGATGTGGGATATCGCGGTTGTTTACTTCGATGTACCGTGTCACTGTCGATGACTCGAGGGGCATTTACTGTTTGTTTCAATGAGTGCTTCTCTTCGTGCGTCCCCATTGTGCTCGCTGCCTCTGGTTGTGTCCGTACTGCAATCTTTCTGATTCAGTTTGACCCCTTGCTTGACTACACTTTTGGCTGCATCTTCTTGCCAGGACTTCCATATCCGAGGGATTCTTTCACCTTGCAAATTAGGTGTTCGGCGGCGATGTCTGCTGTACGACACTTAGCGAGATGAGCGGTTTCTGAGTGGAGACAAGGAAATTCTTCACGTATACATCGACACCGCTTTACAGCTGGTGTCTTGCAAGTGGAAACATTGATGGCTTTTTTCGTGTCGTTCCAGCACCATGCGATGCTATCTTTGCTTCTCTCAATGAGAAGCTCTGTGTTACGTTGCTGCAGCAGTGCGTGCTCCCTGTGCCCTCTTGTGCTGACAATGCCTTTTCCACAGCTGTGCATGCCTTTTTCTACAGTTTTCTTGCTGTAGTTCACATCGACCTCTGACAGCGTCTCCAATAACTGAACCTTATCTTGACCTTTCATCACGTTCGTTCATATGGCATTGCCTCTCTGGTTTGCTTATCGAGCCTCGGATAGCCGCTCCCTCCTAGATGCCCAGCCTGTGAGGAACCCGGTCTCAATTCCTGCGGATTCCGTTTATTGATGTAATTCATTCAATTAGGAACCTATCTGAACTGGATATGCTTTTCAAGTGATTGATCTTGATCATCAGCCTTGCGCGTCCGTGGTCTCCATTCCTGTTCCCTTGTCGAATGCACTAGTTGTTTACGGCATCGAAATGATAAAGAAAAACTCATCTAATTTCTTACATCGCCTCCGCGGCTCGCATGATTCTTGCTCGAACTTAGAGCTACTTCGTTTCAATTACGACAACGGCCCGTATCCAACGGCCATCTCGCGCGTTGCCATCCATATTCTTGTAACTTACGACGTCGCGGACGAGACCGATTTCGGGCCATCCCTATGTTTCAGATTACGCCCTTCGCAGTTGGTTCTGAGCTAGGACGGATGAGCGACACACCCTTCTTTAGGTGCCTTCATCAAGAATGTGAATACTCGGTGAAACCCTAGCCGCAACCCCTTATTGACGTCTGCGTTCACACACACACACCCCACACATATCACTTCCTTTATTCAGAATCGTCGTACGGTGCAGTCGCCCGTCTTTGCGTTTTCATCGTATCTCGCGTATTTTTGCCTCGATTGTCACTGACAATTTCGCAGTCTCGACTGCTCCCCATCGACAAATAACACGCACCATGGCGTAAATCTCTCGAATTTGTTTTATCCTCCCCCAACCCCGCATGTCCTGGACTTTTTTGTTTTGTCTAGATATCGTCATGACGCGGGGTAGCCCGAGAATATGACCAATTGAACCCCGTTTATCAGTTAACAATCAGAGTCAGACATATCCCCAATCGTATGAACTTATCACCAGACACAGAACACTCGGATCAGCCTCCGTAAAGACACATATCACAATCACTCCGGGCGCACTTGTGGACAGTCACCGTACTATATCTCGGTCCGTCCTAACGCCACGATCAACCATCACGCTCAGACTCCGAGAGCACCTCATGGCAGCTTGTATTTGTATTTCATACACATTAGCGACCACCAGACCACGTTTGAAAAAGAAGCTAGCTTAGGCAGTTGTAAAGTTGCATGGTTTGTGAATGGACAGGGGCATTTTTTTCATTTATGACTTGATCGTGGTGGAGGCAAATGCAGATGGCCGTGTGTCAACACATGCACCCATGGACGCGTCGCGTCCCCATGCTGTGATATGCTGTATACGATCGGGGTGAGCATAAGCAGAGCCACATGTCATTGTCATGGCTAAGGTACCTACTGCTACGGGCAGACATGATCGTAATGGAGGATGAGGAGAGTAGTATAACTTAGTTGTAGGAAGTCACCAAAAGACGAATGAATGACCTCCAAAAAGATCACAGTCAGCAAAAGTGTGTGTGTGCAGAGTGGGTATTAGAGCTACAAGGGCTTCCAAAATATCGCGTGTGACCATATTCAACATCTATGAGAACCCTAGAGAGAGAGAGAGAAAGGAAGTAAGAGATGGGTAAAAGTACGAGGTCGATTGTCCTTCAGTTAAGTCCTTGACAAGATGATTGTAAGCGGGGGAAAGAAATCAAAGACAAACAAGAAAGGTGAATCGTCATCATCGTTCACGAGGGTGAGCGTGGGCAGAGGCATCAATGGAGTGCCTACGCTGCAGCTTTTTCTTGGACGACTTCGAGCCCTTGGAGCTCCTCGACAGATCCGAGGCAAAACTCATGAGCCGACTAAACAGCGGTTTTTTCGGTCCACCGCTACTCCCTGAATGGGGGGAGTGTGGCGACGAGCCAGATTTAGTGGTAGACGTTGCCGTGTACAGCGATTCCTCGGGTCCGACCTGAAGTGGCAACATATTAACAGTGCAAACGGGAATGAAGACTAGGGCTTGAGCTACTTTGTTGGGGACTTACCAGGACTTTGATTTTCTGACCGGGAGTTGGAATGACATAGTATGTACTCCCTGAGTCTCCGGTTGTTTCACTGATTGGAGAGGGACCACGAGGAGGAATGTCCTCTCTAGGACGTGGACCTCTTGGGCCATAGCGTGGCTCTTCATGAACAGAGTCGAGGGGGCTACGGGCGGAGGGATATGGTGTTGCAGTAATGCGCGGGTACTGGGGAAATCCTGACCCAGTCGGCGCTGAGATCGTGTGTGTCATTCCAGGGGCTTTGTGTGGGGCATACACAATCGTCGGCGGGGCATAATGGTCACCTGAGTGATGCCCGGGGGCGTAAACGATCGACGGAGGTGGCCGATTACCACGCGAGTGTGAGTGAGCAGGGTGGCGGTGATCGTAAGGGTCGTGGATAGGTTGTGAATGAGAGTACACGACGGGAGGGGGGACGTCTACATTGTTTGGTATGTAACGGGGTGCGGGGGCTTGGGCTTCCACTACCTCAGGGACATCTGCGTGTGGCGAAGACTGTTGGCGTGCCCGGAAAGGTTCTGATGAACGTCTTGGACGGTAAGTACCAGTAGAGCGGTGGGGTTGGGCATTTGGGTCAGCAGGGAGTATCTGTATTTCTTCTGGTGTTTCCGCGAAATCATTCTCTACGTTGACGACTTGCTGACCGTAGTGCGAAGACTGATAGTGCGAACCAATATGCTCGTGGTATCGCGAGTGAGCCGGCGGATAAGCGTCGGCAGCGGACCTCGAACGGTCGTGAGAGTAGTGAGCCGTGTGGGGACGCGGACGCGTACTGTACTCATGACGAGCTGGCCGAGGGTCTCTGTGAGAACGGTCCGCGTTTTCATAGTGCCAATGTGAGATGGGGACGTCTTTTCGTCCGTCACCGTACTTGAGCACCATCTTCGGAGGCAACGAATGCGAACTCTCCTCATCCGACTCACGACCGTCAGCTTCTTCAATCACGGATGGAGGACTTTCAGGAGGGCGGAACTGGCCATGAAGAGACGAATGCGAGCGAACCCAATATGCTGTGCGGTCTCTGGAGTTTCTGTAGAGCTCTATGGGGTCGGGTGATGTTGCGTACTCGATCATGGCGGGCGTGCAGACGTCGTAGGGAGGCTGGCGTCCGCAGTGAGCGTCGTCAGGAAACTTGAAGCGAGACCTGGAACGAAAGGGAAGAAATGTCCTGAGAGGAAAAGCTAGGTTGTATAATAAGCTGTGAGGGAGATCCCGTGTCTGGTTACGAGAAGCACTGGGCATCGTAGCCTGAGTTGGACGAGGACAGCAGATCCAAATCACAGATACTCGGCTCAGCGCCTTTCTAACGGGAAGATGACAGACTTGATCCAACTTATTTCCGGCCTTAATATCCAGTGGAAAATTTTCAGATCATATCAGTCCAGGATCGCAGTCTCGACGAGATTGGCATCAACGAAAACGTGTTTGCAGCGAGGCCAGTGTCCATTTCCTAGTCAAGCTGTCTTCCTCGTCACATTCACAGCCTACACACGTAGCCTGAGCCGAATCTGAGGCCATGTCAACTGTGTCCGTGCCGCGAAGAATTGTCCTTGCTCCCTCCTCAGCAGCCACTGTGGTCGGATCCACTTCCTTGTGCATGAGATATCTACCAGAGGTCACAATGTCGCCAATGACATCCAGAGCTTTCCCAGTTTAGCAAGTGCTGCTAGTCATAGTGGAGCTCGTAGTCATACCCTAGGCTGTGCACAGTTGCGCCTCAATTGTAGAATAAACTCACCGCCATATCTGTCGAACAATGACCTCAACAGGACCCCCTGAAGACCCGGGAGATGGAGTCACCTATATATGTCCCGTACAGCAACCCCAAAGGAGACCCATCAGAGACCCTCACATGACTGATTAAAATCATATACATTCAACGAGGCGTACCAAAAAGTAGTATCCAACACAAGCTACCTCTCTCTCACAAGTTCCCTATGATCAGCCCAGGATGACCCAAAAGGCAGTTGCCAGGACACCAACCGAACCCGGAATCGACGGCACTGATCTCAGGCCTGAGTTTGTCGACGGAGAAGGCGGTGTTTGCGTAGGTGCAGCTCCCGTTGGTGAGAAGATAGGGGGAGAGCCGCCCGGGCTAGCGGTGGTCTGCGCAGGCACTGCTGCGCTCGAGGGGCCGGGAGTAGCCGTGGTCCCTTCCTGTACGAGAAACGGATTGGCAGTCTCCACGTCGAAAAGCGTGGTCGAACCAATGTCAATGTTGCAGGCGGCAAAACCGTTTGTGATGCTGCAGGACTCGGCGAAAGTGCCAATGTCGGGATTAGCGTAGTTGAATATAGCATCGTTGGTGCCCTCGACCAATGTGCCTGTATTCCACATGTGACGAGGTGAGTGTCAAACGAATGACTCCCAGGCACAGCATAGAGCACCCACCTGTACCAATAAATGCTGGCTCTTGGCCTACCCATGTTCTCCAGGTAAAACCTGAAATGTCGTATCCCCGTTCGCATCGACACCGACAACGTTAACGCTGATGGGCTGAGGATCGAACCCTGGCAAGAAAAGGGACACATCGGCATTGCAAACTATACGCAGGGGACTCGTGAGCTCGATGTGCGAGAACAGACCTGGCTATTCATGGTTTTTGACTCACACTTCAAGCCAGCCATAGATAACACGACAAAAGACAAACGGAGGCGCATACTGCCACTTTTTGAGAACGAATGTCAAGGATAATGAATGGGAGAGTTGCGAATATCGGGTCCGAGAGCTGTTGATGGTCCTAGGGAGCCACCAACCTGAATTTTAGCAGACATTGTCCTGGAATTGTGTCAGGTTTTAACTGTTCATGACCAGGCACACACCTCAAAGTCAAGGGCATCCGAGAGCTGCGTGTGACTGCCTCGTCAACGTGAACGGGCCTGGAAGGGCCTGAACAAGCCTCGCTCGGGAGCGTCCTAAGCGACACGACTGCGACAGGTCGGCATGAGGGCCTCGCGGATGAATGCGTGGACAGTCAGCGGGGTCGCCCATCACTCGACAGCTGTGTACCTGCTTCACGGATGCGGGAGAACTCACGAAATTGCATGCGGGCTTCGCTGTCATCGACGTAGGCTGATGAATTTCGCTGAGCGGCTACAACGTCGGCAGCCATGTGCTTTCGAGTTCAAGAGACCATCAAATTATGAATTTCATGATAACCCGTCTCCAAACCAGGCGGTAACAATATTTTACTTTACGTAGATCGAGCAAATGAGCGGCAAAACGATGCAAGATGTGACAAGAATCTAACGTGAAAGCTAGAGTGAAACAAAAAAGCGAGGGTCGAGATAGTCTAGCTATCCGAAATGATCTGCTCCCCAAACACAACGAGGAGCGATGAGTCATCACATCATTGACAGTCTCTGGTCTGCATGTTTGCGGCCTTTCGCAGGGAGCGTAGACGCTCTCCCAATACTTCTACCATCATGCTGAGGACCTAGCGGAATGGTCTGCGGCACTGACGGGAAGGCATCGAAGATATCCTTGTCGAAAAGGCTAGGCGTAGGGGAGAAATCAGAGCCGTCGTGAGGAGACATCCAAGACGCAGGACGTGCACCAACGTCCGCACGATCCGAACGTTTGTCAGGCGTCAAGTTCGAGGTAGGAGCCAAACTAAGGTTCGTTTGCGACGACATATACAACGAACTCCGGTCTAAGCGATACGTGAACAAAATGGTGAGTGGATACGACGAACGTACATCGAATGTCATTCAACATACCTGTCTCGGCGGTGCTCACATTTGATTTCGTCCGATTTCGGTTGAATATCTTGTCCGTGAATGAGCTTGATCTGCCTACAGAAGACCCACTCTTCTTCGGGGATACGCTGGGCCAGGCGATACCAAAGCTGCTGCCCTTTCCATCATTGCCGTTGGGGGGAGTCGCAACCGGAGCAGAATCTTCCGACGAAAGAGAGATGCTGTCGCGAGGATATGCCCCGGGCATGTGACTAGACGACCGTCGGCTCGTAAAGCGGCGGATGCTCGAGAGGTACTTTCTATGCGAAGGAGATCTTTGCGAGAAGGTGGTAGATGCAAGACTCTTCCCATCTATTTCGTCCTCTTCGGGAATATCACTATCAATGCCGGGCTCTCGAATCGATGGAATGGACACGGAGCGGCCTGAGAGGGAGCTACTATCGCCTGAAGCATGGCTAGTGAGTGTAGAAGCTGACTGCGATTGGCCCTCTGGCTGGAACGTCGCAGTGGTCGGGGTGGTTGGCAACAAAGTCTCGGCGCTAGCATTAACAGCTTCACCCTCTGTAAGCCTCTTTTCCAACATCGCAGCCTCTTCCAATAAAACAGCCAGATCACCGTAACCAGGGCTGGCTGGTGTCTCAACAGTAACACCATTGGCCGCCCGAAGGCGTGTTATCTGCGGCGTCGTTGGAGTAGCAAGGCTGGACGCCGTGGCGGGTGCAACAGGTGGCTCTGTGAC
This sequence comes from Phlebopus sp. FC_14, assembly GCA_021018615.1. Classification (NCBI taxonomy): domain Eukaryota; kingdom Fungi; phylum Basidiomycota; class Agaricomycetes; order Boletales; family Boletinellaceae; genus Phlebopus; species Phlebopus sp. FC_14. Next base: position 756,471 of record JAEVFL010000002.1, on the reverse strand, counting down.
CTTTCGATGAACCACCGCTTTGAAAGATGATTTTTGATTTGACTGGACGCCACGATCACTCGGCGACTTTGCTTGAATCCGCATTTTTGAACTCGGCGCATTGCCGGGGATGGCGTCACATTCGTCAGATGTCGACACGATGACTGGGATGACCATCTTCTCTGTCGTAGAGCCCACATTGGCTGTACTGGCCGAAGGCTCTTTCTGTATGGATGGAGGCGAAACCGACGAAGTATCAAGGGGCACAGAATCAACAGGTCCAGGGGGAGATGCGGGTGACGGAGAGTGCGGCCCGGGAGACAATTGTGGATCAGTCGGCTGCATCACATCTGGGTTGGCAGTAGAGGCCTCGGTTTCTGTGGACGACAAAACAGGTGGGGTATCCAAGGTTACAGGACAAACTGGCGGCGAAGGGGGTGTGGAGTGCAACTCAGGAGGCTCAGGGGCCGAACGTGGGTCATGAGGGGCCAACTGTGTTGCACCCGTGTTGGCCTCAGAAACCTCTATCTGCGGAGGCGGAGACGAAACCGGCGGGGTATCGAGGGGCACAACATCAGCAGATTCAGAGGGGGGTGCAGGCGACGTAGGATGTAACTCAGTTGATGATGGCGAGACTTCCAACTGCACCACGTCTGTGCTGGCCGTAGAACCTTCCTCCACCGCTACATCCGAAACCTGGGAGGTTTCCATTGGTTCATTGCCATCGTCTAGTGGTATGCAATTGTCTGGCGGCGGGAGAGTGGGCGCGCCCGGGGAGGCAACCTCTGGTGTTGACGCATCTAGGCTAGGCTCAACGTGAACAGGCTCCGAGTCCTCCTTTGGCGGTGGAGCGACCGTTGAGGTATCGTCAGCAACAATCTGAGGCTGATGACTTTCGGGTGAGGATGAAGACGGTTCTGGCGTGGAGGACGGTAATGGTGGACTGCCAGCGGGTTCCTCGACGAGTGGAGGTGGATGAGAAGCTGACGGCGACGGCGTATCATGCACGTCCGAAAACCCAGCACTGCCCGTGCTAACAACACGTCTACCAGTGCTAAGTTCAGCAGCGAGTGAATTACGACGTGGATTCGAATATGGGAGATTACTTGGAACTGGTGGAACAGAGTCATCAGTCCTAAAGCTCGGAGGACTACCCGAAAGCGCGCCGCCAGTTGAGACACATCGTTTCCGTGGACTCGGGGATTCACCAGTAGGCGGCAACGGAGATCCCGAGCGACTCAAGGGCGGACCACTAGGTCTTCCAAGACCCTGTACTCGATTCCCATACAACTCTCCGCGCTTCTTTGCTGGTGCGTTTTCCGCCAGTTGGGGCGTACCCATCCCGAAACTGCCCCGTGGGACGGGCATGCCTCCTTTTTCTTCAAACTTTGCAATTTTGTCACGTAGAGCGCCTGTTCCGTTCACCGGAATGGACCTCGATGCCATCTGGGAGGACTGGTGCTGGTTTGGTGAGACATTTCGTTGTTGAAGGGCTGCTATACGCTCCTTCAGGTTGACTGGGGGCGTCTGTACCCTCGAGGTCGACCTGGGTCCAAGGGTTAGCTCGATACTTGGTTATTCGGTTAGATAGACACGACTTACATGGGTTCGACCGAAGCACCGATGCCAATGATGATTTACAAGACGACCAGCGAGCAAAAAGAACGACCGGGCTGGGTAGTATTCAAATGTCGCGTAAGAAGGTACGCTGGAAGAAGGAAATTGAACGGCGAGTCTGGAACCGTTCACTTGATTCTCCCTTGACAATGTGCCCCGGCAAATAAAAGGCGAATACAAAAGCTGATCAGTGAAGGTCAAGGAAGGACTGTGTTCAGACGGCAGCGGTTACGCCTGAAGAGAACGACAAGTTTATGATGGCGGACACTTTGCGTGCAAGTCTCTCCTGCCATGTCAATTTACGTTTGGCTCCCGCGGCACCACGAGCGCTTGACACTTGTCATGGCATCTAGCTACTATCATCCCCGTCCGCCCCATTGCCTTTGGACAACCAGTAATCCCTCCGCCGCTGCATAAGGCCTGCCTTCAGCTGACGCCCAGACCGATCCTCAGCCTGACGCTCGACTTCGTCCAGGGATTCCTCCTGAGGATCCTCGTCCTCTTCGTCAGTAGTATAGACCGCGAGAGCTTCAAAACGACCCCCATTGAGGCGCGCCTGTAACGACTGCCGTTTTGCAACGTCGTATTTCCCAGACTCTTCAGCGTCATCGTATGGCAAATGACGATTTGGCTCCCCGTCACTCGACCCAAGCTCCATGTCAGCCTCCCACGCCTCCTCCACGCTACTCGCCGCTTGCTTGGAGGTCGACTGCGATGTCCATCCATTCCGGTGTTCCGTTGGCACTTCAGCAATCACGATGGATGCCTTGGGCTCAACGCCGAGAAGCTGGTGTAGCACTCTCCGGTCGTACACCTCTTGAAGAAGGAGGCGATTGTTAATCGTCTGCAATGAGCTGTTGAGCATCATGAAATCAGGTGTGAGGCACAGCCTACCTCCTGTGTAACTCCGAGGATGCTCGACAGGATGCTCATTTCTTCTGGGGAGGTGCTCTGTCGCAACGGATAAGACCGGCCTTCTCGACGCGATGTGAGGATTCCTGCGCGCAGAAAGGCCGCAGCCTGCATGATATCATGAGCCCCAGCAAAGGTCTGACGGACTTTGCCAATGCCGTAAGATCCTTTCGATATATCGTTTGCTTTGTGCAGTCAAGGTCAAGTCAATGTCCAGAGAGGCTCGTGCAAGAGAATTCCACTCACAAGGGTCAGTCGGGTCTTCGATAGAAAGTAGATGACTCTTCGTTGGATCGTGCCATCTCCTCCGTCTCTTGCTAAAGTAGGTCCCTCCGTTCCTGATGGATATACCCACTTCTTCGTAATTGAAATAGCGGCCATAGAGCTCGAAGAACTCCATTACCAGCACACCTAAATTTTTCTCGGCATCAATTTCTCCTCTCCGGATTTTCGGATGCATCTGAAGGAAGCTGATGGCAAGGCAAACGATGCTGTAGCTTCCCAAACCGCCGGTATAAACCTCGTTCATACCTCGCTGGTTTAGAAACGCCTTTGCAATGACGACAAGCGAGCGCAAGGCAAAGCCACAACCCCGCATATCTTGCAGGAAGCCATTAACAATCTGCCCTGCCACGACACCGTTCCCTTGGTTGACGCTGATATCGACATTAAGCCGGCCGAAATTTGTGACGAATTTCACTATGGGTACTTTTGCTTTGGCGATGATGGTAACTTTTGACGTGATTCCCGCGCGTTTAAGGGTATTTGCAAGAGCATGTAAAACGGTGACTTTGTTGCTGTATGCCATGGCGTCCGAATCTATGACGAGATCAATGTCCCTGGAAGAGTTTCAGCTGCTGCCAAGATTCCTGATCCTAAATACGCACCCACTGGGTAAGTAGAGCTTCGTTTCGTAGCTACCAAAGGGTAATATCCGTGCATCCGGGAAGCGTGACTTGAGTGCCTTCGAGACTAGTTGGACGACAAGGCCGCGAATCTCGTCTTCCACCGGTGAGGGTGACATGTACTTCACAAAAGCTTCAACTTCGCGATGGAGCCTGCAATCCACTGATGAGGTTTTCAAGGACTGGCATTGTGAAAACTTACATCTCTGCGACATTATGGCAGCTGTCCCAATCAACATGAGTCACCCACGGTGTCTTCCTCTGTGTCGGTGATCCATACTGTTGTCTTCTTCTGTATGCCCAGCCATCATCTCCATCATACACAAGGTCATGTTTTCTCTTCGTCCCACCAGAGTCCTCATCCCGATCTCGTCTTGGCGGTTTCCCTCTATCCCACTCACGTTCCGGCATCTTATCCCTGCGACGCGAATCTTTCGGAGAGCGAGTGTTCTCTTCAGATGGCATTTCATCGTCGCTAGCGACAAATGGGATGAAGTCGTCCCCGATGTTGAAGGATTTTGGCGGTTCAGCTTCAATTTCGCCAGGTTCAAGCTCTTCTTCGTATGCCTTTTCTTTTCCCTTCCTACTACCTTCAGTGCGTCGGCGCTTGGAAGAGGATCCGATCGGTGAAGGAGAGCGAGCATGTGTGTGGTGGTTTCTGTCCCGGTCGTTGGTCCTACGGGTCTCCTTGTCTTTTTCCTTTTCTCTCCTCCTTCTATCTCGATTCGAGTCGCGTCGCGAATTTTTTGGACGTTCATAAGACGAACTGGAGGGTTTGGGGGGAAGTTTGTCCATCAGTGATGGAGAAATTTGAGTGGGTCATTGGTCAAACACCATCGTTGTTTGGATCAGAAGCTTTTGCCAAACAACTTGCAGTTCTCTTTCATCGAAAAATGTACGACCTGGGCATATGTTTTAGAAATAAATTCTCTTCAGTTTCAGTGCTTCTATCAGCCCGTGACGATGCTCTCCCAAAGGCCCTGCCTTACTCGCCAGGCGATAGACCTCGCGACTATCCGGTGTTAGATCTCTTCCGACAGCAGACCAGTTCTCGTCATCGCCGTCCGCTTTCGCCTTCCCTTCTCTTCCAGATATTTCCCCTCCGTACCGCTCGACGACGACGCGCTCCGCACTGACTGGAATGACGCTGAAGTCGATGTCCAAATGTACCATGCTGAGTTCGGGCATGTCAACAAATGGCCCGAATATCCTGAGTAGCTCCTGATTCTCATCGCCTGCAATCCAAGCCATATGAGCCGCCTCGCATTCCCAGCCCGTGATGAGATAGATGCTGCTTGGTGCGTTGGGGTTGGTGAAGAAGAGTAATGGGAAGCCGAAGCATTCAGCTTGCCATTTCCCCAATTTCTGGAATAGCGGAGACAGGGTGGGATCTGGGACAGAGTTCAAGACGAGGGTCGCAAATTCTGTGATGGGCATATCGTCCGTAGGATTCTGCGACACCCGTACGTAGTTCAAGTTCAACGAAGAATTTGGTTATAGGCAAGGCTTGCGTCACCCTTCTCAAGTCGACAGAAACATTGACCTCGTAATCTACACGGTCAGTGGCACCCCATTTGGATATTCCGTCTTTATTGCAAAATTGGCACTCGGTACATGTTGACCACGTCATGTAAGTGTGGTCGATATGAAGGAGACCTGTATGGCCGACAACAAATTACTGCTGATACTTACTGAGGGTAGGGTTTCATGAAAGAAACCATGAAGGGCCCCCATCCTGAAATGGATATGGCCCTCCCAACTCTTTCGGATTCCAGTTCTTGATGATTTTGGTATTCCGCCTTTTCACATCATCGAAGCGTTCATTCGTCACCCACCCATCGCCTTCTAGCTGCAAGCCCTTGACCACTTGAGCTATTCTGTCCTCGTACTCCATCAACTTGGGATATTCCTCGCGATGTCTCGCAATCTCGTCCGCATCCCAAGACACCGGATAGGGAACCCCGGGAGCGATGCCTTCCCATGCACCATGGAGATCTAGAAGCATCTGCCGCAGATGGTGGGGACCTTCATACCACGTCCGCGAAGCGCTGTATATGGGAGGGATGATGTGCTCGATATTGGGGTATGTCTGCGAGGCAAAATAAGGTGGATTGCGTTGCATGACGCGAATTTCATAATACTTGTGCATCGCCGCGAATCGCAACTGCTTCTTCATGTATGCCTTCTCCTCCTCTGGCAAGCTGTCATAACCCGGAGGAGGGGAAATACTGGTTATGCCAGGGGGGATGACAATGCGCTCATCCCCGTCGTATTTTAGACAAGAGGCGAACCCTGCTGCAAGAAACAGCGGCCGGACACTTATGCCTTGCCAATCGATCAATCCCGAAATGTCGGGTTGACCTTCGGGAGCGACGAATATGTTTGCTGCATGAAGATCATTGTGCCAAAGCACCGGCGTACAAAGGTCCTCTCCGGGAAGGATGCTCGGCAAAACGGCTAGAAAATCGTCCAATAGGCGGATGTGGGTATCAGGCAAATTATCATTGCCCGAGCAACGAAAAGTGTCGTGGGGTTGACGAGGAATAGCAAAGTTGGTTATCCACTTCTTTTCAATGTCTATCAAGGCCTTGATGTATGACAAAGCGTCCGGCCCTATTGAATCAGTCAGAAATGCGGGCAAATCACTGAAGTCAAACATACAAGGGCCACGGTCAGCACGGATATCACTTCTTTTTCCACGCCAGATGTCCCACTCGACGTAAGGTCCTATCCGAAAGCGATCAGATCCGTCGCCGTCCTGCTCACCTTCAGCATAAAGTGGACGCTCTTGCAGGGCGGGCGAGACGTCCTCCTTATAATAAAGGCTCCCTATCTGGGAGAAGCGACGTCGAGTAAATTTGCACTCGATGTCAACGATGTTGTCCACAAAGGCCCTCCCTTCTTTCCCAAAGTTCTGTTTGCGCTGATATAGCTCTACACCTTGTACGTGTTCCATGAGAATGTACTCAGTCCCAACCTCAGACGCGTCCGCATCAGCGTTCCATCTCAGGACATGTGGAACAGGTACACCAAGTACGTTCCTTGCGTAGTCCATGGTTGCGACTTCGCTAGCAGTACAGAGGCGCGGAGGCGCAGAGAGCGGACAAGGTATTTTAGCGATTAGCTTCTCGCCGTTGTCGAAGGTTAGACGGAATATTTTGTTAAAGGAACCTGCCGAATAGGATGGTAAGGCGGGAAAAACGGATGTCTCTATGCTTTACCTTCCGCAATCTTTACCATCTCGACACACTGGTTCGCCCGCGCTGCTGTTGTGGCGAGTTGCTTAAGAGCGTCAACGTTGAAGGATACATATCGAATGCGCATTTCTGGAAAGCGTGAGGATGAGACGAGTGGAGAACAAGACAACCACTCACGCTCTTGCTCGTTGTATATCCATCTTCCAGAAGTGCAACGAAAAAAATGTTCATATTCCGAGTGTTCCGTCCTACGAGTGGCGCTAAGTCCAGCGTGTTCGATAATCTTTTTCACGACTGGGTTATGGACCAAATTCAGAAAGCGCATGGAGGTGCAACAAAAAGCTTCCAGTCACCAAGCCGGAGAAGGGGAAGGGGGAGATGGTTTTGCGGAGTATTGCAGTGTTTATCCAATATTAATACCGAACAAGGTTGTGACAAATTTAGTAACAGTTCGTCACATGCTGTGCCGTAAGTAAATGGGATTCTGTCTGGATAATCCCGGGGTTGCATGACTTGCGAAAAAGGTACTTGCGCATACGAACAAGCGGCGAGGTGCGCTCGCTACCCGTTACGGAGACTGAGAGGGTGACAGTCCAGCAAGTACACTGTACATATGTGCAGTGTAGTAGATGTATGACAAGGAAGATACAGCATGTAAATTTCTCGTTGTAAGGTTTACTTTGCGAGATCGGCCTATCAACGACAGTGAAGTGCTGTTCTCGACGCTACTATATTAATTTGTCCAATTCATCGACCATGACATCTGCGCTGGGGGGATTATCTACGGAAACCCTTATTTTTGCCAACGCCTGATGGGAGTTTTGAGCCGCCTTAGCAGCCACAGTGCGGTCTTCAGCGTCTTTGTTAGGTTGGAAGACGATGTTTCGGTATCGCTGTCCATCCTCTCCCACAAATATTTCACCGTAATCAAGACGTGCGCCAATCGCCCTGTCCTTTGTTCGGTTAGGCCATGCACGGCTGCCACTCTGGGCCGTGGCTAGGCCCTCAACGAGCTTGTTCCATCCACCTTGCTGTCAAGGTATTCAGCCAAGGAAAAGCGCGAAAACAGGTTCGTTCACGTCACCTTGAACTCCTTTGCCCACTTCTTGAAAAATGTTCTCAGACCAGACATTGTTGCTGCGCGATCTGCTTGAAGGTCTCAGCGAGCACGGAAAAGGAGGAGGTAAAAGACATACACAGAAATACAGAATATGCGGTCAAGTTACGATGGCAAAATCCCGACGCACAGTGAGCCTATTTATCCACCACAGTAAACCAACATGGCTTGATATATTCGCCACAGCAAGCCAACGGAGCTTGATAGACACCCTCAAGCACCCACTCTGAGTCAGGTCTTCTGGTCACTTGGCACGTCGGAGGGTCCAATCATTCTGCGAAGATAGATGAGTCCTTACACGTCATCAAATCTAGTCTAGAATAGATTAGTACTACACACAATACTGACATGGGGCAAGGACTAACTCACCGCGAACCCCATTTCCTCAACGAATTGCCCACGCCCTAGCTAGACAATAAATGAAAAATGTCAATGGTCAGTACTGTTTGGAGGTTTTTTTAAGAAAATCGAACGCTCAACTGGGAAGGTGCGTAGCACAAAAGATCCAAAGGGATTATCACCGTGCTGTGTGGCAGCCTGAGATGTTTGTCACTTACGGAATTTCAGCTTGAGTGAGTCAATTCCCAAATTTCACTTGCTGTACTAAACTTGGGACCCCTGATTATCCGTATCCGTGTCCCCTCCTGTCCCCCGGCACCTGTGAGGGGGTTAGCACGGCCTGTCATGGCATCCCGTCGCAGATAGTCGTGGCACGGCCAATGACCCTGCATGAGCAATCTTGTGATTCAGTATTGTGGTGGCTGAAAGTGACCTCCTCAGAAGTGGCTGGATGTGAGACTTTCAAGACATCCCGGGTCGACAACACGGAGGTTCCATTCTTGGGAGGTATCAGCTGCGAGTCTTTGGTCGGCGACTTCTGTTTGCGCTGATATGAGTCTACGCCTTGCAGTGTTTCACGAGAATATATCGGTCCCAACCTCGGACGCGTCCGCATCTACGTTCCATCTCAGGACATGTGGAACAGATACACCAAGTACGTTCCTTGCGTAGTCCATGGTTGCGACTTCGCTAGCGTTGCAGAGGCGAGGGGGGCAGACAGCGGACAAGGTATTTTAGCAATTAGCTTCTTGCCGTTGTCGAAGTTAGGACGGAAAACGTTGTTAAAAGAACCTGCCAACAAGGATAGTAAGACGAGCAGACGGATGTCTCTATGCTTTACATTCCGCAACCTTTACCATCTCGACACACTGGTTCGCCCGCACAGCCGTTGTGGCGAGTTGCTTAAGGGCGTCAACGTTGAAGGATACATATCGAATGCGCATTTCTGGAAAGCGTGAGGATGAGACGGGTGGAGAACAAGACAACCACTCACGCTCTCGCTCGTTGTATATCCATCTCCCGAAAGTGCAACGAAAAAAGTGCTCATACTCCGAGTGTTCCGTCCTACGAGCGTCGCGAAGTCCAAAGTATTCAATGATCTTTTTCACGACTGGGGTATGGGCTAGATTAAGAAGGCGCATAAGTAGACGAGCTAGTTGAACCAGAACTTGGCTGATGAGTCAACTCCGCGAATGTCCCAACTAGTGACCTGGTCCGTCTACCACTGGGTGGTAGTACTGCTACTACTACCGTCGTCGTGTGTCTGGCTCAACCGAACGATTCGTATGCTAAGGCGTACTGACATTCTTTAACTCTGCCATGTCACATTTCATCCAGCCAGGCTCGGGCCAGCGTTATCTGCGCCGCATCCGCCTTGCTCTCGTGTGTGTGTCGATCGCAGCTAACGCGTTTGTCGCATCTCTTCATGCATGGTATCAACAACTCATCCAACGGAAACTAGCATATGCGCTGGCGGTGTCTTCACGTTTCCGCTCATTTCCCCAGCTCTGGTCACACACTTGAAGCTCACCCAACCACAGCTGACAACCATTGCATTGGCGTACGTTCTAGGCCGGTGCCTCAAGGCGTTGCTCACTGATACTCTCCAGTGGAATGATGGGTCAATATCCATTTGCTGCCCTTGTCGGCAAAGTAATTGACGACTATGGACCCTGGGCCTGTTCACTCGTATCGGCCTGCTTGTTCTCTGCCGGATTCGGACTCTTCTCGAGCGAGATATCCAAGACACCAGATGACATCACACAACCTTCTGCATCCTCATTCCACCATCTCACCCTTTACTTTTTCATTGCTGCACTAGGCACTGTATTCTCGTGCGTATGGCCATGCACTGCAACAGAAATACTGCTGACGAATGTACCAGATACTTCTCATCAGTTTTTGCCGCGTCGAAGAATTTCCCAGACTACATCGGAATAGCTGCAGGAACCAGCATGGCCCTTTTCGGGCTTTCCCCGACCTTCCTATCCATACTAGCATCAACGTACTACTCCAACCCCGATACTGGCTTAGATGTCACTCGTTTCCTTCGCTTTCTTGCGATACTATGTGGCTGCGTCCATGTTATTGGCGCTTTTACGATGCGGCCCATTGAGGAGCTGCCTGAACCTATCCCTACTGATGCCGAGGAACAAGCAGAAGTCAGTGAACGCACATCTTTACTCCCGAACAAGACAAATGCAACGCCAGATAGCCAGGGTGCTCCCGTTGCAGATGCGGAGATCAAGACCCAGAGCGCTTTAGATGTCCTGAAAGACCGTCATTTCTGGGCTCTGGCATTTGTAGTATTTATTATTCTTGGTTCCGTAGGTTTGGTCTCCATCGTTTTCCATGACATTCGTCTCACGCAGACATTGAAGTGCGAGATGATCATCTCGAATATAGGCACGATTGTACTATCACTTCCTAGAGAAACATCCCCTATCACCGTCATCAACGCAATCCCTCCCAGCGACACTGCAACGTCTACCCAAGTCCGGATGATCTCTCTCGCTAACACCATATCTCGTCTTGTCGTCGGGCCCTTGGCAGACATCGTGTCCCCAGTGACGTCTCATCTCCCGCCCGGTTCCCAAGGATCTTTCCGCAAGCATCTCATAAGCCGTATTGCATTCCTTACGTTTTCGGCCGCCGTACTGGTGTTCACTTACATCTGGATGGTCGTCGGCGTAGAAACACAAGGGGCTGTATGGGCACTAAGGTGAGTCCGGCGTCATCGTCGGTCATTATGAGCCTGACCTTGCTTGTTTAAGTATCGGGGCTGGCACTGCATACGGGTGTGCTTTCACAGTTCTGTAAGTCCCTTTTCAACCATCCATGCACTTCAGCTCAGGCTTTCCTACTACCTTCTAGGCCGAGCCTTGTATCCTCTGTGTGGGGCATCGAGAACCTTGGTCGAAACTATGGTATCATCACCTATGCGCCCTTCCTCGGTACACCCGCATTTTCGTACTTGTACGCGTTCGTTGCCGCGGGACATTCCCCAGCTGAAGGCAGCGTGTGTAAGGGGGTGGAATGCTGGCAGCTCACCTTCGAGGTAAGCACGGTGGCTACTATCGTAGCTCTTGGCGCAACACTCTATCTGTGGAGAGTATGGAAAGGGAAGGTATGAAGGATGGGCTCCCACATGGAGCCCAATGCCGGCAGACGACCATCTTGTGCGTATAAACATACTAGAGTTGCCTTGCAATGGTCATTGTTGCACTTATAATTCGTAAGGATCATTCTCATCATAGATGGGAATGGTACTGTGTACATATACTCTTGCATTGCATACTGTACAAATATGATACAAACTGCTTTCCATTGATCGATGAAGTCGTACTTACGACCAAGTTTTGATCATGATTAACGCCAGTTGAACCACTTAACACAGAACTGCTACAGAGACCAAAAGGTTCCGATCAAGCTTCATGCAAAGATGATGGCATCACCAATATTCTGATGCCACGTTCGCGCTCCCCTGATGTTGGTTTTGCGATCCTTCAATTGTTACCAGTACACTGACCCGCGACGTACTGATTAAACTGCGGTAGTTTAAAACATGTGGGCATTCGTGCTGCATACTACGGCGGCATCTATCATGACATATGGCTACCGCAGCCTGGACGCTCTCCCACTTCAAGCATGGATCAAACAACAGAAGGGAGGTCATGCTCAGTTCTTGACTATGCAAGGGTACGTCTGTCCGTTTTTATGCCATTCCGAATTCGCCAATCGAACTTACACCCTGTTCTGGATAGGTTAGCAGGTTCATGGTTCTATATGATCCTAAGCATCATTTGTGACTTGTATCCATGTAAGTTTGCTGCATGTACGTGAGAAGAGGCGAGGGATACTTACCAAACTGTATCTATAGCCTTGAAGACCCGCCTTCAGGATGTCAAGAGAGTCCTTTTAATGATAGCGTTACCGGTGAGACGGTCAGATTTTTCAGGTGAAACAAACTTGACTGTTCGCCGCCCAGCTGGCCTTCGTGGTAACATCCATCTACTGGTCCCTCTACATCTTCTTCCCTACCTTGATCCTCCGCCCTGAAGAGCCCACCGGATCTGAACCAACTTCCTCCAGCACAGCCCCAAAGCTCATGCGCATACCACTGCACATCGACCTCTCAGTACACGCCGTGCCCCTCATCACGCTCCTCGTAGACTTCTTCCTATTCGAGCGTAAATTTGCTCCTAGGCAGACCAGAATGACGGCACCCGCCATCGTTTTCGTGTATGGCATCTGGTACGCCTCGTTCGTGGAGTACTGTTCACGATTTAACGGTACATGTGAGTACTCATTTTTTTCTGAGTCACTTTCCTTTTTATCAGGGTATGGTCACTCGTCTGACGTTGCGTTATATAGTCCCATACCCGTTCTTGACGGTGAACCCGTTCGGTGTTCGTGTCGTGATATATACCGTTGTGGCTGGCTTGGCTCTCGCTTCCCTCAGGCTACTCAATGCGCTGCATTCATGACCAACATACCCCGCACAGTTCAATACTTTAGAGAAGAATAGAAAAAGTTCTCTTCCACGATCTAAATCGCTGTTCCCCTCTTCCGCATAGTCTACAAGGTCTATCCGAATCGAAGCGTCTATTGCGACATGTAAAATAGGCCACAACTTTCTTCAAACTGTCGTAAGATTCTCAAGACACGGAGTGGCGATCTTAACATCTGCATCCATACCCGGTGCATCCACCTGGACTGTCAAGATTCCACGTTAGCACTTGCCACCTTGCCACCACTGTACATACTGTATGCCTCCTTCATAGCCCGAGTACACGGCGTGTTCCAGCACCTTACTTCTAGCACCGGCACAGCAGCTAGGAAACTTCCATGACCTCGACGCGTTGTCATTTGTGACGTTGACCAAACGCTTGTCCCCAGAACCTGCGGACGTAGCTGTCATTTCATTCTTAGGATATAATACTGTTCGTGCATGCGTCGATATATGTGACTGACCCAGAGTGCCTCCTAGATCAATTAGTGTAGATGATGATGTTCGCAAATGAATGTGACGATGCGGCTATATACCCAGCTTATAAATAGGAGGTATCAAGTGTGCAAATGGGCAGTTGAAAGAGTGTGGCAGGTCGCAAACGGAGGCGAGACGGGACAGAGGTAAGAGAGGTCCAACGAGAGAACAAAAAAAATGAGCCATGAACAGGAAACCAGAATTAAAGAGAAAAAAATAGACAAGTGAGATGCAAGCCCAAATTACTGTTTTTTGTTGTTCAAAATGACCACGGCGATGATGATTGCGATGATGACAAGGATGATCAGCGTCAGGATGAAGCAGATCCACCGCTTCTTCCGAGCAGACCGCGCGGAGACGACAGCTTTCTCGGTGTGTCCAAGACTGCATACATCCTCAGCTTACCTCAGCGAGATCAAACGGGAGGTAACTCACCCTGCCTCTGTGTCTTTCTCGACAACCTCAGCAGTGGCTTGGACGGTGTTTATTGTTTCATCCTGTTGCTCAACCAAGATGCTCATCTGAAGGAATCCGTGTGAGCTATTCGTCATCCCAAGTAACCAAGAACACGCACATCATTGAACAACTGCGCAAGCTCCGCAATAGTTTGCTCAATGCGCTTGATATCCTGGTGCCGTTCTTGCACCTCCCGATAAGCAGCTCTTGATTCACCGTAGCGGTTTGAGTTCATCAACTGGAGCGTCTTGAGCACAAAGAAAACATTAGGCCGGAAGGGACCTACAGCCTGGCTGAAAATCTGGCCCCCACCCTCATCGTTCACCACCGCTCGTACTTCTTCGGGCGTCGCGTCCGGCTTGACTAGTGGTAGATGAGACAATCGCAATCAAGGGAATGACAACAGAACTAACCAATCTTGAATTGCCTTTCCATACGCTGCTTGTACTTTTGGCGATACTGCTGCTCCACTTGTTGGTAGCTTTGGATGGCATCCACGAATTTTGATTTGACAAATGCAGTCTTATTTGAAGGAGGTCAGTGATGAGACGAGGTACAACTGCATACGACAGCACAACGTACTTGCTGCTTGCGAATCTGCCCATCTCGTCCACCACCACCTCGCCTCTCTAATGCCTTGATGCGATTCTTCAAAGATGTACTTAAGGCGCTGGTGTCCTGCACGAGCTGTTCCAACTGGTCGGCATTCCGTTGCGCAGTAGCATCATCCATATGATTAAGCGAGCGCGAGTGCAAGTCATCGATGCGCGAGATGTTTGCACTGAAGGTCTTCAGGCTGTCTTGGATGGAAGATATCTATGTAAGCGAGAGGAGGGAAGGGTCGGAACACGTGTTGAGTAGTAGTTTTGAGCTCAGAAGTGGAAACACACGACAAGTGCATGGGGACGTACTTCTGCGTAAAAGGCAGACATACTGTCGTCTGGTTCCCCTGCGGTCAAGTGTGTCGCACTGTCCCTTACGTCGGACATCTCGTAGGCGCGGTCGTCCTGCCGGGCGTATTGATTTGCTCGAGTGCCATACGGGCTGATGAACGGCAGGTTATGAGAACAGAGAAGAAGTTCCAAAAACCATGTGCTGACCTGCCCTGCTGCTGAGCCTGAACAGGAATGAAATTGAGATGAGTACTGCGAGCGAAAAGTCGGACGATAACTCACTCTCATTGCTGCTAGTCTGTCCATTGTGTGTCGTGAAGATGGTAGTGTAGGATGATGTTACGAGAATAAAGAAATGCAACAAGTTAAAGGAACTGGCACTAGATAAGTTGGCCTGGTGTGAAGGATTACCGGTGTAGACAAGCGCTGGCAGTGGAAGGAAATGTTTGACAACGACGCGCTGTGCTAAAGGGGCGGACACTGCAAAACTACGACAAACACAGCTGCTCGCCATCAAATACACAGCTATCCCCAGTTTTTCATTTTGATTTCACAACCTAGTCGTCAAGCGCAGCCCACAGGACGGATATCTGCCTGTCGAGGGTCTTCCGACTGGGTCCACCAATTGCTGACCTCTTCTCCACACTTGCTTCAAAGTCAAACACCTGAACCACGTCATCGGTGAATTTTTCATGAAGTCTTTGGTAGTCCTTAACACTGAGATCGTTCAGTTGACATTTCCGTGATTCAGCCAATGCGACTGCACGTCCTGACACATGGTGTGTCTCGCGGAAGGGTACCTGTTTGTTAGTTAAACGACTCGAACGGTGCTTCAAGTCAATGAGGCGATACATACCCCTTTGCGAACAAGGTATTCTGCCAGGTCCGTCGATAGAACGTCCATAGTCAAAGCTTGCTGCATCTTGTCACCGTGAACCTAAACCCACCATTCAGCAAGTGTTACAACTTGGGACGCAGCTGTGAAACTGACCTCCATCGTCGCAACCACCCCTTCCGCAATCTTGAGAGATGCTGCGACATTATCAACTGCGTCGAAAAGGGGTTCCTTGTCTTCTTGCAAGTCCTTGTTATAAGTCGATGGAAGACCTTTTAGCGTCATCATGAACCCAGCCATCTATCGCGTGAGGAAAGATCAGACCATGATACTCGGTCCATGAGATGCTACGCGTACGTTACCAAAGATGCGACCCGTCTTTCCTCGCAGCAGCTCCAGCGAATCTGGATTCTTTTTCTGAGGCATGACACTCGAGCCAGTACTGCGTTCTTCCACGATTAGCGAGAGCGCAGAATAACCCACAGTAGCCTTACCTATACGCATCGCTCAACGTCACAAACCCAAACTCTGCTGTCGAATAGATGATCAAATCCTCTGCAAGCCGGCTCATGTGAGTCATCGTCAGACTCGCCCACATCAAAAACTCGACGATGAAATCGCGATCTCCGACACCCCACATACTGTTCTCAGCAAGGGACATAAAGCTGAGCTCTTTCGCGAGAAAATCTCGGTCGACGGCAAAGGGGTTACCTGCGAGAGGCCCGCTGCCGAGAGGCAGAACCGAGATTCTAGGGACGAGCTGCTGCAGGCGTTCGAGGTCGTTTCGGAACGAAAACGCGTGCGAGAGAAGGAAATGCGACCATCGAATGGGTTGGCCACGCTAAAACCAAAGGGCAACGTGTAAGATTCTTCAGAGTAAAACAAATCCCATCCCCCCTGACTCACCTGAAGATGGGTATACCCCGGAATCAAAATATCCCTCTCTTTATCCGCCCTCTCGACCATGACGCGAATAAGCGCCTTCACGCTCGCCTCTACATCTTTCATCTCATCCAACAACCACAGCCGCATATCCGTAGCGACCTGATCGTTCCTCGAGCGACCCGTATGCAGCTTCCCACCAAGGGCTCCAATCAGCTCGCTCAGCCGCCTTTCATTGGCAGTGTGGATATCCTCGTCGTCGGGCGCGGTGATGAACTAAAATAGAGTAGGACACAACGATGGTCACTTCAGTATCTGACCATTTTGCTCGTTCTAATCGTAATCGACTGCGGTACTTACTTTCCCGCTCTCCCACTCTTTACCAACATCTTTGAGCCCTTGGACCATTTTGCTTTCTTCCTCAGGCGTGAGGATTCCGACGCGCGTAAGGGCTTTGGCATACGCGATCGAGCCACGGATATCAGCAGCATGCATACGCTGGTCATACTTCAGCGATTGATTGAAGGCGTGCATGCTGTTCGGGGCATACTAGTTCGTCAGTTCGTGGTTCCTCGTCCCATCGTTTGGTAGGAGAAAAAAGGACATACAGAGGATCAGTCTTTCCCGTGAAGCGACCACCCCATAGCTTTTGCTTGGTCGGTTGATCAGCCATCTTGTGGAGAGGACGCGTTGGATAATTGATCAGTGAATCTGGAAAGGAGAAAACAAGTCGTATTCATACGCTGTCTTTGACAGCCTTGTCATTTGCTTACCCGAACTGGCGAGAGGAGCTTACGACTATGTAGTACTGAACAACCACCAAGTATCTACAAATTAATGGCCTCCTTTCTCTTACGAACAGGCGTTGTTGGCTTAGGACCTCTGGGACAGCCGACTGCTTTTCTTCGACCACAGACACTCAAGCAGTTCTCCGTAACGACTCGCACCCAAAGCCTCTCAGTTCGCTCGATCCGTTCTCCACTAGAAAGTTGGATATTGCAACGTGCCCCGAGACGAGGCTTTCCTCTGCTGCTGACTGCGACCGGGCTTGGAGGTGTTGGGCTTGGAATTACGAGTTACACGACCCCCACCACACTCCACTGTGACGGTGAGGGCATTGAACTTGACAGCGTCAACAAACTGATGAATATGAGGTCCTCCAGCTCCTGCTAGGCCAGTCGATCCGAGTCCTTCCCTCCCCCCTCCACCGCAGTCGTCCGTCAATTATTATGAACTGACTTTCGGCACCGTTTGCGGTATCTGTGCGGGCGTATTCATCAAAAAGGGCTTCCGGTTGATTGCATTCTTCCTCGGTGGAGCCTTCGTTTTTCTCCAGGTGGGCATTTCGATCCCGTATGATGACTGCGAGCATGTTTACGTCGCCTCATCCCAAAGTATCTAAGCTCCGTCTCGCTCGTCAAGGTTGACTGGAATGCCATGGCATCTCGATTTGAGAACTTGTTCTACACGACAGATGCACTAGGGAACAAGAGACCGCCGAGTATTTGGTCCGTGTGGAGGTGGATGGTGGATTTCTTGACTGCTGATTTCCAGCCGAGGGCATCGTTCATTGCGGGCCTCGTTTTGGGTCTTAGGGTCGGCTAGAGATGGCTTCTCTCGTTCTGTACAAGTGGTCCCGCTCGAATATCGTACATACCGTTTGCAGAGTGAAGCGCCGACGTCTCACGTCCGCGCCTATTGCCAATTCAGGCAAGTAGCAAAAAAGCAGAGGCGAACATCCTGCAATTACTCAACGCACCCGGTTCATACAGCGTTTTACTGAAGCGCCATGGGAGGCAGACGAGCAAAATACAAGCAAGGCCCTCCAGCGCCGCTCCCAGAGCCAAAGCAAGAATCGCGTCCATCCTCAAAACGACTGGGGAAACGGAAAGCAGATGCCGATGCCGATCTCGAGGATGAAGAGTCCCCCAGATCAAGGCCCGCAAAAAAGCTCAAGGATGAGAGCAAGCCGACGAAGAAGACTGTCCAGGAAAAAGCCAAATTATCGGCAAAACCCACCAAAACCAAATCTTCCCCTCCTACGAAAGGGAAGAGCAGAAAACGGGAAGAGATCGACGAGGTCGAGAGTGGTGGTGATAGCGAAGGGTGGGAGGACGCGAGCGATGTGGAAGATGGCGAGGCGTTCACGGGGAATTTGAGCGATCTTGAATTGGAAGATGAAGAGTAAGTCTGGCCAGGAAATGTTCTCGTCTAAGGTGATTAATGTTTTTCAGCGATGACCTTCTCCAAGGTGCTCCACAAGAACTGGACCTCGGATTGGAGGACGAGGAAGTTGAACTCTTTCCAAAGAAAGCTAGAAGGTCAAAGCAGGCTGAACGTCCATCCAAGATCATCCCAACAGCGTCAGATGCCTCCTCATCCGACGAGCACTCTGAAAACGGAGAAGATCATGTTACCATGGCCAACATGGAGGCTCGCTCACGCGCTTTGGATGACCAAGCTGCCCGTGAAGCAGAAATCGACTTGGAGGAGATGCAGAATGCTGTCTTGCAAGAAGGTGATGACGAGGATGTTGATATGGGAGATGTCGGTGAGGACGGTGAGGATGACGGCGAGCCGTTCCACTTGCCGACCGCAGAGGAGAGGGCAGAAGAGAAGAAGGGTGTGTCTGACGTTCGTGTCGCACAGAAACGAATGCGTCATTGTGTTCGCGTACTTGGTAACTTCAGGAAATTGGCTGCGAAGGACAGGTTCGTTCAGATCAGCTCGTCCATGGTGGTATTCTTATTCTCCGTTTTAGATCGCGGTCAGAGTACGTGGAACAGTTGGTGTCCGACATCGCAGACTACTACGGATACAACGAATTCCTGGCCGAGAAACTCTTTCAACTCTTCCCTGTAGCAGAGGTAACATCACAAGCAAACGTAGCCTAGCTGAAACTGAATTATTTTCCAGGCCATTGAATTCTTTGAAGCCAACGAGGTTTCAAGACCGGTGACCATTCGGACGAATACTCTCAAAACTCGAAGACGAGATTTAGCCCAAACACTGATCAACCGAGGTGTTAACCTCGAGCCCATCGGGAAATGGACGAACGTCGGTTTACAAGTCTTCGAGAGCAGTGTGCCAATAGGTATGCAACTTGTGCTATCCATATGTCTCCAACTAAAGAGTGTCAGGTGCAACACCCGAGTACCTTGCTGGCCACTATATGCTTCAAGCCGCCTCATCTTTTCTTCCTGTTATCGCCCTTTCTCCGCAGCCCGAGGAACGCGTACTTGATATGGCATCCGCACCAGGAGGCAAAACGACACACATTGCCGCCCTCTTACAGAACACAGGCCACGTTTTTGCCAATGATGCAAATAAAGCTCGAACGAAGAGTCTCGCTGCGAATGTACACCGCATGGGCTGTAAAAACGTGACAGTTTGCTCGTACGATGGACGAGAGTTCCCTAGAGTTATGGGTGGCTTTGATCGTGTGCTTTTGGATGCACCATGTAGTGGAACGGGTGTCATCAGCAAGGATTCCAGCGTCAAGGTTAACAAGGTAAGGACGTTTTGTTGTAATCCGAAATTGACCGTATCGCTTAGTTACACCACAGTCCGAACGCGACTTCCAGCTCCTATCTCACCTACAGAAGCAGCTTATTCTCTGTGCCCTCGACAGTGTCTCCCCAGACTCTAAGACAGGCGCATATGTTGTCTATTCGACATGTTCGGTCACTGTCGATGAGAATGAGGCTGTCGTTGACTATGCACTGCGTAAACGCCCAAATGTCAAGCTTGTCGATACTGGGCTCGGGTTTGGACGGGAAGGCTTTACAAAATACCGAGGAAAGACCTTCAATTCTTCGATTAACCTGACGAGACGTTTCTATCCTCACGTACACAACATGGACGGTTTCTTTGTTGCCAAGTTCAAAGTGGAGAGGCGGGCCAAAGTCAACCCCGGTCAAAAGGCTGCAGAGGCGGATGGGCAAGAGCCTAATCTCGTCGGAGACGACGTTGGATTCAACTCGGAGGAGGACAAACCGTTAATACAAGGTTCGTTGACCCTGTTGTGTGTTATCAACTTGCTGACGATTTCCCCCTGTATTCAGAGGGAAAACGAAGACAAATGAAGGCCAAGGGTCTGCGTGTCCCTCCAAGACAAAAAATGAACGAGGCGTGACATATCATCAGTGGCGTAGAATGGAGATCTTATACCCTGCGTACTCGTCCGTTCAATGTCACTGCCTCCCTTGCCGTTATCAGGGCGATGAACTCCTGAGAGGCTTGATAACAGTCCCCACACTCCCGTTTGGTGTTCCCCAGGTGAAATGCTGCTTGATCGTCGTTGCTCGGCAGCCGGCAGCACTGGCATTATATCGCATCATCGTTCTGTTTGATAACGTACTGTTGCGATGCCATTCTGCTCACACTTCGATCCGATCTTGCGACCACTTGCTTGAGAAGTCCGCATCCAATTAACGTCCGAGCACCTATCTAAGATATCGAGAGGCTTCGCTATGTACCGACTTTCTTGCGAGCTTTCACTCTGCACCGTCTACAGATAGTTAAATTTAGAAAACAAAAGGGTTTGTGCCAAATGCAGCGTATCACGTACTGTACCAAGTACCACAACACGGTAAATAACGAGCCGATGGCAGCGACCAACACGATCCATACCTGCAGGGTGACCATCAGTGGGCGGCGATCGGAACGAAGTGGAGAAAGAGCGTACGCCATTTCCAATTGAGAGTGTTACAACGTTGTCCGCAGACTTGTTTAAGGTATCTCGGACAGTAGAGAGGACACTGATGTCGATGATGAACACCAACCAGGTGGACAGCGTGGAGACAGAGACGATGGCAAGCCGAAACGACGGTTGACAAGTTCCTCGCTTGTTTTGCGAGATCAGGGGTAAGATGTCGGCGAGCGTGTTGAGGAAGGCGAAGAATGTCAAGACACATGCTGAAAGGAATATCAGAGGCGAAGAATAATGTGATGGGAACGGCAGGGTCCTACCGATAGGGTGTAATACTTGAGCAGCAGTTGCAATCCCGGAAACGACATCCGCAATGCTATTTATGTGGCTAAAGAATGTCGTGAATTCGGGTGAAAGGCAGGAAAAGAGCCAAAGAACGTACAGTGCATTGGTGACGGCGGAATCAAATGTGAAACCAAGTCTGGGTTGGGAGCATTGAGCACTGGCGCCTGCATCCATGCCAAGCACACTGCTTTGTCCTCAGTACCGAGAATGCCGCGAACATGGAATCGGGTACGTACGACACCTGTAATGCAGAGATGCAATAGCCCCAGACACCGAATGTGACGTTCCCGCTGGCGCTAGCATCAAGAAGTCCGGACGATTCTTGAGCGGCAAGGCTGAACAAGTATATGGGTCTTGGTGATGGGCACGGACAGTGTTACTAGCAGAAGCAAGAGGAATGCTAGGAACAACCAGGTAGACAGAATCCACGCCAATAGGATCATGCTGGGATCGAGTTTTGACTCGTCCACAGGAGCTGCCGTTTCTTAACTGGCGAACAACAAGGCAAGGCGACCACCGAAGGCGTTGAGGGGTCCATCGTTGGTCATGCTTTCCTTGTCAACCTTGAGGCGCTGAACAAGGGGTCGACCACGAAGACTGAAACAGAGCGACAAAGCCAGAGTAGGTCCACCTGATGTTGTCCTACCCAACACCATTGCAAGGAGGCTGGCGGGAGTGTGGAGAGGTGTGCAGGTGCAAGAGCTCACGGTTCGGACGTCACCCCAGGTGTTGTTTTCCACCAATCCGGGGTGCCAAGGATCGTCATGACTACAAGTTTGTATTTCTTACCTTGTGGGTGTTGTTGACGGAATTACACATTCACCACGATAATAGTCGTTTTAGACGAATGGATCTGGAGTAAATGGGTTACAAGTGCTCTTGAAAGAAGTGTCTGAAGGAAGGGCGTGTATCCATTTGTCGTTGCAGTTGCTGCTGTGAGAGTTGTCGCGAATGTCAAGGAACGTCGCGTGCGTCGATGTAGAAACTGATGGCCCCATGCCAGTGCCATTCCGGCTGTCGGCTACGGAAAAAGACATAAGATTGATACGGAAAAAAAAAACATACGATTCCAGTGAGAGAGAGCGGCGTCCCGCATTGCTGTTGGCGAGCAGACTAACATTCGGGTGATGGAAAATATTATCCTTGTGAATGCACGGCGTCTCTGCCGTTGGAGAAGATCATGATGCAGGCGTGGGAGAGTGATACTTTTCTCTCTTCACTGCGTCACATGCATCAGAATTTGCGATGATGATCGAAAATTGGAAACCACAAATCCGCCGAGACACGCACAACGCTGAAAGTCAGTGCACAGACGTTGAACATGCAGACAAGCTGCAGGGAACGACGGCTGTCTGTCTGACGACTGTCGCAAGGCTGAGGGCGCAATCGAGCATAGAGTGGGTGGACAGATGGGTTACTATAACGTGATCCGAGTTCCAGGACTCCTTTGTGACATTTGAAGTTGTCCTTTTTTGGGTTGGTTTCACAGTTTGCCACCGCACGGGCCACCCTCCAGCAGCACCCTGAACCTCTTCCACACGCGATAAAATATTCTCCCCAGTTTTTTTTATTCTTCTGCGACGGTGTGTTGGCTTGTGTTGGTCGCCTCTGCATGCGCCGTGAGAGAAGATATGCCCACAAAAGGAAATATACTCAATTCCAAGAACCGAAAAATTAGGTTAACTGTTTTGTTTGGCGCGTAAAGCGGAGCCAAATAGGGATAAGAGAGGCGCGGAATTTGTTCAAAACCATATCTCTTCCTCTCTCTCTTCCTTCTCTCTACCAACGGGCCAGCGCTGCGTAGCACGCTCTTCTCTCTCTTGTCATTTATTAGCCTTTTCGTGTTCGTCTTTTCCTCCACTACTGCCAGTTCACCCTTCTCATTTCTTTGTTCCAGCGCACATTCGCATTTCTTGCAATAATGTCTGCCCCAGAGCCCACCGTTGCCGCCCCCGCTGAGGAAGTTAAGGCTGTTGAGACCCCCGCCGAGCCAGCTCCTGCCACCGAGGCACCCGTCGCTGAGCCAGCTCCCCCCGCCGAGGAGCCTGCCCCCGCTACCGTGCGTTCCTTTCATCATGTGTCTGACACGCGTCTCACTCTCCCTCTAGGAGGCACCCAAGGAAGAAGAGGCCAAGCCTGCTGTACGATTTTTAATCGTCGTGTTCGTGTCTCTTTCTGACGTGAATACCTAGGAACCTGCAGCTGAAGCCACCACTGAAGCGCCTGCAGAGCCTGCTACAGAGGCCTCTGCAGAACCCGCTAAGGAAGAAGCAAAGACCGTCAGTTGATTCTTTATTCACATGGAATTAATTCTAATTCTTTCGCGTTGGTCAGGAAGCTCCTGAGGCCAAGAAGGAGGAGAGACCCAAAAGTCCCGGTCTTCTTTCCAAAATTCTCGCTCCTTTCAAGGAGACCAGGAAGCAAGTAGAAAAGAGGGTGAAGGCGCCCAAGAGCCCCAAGAAAGAAAAGAAGAAAGAGGAGCTCAAGGAAGAGGTTAGTCGTCGTTTGTCTCATCGACTTGTTAGCGTTACAATGCCATTGATAGGCACCCGCTCCTGCCGCTGAGGAGCCCGCTCAGGAAGAGGCCAAACCTGAAGAGACCCCTGCTGAGCCCGCCAAAGTAGAGGAGACTCCTGCTGCCGAACCCGTCAAGGAGACGTACGTCTAAAGCCTTTTGCCTTCATCCAAGTCGCTGATCGTGTCTTTCCAGTGAGGCTCCCGCTGAGGAAGCTGCTCCTGCTGAGGCTGTGGTTGAACCTGTTGCTGAGCCTACCACGGAAGCTCCTGCCGCTGAAGCTCCTAAAGAGGAAAAGGTGTTGTTTATTGTTTGTATTTTGAATTAGTGGCTCACGTGCGCGCAGCAGGAGGAAAAGAAGGAAAAGGACAAGAAGGCCATCAAGGTCGGCCGTCGTTTGTCTGCTCGCGTTGGGGAGTTCTTCAAGACCAAGAAGGCCGAGGTTTCTACACCTGCTAAAGTCGATGAGAACCCTCCTAAAATCGACGAGCCGACTCCTTTGGCTCCTCTGGAGAATCCTGCTGCCGACGCGGCTGCGACCCCCGCTGCACCTGCCCCTGTTGAAGAGACTGTGGCCCCCGCCGAGCCTGCACCTGCTGCTACCCCCGTCATCGCTGCTGCAGCATAAACAAGTTACTCTCGATCTAGGTCTTTTCATCTCACGAACGACATGAGCTTTTTCGCCTTTATTCATTGGTATGTCGTGCGTGGACCATTACGCGCCACTCTCGACGTTGGCGGATCTCCCTTTCTTTTGTTTATGCCTTGTGCCTATCTTTTCTAATACGTTACTTGTTGGATCTGGCTTTTGCTTCTTACTTGACGACCCTACTCATCATGACTACTTCGATCCGTGTCTTCACCTAATGCCGATCATCTGATCATTGATACCCTCTATTTTGTTCATGGTCGGATCGAGTACAACGTGTCACCAAAGTGCTTGTAATGCATTATAGGGCGGACGTTTGGATGAGTGCAAGCAAGTTATGACTCGACCCCCGAGTCCTCGTTATAGACATGGCTTGCCACCGCTCTGTTCAACGTAAATTCATCTCGACACCCTGCAAATGGCCCCAAAATCATCCTTGACTGGCAAAGAGAGACTATTAGCGGAAGAGGATGAGGTGCTTCAGGCAGTTATCCTTGCAGACAGCTTCAACAAACGATTCACGCCCTTGACCACACACAAGCCAAGGGTACGATCGATCCCTGGACATTTGGGACGTCTTGACGTCGTGTTTTCCAGTGTCTACTGCCCATCTGCAATGCCCCGCTACTCGACTGGACCTTCGAGAGTCTTGCTCTAGCAGGCGTGCAAGAGATCTTTGTGATATGTCGTTCGCATGCCGAGCTAGTCAAAGCAACCATAAAGTGCGTTCGCCACTTCATCGTCGTTACACCTTATGTACTCAATCACATTAAACCCAGAAATTCCAAATGGTCGAATCCCAGCGCCGGTCTGAAGATTGTGCCCATCGTGACTGCCAAAGAAACCTTTTCGCCCGGAGATGCTATGCGAGACATCTACACGCACGGGATCATCACGACTGATTTCGTGCTTGTGACGGGCGATCTTGTGAGCAACGTACGTATTGATGAAGTTGTGCGAGTGCACAAGGAACGGAGGAAGACGAACAAGGATGCTATTATGACGATGGTGGTGAAAGAGAGCGGGGTTCGACATCGGACGAGGTACGTGTGCTCAAATCGCTCGTTCCCTCCTGTGTCATCACCATTCCATCCTAACGTTGTTATGTACTAATTCTGCACGCTTTTCTCTCGTAGATCAAGAGGAGACTCTGCGGTGTTCGTGCTAGACCCCGAGACGTCAGAATGCCTGCATTACGAACCTGTCACCGGTTATCCACCCAAGAAGTACGCCAATATACCTCGCGAGATTCTCATCGAGCATCCAGAAGTGGAGATTCGGAACGACTTGCTCGATTGTTCGATTGATGTTTGTTCCGTCGAGGTGAGTGTGCATCGTGCGAGGGCGTCGGTGAATGCTGATCAGGTTGGGTATGGGGCAGGTACCTTCGCTGTTTCAAGATAACTTTGATTATGGTGACATAAGGAGAGACTTTGTGCATGGAGTCCTTACATCGGATTTGTTGATGAAGAACATCTATTGTTATATTGCCAAGCAGGGTTATGCAGCTCGAGTCAAGGATACGAAGAGTTACGATGCCATCAGGTATGGGCCATCCACCTTCCATGATCTAGCCCTCATACGTTCCACAGCAAGGACATCCTATCAAGATGGACGTTCCCTCTCGTTCCCGATGACAATCACCCGGGCGGTCACTCGTATGAGCTTCTTCGCGGAAACAAATACATTGCAAAGGACAACTCTGTCGTCTTGGCAAGGTATGTAACCTCCCCGTCCCACGTCCAACTGTGGACGCGCCTCATCACGTCGTGTTTACATCCAGGACATGCAAAATCGGCAACAACACTCTCATCGGCTCACAATCGTCCATCGCAGACAACGCACAAGTCTCCGCTTCCGTCTTGGGACAGCGATGCACGATCGGTGCGGGATCTGTCGTGCGCAATTCGTACCTCTTTGACGGTGTCGTCGTTGGTCCGAATTGTACGGTTGAGTATAGTATCGTTGGAGCTGGCGTGCAGATCAAGGAGAATAGCATGGTCGGCCGAGGGTGTTTGCTTGCTGATGACGTTATCGTTGGCCCGCAAGCGCGTGTGCAACCGTTCGAGAGGCTTTCCAAGAGGCGTCATACCGCTGAGAGCGACGAGGACGAAGAAGAAGAGAATGAGGATGAGGAAGGTGACGACGAGGATGAGGATGAGGACGCGGAGGATGGTGACGATGAGGCAGACAGTGAAGACGAAGAAACGGATTCGGATTACGAGGAGGTCGAAGCTAGTACGTTGCATGCTTGACTCCCTCTCTTTTGTCGTGCTCAAACTCTACGCGATCTACAGACCAGGATCCCGAGGCGCTAGCAAACCTTGGCTCGGACACAAATGCTATCATCTGGCCACAACCAAAGGTGGATGAGGATGAAGAAGTCGATGAGCTGGAACACCCTGACAATCAGCGGCTCATGCGAATAGGTTGGTTGCGTCTTGTTAGTGGTTTCTTTGATATTAACAGCAGCAACTTGGCGCAGGCGACGATGCGTCAGATCTTGTACTCTCAGATCCAGGCTCAGTAACATCCTCGGAAGCAGAATCAGAGTCAGAGTCCGACGACGATGACGGATTCGGGGAGAGCCCTTCATCTTCAACAACGTCACTACCGTTGGGCACGCCGGCGAACCTTGTCGCCCAAGCAGATTCTGCAGCCATCTCCGAGTTCCAACACGAAGTCGCACAGTCACTGGAACGTGCGTTTGCAGAAGACCACTCTGTGGATAACGCAGCGGTTGAATTGAAGACGTTGCGTATGGCAAGTAATGTTCCCCTTCGTCTGGTGAGGGAGGCCGTCGTGGCGGCGATTGTGAATCGGATCAAGATAGTCGAAGGTGGTGTTGTGCCGCAGCGGCGCGAGATTGCGGTGATGATCAGTCGATGGGGTGGACTTATTAACAAGATTGGAGGAGTTGATCCAGTGGAAACTATCGAAGTCCTCCAGGTAAGTCATAGAAGCAACCTAATACACAGTGAGAAGCTAATGTTTACTATGCAGGAGTGCTGCGCATCGTCGGACCGCCTGCCTCTTTTCGGACAAATTCTGGCTGCGCTGTATCAAGATGATATCGTTGAAGAAGACGACATTCGAATTTGGCACAAGAAGGCAGAGTCGCAAGGTGCAGGGGTCAAGTCTGCAACTTTACAAGAGAACTTCAAAAAATGTTGGAGCGTTGGCGCTCTGATGATCAAGCAATTTGACGAGCAGGAAAGCGACGAGGATTCAGAGGACGAGTCTGGGGAGGAAAGTGAAGAGGAAGCGGGGAAGCCAGCCAGTTCGCATCAGCCCGTGAACTCGGAGGCTGGTTCGGGGGGCGGACCTAGCTCCGAGGACGAATCGGGAGATCAGTCGAGTTCAGGATCGGATGACAGTTCCGGGTCCGGGGAGAGAGAGTCAGCGTCGGCATCATCGTCGGAGGAAGAAAGCGAGTAAAAAGTGGATAAATAAATAATTATGTTTACAAGTATGTCTGTTGTCCACAAACATGTGTCCATACAAGTGGCTCGTGCATTGCCATCTCTATAGAACATCCAAAAGCATGTCTTGCCGTGTATTCATCGTGGAGGATCCGTTGCTAATCGTGCATCGCCGTCTCAGTATTTCAAGATGATGTACAGGGCTGTTCCGCGAGCATCTTTAGTCAGTTAATCTCCAAAGGGTTCAAATTACTAACCGTGAATGACTCCGGGTCTATCAAAAGGTAATGTCAGCAATGGAGCGGCTGAAGCGAGAAGACGGTACTCACAACCAACCGAGAATGGTTAGACAGATGTTGATTGGCTAAAGCGAAAGCGGTTAAGGCGAGGGTTCTGAGGCGCACACAGAAATAGCTAGTTAGACGTACAAGGTCAGCAGTACATCCTCGTTCCAAAAACACTCCGAGAGGAGGGAGGATAAAGGCAAAGCTGCGTGGGTCATTTGGGTGAGGTTCCGCGCGTGATCTTAGCGACTTACATGATCTATATATGCGTTGATCTGGTTGGTAAATGAGCTTCAGGCGCACTCGGGATGGAAACCCACCTTGCAAATGTCAGAAGCGGTGAAGGGCATCGTGGAGGGAGAAATAAAGGACGAGCTTGGAGAGTGGGGTCTTTATATGGGTGAAACACTGACGTCACGGTAAGGAGGGTCCGGTGTGGCTGTGCCCACGCACGCAGTGTGGTGACTGAGCTTCGCAGCAGTTCCGCAGTTTGTTAGAATCCTCGCATCGCATTCATAGCCCTAAGTTTTGCAGGTCAACATGGTCACAGAGTATCTCGACATAGCTTACATTCCCTCTGAACCACAAAACCCTTTCCATACATTCGACGTCTACGTTCCAGAGGGTTCCTTGCATCAACACGATGCATCGTTTCCACTCGTTTGTTTCATCCATGGAGGTGCATGGATAAGGTGAGGCATTTTTTGGAGTCGTCGTTTGTTAATGCGGACTGATCTCGTAATCGGCAGCGAAGATAAATCCGATCATGCTGACCTCGCTCGCAGACTCGCGACATCGACAGGATACCCCGTCGCAATACCCAACTACAGGCTGACCCCTAGACAGCCGACCGCAGAGAACTATCTGCATCATCCAGAACATGCAAAAGATGTTCTCCAATTTCTCGAGTTTGTTCGCTCGGGCCATCAGTCTCTCGGAGGTCCTTTCCCTCGCCCACCAACCAAATTGTTCCTCCTGGGTCATAGCTGCGCTGCACATATCATCTGCTCTATCTATCTCCGTATGGGCAAAGAGAAGGAGTTGAGTCCATCCGACGACCTTGCCAAAAGCACCGCGGCGATCATGTTATCGGAAGGAATATATGACATCGATCAGCTGCTTTCGACCTTTCCAAAGTATAGAGAATGGTTCATCGAACAAGCGTTCGGGAAATTGGACTCGTACCAAGACTTTTCTGCCGCCACAGCGTCTTTGAGTCCAGACTGTCGACACATACGCTGGCTGATCATCCACTCTCGAGGGGATGACCTAGTGGACGAGGGTCAGAGCAGACAAATGTACAACCACCTCTCGGAGATGAATAAAGAGCGGGTCGCTCAAACATTTGGCGAACTGACGGACGGGCACGATGAAATATTGCAGGGAAATCTATATGTAGATATTATAACCAAGTACATAAAGGAGACATAGCACGCGGTGAATTTTGTGGTATCCTCCAATAACGTTCTGCGTGTGTTAGATCTATGTGGCGTTCGTTAACGATATAAACGCTTCCTCTATGCACGAGGCGGCGCTCTCGCAGTCCAGCTTCGTGCAATACAATGGCGCAGGTGCTAAACGAATTACGTCTGGTTTCCTTTCATCCCCAACGACCCCCATCGATAGCAAATAGTCGAACACGCTCTGCATGACCCCAGATTGCGGAGGGAGAAACAGAAGCGACAGTTGAGCACCGCGTGATTCAGGAGCACTAGGTGTGATGATGGTGAAACCTGGAGGTGGCTTCTGGGCATCGGTTGACGGCCCATCGCGTGGGTATTTCGTGGCAACATCGTCTACGGGCACATAAAACTTTGATTTGACGAGAAGAGATTCCAGATGACCGGTAAGTAACACTGATCGATCACGCAAGGGCACCATCATGCCAGCTTCTTTGAATACCTGAAGGCTTCCAAGAAGGGAAACGGTGTCAAGTACCGAAGGATTGGATTGTTGGTATCCCTGAGCACCAGGAATTGCCGAAAATTTTGGGGGCATGGAAAATCGCGTGGCGGGGTCATGTCCCCACCACCCTGCATGCCTGAAGGTCACTCAGACAAATGACGAGAGGGTAAAAAAGAAAAAAGGCAGACGTACCGCGGTGACTTTATGTTTTCCCATTTTTCGTGTATGAAAAGTCCGCCGATGCCACCAGGACCGGAATTGAGATACTTGTAGGAACACCATACGGCAAAATCAACGTCCCACTCGTGCAGAGCCATTGGGACATTTCCGATCGCATGCGCGAGGTCCCAGCCGCAGATACAGCCCTGCGAAAAGAAATGAATTAGTACGCATGTGACCTTGTGTTTCAGGGCTCAAATCAGACTATAGCACCCCGCGTACGCCAGAATCATTGGGCGAAGATGGTATACGTAAAAACAAAGAGGAGATTCGCAGACTTACCTGTGCCTTGGCGGCTTTCGTGATAGCCTTCATGGGAAACCACTGGCCAGTGTAATACTGCACTCCGCTGAAGATCACGAGGGCAATGGACTGGCCCTCTTTCGCAATCACATCCAGTATGTCGGACTCGCGAAGAGTGAATTCGCCCTCGCGAGGAAACAGTTCAATGATGGCATCCTTTGGATCATATCCGTGAAGATGGGCTTGGGATGCAAATGCATACTTGATGGATGTGTAAGTGGTGAGTTGCTCATTGTAGTAGGGATGGCACGAGTGCTGACCTGGTCCGAGGGGAAAGCCTTGCCTTCGCAGAGTATCTTGAAGCGAGTAGGGGAGGGTTCGTAGAAGGCTGACATCATCAGGTGTAGATTCGCAGTCAGAGTCCCCATGGAGGCGACTTCTTTCTCCTTAGCGCCTGAGAATGTAGACGTCTGTACCTAGAAAACCCACGCTGGCCGACGATGCCGGAGGATGCACGCACCCACAAGCTCAGAAAGCAGAGGGGTGACCGTATCTGCGATGTTCATCCATTCGCGACCGTGTGGGTGGTTAAAGTGAGCTTCTACTGCGCTGGACAAGGATCAAGGCTATGTATGAAGAGTCTGTGTGTGGCGCACCGTGTTGCCCATACGTGGAGTTCCTCTTGAAGAAGATACTTTGAACGTTTAGCTAATGGGCCCAATGAATTACCACATAGATAAGTGCATCGGCGGTCAGCTGGAGAAGACGACGTGAGCACGACGCCAGCAAGTAGAAGTGATCCTTGCCCAGCTCACGAGAGACTTTTGTCGCTCTGATGTCTGCGTTGGATGGGATGGCGAACTCGTCGCCGGTGAGGACGACGTCGAGGTCTGCGTGCTGCATGAGAGCAAAGGAGGACGCGAGCCCGTCGATGATTTATCTCACAATGATCTCAGATCCGCCGGCAAGGAGCACTTTTGCCTTTTCAGGAAAAGTAGGAATGAGACTTGGACCCACCGCTTAAGCTGTCAAGACTTGTCGAACTCGACGCCAGCTTCCGGCTGCTTCCAGTCGTCTGCGATGAGCAGTGATATCACAGAAAATGCCGCAAAGAAGGCCGTCGTGGTGGGTGCAGGTCCTGTAGGCTGTCTCGCCGCCATATCCCTCGCCAAGATGGGCTGGCATGTCGACGTATACGAAGCACGGCCAGGTATGTATGTCATGGCCCCCCCCGCCTTTGCTCCTGGTGACAAATTTATTGCCTTTTTTTTTTTCTTCACTAGATTTACGGCTTCCTTCATCCAAGGCTGCTGCCCAACAGCGTTCAATTAACTTGGCCATCTCGTCACGTGGAATAGCCGCTCTACAAGCCGTCGACCCAGCCGCAGCTGTCCGCTTCCTCCAGACCGTAATACCCATGCGCGGACGGATGATTCACGACACACTCGGGAACCAGCATAGCCAGCAGTACGACAGGGACGGCCAGGTGAGGGAAATCCAAGATGGACTCGTCCTGTCGTTGTCCATGTATCGGTGCCAAGTGTAATTTGACCACCGTCCTCACCTGTTTTCCCAGTGCATCAATTCAATAGATCGCGCCCTTTTAAACCAAGGTCTACTCGAGGAGGCATCTGCCGTCCCGAATATCCGCTTGTTCTTCAAGCACAAGGTTCTTTCAGTTGATTTGGACGATAGAACCATGGTTATTCGGGACATCGATTCCGAAACGGATCTCCGACCCACATTTCACCTGTGCATTGGTGCAGACGGCAGTTACTCAACCGTCCGTCGCCAACTCATGAGATTCGTCAGGTGTGCAATGTGCCGCTGTCATAATTCTACGGGCATCTCCTGGTGGCACTAACCTGAAAACCGCCTAGAATGGACTTCCACCAGGAATATATTCCACACGAGTATATTGAACTTAAAATGCCGGCAGGGCGTGATGAGCATGGCCAGCCCGCCTTCTTGCTTGATCCGAATCACCTCCACATATGGCCTCGCCACTCCTTCATGCTCATCGCTCTGCCAAACAAAGTAAACCATCCTCGTTTCATCTTCTTGCTTCTCACTGAGAACCCACTCAACGCCCAGGATAAATCATTCACATGCACCGTTTTCGCGCCCACTTTCGAATTCGATCGCTTGATCAGTCCCGAAGAAATCTTATCGTGGTTCAAGTCCTACTTTCCGGATGCACTTGAGCTACTGGGCGAGGAAAAGTTGTTGTACGACTTTGCCAACAATCCTCGCAGCCCGCTCATTAGTATCAAGGTAAATTTTTCACACTACTCAACAGCGCCAGGCTAATGACGACCACTAAGGCAAAGCCGTATCATTACAAGGATCGATGCGTGATAATTGGCGACGCAGCCCATTCAATGGTGCCGTTCTACGGCCAGGGCCTCAACTGCGGTCTTGAGGATGTCAGGGTTTTGCGAGCACTCTTGCTACGGGAAGGCGTCACTCCCAACTTTTCCCCGTCCGAGTTTGGCGAAAACGACCTCACGGATTCAAGGCTGTCAAGTGCCCTGTCCAGGTATACCGAAAGCAGGCACGAAGATCTGGTCGCCATATGCGAACTCGCGATGGATAATTAGTAAGTGCCATCGCTATGATTGGTCCTCGTGTTTATTGTCCGTCGACAGTGTTGAAATGCGGCATTCCGTTACGACGCCACTGTACCTCTTCAAGAAGGCTATCGACAACCTGCTGTATACCATTACTTCGTGGCGTAAACCGTCACCTCAGTTCGTGATGGAGTCGCTATCTCGTGTTCCATTCCCAACTTCCAGACCCACTACCTGGCTGCCACTTTACACAATGGTCACGTTCCGACCTGATATCAGCTATGCGACCGCAAGGAGGACGGCAATGAAACAGTCCGATACCCTGGGTGTGGTAGGACGCCTCGGCACCGTGTTGATGGGTGCCACAGGGTTCTACTTCACGTTGAGAACGTTGCGCTGGCTACAAAGTGGAAGATAAATGTTTTGGTGGCATGGCAATTCCACGAAACTCCGAGTCACTACCTGTCCAACAATTCTATGGGTTTACGGAGTGGTCCATTCACCAGAGGCTGTGGTTCCAAATAGAAAATTCTCGCGTTGCCCAAGGACAGTGAACGGTGATTAATTTGGATAACTCGACATGAGGATATTCCATTGAGCATATTTCACAATAAAGCATGCTCACGCAAGGAGCGGCTGTCGAACGTTCAACGTTCACAGGCAGACTTAAAAATAAGCAGCGACGTGTACACAGTTGACCGGTCGACTCGTTAAAGTGTCCTGATAATGCGCCATTATATATCTAGGTATGATTTACCCTAAGTAGAACAGGGAAAGCAGAGTCAATAGTCATACTTGGTCATGAAGATTGGCAGGTATACAAGAAAGCAGCGTGATAGAGCAATGAGTGGAAAGCAAGAAATGCAAACATGTAGTCGATCAGAATGGTAATCAGGACGAACGGCGCTAACTAGGCCTTTTTCGGCGGTCGGCCCCGTTTTTTCTTGGTGGTACTTGATTCACCGGCAGTCTCGCCAGTAGCAGTACTCATGGTAGCGGGGGGAGCAGCATCCTTCTGCTTGGGTGGACGACCCCGTTTCCGTTTGACGGGAGGCCCTTCGGTGCCAGATTCGTCTTCCTTCTTCTCCTATGACGGATGAGAATCAGCTGACGAGGGAGGGGAACAGGAAATGGGTACTTTGGGTGGTCTGCCGCGTTTTCTCTTAATCCCTTCTGATGATGGACCTGGTGCCGCCGAAGCAGCCCCTGATTTCTTATTCTTGCTGCCTTTGGGACGACCGCGGCCCCTTTTGGCAGTCGACTGCGCAACGCTAGACTGGGCAGCGGCTGGACGGAGGGGACCGGGGGCAATAAAATGATGAACACGGCGAGTTAGAGGAGGGTGAGGCTGAGGGGGGGAGCTGGGGCTCACCCTCTGCGCTGTCTGGGTTCGGTTGATCATTGTCCTCGACGTCTTCGTCGTATCTGTCAGCTGGGTCGTCTTGTGGAGGGGATGCGGACATATCGAGGGATATGGAGGGAGGCGATTACGGGAGCGTGACGACGACTGTGTGCAGGCGAGGAATGTCCGCGTCGAGGAGGAGGAAGAAAAGGCGGGGAAAGGGTGCAGGCCCTCGTTTTAACGAATATTTCCCCTACCGAATATAGTTGGGACATGTATTGTTGACTCGTGTGGAATTCTGTACCAAAAAATTAGAATTTATTATTATCGTCGGGCAATCGTAGAGTTTTTAACCCCTGATATTCGGGGGGATACGTACGTAAATGGACTCGTCAAGCCATGCAGAAATTCATTTGCGAGGAATTTGCGACGCTCTCAGGGATGGCGGATACGGTTGGTGGACGCGGGCCAGGCTGATGGCAACCTCAGCCTTGCTTGATTACCCACGGACCTTACTTACAAGGCAACAGAATGATGAACAACATCCTCTCTCAATCGCCTGCCAACGGATGTCAACGGCTGCCGCACCAGCGAGCCCCCTCCTTTTGGCTGCCGATCGGCGATTTGCGGTGGCATCTCCCCGGCCGCGGAGTCGGGCTGCCCACTTTTCGGTCGGCGACATCTCGTAATTCTCCCACGCCTCCGTCCCATCGACGTGGATTGCGTCCCTCCCTCCTTCGTCGTCACTGCGCGCATCGATGAGGAGGCACCCTGTGCACACTCTCGCTCTCGCTCTCTGGCCTCTTTCTCTCCCACAAGCACGTCTGCTCTACTCTGGCCCTGAGGATCTCTACGCGTTCCCCAAGAGCCGTGTCGCCTTCCTCAACAACCTCCCTGTCTCGAACGACACCGCACAGCGCTGGCTGAACGGTGGCTTGCGAGGGGGCGAACCAGAGTTTCTTGATCAATTCTGGGAAGAGCACACATGGTATTCGCGCGCCGCATTGAAAGAAATAGGTAGCTCGGACGCCGAGAGTCCACAAGAAGTACCGCATGCTTGTACGTCTGCCATGTATTTACTCCATCCTCCAGTCAATGTAGTTACATCGCATACAGTTCACTCAGAAGTCCCTGATGTCTCTCTTCAACATATGAAAATGGGTCCTGACAATGAGTTCCTTTGCCTCATTCTCTCCGCGCGTGATAGATCTCCCCCAGCGCCGGACAATTTTGATGGCGACGAGGCACTTCGCAACAGTTGGTCGCTCCTTCAGCCCTTATCAGGGAGATGTCTCTATGTGCGATCATCGTATTTGCACATTATGGCAACATCTGAATTTCCATATTCTACAGCATCGACAGAGCTGGTTCACGTATTCTTATTGTCATAACCGGGAAATCAGACAATTCAAGGAGCTTCCTCACTCGCACCCGCATCCGCCAGGTAATATCATATTAAATTACTTTCCCCCCTAGGCACGTCGCTCATGCGTGTCTTCGCGACCAGGCGGTTATGAGCCCGTCGAGGATCAGGAGGTAACGTTACTGCAGTTCAATTAGGTAACCCTTGTTCAAGCTTGTATATATCAAGTGGGAAGCCTTCACTTTGGGTCGCGCGCCTTCAGCGTCGCAACCAAGCGCTGACGTGGTCGCGTCCAACCAGCTCCCTCAAGCCGCAGGTTTGGAAGTCGGTCAAGGGCCAAGTTCGCGTTATCTAGTCCAGCGGTGGGGTGACGGCACATTCTGCGACAAGACGGGAAAACCTCGTGAAGTTGAAGTACAGGTTAGATTATTTTTTTCCACACATGCCGTTGCCGACAACGCTATTGACGACATATCACTGAAAAAAAATATTACAGTTTCATTGCTCCATGACGATGACAGATTCGATTCTTTTTGTGCGGGAAGCCAAGACGTGTTCCTACATCCTGGTGGTGCAAACACCCCGCTTATGTGGCGAACCTGGCTTTAAATCCCGTCATGAAAATCACGACGAATCCCTCGTCCGATGCCGTGAAATTATTAACCCTGCTGCTGCTGCTCTGCAGCCTCCCTCAGAGTCCACGCACCTCGAGCAGAGGAAAGCAGAAGAGTTCAGTGCGGACCTGAGCGAGTCTGACTACCCGCTTTATCTTCTCGGTCGTCAATCTCGATTCCCCATTCCCTCTCCTGCGCCCCAACAGAGCTCGCTAGGGGACGGAACCGCCGACAAAGACGACCCTTGGGACGCTGTATGGAAGCGAACCCTGGAAGCTTTAACGAAGAACTCTGAAATGTTTAAGGCACTTGCTGGCAACCAGCAAGTGTTTTTTGATCGTGGTGAAAACGGCGAAGTAGTCATCGAGATCGTAGAGGAGATACCCATGGAGGGTAGTGCAGATGGTGCGGCGCACGGTGAAATGAGCCCGGAAGAATACGCACGCTTAGCAAGTATGCTGCGCAAAGCTGGTTTCGATGTGAAGGGTGAAGCGGAAACGAAGAATGATGACGGTAAGGAAAGGGCTGGAGGGGATGAGTCTCGTAACACCAAAGACGAGCTGTGATGTAGGTCAACTCACGTTCGCTTGTTTGGGCATCGACGTTCAAATTTATTTATCCTAGTTCTCACTTGTGTCCCGGTCTTCTTTTCCTTTGTTGAAGTCAATACATTCGTACGGGTCTGTTTTGAACGAAGCTAAGGGGCTTTTCATATCCGCTTCATAAAATGGCAGCATTCTCACATATCGAATTGCAACAAGTGACTTTAAGACCCGTATGCTACCGGCTGTGGCGTTGTCTCCCCTCTGGATCACTGCCCTGATACTCGTGGAAATGGTCAAAAACAGTCGAAATATTGATGGATTTTCTGTTTCACATCTCGTCAATGACATGGTACGTCATTCCGAGACGTATCTTGGCTTCTAGAAGGCATCTAAAATTTTTTCGTCTCTGTCACCCTGCCTGCTTCCAGCCTTGTTGCATTGGACGGGTTTGTTGCAGCTACATTGATCCCCATGTCCGTGTACCCTATCTTCTCCTAAATCCTAGAACGCATCGGTCTTATTCTTGAGTCGGAGGCAAGATCACACCGCTTTCGGACGTGTTGCCGCACCTCTTCGCCGCATCAAATACTTTTTGCATCACCTCATTTTCGACCAGCCAGGGTGCACGAATTTTCTAGGGAGTGCAAAAGTATTGAACTCTACTCGCAAACCTTGACCAGCGTGACACCGTTTTATTCAAATGGGACTCCATTCTATCGTCCAATTAACTGGCTGCTTTGGAATTCTTTGGAATTATGCCGCCTTATATCACAGCTCGTTGGGAGAAGGATGTCAAGTTCGTGCAGCTCTGAATTTCCTCTGTGCTTCTGTGACTCAGGAGTAACGGGCAGAAGCCCCGTTAGGATCGATAATCGGGGCGCTTATCACAAGTGTCTGGCTCTGTTTCTTTACTGTTCGCTGTACGCCCTTCTTTCACGCCTCGAGGCTGCGCAGTTCAGGTTGAGCGGAGGTCATCGGGACACCTTTCTTGCAGTCCAGTTCACGAATTTGACTACATGTAAAACAACCGTGAGTGCGCTGACATTACTGGTCCACTTCTCACATCATCTTTACATTTGGTTTGGAATTTTACGGGCTGCAGTGCGCCCCCCTCCCTCTAGCTTCTACTTCTGCCATCACGTGGTCTTCAAATACGCCGTGTGCCATCGTGTCTCACGCTTCTCTGGTACCGTGCTTTTACCTGTCCGCATGCAGGAGCTGCTTGGAATTTCCATTCAAATTATACGGTTCAAGAACGGCGATGGACAACCACCCTCTGACAAATATTCAAATACATTTGTGACAACCATCGATGATACCTTGTCCACATGGCTTGGCGAACTCACCTGGCCCCGAATACACGGGTTATACTCGCAACTCTACCGGGTTAATCGATACGACGACGGGACCGTATCGCCACCTACAACACCATACTTGGCACGGTGCACGGTGTTGTCAATGTTTTCCCTAAATTCAGGGATATTCGTCTCACGATTCTCCGTATGATATACCAATCCTCTCACCCATGACTTGCCCCATCCATGGTCTTTATTATTCAAGCAAGGTTTTATAATTATCAAGGGCAGCCGTGTCTGCCAACGGGTCTAGAATACCGATTCTATTGCGATCGCTAGCGGGCGTTGGTTGGTCTGGTGATTTAATTCAATAAATATTCCCTCAATTCATTCGTGCCGACAGGACTTGATCACAAGGTGTTTGTACACCTGACAATGTGCAACGAGGTCTTGGATGCCACGCATAACGAGAATTTATTATTATTATCATCATTATTATCATTATTCAAAAAGAAGCCGTGCTGCATGACGACGTCGGGAAGGACCTCCGGAAGCGAAGCTTGTTGGATTGCGGCGTGCACATGTTTCATACCTTGCGATGCAGTGAAGATCGATCGTGGATGGCGATGGGTAAAGCCAGCTGCCCAGCCCGCAGAAGCCTTTCTGCAGCGCCAAGAGACACAAGCTTCATGCTGCTCCGATGCGACGATCGTTTCTGGCCTGCGTCTGTTGAGGTTCTGTTCTGCTGTAGGTCGTGCGGATCGTCCATGTCGTGGTAAAGCCAACGCGCTGTCCTGTCTGCTTGGCTGAGGCTGCTTCATGACTTCCTGACACACCTGCCAGCCAGAACAGAAGTCCACGTTAAAATGCCGTTGATTTGTTATAGCTTCCGATGAGGGTTCGAAAACGCGATCGAACGGCACACCTCGTCAATCCTCGATCTCTTAACGCAATGTGCACTGAGGTGTGAATCAGCCTTCGGGAGCGACACTCACATACCAGCCCTTGCTGTGGTGATCTCGGATTCGCTTCCGAGCGAACGCCTGCATGTCTTCAACCTGCGGATTGATAAATTGAGACTGATCAACCTCGCATCGTGGTCGTCTCAATCTACCACACTTTCCGGGAAAACATTCTATACCAAACGCACCTGTTAAACTACGTTACTCTACACTTTTTCAAGCTCGTCCTCGACGAACAATGAACACTTGCATGACCACCATCAATGAACATCCACACAGGGCAGCAAGCTGCAATCTCCGATCAGTACAAAGCAAGCAGGTTATGCGTGAACGAAGGCTTACTCCGCAGAACAACGCTGGTATCCACCACCTGTATTGCGACGTGAGCAAGGCACCTGCCACCGGCGAGCCTGATCAATGATCCGAGGCCATCAGTCTGCGTACTGGATGGATTGGTGAAACCATTCTTACCGATCAAGCTGCCCAATCCTGCGGGAGAGTGAAGAGATGCCTCGGTCATCTTCATTTGCCCGCGTATGAAAGACTCACCTCCAATCGCCATGGATATGCCCATACGCGCACTAGAGCACGGTAAGCACTGAACACCGCGAGTATCATAGCACAGACTGACCCAAGTTCTGCATGGTTAGTAGTAAGCACCGCGATCAATGGAGCCATCAGGGCAATGTCTAATTCAACCAGTCAAGGAAATCCGAAGAGAACGAAGCTTTCGAACTCACACACGCCGGCAAAGTATCCGTAGATGACGCCAAGTACGATGACGCTTGTCACACTACTCAATCCAATCAT
Organism: Phlebopus sp. FC_14; assembly: GCA_021018615.1. Lineage (NCBI taxonomy): Eukaryota > Fungi > Basidiomycota > Agaricomycetes > Boletales > Boletinellaceae > Phlebopus > Phlebopus sp. FC_14. Next base: position 716,618 of record JAEVFL010000002.1, on the reverse strand, counting down.
ACCCAAGATGAGAACGCCGCAGGCAAAAGTGGATGCTGTCGTGAGGTTCGCGACACCTAATAACGGTGCGATGAATCCTGCTGATAATCGTCCAACAAAGCTGGAGCCATTCAAGAACACCAACTGCGGTTAGAAGAGCACTTCGTAAACCTACTGCATTTGTGGTGCATGCGGCATGGCATTTCACTCACAGAGTAAAAAGAAAAGGACTGCGAATTCCCGTGCGTGGCAGAATCCAGCTGGAAGAAAAACAGTGGGAAGTAAAATCCACATTGGAAGACAATCATTCTGAAGTGTCGTTGCACGTCAGGATCGGACGTGATAAAATAGGACAAGCCAACGCACGCCAGAGTCATGATCATGTAAGGTGCGTCACGGATCGCATGCTTTGCAACGGTAAGATAGTTGGTTGGGTTTTTTGGCGGTTCCAGTCGTGTGCGCATGAGCAAACATGCAATGAAGAGGAGGATGCTGACAAGTGCAGCGCTTATTCGCACACCATTGGCAAAACCAACCCTGTTGTGGAAGAGGTAATTCAACATAATGGGGTGTATCATAGATCCAAGGGGCGACCCGGATGCGACCAGCGTCATTGCGAGGGTCCGGCGCCGGCGAAAATGGTGAGAGACAACTGCGACGCTGGGTACGTACATCAGTCCCTCGGCTATTCCGGACCCAAATCCTTGAGCAAGGAGGAACTGCATTCTTCTGAATTGAGTTTCTACACCACTAGGGTGACGCATACCTGATAGTAATGGCCAGGCTGTGCCAGAGAAAGCATGAACAGTGAGAATGACTGGAGCAACGCGCCCCCAATCAGTAAATGGTAACTGAAGCAGAATTGGTTGCGAAGCCTTGAAGCGGCAAAGTTCACGTACAAATGACCTCGGTCGAAAAGAATTCCAGCGACAAGACCGAGAGCAGTCACGAGAAATGCATTGATACTTCCGATCCACCTAACAAGGACACATCAGCATACGGAGTCTACGTTGAGGCTGGTCGAATCTCTTACGATATCGCAGAGGGCGTTTCATTCGTGAGGTATTGCTGCGTATAGAAATCTAAAGTGGTTCCAAACCTCACTCTAGAAGGGCGGATACTGCAAACACGTACCTTGGTAAACACCGAATGCCGAGGTGTAGCTTATATCGTTGGCATGAGCTAACCAAAAGGTCGTCGTGTGATCTTTGCAAGTGCTCACCCAAAGCCACAAAATTGGACAAGAGCGCTAAGCAAAGACGTGTGAGTGCATGATTAAATATTAGTAAAGGGAAAACCCTTACGCGCCAAAGACCGTGCACCAAGCGGCTAGACCACCCTCCAGGAAAATGTCCGTACTTGGTACACTTAGGTCCTCTACTCCAACATGTTTAGTTTCGATCTCAGTACTCTGTTGGTTTTGCTGGTGTCCCCCTGAGCCAGGGAGGGAGGCTGCATCGTCGAAGACCGTCGATGGACTGGAGGACATTTGTGAGTTGCGAAGACATGAGTTTCATCCGTTCCAGTTACTTAACTAAATCACGATGGCGCCCATCTAAAGGCAAGCATCGGTTCACGAGTCATGAATGCTGCACCCTGCAGGAACATGAAGGCTTGTGGGTAATAATATGTGGCAGCTGCTCAAAGATAATCCGGAATCCTGGGCAATGGAGGGTAAGCACCCAGACAATGAATGTCCAAGGCAAGATTGCACCAGAGACAAGAACGTCTTGCTCGCCTGCGAGGTTTTGCTGCAAGTCACCTAGAAGGCTTGTTGTGCTATGGAGCCTCAAAAACGTCATCGTAATCCCGATGACAGTCAGCTTTGACAACTTGACATCAGTGAAGGCCTTCCGCTGTCAACTAAGTCATGACAGAGGGAGCCATATGACCGCCATACACTTATAACGGTAAGTGAATGCAAGGTTTGCCCAAGATGGTGTGCCTCCATCCGAGAGCGACACGGTGTTGTGTAGCGTATGACATGACCACGACAACCAGCTTTCGGCATTCAGGGATTGAGAACGGCAACTCACCTCGGAACAGCTTGGGACAACTCCAAAAGTATAAAGTGAGTGTGCAACAATATATAGTGGCTTCCTTGAGCAATGAACGGTCGCGCATACAGCGAAAACTTGTTGGTGATTTGATATGTTCCTTCCATTACATCTATCGTCACAATGATCAGTATGGGTATGAGAGTGATGTGATGAGAAGGGACGAAAAGTAAAAAGTCGATCGTAGTACAATTGCTCTGTTTGCAATGACATCCCAATGTCAACATCGGACTGACGCTCATCCCCAGAGATGTGGGGTGTGACTAGTGCCATATCTACCTCCCTGCACGTCCAGAGACTCAATAACTTTCTTGATTTCCTCCAGCTCCGCCTCGGTTAATGTGACTTCGCCGCCTGCGCAGTTCTCAAGGGTACGCTTCACGTGCCTGAATGCGCATTAATAACAGTGAAGAGACGATGAATGTAAAGGATCCGCGCACGATGAACCAGGTAGAGGCATAACGTGTTCACCAAGTGACCCCACCCAGGCAATGGAAAGCTGACCAGAGGTAATGTTCTTTTTCTGCGCAATCACAGTCAAGGCGTCCACGATGGCGAAATTATGGACCATGGCCTGGTAACCGTCTAAGCTAGCGTAAACGATGAACGGCGATGCTCCCACCTCTTGTTGGAACCGTGGTTGGGAACGACGGAAATCACCCTCTGCAAGGAGATTGGTTTTCACAGTGTTGCAGACCACCAGAAACTCTTACCGGGGAGATCCTCCGGCCTCTTGATTTGTCCCGTCAAGAATCCTCTACCAAGCGGTCTATGGCCGCATATATGTAAACGAGAGGATGGTAGTATTGGAAGGTTAGACTTACGAATAACCTGCAACGGCGATGCCGAGCTCCTTCGCGGTCGCGATAACTGAACAAGATCAAGATGAGCATCACTCCAGGGATCCTGAAACAGTACTCACCATTGCGAGTCTCTTCTTCGTACGACCATGGACTGATCTCAATTTCAACGACGCTGATCGGGTGGACCTAACGACAATCGTTACATAGGAAAGGAACACGAGAGACAGTCACTGACGCTGTTCCCGCGGCGCAACGTCGCAGCACTGCATTCAGACATTCCTATGTGGTTCAATTTACCCTCGTTCTTGAGCTCGACGAGGGTGGCAATGGCTTCTTCGATCGGGACGTTTTTGGCTACACGAGCGCTTTGGAAGAGGTCAAGCTTCTTGGTTCCTCGCAATTTCTCGTTGATCAGCTCTACACTTCGCCTGAGGTTTTCGGGACTGGTGGTAAAAGTTAGTGGTCGATGCTTGATAAAGTTGATGTGGCAGAGAGTAGCGCTTACGAGGAGTCTGGGTGGGGTGCACCAGGTTTAAGGCCACCCTAATAGAGGGTGATCTGTCAGTAAAGGTAGATAGTAAGGGAGCCACTAGGTCACACTGACTTTGACGGACAAAAAGGTCTTGTCGGCGTATTCAGGGTACTTTTCGAAGAACCTAGCAATCATCTCGAGATTCGTGTTGGCAAAATTTTGGCCGTAGAACTCTCCTGCAAGACAAAGACCGCCATCGTGAAGCCCTGGACGCAAGTGAGATGGTAATATATCTCGATATACATACCACCGTTGATAAACATTTTGACGCCAGGGGGGAGGGAGTCGACGCCTGCTTTGATGGATTCGAAACATTGTTCATCGGGGACTGGTTCAGCTCTCCATCTGTTGAAAGCGATCCGTTCAGTCGCGCGGACGAATTGTACGTGGTGGTCGATACGCACGTCATCATCATCAAGCCGTGCTGCAAAACATGATGTCAAACTCGACTTGGACACGATCGAGACAGAGCACCTACCGCGACTTTGCCGACGACGATGTCCGAGGCTGTTCCTCCTAGACGGACAGTGGTTGCGGTCATGGTAGTAGATGAGTCTGAAATGATGAATGGATGATGGGGTATGTCTTAGAAGGGAGTTGTCTTTATGTACTACATACCAGGTAGCGGCCGTAGTAGTGACGCGTGTCTACGGCGATTGTCAAGGGCAAAGTAATGGGGATTATCCAAAGATTGTTAATCCATGACGCTTCATGACAGCTAGGATAGTCACAAGTAGTGGCTTGCATGATGAAACGTCCGTGCTCAAAAATATCTGTGAGTATTTTAACGACTGTCTTCGCTCCTATTGGTCTGGCTAGGGGAGAATATTTAAGGGCTCCAGTCGCTAAAAGCTTCTAACGTACCAGTTTCCGACAGTCGCACTGAACACGCTCTCCAGATTATCATACTGAACAAAGTGCTGAGACAGCCCACGCGTCGACGATATGTCGTTTGTACACGAGGACAACTCGGTCAACACTGGGAAGGCCATGATGCAAAGACATCTCCACTATTCAACCTGTGTGTGGATTGGAACGCGAAAGAAGGGACCTGAAAGGTTTGCTGCTACGCCGTCTGACCCAGAGGCACCGTGCAGTACTTGCTCCAATGGACGTGATGGTGGTATCAGTTCAACTTGCGCAGGGGCCATTTTGGTTGGTTGGACGGCGAAACGGTTTCAATCGGTACCGCCAACCACTCATTTCCCGCCATAGCTGTAGCTATTAGTCTGGGGTGTTGGACGTCGGATGCGGGGGGTGGGTTGAAGCAGGAAAGCCACAGATCAATCGATCACCGGAGTCCCATTGGCTGGTGTCGAACACTCGGAGAATCCAATACTACTAGCTAGTACTCGCGCTCAAAAGTCGCACATCCCCGCTCTCAATCTCATCGCATAGAATTCAAAGAAAAAACTAGTACATAGTAAATATATCTTTCTCTCTCTTCTTTTTACCTCTTTCTTTTCTTCTTTTCCAACTTGTTGTAAAATATATAATCAAAAAAACAGAAAGTAAAGGTGGTGGGGCACCATGTAATAATAGAATGAGAAAGAGACGATAGGATAAAAGGATAGTAGAGAGGCAAAGATATTTTATATATCTTAAAAGACGAGAAATCATACCGGGATGGAGGGTTGTATAGACATGATGGGCGACATGGGTTGGTGGCGTAAGGAATATCCGCGAGTAGAGGGATAAGAGTCCTATTTAACACTGATCTCCTCCTCTGAAAACTGCAAGGGAAGCTGTTAAGGGTCGAAAGACGAAACGACAAAAGCCGTGCGAGGCACCGATGTTGCGAAATTCGAAAAAGACATAGAGTTAATTCCAAAGAGTGTCGATGTGCAACGCCACGCGCAGGTGCGATGTACAGAGGATATGAGGAGAAATGATGTGCGGGTGGAGTAGGACGCTGCTGCGGGTGCCACGCGGAGTGATGAAGGTATGGAAACGAGTGATCGGGACGTGGAAGGGACGACGTGAGCGATGGAGAAAACAACACGCACTACCAATCGGCAGAATCGACATACGCCGCGTCCATGCAGTGCCACAAAGTGGAGACGAACCAGGGGGTAGGGGAGAGACAACGGTCTAGATCCTCCTCGACAACTTGAACAAGAAACCGCGAGCACAGCCCAAACGATCGATTAAGCGCAGCCGCCTCATAATCCTCCACTAAAAGAACCGCCTTGATTTACTCTTCTCATCCGTCCCAATCCTCACATGAACATGCGTCGGCGTCTCGCCCTCCGTACACGTCTCGATCTCGCGTACCCACGGGTCTCCAAGGTCTTCTTCTTCATCTTCGTCCTCTGCCCCATCTTCATGATCGTCTTCTTCATCATCCACCCCACTCTCCTCCCCATCTTCGTCATGCTCCCATTCCTCACACCCACACCTCTCCCCCTCGTCCAACGCCACAACACCCCCACCTCCACCCCGTCCCCACAAGAGCTCCCCCATCGTCGTACGAGCTTTCGCATCTACACACAACATCCGGCGCAGCGCAGGACGCGTTTCGCGTGGTAAGAGCCTGAATATCGAATTGGGCGACGAATGGGATGACGTGCGCGGTCGTGTCGACGGCCGGCGGGGTTGAACGGGTGCGTTCGTAGGCGGCGGTTTTTTGGTGGTGGTAGGAGAGGGTGGATCAGTCGCGGATGGCGATTTCATTGGTGATGACGATAATGATGCCGGTGCGGGCACGGGTGGTGGAGGGGCAGGACGTGTCGCCTGGGGTTCCGCGTGATGTAAAGGAGTATGGGATGGAGGAGAAGTAGAAAGCATCCTTTCCTCCTCCCCACTCAACTCCGCGCCCTTGACCTTGGGCGCATACAGCTCCTTCGTCTTCACCTTCTCACCATTCACCGCCAATCTCCCAAACAAAACAGGCAAACTCTCTGTCGACGCACCCGGCCGTCCAAACTGCAACACGCTCTTATCCATCTCGACCGCGTCTGCACATGGCCCCTTCACAACTTCGTCCTCACCAATATTACCACTTAGATCGGGCAATGGTAGCGTTGCCGTTCGCGTGCCGTGTCCGGGACTTAATAGAGCACGACGGGTGGTAGTCTTGTGCGTGTCTTCGGGTTTGAGCGTCCGAGATCGATGGTGCTCGTCTCCAGAACCAGAGGCTTCGCCTTCAGACCCAGATCCAGATCCCGAAGCGGAATAGGTAGACGTCACCGTTGGCGGATATGGATACGTGCTTTCCGTGAACGTGCTCATGAGCGACTTGGCATCATCTGGAGGAGCGAGATTCTTTGATTCCCCTACTCACGAGCGGACAAGCGGGTTAAGGTAAACCGAAACGGTGGCCATAATAAGCAAATCCGCTCCCAATCGACAATTAATCCCACGTACCAGCAAAACCAGGAGTCAAACCCCCATTCACGCCACCATTTGCAATACCTTTCCCAGAAGGCGCGTGTGGCGGAGGACCCGACGACGATGACAATGACGGTGATGGTGGTTCCGGCTCTTCTGCTTTCGCCATAGCATTCCGACGTTTCTTGTCCTTGGCCTTGCGCGACTTTGATTTACCATTTTCAGAACGCGAATGTGATTTAGCTCGTTGGTTGGGGTTTTCTCCTTCTGCTTCGACGAATGCACGGAATGAAGCGTCCCGTTCGCGATCAGGAACTGCCCAAGGAAACCTCCGAAGGACCATGCATACCTGAAGCAAATAACCAATTAGCCACGCAAGAAAAGGTAACCCCACAACGAGAAAACGGAGACCAATGATGTGCCAACACACGCAGCAGCACCGCACCCAACAAACCCGGGCCGAACCCTAAACAGAACGAGCGTACTCACGAAGATAACGCCAATACTCCATACGTCCGTCTTGCGCGGATCGTAGGTGCCGCCTGCCAAGACCTCGGGCGCGAGGTAGGGATCGCTGCCTACTATCCCCGATGCGGGAACAAGGCGCGCATGCGTGTGCGGAACATCACGTGGTTGTTGGGTGCCCACGTAGCCAGTCACGGCGCCGTTCGCGGACCCGTTCCCATTAGATTGACCCACTCCACTTCCTGGGTAAGCAAACACGACCGCCGTTCCAAAATCGATCAGCTTGACCACATCCCCCCGTGTCAAGACGCAATTGTCGAGCTTCAGGTCACGGTGGGCGAGGCCGAGCGAATGGAGGTACGCGACGCCGTTGCAGATCTGTCGGAAAACGCAGTATATCTCGGGACGAAGCATCTTGGAGGACATGACGACGGAAAAGAGATCGTACGGTGCATATTCCATGACCTAGGCACGACGATGAGCGACACCGATCACGGACAAACAAACCCGACAACGCACCTCGTAATAATGACCATGATCGCACACAATATCCACCGTCTCGATGACGTTGACATGTTTCAAACATGCCCCTACACAAAACTCTGCTCTAACTTTTTTCTCGTACTCTCTCTCGGTCTCTCCAGCCCTCCTGGGGCGGAATTCCTTGACAGCGTATACAGCACCACCAGACTTTGCGCGTCCCCGGATGAGGCGTACAGTGCCGCCAGCGCCAGAGCCGAGGACACGGCCCCATTTCCCATACTTTTTGGAGAGATGCGCGTGGGTAGCGGACGAGAGGGAAGGAATAGGATGGTATGGTGTTGGATCGGGGGTAGAGGGTGGCGAATGGGAAGGACGCTTGGAGCCAATGGAAGACGGTGAGGGTGTTTTAGTAGCTAGAAATCCATGTCTCTCCTTTGGGCTGTCATTTTGCGCGTCCTTTTCTTTTTGTTTTACCTTGTCCTTGGTTTGCCGAGCCTTGTGGATGAACGCGGAGAACAGGTGTGGTTCCTTGTCATGCTTGGGGTGAGCATGATCTGGTGGTACGAGGGCAGGAACGGCATCGACGACGGAGGAGGTGTCAAAGTCATGACCTCTTCGTTGGTCGTGGGGTTGGAGATGTGGACCTGGGGGAGTGTGGGGATGCGTTGAGCCAGGTGAACTCTGCTGTGAGGAAGGGGTGGCACTGGAGGATGAGTAAGGATGAAAATGAGAATGTGGATGGGCGATGTGGTGGTTGAGGAATCGCTTAAGGTCGTGGAGAGGCCCATGTTTGATGGTAGGTGTGGGGACAGCACTCGTGGGAGTCATGGGATTGACGGGGGAACGCTGCCTGGAAGGAGCGCCGGACGAAGAAGTGAATGATATTTTACGACGAAAGCGAAAGCGGGACTGAGGAGTCGGAGGGGGGACTGGCCGTGTGGTGGGTGTTGTGGAGGGCCGGGTGTCAGACTCGTCAAAAATCTAGCTGCAAGTGTTAGTAGGAAGAGGTAAATTCGCAGAGTGGCAGACCTGGTTGGGACGTGGAGTTGCCACCTTTCCGGTGGGGTCCATGTCAGGGACGGTGAGTAGCCCTGAGGAGTTTGCGGGTGAGTGTAATGATGGGGATGAAGAAGACGGGGGAGTCGGGGAAGTGTGTTCGTCGTCGGGGTTGTCGTGTTCTTGTTCGTGTTCGTTGATTGTCGTGTGCAGGGTGAATGCAGAAACAGAGGGTTTATGGGATGGAATATGTCTACCGTTGAAATGCCGGGAGTCTAGATGGAGAGGTGGAGTCGATGGAACGACAGGAGCCGTGCCGGTGAGGGAGACGGAGACGAGGGCCTCCATGGGCCTCGCGGAGAGCATTTCGTGGACAACGGCGGTGACGACGACGACGACGATGAGGAGGAGGAGGAACGCAGTCTGGCGATGAGACTGGTCGGATGAGAGATTGAGAGAAGGAGAGAGTCGGATGTGTTAACCCCCAGAGCGATGAGCATGTCCATATCTGGATAGACCCACTCGGACCGACCCTGCACGCTCGGCACTCTTCTCGGCATCAATATGCCGTACGCACAATGCCGTCATCGCATTTCAGCTCCGACTGGCAGTCCAATCCCAGTCCACCGCAGTCTAATCGACCGCACAATTAAAAACATATCCCACTGTCATACACCACCCTCGATGTTCTGTTTTGCCCAAACTGGTGAGCCAGCACACACTGAAGCTTCGTTGGCTCACCGCAGTCGCCAAGCCCAGATGTGCTGCAAACGCGTATTCCCACTCTAACACAACTTGAATCCGCGATGAGATCCCTCGGACTTTGTACGTTTGAATCCCTCGTCTCGGACTCGGCGCGCATGTGCACCGCACTCGTTAGACTCGGTCAACATGGCTCTGCGTTCCCATACCTCCCTTGATGCTCTTCCGTGGCTAGCACACAGCACATCCGGGAATCATCAGGACATCAAACTTTCGACCTGCTGTACACGGCAAAACAACGCCTCTATATCCTGCATGGTTGGCACGAGTATGTATCATTTGTTGTGCGCATGTATGTTCCGCAGCACCAAAGACAATCCGATGCATGTCTGACGCCAAGCATGAACCGTCTCTTCCGAACGCCAAGGCGTACTTTGGAAACATTCTTCCATCTTGTTTTCTTGACTGAAAGCACAAGACTTTTCGTGTTCGACTAGAAGCCGCAGTCAAACACGACTTGGAGCAGTGGAATGGCTTGGACGATCCCAAGACAATTCCAAGACCAACTAGGGGCGCTACGATTGGAGCTTGTTCGATCCGAAAGCGAACAGGCTATTCGACGAGCGACCGAAAGAATAAGAAGCGCCATGTATGTAATGCCGCGACTCGAAACTTGAAACCAACATATACAGACCTCGATGCGAAGCTTCCAAGTTCTTGGGGCCACGCTTCTATACTCCAGGCTTTATCTACTCGACCTTGGCCCATGGCACCATCCTGTCTCGCGAGATGCCACGACTAGTCCACACGTGCCAAGTTGGCTCAGGAGACAGGCTAGCACTCAAATGCTTGGGTGATGCCTCGCGCGTTCATTCGTCTCATCGTTACCACCACAGGGTTGTTCCATGGCTATGTATGTATCCCAACGCCGCATCGGACGCAAGGCGGCGAGTTATGGCCTGCAGTGTGTGTATTGGATACCAGCGCGGCGCCCATGGACTCATCCGTGTGGATCGGAAAGCTGGTCATCCTTTCTGACAGACTCCGCGCCCCTCACAAGTCTAGTGGTACCTACGTTTGAACGAGTGGTCCGCCAAGTTCTCGCGTTTTCGTTGGCCAATTTCCTCTCCAGGCTCCTTTCCCATTGTCAATGAGAACGATACACTCCACTGCATGTGAGCGTGGATCCAGAGATTGATTAGATTTGATGGGCAACATGATCGAGTCGGACTTCCTCCACTGGTGCAAAGTCACGCCACAAATTGCTATAAATTTCAGGCGTGGAACGTTCTTGGGCTGTGAGTCCACACGTACGTACTGAGTAGTCTAACTCCACAGCTGGGGTCACCAGTCTTTGCTGCAGCGACATTGTTGTACGTAAACATCAGCTTTTTGACGAAGACTATAGCGGACGAGTGGACCGCGCCAAAGACCGACACGTCGCGAAAGCCAGGGCAGTCAGATAAGATACCGCCCGTACCCGGATTCCGTACTGTCCCCCCGACCCATGTCGACGCGTTTCGGCGTCTAAACTATGCAGCGCAGCGTGGTAAGCAGCACCCGCCCCTCATCGCCCGCATTTTGGTCATCATCAACTGCAAATTCCCCGTACCTGAAATCCATGTCCCCTCGGACCATATATACTCCTGTAATAAATAATTGTACCCACACCCACACACCCGAAAACATCCGCTCACCCCGAGGGTTCTTTTTCGAGCGGAGAATTGAGTCGTGCCGAACGGGAGCGGAGATGGGCGGACCAAAAGGCTAAGATTGATCCTGGCCTAGTCCTTCATCGCACACCGAGCTCCTCGAGGAATCGGGCCCCTCGGCAACCTGAAATTTCTACACCAGCCGCCGCAGATAGGGACTAGACGACTTTGTAATAGAACTTCAAGTCCTACAAACGAGTACTCACACACGCACACACGCGCACGTTCGCCCCTCATCCTCCCGCGCATTGCAACGTATATCAGATTATCGTGGTCACAAGTGGCTGATCAAGCCAAGGCCCGACGCCGATCGGTGTGTGCCGACGCAGCCGCGCAACGATCAGGGCTGCCGTTCACCTTCCGTGGATTCTAATTTCAAAAGCCAAACGTTTTGATCGCGTTAGACTTATATCGCCGACCTGGGTACAGGAGTGATCAACCTGGACCAATGAGTCACTGATGATGCTAGCATATACGGTCATGTCGGAATCCGGCGGGGTCTAGCCTAGCCGCCCATCGGACACGCGTTATCCTGAAGACGCGATTTGGACGATTGGTCTCGAGAGGGGGTTATTCAAAGAAGCCATTCAGTAACAAAGCTGCATCCGACACCGCGCATCGTGGCTTGCGGTGCGCTACGTGTCAGTGGGTCTGAGAGCAGTACGATATTCCTGTGCGCCTTTGTAGCTGTTTCATATGTAAAACGTGCTTGGCCAAGTCGAAGAGCCCCTAACAAAGGGTTCGGCGAATTCCGAACTATACACCGCCGAGAGCACTTGCGGACCCAAACTTGTGAACCGCGGCGCACACTTTCTCCAGAATAACAAAGTGGAACATATCTTCACGGTCAAGCGGCACCGTTGACAACGTCGCGCCACGACGCCACTGATCAAAAACAGCCTAACAACGGGGTGCATGTACCAGACCAAGTATGTACCATACCAGACCCAAGGACGGGTCTGCCCTCCCTACATACCCCAAACGCGAGACTCGAAGCTTGATCACCTCAATCACCCTACATCCTCCGCATCCCGCTTCCGCTTCATCTCCCTTGACACCTTGTGTTGCGCCGCCTCATGTTTGGCAAGTTCAGGCGGGACCTTTGATACCGGCGATTTGGATATTTCTGGGGTAAGTGTGAGTGTTTTGATTCGACGCGACGCGATGCGAGAAAAAGAAAAGGAAATGAGGACAGGCGACATTCGGACCATAAGACGACCCGAAAACGCGCAGTAGCCTAGTGACTGACGCTGTTCTAGTGCTAGTGTGGGGAAATTGGGGTGATGCTGTCTATGTGTGGGGTGCGATGTGGGGGGAAATGACCACAAAAAGAAAGCGAAATGAAACTCAATGAAAAACAGAGGCGATCAACGAAAAAGCAATGAAAAAAAAAGCACACGTCAAGTGCGAGGCGCGAGTGACAGCAAGTACTAGACTCCATACCACCCACTGAAGAAAAACATCACCCATGAACCCCAACACGCGAAGGAGGCATGGTAGGCTGGTGAAACACAGGTTTACCCCGCTCCAATAGACGACAAGCGGAAGGAACATAAACAAGAGACAGATGCACGGCGGGAGGTAAGCGAGGACGTAAAGTTGTTGGATAAGAATAGCACGGTTTGGAGCGCGCTTTTCCCTTCACCTGCAAGGCAACACCGTCAAGATGCACCACCACGCTGCGCTCTTTGTGACTAGTCGCACAAACGTCACCCTCTCACCCAACGGCAAGCGAAATAAATGCGGCTGACAGTCCCCCCACACCAAGGACGGAAAAGAGAATATGCAGGGGCAACAGACAAAGATGACGATCGGTGATCGCCGCCAGAATGAACGCTTCGTGAGGTAAGAGGGTCAGTTCAGGCGCGGTCACCGAGATAGCACCTTCAAGGAGCTGTTCGAATGGCCGTCCAGCGTTATCTCCTCGAGAACCAATAGCGCAGTTTGCGGTCATTAAGCCAACATATGAACATGCAGGCGCAACATGCAGGCACATGAAAATGATAACGCAGTGTGTGCGCAGGCCCCGGACCCGGACCAAAGGGGTGAATGGCGAAAAGTGAAGAAAGGAAAGCGAATAATAAACCAAGACGGCAAGTCACGAGTGCAGATAACAAAGGGTTTACACCCGCCCGGACGGAGAATGTTGCCATGTCGACAGCATGTATGAAGGCGTAACGCACCTTGTTTAAGATCGTACCTGGTGTAGGAAGCAGGTCAGTAGGGGTCCACATGAAGGAGATGAAGTGCCAAAAAGAAGACACCCACATAACCTCATCATCATCATTCGACAAGAAAGTGATCGCAGTGCCCTGTTTACCAGCACGACCAGTACGGCCTACACGATAAAGCCGCATCAGTAGGTACAAAAACATGCTCCTTCGGTTTACTCACCAATACGGTGTACATACGCCTCGATCGTCCCCGCCATTTGGTAATTGATGACAAGGCTGACATCTTGCACGTCAATACCACGTCCTGCAAGGTCAGTGGCTACCAGAATATCGGAATCACCCGAACGCAATGACTGTAGTGAAGCCTCGCGCTGCTCTTGGGTTTTGCCAGAGTGCAGCGTCGCAGCAGACCACTGCAACATCGGACGCTCAGCACCAGCCAAGTAAAATTATAACAAAAGACACCCACTCCTGCACGCGACAGATCCTTGGCAACCATATCCGCCGTCTTTTTCTGGTTGACGAAGACGATGATAGGAGAAGCGAACACCCCGCTGTTGAGGATCTCCAACATTCGTTGTCTGCAAATGTTTCGCACAATCAGCACCGGGAACTCATCCTCGAGTCCACATACGCACTTTTTCTTCTCGTCCCCAGTGGTGAATTCTACACGCTGCTCGACAGTGTCAACAGCCCGGCCAGCCTCACCAATCGTGATCGTAGCGGGTCTCTTTAGGTACTTCCGTGCCAGGCGCTCAACGGCAGGCGGCATCGTTGCTGAGAACAGTGTCGTCACTCTCGTGCGACCCTTGCCCCTTCCACCAACTCCGCTCTCCTCCCCATCGACGTCCATCCCCATGGAGTCTTGTTGCACAACACTAGCACCTGGGGCTGCTTCTTCACCAGCCATTAGTTCTGCAGGTAGCTTGTCCAAGATGAACAGTAGGTCCGCTTCAAACCCAAGGTGCACCATACGGTCAGCTTCATCCATGACGATGTATCGACACTGAGAGAGGACCAAGACATGCCGCTCAATGACATCCTTGAGACGACCAGGCGTGGCGATGATGATCTCCGCTCCCTCACGCAGGTTGAACTGCTGTTCTTCGACTGCACGCTACAAACAAAGTCTTGGTTAGGGAAAGGTGACACGGGAATGAACAGAGCTACGCACACCACCGACGATCGACACACATGTAAATCCAAGCGGTCCTGCAAACTTGCGAGCTTCCGTCTCAATTTGCTGCGCCAGCTCACGAGTAGGGGCAAGGATGAGAGCATAGGGTCCGAGGTGGCGGTTGTCGTCAGTGAAAGGAGGGAGATTCATGATGAATGTTAACATGGGAATCACAAATGCGGCCGTCTTTCCGGAACCTGAGATATGCGCGTCAGTATTCAACAAGAGAATGGAGTCCTGGCGAGTGATACGAACCAGTTTCAGCAATACCGATGATGTCTCTATTTTGTAAGCCGATCGGAATGGCTTGTCGTTGGATAGCAGAGGGTTCCTTGTACCCAACTCGTTCGATAACATCGAGTATGACTTGCGGTATGTCTGACTCTGCCCAAGAGCGCAGTGGGTGAGGAATAGAACCACCTGTGAAAGGGATACGGTGTAAACAAATGCAGCGCCGCGTTACTAGCAAAAATCCTGGTTACCTCGTGCGGCGATGCTGAAGTCCTCTCTAAATATCCGCCAATCACGTTCTTTCATCTCCGACAATGGCTTCTCGGACCAATGTCGCTCGTCAATACCACTCTTGGCAGCCTTCCTTCTCTCCATAACGTCAGCCAAGTTTGCGTCAATCCTTTCATTTCTTCCCTGCGCAGATACACCGCCATCATCAATCCCTCCAACTCGTCCACGACCAAACATGACCTGTGCACCTTGACGGTTTGCACCTACGGCGATAGGAGAATCCGAGGTGAACGTATCTTCCTCCTCTGCCCAGTCGAACACGAACTTTCGGTCGTTCATCTTGCGAATTTTACGCTTTTTGGTGGTGACACCGAGATATCGATCTCGGACCGCTGACAAGTCACCCTCTGTCATAGGTGGCACATACGCAGCGCTGGGTCCGGCAAGTGTGCCGTTTGGGGTGTTGGCGGCAGCAGGTGGTGCAGGCGTGGGCGTAGAACTAGACGAAGGAGCATTGGAAGACTTTAGGCGCTCTGCACGTGGACCCGTAGGGACGTTTGCAAAACCGCTCTTGGGCTGCTGCTGGATCTGAGAGGATGCACGGCGGTCATCCTGACCCCTCCCTCTCCCGTCTCTTCTTCCATAACGACCATCCTTCTCTGGGTGACCATATCGATCTCTGTCGTCGTCTGTGATAGCTAATAAACCGATTGTCAATACGATGCGTAACAAACTGAGCTTACAACGAAGATTGCTTCCACTACCGTTCCCGTACCTTGCCGCACGTTCCTTCTCCCGTTCGCTCTGACGAACTTCCTCCGCCTCTCGTTCTAAAACCTCACGATCAGATTTTGTCCTCTCCTCACGCTCTCGTTGCTCTTTGAGCTCAGCAGCTCGTTTGGCAATGGCGATTTTGGCTCGCTCTTCTTTGGAGAGAAATTTTGGCTATGGAGAACGATTTCAGCGCAGATTGTGACTTACAGAATAGTCCTTCGCCCACCTTCGCAGCGGCCTCTTTCTCCTCTCTTTGTTTCTGTAATAGTAAGTCGATGGACAGTGGTTCAGATCTCCCAGACATGGCGGGGAAGGTGAGAGCACGACGCCTTGCATAGCTCCCTGATTAGGAAGTCCTCATGAAGTTTCCACGTGACCTCAAAGTCCTGCTCATCACCCGGGCACGACGAGCGCGTTAGGTCCCTCAGTGGCTCTCTGTCACCGTGTTGATTGATCTACACGATGCCTTTCACGATGGCCCCCACGTCAGAGACGAACCACTACGACACAGATTCACGTATGCAGTCCCCCCGCCCTGCAACGCCAGAACCGTCATCCAGGCAGGGTCGCAGAAACATTGAACCTGACGCGCAGCTGCTCGACGATGATGGCGCGATATCTCAAAAGGTAGTTATGCTCATGTTGCTTTTTTTGATTTTTTTTTTCTTGACCATTGCAAGCTGATGCGCCATTTTGTAAGCTTGAAGCATGTCTCAAACACATCTTCACAAAGTACTGCAAGCCAGCCCCAGCCACGTCGCGCAAATCATTAGGACCCTCTCTCCTTTCACCACCAGAAGGTGCATATCTTACTCCCGAGGGCCTAGACGCGTGGGCTCGCGATACGAATGGCGCTCCCTTCACGCAAGAGACAAAGGATGAACTCATCGAGTTCCTTGACGTTACCGACGATGGCGGACTTACGTGGGTGCCCAGTTCGAGAGGATGCTTTCGCGACACTGATGTCTTTACTACTTGGCAGCCTAAAAGGGTTTATGCAGATATATCAACTGCAGACCGAAAATGACGAAGAAGAGACTTGGAGGGATCTCGTGCGTTAGTTCCCTCGTCGCATTGTCATCCCTACTAAGACTACTTGTTGTGTCTGAAAGTCAAACCATGGATTTGATCGTACTCTTACGCTCGTCTCTACTCGAAGAGAGGAAGATCTAGAGTCCCAGTCAGATATGAGTACCGGTAGCGGAGTAGCAACGTCATGTACGTCTTGCAACCCTGAGATCTCTTACGCTAATCCACGTTATTACAAACAGAACAATTGCACCACGATCGTCTATTTGCTCTTCGTCACATCCGCCTCATACCCATACTAATCACTGGTAGGACGATAGATATAACGGAAGGAACACTCCTCTATCTAATCAAATCATCAATCAAATTTTCGCTGTACACGCAACCGTTCATCTGCTTAGGGAACCCACTATATACTGTTGCGCACTCACTTATACTTTTGGAGCTGCACCAACCTGTCCCAAGGTGAGTTACCGTTCTCAATCCCTGAATAATGTCAATGCCGAAAGTTGGTTGCTGTGGTCGTGTCATCCACTACACAACACGTCGCCCCCGAATGGGCGAATGGGGGTACACTATCTTGGCCAAACTTTGGTTCGCTTGCCATTACAAATGTGCGGCGGTCATATGGCTGCCTCTTGGCCACAGTCATCCAGTTCTGACTCGGTTGACCGCGGGAAGCCCTCAAGTATGATGTAAAGTTGTCAGAGCTGATTGTCATAGATTCTGGTGACGTTGGAGCTTTCAGCTCCGGCATAGCAAGGCAAGCCTAGATCCAGGTGACTTGCAGCGAACCTCCACAGTCTGCGCAAGGCGTTCTGGTTTCCTATCAGGTTCAATTTCGCCCTAAACATTCAACGTCCGTGCCTACTTCCCATGCACAACCCCATTCCCCAGGACTGCGGACTATCTGTTCACAGCTGCCACATATTATTACCTACAAGCCGTCGTGTTCCTGCAGGGTGTAGTATTCGTGACTCGTGAACCAGAGAATCCGATGGGCCCATCGTTTGATGAGCGCTATCGCGATACAGTTAAGTAACTGGAAGGGATGAAACTCATGCCTTCGTAACTCACAGATGACTTCCAGTCCATCGACGCTCTTCGACGATGCGGCCTCCCTCCCTGGCCCAGGGGGACACCAACAAAACATGCAGAGTACCGAAGTTGAGGTTAAACAGGTTGGAGTAGAGGACCTAAGTGTATCAAGTACGGACGTTTTCCCGGAGGGTGGTCTAGCCGCCTGGCGCACGGTCTTTGGCGCGTAAGAATTTTTCCTTAATATCAAATCATGTGTTCACACTTTTCTGCTTTAGCGCTCTTGTCCAATCATGTGGCTTTGGGTAAGCACCATAAAGATCTCACCACCACGTTCCGGTTGGCTCATGTCAGTGATGCAAGTTATACCTCGTCGTTCGGTGTTTACCAGGGTACGTGGTTGCAGTATCTGCCCTTCCAGTAGAGGTTCAGAACTATTTTAGATTTCTATGCACAGCACTATCTTACGAATGAAACGTCCTCTGCGATATCGTAAGTGATTCGACCAGACCCCTGCGCAGAATTCACTGAGGGGTCCGCGTTAGGTGGATCGGAAGTATCAATGCATTTCTCGTGACTGCTCTCGGTCTTGTCGCTGGAATTCTTTTCGACCGAGGTCATTTGTACGTGAACTTCACCCTTCAATGCTTCGCAACCAATTCTGCTTCAGTTACCATTTACTGATTGGGGGCGCGTTGCTCCAGTCATTCTCACTGTTCATGCTTTCTCTGGCACAGCCTGGCCATTACTATCAGGTATGCGTCACCCTAGTGGTGTAGAAACTCAATTCAGAAGAATGCAGTTCCTCCTTGCTCAAGGATTTGGGTCCGGAATAGCCGAGGGACTGATGTACGTACCCAGCGTCGCAGTTGTCTCTCACCATTTTCGCCGGCGCCGGACCCTCGCAATGACGCTGGTAGCATCTGGGTCGTCCCTTGGATCTATGATACACCCTATCATGTTGAATTATCTCTTCAACAGTGGGGTTGGTTTTGCCAATGGTGTGCGGATCAGCGCTGCACTTGTCAGCATCCTCCTCCTCATTGCATGTTTACTCATGCGCACGCGGCTGGAACCGCCAAAGAATCCAACCAGGTACCTTACCGTTGCAAAGCATGCGATCCGTGACGTACCTTACATGATCATGACTATTGCGTATGGTGGCTTGCCTTATTTTATCACGTCTGACCCTGACGTGCAACAACTCTTTAGAACGATTGTCTTCCAAATTGGACTCTACTACCCGCTGTTTTTCTTCCAGCTGGATTCTGCCAAACACGGGAATTCGCAGTCCTTTTCATTTTACTCTGTGAGTGAAATGCCATCACGGGTGCATCACAACTGCAGTAGGTTGACCGAAGCGCACTCTAAACACAGTTGGTGCTCTTGAATGGTTCTAGCTTCATTGGACGATTATCAGCAGGATTCACCGCACCGGCCTTTGGTGTCGCGAACCTCACGACAGCATCCACTTTTGCCTGCGGCGTTCTCATCTTGGGTATGATTGGATTGAGTAGTATGGCAAGTGCCATCGTGCTTGGCATCGCATACGGATACTTTGCGGGCTTGTGTCAGTTCGAAGCCTTCATCCTTTTGGGGCGTTTCCTTAGCTTGTTTAACTCCTTGCTCAGATCTGGCCTTGATGGCTCCGCTTGTTGCGGTGCTTACCACTGACATCTCAGAACTTGGGTGGGTCCTAACGAGACTCGCCGCATCCAAGGCTTACCGTCCTCTAGTGCGCGTATGGGAATATCCATGACGATCGGAGGTGAGCCTTGCATACGCGGGCAAACGAGGATGACCTGAAGTATCTATTCTCTCTCCCGCAGGATTAGGGACCTTGATCGGTAAGAATGATTTCACAGCACCAATCCTTCCATACGCAGATTGATGACTACGGATCATTCATCAGGCTCGCCGGTGGCAGGTGCCTTGCTCACCTCTCAATACAGGTGGTGGATACCAGCGTTGTTCTGCGGAGTAAGCTTTCGTTCTCGGGTAACCTGCTTCCTTTGTACTGATTAGAGATTTACAGCTTGCTGCCTTGTGTGGATGTTTATTGTTTGTGGTCATGCAAGTGTTCATAGTCCGTGGCCGAGGAGCTCAAAAAAGTGTAGAGTAATAGTTCAGTCCGCTGTTTAACAGGTGTGTTCAGTACTATAGAAGACTGCGCTCTGTCGTACGTTTTACCATACTGTAGACCACGGATCAAGTTCGGCGGCAAGCGTGATAGATCGAGGCGACCGTAACGTGAAGGTGAACAGTCTCTACTGATCTGGCATCTGCAGGGGTTCCTTGGAAGCGAGCCCGAGATCGCTACAGCGATGGGTTCGTATGCGAGGGTCAGGACCCGAATGGCGATCCACGTAGAACCATCTACATGTGATCCTTCAGCACACATCCGTGTGTCATCGATGGACGAGTTTACCTGCGTGTTGACAGACGGGCAACACGGAAGACAAAGACAAAGGACCTCAGCTAGAGGGTACCTCTAATGCTCCCTGGACCACTCGCTGTGTAGATTCTTGCACAAATGCTCATATGGATGGTGCAGTGCAGAGTGGCGTTGCTGGTCGTTGCCAGCGTGTTCTTCCGACATGCACATGCCTTGTCAAGCTATTCTCTGGATCTCGCTATGAGCACCAGAGATGACCTGGGTGAAAACTTGCCACGACGGACGGACAAACGATTCGGGTCGGTCAACACCTGGCTGGACTTGTACCACTCAGAGATGGCGTTCGACACGATCGATTCAAGTCCGGAAGACGTCTTCAAGGCACGGCTGATGGTGGCAGTGAATCTGTGACGTCCGGCTCGCTGCTTCAACCCACCCCCGCATCCGAAGCGTCCTACCCCGGGGCTGATAGCTACGGGTGCTGGTGATGAGTTGGTTGGGCGATGCCGATGCATGGGGAGGGAAACCATTCGCTTCGATGGACGTGATGGTGGTATCAGTAGGGCTGTTTGGTCGGGTGAAGATATCTTTAATGGCCGAGCTGTACTCGCGTACAAGCGGCATCGGTCCCAGTCGTAATCTAGTGGCAGCTTGGTTCGTGTGATAATCTGGAGAGCCTGAATCCGATTGCCACGAACTCGTGCGTTAGATGCTTAGCTAGCAGCCTTGGAAATACTCACGAACGTTGTTTTTCAAGCCATTAGCTATCCTTGAAATGGCTTTCAACTCCGAGATAGCCGTCATGTTAGGATCTTTGCATAATTCCCTTACTTTATAGTTCGACAATCGCCGTAGACACGCGTCACTACTACGGCTGCTGCCTGGTATGTAGTACATAAAGACAACCCCCTCCTAAGACATACCCCCATCACCCACCCATCACTTCAGACTCATCTACCATAATGACTGTAACTACTGTCCGTCTAGGAGGAACAGCCTCGGACATCGTCGTCGGCAAAGTCGCGGTAGGTGCTCTGTCTCGATCGTGTCATAGTCGCGTTTGATATCATGTTTTGCAGCACGGCTTGATGATGATGACGTGCGTATCGACCACCACGTACAATTCGTCCGCGCGACTGAACGGATCGCTTTCAACAGATGGAGAGCTGAACCAGTCCCCGATGAACAATGCTTCGAATCCATCAAAGCAGGCGTCGACTCCCTCCCCCCTGGCGTCAAAATGTTTATCAACGGTGGTATGTATATCGAGATATATTACCACCTCACTTGCGTCCAAGGGCTCACGATGGCGGTCTTTGTCTTGCAGGAGAGTTCTACGGCCACAATTTCTCCAACACGAATCTCGAGATGATTGCTAGGTTCTTCGAAAGGTACCCTGAATACGCCGACAAGACCTTTTTGTCCGTCAAGGTGGGTGTGTGCTAGTGGACATCTAACCAGCTGTCTTTACTGACAGATCACCCTCTACCAGGGTGGCCTTAAACCTGGTATACCCCACCCGGACTCCTCGTAAGCGCTACTCTCTGCCACATCAACTTTATCAAGCATCGACCACTAACTTTTACCACCAGTCCCGAAAACCTCAGGCGAAGTGTAGAGCTGATCAACGAGAAATTGCGAGGAACCAAGAAGCTTGACCTCTTCCAAAGCGCTCGTGTAGCCAAAAATGTCCCGATCGAAGAAGCCATTGCCACCCTCGTCGAGCTCAAGAACGAGGGTAAATTGGACCACATAGGAATGTCTGAATGCAGTGCTGCGACGTTGCGCCGCGGGAACAGCGTCAGTGATTCTCTCTTGTATTCCTTTCCTATGTAACGATTGTCGTTAGGTCCACCCGATCAGCGTCGTTGAAATCGAGATCAGTCCTTGGTCGTACGAAGAAGAGACTCGCAATGGTGAGTACTGTTTCAGGATCCCTGGAGTGATGCTCATCTTGATCTTGTTCAGTTATCACGACCGCGAAGGAGCTCGGGATTGCCGTTGCAGGTTATTCGTAAGTCTAACTTTCCAATACTACCATCCTCTCGTTTACATATATGCGGCCATAGACCCCTTGGTAGAGGATTCTTGACGGGACAAATCAAGAGGCCGGAGGATCTCCCCGGTAAGAGTTTCTGATGGTCTGCAACACTGAAAACCAATCTCCTTGCAGAGGGTGATTTCCGTCGTTCCCAACCACGGTTCCAACAAGAGGTGGGAGCATCGCCGTTCATCGTTTACGCTAGCTTAGACGGTTACTAGGCCATGGACCATAATTTCGCCATCGTGGACGCCTTGACTGCGATTGCGCAGAAAAAGAATGTCACTTCTGGTCAGCTTTCGATTGCCTGGGTAGGATCCCTTGGTGAACACGTTATGCCTCTACCTGGTTCATCGTGCGTGGATCCTTTACATTCATTGTCTCTTCACTGTCATTGATGCGCATTCAGGCACGCGAAGCGTACCCTTGAGAACTGCGCAGGTGGCAACGTCACATTGACAGAGGCGGAGCTGGAGGAAATCAAGAAAGTTATTGAGTCTCTGGACGTGCAGGGAGGTAGATATGACCCTGGTCACACCTCACATCTCTGGGGATGAGTGTCAGTCCAGTAGATGTTGTCTTCATGTACTATTTAGTAGTGTGGCCTTTGATCGGTCGCAATCGGACCTTGTCGGACTCATCAGTATCAAGGGTCGAAAATTTATGATAATCTTATCGCTAGGAGTGGAATAGTCAAGACGAGTCAGTAGCCAAGATGTTCAAAGGCCCTGGTGACTAGGTCTAAGTTAACATTTGACGTGCTCGTACCCCACAGTCATGTGTGGAATTATCGCAGCACACGGCCTCGAAAAGCCAGCCGTCGAGCGCGCTCGTTTCATCGCCTTGTCCAAACGTCTTCGCCATCGCGGGCCAGACTGGTCGGGTTGCTACATTGGAAAAGATAGTGTACTCGGTCACGAACGTCTTGCCATCGTCGGCGTCGGTACGTTGTGCACGCAACAAACCTGTAAAAAATAGCTGATGTTGACATGAAAAACTGATTTTAGATACGGGTGCTCAGCCTCTCGTCAGTGTGGATGGCAAACTCATCCTGACTGTGAACGGAGAAATCTATAACCATCTTTCACTCCGCCCAAGCTTTGGGCCAGACGTCAAGTTCAAAACGCATTCCGATTGTGAAGTTATCTTCCCTCTCGTACGTCCTTGAAAATACCTCTTCGCTGCTGAGAAGATCTAATCCGTCATGGATAGTACAAAAAACATGACAAGAACCTCTGCTCTTTTCTCGATGGCATGTTCGCATTCGTTCTCCTAGACGAATCCGTCACACCCAGTCGAATCATCGCCGCCCGCGATCCAATCGGTATAACAACCCTCTATCAAGGTTGGAGTTCCAAGAAACCCGGGGCAACATACTTTGCCTCGGAACTCAAAGCGCTCGTGGACGAATGTGACAAAATTATTTCATTCCCTCCCGGACACGTATATGACAGCCGCGACCAGTCCACGACGCGCTATTATCGGCCTTCGTGGTTGAACGGGGACGAGGAGAA